>CM076999.1:85482974-86682974 GCA_039090855.1 Macrothele yani
TTGTGAATTGCTAAAATATTAAGGAAAATCAAAAAGGAATAAGAAAGATAAGAAAGCAGATTTATTTTGTCAAAATAAAGAGGCTTCAGGAAGAGCACAATATTCGACTCGAGGAGCACGACAAAAAATTCAAAGTACATAAGTTCTGCAGGAAACAACACCGCATTTGGAGGCTGCATGACATTCATTAGAAATGCGAAAGAATGCATTTTAATGGGAAATTGTTAGAAGTTCCCGTATTGTTGAAGTATTTTAGAAAATGATTATGTCTCATTCCTGATAGTTCGCTCAGCATATTATAACGTGAATGCTGAGTCAGGACTATTTTGAAAAATCTGATCTTCTAGGAAGTTGAACTCCGAATGTGAACTATTACTGGATGTAATAGAGGATCATCCGAAGCCCTGGTTTAGTAGTAGATAGCCTCAAGATGTCTGCCCTTGTCTACGTGACGTTAGTGGCAGGAAGCCACGTATGGTAAGTGAATAAGTCCTTTCATAACATACTTCTGTTTTCATAGAAAAACCTGTTAACTCTGTATCGATAGGTTTAAAATAAATTTTAGAAGATTTAGGACATCATCATGCATGTCCTCATCATGTCCGTTTACATTGGAAAATCAAGTTTCTAATCCCCCCCTTCCGAGATTAGAATGCGTTGTTTTCCCATATATCTTTTTTATCGTACAGCAAATTCCGTATTTTAATCTAATCCTTTTCGTGTTTCGAGATAACTGAAGTCCAGTCTTAATCAGAGGAGAACGTATTCGATACGTTATTATATTGACGTGTTGCTTCATAAAGAAGTGCTTACGAATTAATTCGATCTGATATAAAATCGAAAATGTTCTTGAAATATCTTAAGATTAATAAAGATGTGAAATTTCCAATTAAGTTATCTGTCGGAAAATGGTAATCATTTCCTCTGAACTAGCGGAACATTAAAAACTATGCATGAAAATAAAAAAATAAACACGAAGTAGGAAAAGCAAAATTTAAGCTCGAGGGTGAGATAAACGCCCGTAAATAAAGAGGGAAATACATATTAGTTTGTAAGTGCAACACAAAGAAGAATGGGCCCCCGCGCTTGTGCAGTGTATGTGATTTCTTGAGCTTGTCTAGCGGAACGGAAGACAGACTTAAGGTAAAGTATCACTACTCACATAAGCCAAGTCACCTCAAATACTGCAAAAAGAAGTAAGAAATTCATCTTCTCTGTGTCCACCCTAGTTTGTTATTTAAAGAGTTCTCTTTTCAGACCACAAGCTGAAATAATACTCGGGATCTTTGGTATTTGTCTTTCCTACGTAATTCTTAACGTTTTGAAGAAGTTTACATCACGTCCTGTTTTTCCATTTCATCGCCATTATTCTCGATGTTAATTGTTTCATTTAATCATTCCAACACTCAAATCCCTTTGTTACGTAAAAAATTTCAAAGGGTCACTTTAGATGACCCTCGACGTGTAGTCCACATTACCAGAATTTAGATTTGAAAGAACGGTTTTATGATTTTTTCCCATTGTTGGGTTCGTACTTCGGGATTTGCATTTTCTGCTTGACCCTCTAAGCAGCCGATGTACCCGAACCAAATGCCGCCTAAAATATCATGCACCTCCCAAACAAAACAAGAGGCTGGGTTTTGCGAAAGGTACTTCCGGAGCCCGGTTCCCTTTCTCCTATCATCTCAGTAGTCGTCATCATCATCGTCATCATTGTCAACCATTATCCAATCCACTGCTGGACGAGAGGTCTCCCTAAGTTTCATCCACAACGGTCTGTCTTGTGCCAGTCCCTCCATGTCACTCCCGCACTACTTTCGAATTTCACTTCACACCCATCTCCCATGTAGGTCTTCTTCTGGATCTTTTCCTGTCCCTTGGAATCCAATCCAAAATTTACCGACCGCATAAATATTTAACTGGTCGCTCCTAGTGCAATGTTCTCTGCTCCATGACCCCAAGGCATGATGGGGAAGGAATAGTCTTCCTGACAAAGTCATCATGCCACTGTCATATGAAATAAGTCCACTCAAATAAATCTCTGGCATCTTACCTTGGGCTCATTTCCATTGCTCATAACCATTTGGGCAAGTAATCAATCAGAAAGAACTAGTCCAATGAAACATTCCCCTAAACAAACACTTTGAATAACAAAGAGAAGGGGGGAAAAGTAACCCTTTCTGAAACTGCGTTTAACCGTTTCTTACACGGCGAAAACACCGATGAGCTATTACATTATGACCACCCCTAGCCTAGAGAAAGTGAGCACGCCACTGGAAGACCGAACGATTAGTATGGTACAAGTAGAAGTTCACAGAACACTAAAAATACAACCCGAGAACCGGCTTTCGGTTTGTAGTGTGTTCGGAGTCAGAATGGGAAAAACTGCCGATTTATCGGAGTTTGATAGAGGAAAAATGGTGATCGCAGGGAACCTCAGAACTACGATCTCGGAAACGGTGCCGTTTGTGGGTTGCTCACCTTCCGGTGTAGTGAGTACGTATCAAACGTGGTTTCACAGATGGCTAAACGACGGACCGTTGTCCAGTCGTGTGTTGTCCTTAGTTCAATGATGTCAGAGGCGAACGGAGACTGTCGCGCATTTTTCGCAGCTACCTGAGGGTCGCAGTCCGACAAATCACCCGCAGCTACAACAGTGGTGATCAGAGCACGGTATCACAGTACACAGTTCATAGCAACCTTCTGCGCATGGGCCTGCGTAGCCGAAGACCCGGCAGGGTTCCCATGCTCAATGCACGTCATCGCTGACACACATGAAAGGGACCGAAGACCATCAGATTGGACCGTAGATGATTGGAAGAAAGTGGCCAGGTCTGAGGAAACGAGATTCCTGGTGCATCACGTAGACGGCTGAGCGCGGATGCGTCGATTACCAACCGGAGATATGGCACCTGAATGCACTGTTGGGCGGAAACAGGCCGGCGACGGCGGTATTATGCAGTGGGCGATATTTTCTTATGACTCTTTAGGCCCCATTATTCCAATAGCACAATCCCTGACAACTCTCAGGTACCTGAACATCGTTTGGGACCAAGTTCACACATTCATGGCAACCGTGTTCCCTGCTGGTGATGGTCGTTACCAACACGATAATGCACTATGCCACACTGCCCGAATTTAAGAACTGGTTCGAGGAACATGCTTGTGATATTCTATAAAAGCCTTGACCTCCAAATTCCCCACACATGAATCCAATTGAGCATTTGTGTTTCGACTTGGAAAAGCCGGTTCGCGCTAAATCATCACCACCCGGAAATGTACGAGAACTGGAGTCCTGCCCTTGACATTATGGTACCAGATACCTCAGGATACCTATCGCCACCTCATCGAAACGATGCCTCTCCGAGTGGCCGCTGTTTTGCGGACTAAAGGTGATCCTACCGCTTATTAAATAAGTGGTCGTAATGTAATGGCTCATCGGTAAAGATTCGTTCGAGTGGATTTAAGTCCATTTCGCTAACCCCGAACAAATCGTTCTAGCCGGTGAGAGTTTAAAAACAGCCCTTTAGAAAACGTTTGATTTGCGAGAATCTAATACATAAAACACAAAACGTCTGTTTGTTTGTCTGAAGCAGCAAAAACTCTCGCACGCCGAACTGTGCCATCGTGAAATTTGCATAGCTTATTAATACTGGAATAATCAATGCAACTATTTTAAAATCTCTAAGTTATTCCGTTCGCCAGTTATGAATTACTTAATAAGCTAATCAATAAAGTCAGCGTCGCTTGCTATGTCATCGTTATCTGTTCCAAATCTGAAAGCACGTGACTGCATTCTTCGCCATGGCACATCCACCACATCCACAGGTGTTTCTGTTCTTTGAGAACTGTGCATAAAAAATGCAAAAACGAACTTTGTGATATCTTAACGAAACGGGCTGAAATTTTTATCAACACCATGAATTGGTAATAAGAGGAGTCCCTAAAAACTTCACAGGAATCCGGTCAAACATTTTTTAAAATAGGCATGGAATTTTTAATTCATCGGTAAACAGAAGTATATATATAGGCAGAAACGGTTAATAAAATTTTGACGGCTAATTTAAAAAGTTATTTACCGATTCAGGCGAAATTTGGAGGGCATGTTCCCATTAACGATTTATGGTGTTTATTAAAATTTCAGCCAGTGTCATAAAATATTCGCAAAGATACGTTTTTAACTTTTTTTATCCTACACCCCATCAAAGACGTCTGAAACTGAAAGCACGTGATGCATTTGATCGTCGATAACAAATTGTTAGCGAATTCTGTTCAGTCAGTGTTCGAATGCTGTGTCTCCTGGACGCGTGTTAAATAATTTGTAACGCTTTTGGACCGTTTGATTCTACAGATTCCATACATTCTGTGCCGGGGGGCAAAGCCGGGTAGTAAAGCTAGTATTTCATAAAGTAAAGTATCCTTCTCTGATGGGATGACCTTGTCGTAACTAGCTCGACAAAGAAGTGCAACTTTATTATGGGGGGTTACTGATACAAAAACTCGATTTCTGGGCACACTGACATGCGTAGAAAGAAATTCATTAGGACATGTTCTCATTAGTGAACTTTCAATTCAGTGTAGTTTTCGCTAACTCATCATCACAAAAAGAATCAACAAGGAAAAAAGACACCGAATTTTCAGTCGTAATGAGCATGTCTTTTGAATCTTTTCCGACACTGATAAAATTTATCGAAGTCAGTGGAACAG
Source organism: Macrothele yani (assembly GCA_039090855.1). Classification (NCBI taxonomy): domain Eukaryota; kingdom Metazoa; phylum Arthropoda; class Arachnida; order Araneae; family Macrothelidae; genus Macrothele; species Macrothele yani. The sequence continues at coordinate 85,487,682 of CM076999.1, forward strand.
GTCATAAAATAAATCGACAGGATTTATACAATGGGTAAAATATCTAAAAATGGAAAGGGCTGCTAACTTCCACGAGCGGTTTAAAGGTATGTTACGAAAATTTACAAATGACGCACAAAAAGTTTATCATAGCAACAGGAATATCAGAGATACAGATTTTCAAATCAAACAGTTAAAAGGAAACATATTGGAGGAAACAGTATTATAACTCTACGCCTTCTAGGAAAACAGTTTTTCTTAATGGAAAAGTTGAAAAATAGATGAAAAGTATTCTTCATGGCGTAAGCTATAGTTAGAAAAGAAGAACATTTCAAATACGTCTGCTGGAAGCAGCGATAGCGAAAAAATTGGTTTTGGCCTTCATCCCACTCTCCTCAGCAGGAGGATTTGTATTATTTAAAGAAGATAATGTTCCCCATCTTTATTGAAGCGAATAACCTAGCGAAGAAAAAAAATTCAATAGGATTTTTAGAAGCGGAGATACAGCTGCATACACAAGCACACATGCACCACCTAGCGGCAGTACTGTGAACTACAAAGCTCCTCATATACAACCCGAAAGTATTCCACAAGGTAAATGGGATGTGATGTTAAAAATAATTTTTTAAATTCCACATTTAGAAGCAGAGATATTAGAGAAAAACAGGTAAAATATTTGTGTCCCTAGCTACAAAATTTTGCATTATTTTGAAAAAAAGAATTCAAATAAAATTTTTCATACTTAGTAGTAGCTGACCGAGTCAGAATTTTTTTGTCAGGTTTTTAGTCCCGCCGATATTGCTGTAAACGGAAACGTGAATTTATGCCCTGTTGTGGCACACTTGAATTTACGCCCTGTTGTGCTACACTTGTGTATTTTCGCCCTGTTGTGGCACACTTGAATTTGCGCCCTGTTGTGCTACACTTGTGCATTTACGCCCTGTTGTGGCACACTTTTGTATCTACGCCCTGTTGCGGCACACTTTAATTTACGCCCTGTTGTGGCACACTTTTGTATTTAAGCCCTGTTGTGGCAAACTTGAATTTGCGCCCTGTTGTGCTACACTTGTGTATTTACGCCCTGTTGTGGCACACATGTGTATCTACGCACTGTTGTGGCACACTTTAATTTACGCCCTGTTGTGGCACACTTTTGTATTTAAGCCCTGTTGTGGCACACATGAATTTTCGCCCTGTTGTAGCACACTTGTACCTTCAGAAAAATGTGATATGAGAAAAACTGCGCACCAGAAACGCTCTCTAAAATGAAGAAATAATTTTCCAAATTGATCTCTTAGAAGCTGAGATATCGATAAAAATAAAACACACATATACGCTTTCTGGCGGAAAAACTTTGCACTATTTTAAGCAAGAAGTATTCTTGAAAGGTTTTCTGAGGTGAGCGGTAACCGTCCGTGAAGGAATGTTTTCAGTCGAGCTTTCAGAAGCTCAGATTTTGCTGCAAATACATCATAAGCAGAAATAAACGCTTATGCCCCCTAGTGGCCGAGCCATTCTTTACAAAAAAGTAGAATTTATGTTGAAAAATATTTCCTATGAGAAATTATATCTGATGCAACAGGAATTTTTCAAATCGGTGTTCTAGAAGCAGAGATATCGGAGAAAATGCAATTTACCTTTGCACCCTGGCGGAAAATCTATGTATTACTTGAAAAAAAAAGCTGTGCCTAAAACAGACTTTGTTATAAATGGCATCGAAAGGAAAGATAATTTTTTCAATTGCCTATTTAGAAGCAAACATATGGAATCAAATGTATATTGAATTCGATATCATCTGCATTTGCTCATATATGCATTCGATATCATGCCATGTTCTTCTGGGAAGCCTGCGACCCTTGATTAAACCCATGTCAATGGAAGTGAGAACTCATAGGCAAAATCATTAGATTATGGATAAATATTGCAAGATCACGACTCTCTAGCCAGATAGAGGAAGTATGTGGTGTTTATCATGTTCTTACCGGATACCTCGGACTCCTGACCCTTGCCAATGGAAGTGTGAGAACTCGTAGGCGAAATCATTAGAGTATGGATAAATATTTCCAGATCACGACTCCCTAGCCAGACAGACGAAGTATGTGGTGTGGATCATGTTATCACCGGATACCTTGGACTCCTGAAACTTGACATGGAAGTGTGAGAACGCGTAGGCAAATTCATTAGATTATAGAAAAATATTTCAAGATCAGGACTCTCTAGAAAGACAGACGAAGTATGTGGTGTGTATCATGTTCTCACCGGATACCTTGGACTCCTGACCCTTGACAATGGAAGTGTGAGAACTCGTAGGCAAAATCATTAGATTATGGGTAAATATTGCAAGATCACAACTCTCTAGCCAGACAGATGAAGTATGTGGTGTGGATCATGTTCTCACCGGATACCTTGGACTCCTGACCCTTGACAATGGAAGTGTGAGAACTCGTAGGCAAAATCATTAGATTATGGATAAATATTGCAAGATCACGACTCTATAGCCAGACAGACGAAGTATGTGGTGTGGATCATGTTATCACCGGATACCTTGGGCTCCTGACCCTTGACAATGGAAGTGTGAGAACTCGTAGGCAAAATCATTAGATTATGGATAAATATTGCAAGATCACGACTCTATAGCCAGACAGACGAAGTATGTGGTGTGGATCATGTTATCACCGGATACCTTGGACTCCTGACCCTTGACAATGGAAGTGTGAGAACTCGTAGGCAAAATCATTAGATTATGGATAAATATTGCAAGATCACGACTCTCTAGCAAGACAGATGAAGTATGTGGTGTGTATCATGTTCTCGCTGGATACCTTGGACTCCTGACCCTTGACAATGGAAGTGTGAGAACCCGTAGGCAAAATCATTAGATTATGGATAAATATTGGAAGATCACGACTCTCTAGCCAGACAGACGAAGTATGTGGTGTGTATCATGTTCTCACCGGATACCTTGGACTCCTGACCCTTGACAATGGAAGTGTGAGAACTCGTAGGCAAAATCATTAGATTATGGGTAAATATTGCAAGATCACAACTCTCTAGCCAGACAGATGAAGTATGTGGTGTGGATCATGTTCTCACCGGATACCTTGGACTCTGAAACTTGACATGGAAGTGTGAGAACGCGTAGGCAAATTCGTTTAGATTATGGAAAAATATTTCAAGATCAGGACTCTCTAGCAAGACAGACGAAGTATGTGGTGTGTATCATGTTCTCACCGGATACCTTGGGCTCCTGACCCTTGACAATGGAAGTGTGAGAACTCGTAGGCAAAATCATTAGATTATGGGTAAATATTGCAAGATCACAACTCTCTAGCCAGAAAGATGAAGTATGTGGTGTGGATCATGTTCTAACCGGATACCTTGGACTCATGACTCTTGACAATGGAAGTTTCAGAATTCGCAGACAATAGAATTGGAACAGGGATACATCTTGCACAGTAACAACGCTTCAGGCAGACGAACGCAGTTGGTGGTCTGTATTATATGCATTCATGGGAGACTTTAGACCATTTGATTCCAATGAACTATATCCTGAATGCCCAGGTATGTTTATAAACATCGTTCTTGGTCACATTCATACAACCAATGTCACCCTCTACCACCAGACGACCCATATATCCAGGAGGACAGTGCAGTATGTGACAATGTTTTGCAATATCGTAGCGGTTTGAGGAGTACAATGGACACTTTTCCTGTCTCAATCGGCATCTGAGTTCCATGGAGATTTCGGGAGATGAAGTCGAACGAGACATCAGATATTTACCATCAGATTTACGTCAATCGGAAGATGATTTTCGACAAGCGTAGACCAAGATTTACCAGGACATTAACGTCATTTGCAAAAGTTTAAGACTACCTGTTGGTATTAGATTTCTGCCGATTGCCTCAGCTGCTGTCTGTATTACTCAAATTCCTGTCGACGTTGCATCATCCAAGGAAAGCAACCTCATCTGATGAAAATACCATAAAGCGAATAGTTATGCGTTCTTCGAGGAGTTCGTGCAAGAACATCAAGACCTTTCTACAATCAAAAGGAACTGATATTAGTATCGTCATTGTTTCCTGACGTCTTAGGAAAGAATTTGGATTAAAGTCTTGAAAACCTGCAAATAAACCTAGACTAACCTCTGTCATGAAAAAGAAGATACTCCAGTTTGCAAAGCGTCATTAATCGTGGACTACTGAAAATTGGAGCCATGTTCTTTTTCTCGTTGAATCAACTGTGTGACAAATTGAATCACATGAAGCAAATGTTTAACGACCAAAACCCAAAAGGTTTGATGAAAACTACACCGTTAGCACCGTGAGACATCCGCCTAGTTAGGTGATATGGGTGCTATGTCAGCATTCGGCACTGCTTCATTTTCCTTTTTCCCGATAGGCACTACCATGCCTGATCCTTTTTATGTAAAATATGATTGTGCTCCATGCCACAGATGAAAGACAGTAAAGGACTACCTGCAGAGGAAAAACATTACTGTGCTTGACTGGCCCGGTAATAGTCTCGACCTTAACCTCAACAGAAATTTGTGGACCATTTTAAAAGGCAAAGTAGCAGAAAAACAACCATCAAATTCCCAAGCTTTGATTGACGCGATAAAGTACGTGTGTTGCAAAGACATTTCAAGTTATTATTGCGAATCCTTCATTGAGAGTAAACTACATCGTATTCTGTCCGTTGTAAAAAACAAAGGTGGCCACACAAAGTCCTGATTTGCGTCTTTTTGTGTTCTAAAGAATGTAAATACTCACTTATTCACCTCCAGTCCTCTTCGTTTCTCTCTTGAACATGATCTGTTGGAGAGTGCCTTGTAGCTGAGACGGTAGCGCTCATTTATTAGTGTGCAAACCATTGCTTATTTGATCTCTAATTGGGCAAGTGCAAGGATTTCTTCCTTTCGTAAGTCGGGGAAAAGTCATGCAATGCGACTGGTGAATTTAGGCTGAAAAAAAAAGTGGGATCAGAAGTTTCTTCTGTGGAGCTGGAAAAGTCAAAGCCAACGTTTTTGAAAATTCTGGAAAGTTCTGTATCAAAACGGGGAAATACGGAACTGGCATTTTTCTATGAAAAAATGGAAATAGTGACGATGGAAGTTCTATCAAATTTCTGAAGGCTCCATATTATTAGAATCGGAAATTTTTCAAAAAGGAAATTTCAAAACAAATTCAGTGTCCTACAGACAACTATGCTGCATGTTGTTTTCAGGAATATCTCGTGAATTCCCAGCACTTATTTTTAAAGTGTAGTGTTGAACTGTACGAGGGACTTGAACGTATGAAAAGTTTTGAAAGTGAGGTAAAGGTAGCTGAAAATTTATCTTCATAGCATACTGAAACTAAATCTAGGGTGTTCAATGCTTTACTAGAATACTGGCATTCTTAGAAACAAACAGGCAGAGTTGGGGAAAACGAGAGGGATTTAAATATGTGCTGAACACATCCGGTACCGATTTAACTCGCCTAATTTTCTTAGAACAAAGAAAAAATAAAAAGAAAGGAGCTGATTGCAATTGAAGGCAAACTGAATAAAAATAGTCCTTGAAATCTGAAAAGTTTAAGATGCACGTGATCATATTCTGATGTTGTGAACCACAGGAACTGAAGAAACCTCCAAAGGGTTTTGCTCTGCCGGTCACATTCTGGAAAGAAAAACATGGAAACAAATATCTAGTCAGTAAAATTTAGCATTAATTACTTTTTAGAAATGAAATGGTCATTGCCATCTTTTGGCCATAAAAGAGATAGGTGAATCTTTAAGTATTCGGTATAAATTTAAGCTTAAATAGATATAGACTTTCACAAATGACTTCAAAGCATTTTAGATTAACTTCTTTGGAAATTTTAAGTTACATTTTTAAATTTTGAATGTCGTACGTAAATGTATGCGTATTACCCTGATTATATATATACCCGTGGTAACAGTTCTTGCTACGGAGTGACACGATAGGGATTTGCACCTTGTGCCGGCGGTATTTGTCATACACGGCCCCGTGTTAAGCCACTCGCCCTGCGGATATCTCTTGTACTGCTTTGTGGATGGGCTAGTGCATATGCCAAAATATCCTCTGCCATTATACGCATACCTTCACCCACTGGTCTGCCAGAACGAGAACGACTTTTAGTGCTTCCTGTCTCCTTGAGCCGTCTCACTACACTTGCGATGGTAACCGCACTTGAATGTGGCCCAGCTGGAAAACGAACGGCCTATTACCGTGCAGCTGGTGCTGCGTTTCGTTGGCATTCACCGTAAATAAGAACCATCTCGCAATATAGGGTGTGAGTGAAGCGTGTCATTCTCGCACAGCGTACGTAGACCTAAACTTATGATCGGGGTACATCCTGGTACTGGTTTTTATATCGTAGGTGCGGTACAACCTCACAATCTGCATTTGCATACGGCTACATTTGCGAAATGTGAATATGCAAATTCGAATCGTCGCGCATCGATTTCGGACATTTTAGGATATTAAGTCGACAATTTATCTTATTCGTGTGTAACAAATATCGTTTTGTACTAAGTAATTGACGCTCTACAACTTTATAATTGAAAATTTTCTCTATCTCTTTTCGTTTTCGATTTGCAATGGCTAACTTCCGCATTTCGCCACTAGGGGCGCTGTTATTGGTTGCATTTGATCGGGCGTAATCGCTTTACTATACCGTTATCTCAGTTGAATAACTGTAACACTCTCCGTTTGCAAGTTATTCCAGGCTAAAGGGACTTTCCTATGCACCCTATATATATCTACGGTGATCAAAAAGTCGCGCCCCCGAAAATTAAAACTTAGATTTTGAAAACATTAAGGATAACAGAAACACGAAAACGACGTTATGAACAAAACGAATGTATTCTTACTAAAAAAACAGAAGGAAAAGAAAAAACGCAGTTAGGTTCAGTTCGGATTGAGCGTCAGTTCGGAACGTAAGATTACGACTTGCAGATTAGAGAGTTGAAATGAGCTAGTCTAATATGGTTTCAAAGCGTTTATTCAGTTTGTTATAGCCAACACAGGTCTGTGATATGAAAAGTAACGTACATAATTTTTTCAAATAATGCTGCATACATTGCGAGCACAAAGCAGAGTTCGAGATGGGATGGGCACGGGTTCGATCGGTGTGTTGGGTTTTTGTTTGCCCGCGGTTGCTTTCAAAGTTCTTGATACTCCCTAGTTCGTTGGGCTTCAGTCTTCTTGGGGTTCTTACATTCTTCATCACTAGCTCTTGCCTCTCGTTTTGATTTTCTCCACTTTGCTTTCGTTCATTCTGCGAACTCTACGGCATTTTCGAAAATGTTAGCCAGTTCACATGAAACATTTTTTTTTAATTTTATTTTAATGGGGTAAAAAACTATTGCGATATTTTTTATATAAACTATTTAAATAGATCTTGTCGAAAATTCTAAAATAATACCACGCACAGTCGTTTTACACTCACAGTTGTCCAGATAATCCGCGATATGTGTCAAAATTGTTTCCCGGTTCACAAGAAAACAATTTTTTAAATGTTCGTTTCAAATCACTGCAAAATGTTATTCGTATATTTGAATAGATCTCGTCAAGAGCTTTAAAACGATATCACGCACAGTCGTGTTGCGCTCACGGTTCCCGAGATAGACTGAGTCAAACGCGGCGGCACACCCAGAAATAGTGTATACGCGTAACGCTCCCCGCGCACAGGGAGCTAGGGGAGCGTTACGCGTACGATGCATTGCGCATCGTAATTGGACTCAGTGTTGTTTATGAATAGGCTAACACGACTACTGGGCGGGCACTTATTTTTAACGCTATAATGATTTATATTGGGACCTATTTTTGTCACACGCGGTCGGCCGTACGTCGCCCCATAATATATGGGGACTTTGACGTAGTCCTACGTCAAAAAGGAAAAAGACTCTTGGACGTTATTTAGTTATTACAGCAGGTGTTCAAAATATTCTTCTTGGTCACACATGCAAGCGCGAACGCATTTACCCAGATTCCAGACCACTTTGTGCAGAGTTAAAACACTGATTGTTTCAATAGCCGCCGTAATGTTGGACTTCATTTCATCCTTCGTATGTGGGTTGCTTTCGTATAGTTTCCTTTAAGATATCCCCAAAGAAAGAAGATTATGTTAAGTCTGGGGTTTTGGAGGCCATGAACCTGTGGAAATCAGCCGATCACCGAAACACTCTCTCAGAAATATCATTTTGTCCTCTTGTCTGCTTCCAGAAACGATACAAATTGTTGTGACTATGTCCTTTAATATAGTTCTATTAACCGCACAATAAAAAATATAGGGCCAATTATTCGACGACGAGACACAGCACACAACACTTCCGTTTTTTCTGAGTGCAGAGCGTTTTCGTGGAATATGTGTGGATTTGTGAATGACCAATATCGTAAGTTCTGCGCGTTTACATATCCACATACGTGGAACCAGGATTCGTCGATGTAGAAGATATTATCAGGTTCACTTATTCCGTTTTGGTCCACTAACTTGGTAACCATCTGCAGAAATGTAAGCGCTTCTCAAAATGGTTTCATTTCATCCACTGAGGTAAGACAATATGGATGCAGGTTTAGTTGTTTTATAACTTTCATGAACTGCCATAAGGTATTCCTACATAGGCGCCGACAGGTTCACAGGGGTCACTTGACCCCCTGTAAAATTACGTTTTCGCTTTATTTTATTTTATTTATTACTTTTTTTACACTCACAGAACTGGACCACAAGGAAAGATGGAGTTTGGGGCGTTTAATTTAATATCCCAATTTTATTGGAAATTTGGAATTGGAAAACGATAATGTGAAAGCGGAAAAACTAGCAAACCGTAAGGTAGTACACCTAAACAAGTTCCGCTGAGGGTGGTGTGTGCTGAACTTAAATGGTTTGGCGTGGCCCTGCTTGACACTGTTCACATTTTGAAAACAGTTACCAATATACATGATAATACATGACTATTACTAACATACACTTTATTTCAAGAGCAGCATCAATTAATAATAGTAGTAGTAGTACTGTTTTAGTGCAGTAACTAGTAGTAATAGTATTAATCTTTCATTTTCACGAATTACTGTTTTCTACATATTAGCAAAACCTTAATTAATTACACTTCAACACCTTTGAAAAATTTCTGCAGGCGCCCATGTATTCCTGTCTAAAAGGAAAGTTTCCGTAAACTTTTGGTTGGAGAAGTAACATTTTGGTCTGCACATCTTGCATTTTTTCGTGGCGCAAAACACAAGGTCGTCCACTCCGCTTTTTGTAGAAGACGCTTTTTGTTTCCCATAAACGCTTGACAAGACGCCCGTAGATTTCTTATCACGTGGCGAAACATTCGGATATTGATGACGACATGCTTCCGATACTTTTGCATATGATCGATGAGTAAAATATTGCTCAATTACGAACAGACGCTGGATTTTGGAAAACGGCATGGTACTCTTACAAGAACCAAAATGATAATAGCGTCAATTGGTACAACGAAAGCATTCAGAAATCAAACATACTTTTCAATACAATGCAGTGATGCCATCTATCGGCTGAAATAAGAAATAAAATACAGTAATTTACGCAGTGGTTTGAAATTCGAGAGGCGCGAGTTTTTGATCACACTGTATCCACATATACACAATTATGCCCAAAACCTAAGGACGGACTACATTTTTACCTGTAAAAGGAAAACAATATTTGACCGTATTCAAATGTGGAATTAATTATATTGCCAACATACAAACGCGTGAAAAGGCACAAATAAATGTTTATAAATGTCAAAAAAATTACACTCTAACGCAAAAGTTCCAAATTTTTTGAAGGATATAATTGGAAAATGGATGTATAATGCTTACCGATAACCAGGCGGTGAGACATTTCAGTGTGTAATATGTCCACCACGAACTGCGATGCAGCTGTCACAACGACGACGTATGCTGAGCACCAAGTGATCAAGGACTCCCTTAGTCAAATTGGCTCAATGCTCCATCAGAGCCTGAACAAGGCCCTGCTTCTTTTCTGGAGGGAGTCACGAGGACCAATACATCTCTCCATTGCATCCCCGATGTGTTCGATGGGGTTGAGGTCTGAAGAATGTGCTGGCCAGTCGATGCGATCCTCGGTCTCCAGAAGTGTCTGCACTGCACTCGTACAAATGAGCTGTCGCGTTGTCATTCATGATCCGAAAGCCATTACCTACATTACAAATGAATAATCGTAAGGTGGGATATAACTTCTTTGCACTATCGTTCACCCATCATGATCCCATTTTCCAGTATCTGCAGCTCGGTGCAACCATTAGTCATGATGCCGCCCCAAATCATAACCCCGGCACCGCCGTATCTCTCACTTTCCTGCACATTCTCGCGGAGTACCATTTTCACACCAGATCAACTGACATCTAGAATCCGAGGACAGGCTGAAATGACTTTCCTCTGTGAAAAGTTCACTAACCCATTGATTACATGTCCAGTTTCTGTGGATACGACACCACTGAAACGTGCGCTACGTTGAGCTCTGGATAGAGGGACGCAAGCTATAAGCCTTAGGGCAATATAGCCTTATATGTCGCACCCGTCTTGCCACAGTTTGCCTAGATATCCGCGTTCCTGTGGTGGGAATGGAGGCGACTCGCAAGCTGACCGGCCATGGTGTAGCGATTACCTTTTCCTGGTACAACTAAGAATCTGTCTTCATGTCATAGTAGAGCAAGAACGACCTCCTAGTATGCGTCTGGACACAATCCATTCATTTGAAACGCTGCCCAGAGCCTAAATACCACACTTTGCACGATTCCAAACTCCCTGGTGGCATCGCTCATTTGGAGGCCTTTAGCTTCCCTATAATTCTTCCCCTCGTGAATCCTCTAGATGATATCTTTGAGACTTAACGTAAATTTCACGTTCGTGCCTTTACACGTTCACGTTCAAATTTTCCTTCAAACACATGTCGCCTACCGCGTCCCTTTTGTGTTTGATCCGTTTTAGTGATACCACGTGACCACTGTGAGCACGATCCGACATTTTTCATGTGCACCGGCTTTCTACTGAACGTCCCCAGTTATGCAAATTGCAACAAGCTGTTCCGTTTAATTTTGATAAACTTTTCACTTTTATTACTCAATTATTATTAATATATGTCTTATTAACTGTTCACTCTTATTTATTCTATTGATTACAGGAATAAAAATGCAGCACAGATACAGATTGTTCTCCACAAGAAACAGACATGCGGTTACAAACACCACACATCAACCAAATGTGCTAACCGAGGAAGTCGCAGAAGCTGGCGGCGATGATCAAAATGATGCAAATGCAGCAGTAGCTGCTCCAAATCAGGACAATGCTGGAAATGCAGCAGAAGCTGGTCCATATCAGAACAATCCTGGAAATGCAGTAGTAGATACTCCAAATCATCTAAATGATGGAAATGCTGCAAATAACATCAGTGCCACTGCTATAGCAAGACGCTTTCCTGCTATTATGGCAACATCAGCATCAAATAGCGAAGCAAGTTCAGCAGTCCTGCCATGCCGTCTGCTAAGAATGCAAGCTTCAGCTGGCCCTTTCAGAAGCAGCCAATCTCAAGTAAGGTATAACTCCAGATTCTTCACTATAAAAGCAGCTGTTCGTTCCCAATATCATAACTGTTATGTTAATTATCTCATGTTACAAAATCGAAAATTCTTCTCATTTTAGTTTGTAAATTCAAACAGTGTACGGTGAAAATTCTTCTACATTTTTAGTTTGTCAAACGGTGAAAATTCGTCTAATTTTAGTTTGTAAATGCAAACAGTCATTCATAAGTACTTCATTATAATTCGCCCATTATAAAAAAATTCTCTTCATAATGTGTATCGCAAATGAGAACTTTCGCGTTCGACAACGCGACTTCTGCATCTATGAACGTATCTACGCACACACACACACACACACACGTGAACTGTGCTCAAAATTAGAGCACAAACCAGAAAAACCTTGTTAAAAGAAAAACTCTGCCACGAAATCATACGCTAATGGTACCGAAATAGCCGGTAAGGCGAAACAGCAGATTCTGTGGCTAATAAACGAATAACGGCTCGATAGGGAACCACAGGACAGCACTATTGGCATTTATCACAAACAAGTGTGTTCCGTATGTAAGCAACTTGATTCAAATACGTGGGCAGTGTTGCAGTTTCCACTGTCAGATGCAGTAATAAAATGTCATTAGTCTCAGAAATTTCGTTTAGATGATTGATTACGGTGCTAAACTATATAGGGATTAGAACAGGGAGTCTCAAGCTGAAATATCTAGATGGTTAAATGCTCATCCATTCGCTGCCTGCGGCGTCTGAGACAATTTATGGACACCGAAAAAGCTCTACAGACCCGGGCAAGGACATCTGAGCAATGTTGCCATTCTACTGGTTTATCAGTAGATAATTTTTAGTAGATCTACTGATTTGAGTCGTGTCTACTGATCCACAAATAGATTTTTGTAAATCATAGAAATCTACTGGGTTTTTTTTTCGGTTTTATATATTGTACATAAATTGAAACATTCTACTGTTGTGCCTAAGCTTTTGAATTGTGGCGTAATATTTTGAGAGACACTTTTTCATATAAACTTTAAAATAATTCATATGATGCACCTGTGATATTTACGTTATATACTTTTTCAAGCAGTTTTATATGGTTACTTGTATCGAATTCCTTAGAGAAGTAAAAATTTTCAGTTAGTTCAATGGATTTCTCCTTTTTGTGTAATATGATTAAAAATAAATCGTGGATGAAAGCTTTTGGAGCGGGTTTGCTGTTCACTGATTCAGTTAGCAAATACTCAAACCAGCGCTTATCTGAGGAGAAGCAAGCTGTGCTTCTAATCTAAGGAAAAGCAAAGAGTGCTTGAAATTTTAAAACTACTCGCAAACTAAATTGATTTATTTAGAAATCCATACTGGTTATGGTTTTTTTAATTAGACGGCTAATTAGTCTGTTATACAAAGATTTTGTCCAATACTTTGCTAAAACCCGAAGTTTTGGAAATAAGTCTATAATTTGACATTTTAATTAATGATACTTTCTTCAGTTTGGCAGTTGGTTCACATATTACGAGAACATTTGGGTGCTGTTGAGTAAGAAGTATAAGTTTATAATTTGTTTTGACAACAAATGAGATCGATAATTGTTAGGGATAATGTCATCATTACGTGCAAGTTAGTTTTAAAATGCCGATCATTACTAACATCGTGTACATGAAGTAAATCATGGTTACGTTAGTTCGAATTTGCATTAAGGTGTTAAACGGTAATGTGTAGAATATTGGTATTTGAAATATCAGTAGTTTTGAATGTATGTTTGCATTAGCAATGCATCCAATGCTGCATTAAATTTAACAGGTAGTGCCTTTTCAAGCAGCAAACAAGATCTACTGATTCCTACTGAGTTTTTTGGCTCTGGCGTATTGAGTTAAGGCTAAAATATCTGGCAACACTGAATCAGAGGGTCACTGCTGATGGACAAGACCGTTTAGTGGTGTTAACCGCTAGGAGCAAACACGGCTCATCAGTCGGCCAAGTATGGAATGTCAGGTATTGTCACCAGATCTTAGTCCAATTAATTATATTAGAGACACTTTAGGGCGTTGAATTAATGTTCACTTTCTTCTTCTATAGCAACAGATGACTTAGTGTGTGCTCTTCTGGAGGAATAGCACACATGTCCCACAGCCCCTTGTGGACGTCCTAATTCAAAGAATTGCTCGCCACACCGCTGGCACATTGGCCTAAGAGCTGGCTTCTGATCATTCGTTCGAGATTTGTCCGGGTTCGGATCCCGGTGAGGCATGGGTGTTGTGTTGTGTTGTGTTGTCTTACGATACTGGCTGTCTCCTTTCCCTGGAACCAGTGACCCTAAATTACAGACGGGAATGGTTGCTCAGGGTGGTAGTTAACCCTTTGACGGCCATAACGTCCAAAACGCCTGTCTAAAGTGAATCAGATTTCCTACTTTTATCTGTTCTCGAAATGTTTTCGACCTATGAGTGATCAGGAGGAGGCACCCTCAGTCACTATTGTTGTTATTAAACGAAGAAGTGAGCCAACAGACAGTTTCGGGCGTTATAGCATTTGGAGTGATAAAAGATTTTTGGGTCATTGTCCCCAATAAAATAAATAAAAAGCACCGTTTGACGCTGTGAAGTTTGCATTGCTCTCCGTTGTAATCATAGATCGCATTGAAGAAGGTGGCACCATATTTATTTTTGATTTATGTTATATCGTTTTATGCTTTATTTCACAGATTTTTTTCACAAGACCATAATTTGGGCTGTATTTCATATCTGAGTTCTTTTGTGTCCACAAATGTGAGATACTGTACCACACGATACACATAAAGTTATTTTCCGTATGTTCATTAATTTGACAATTATGGTCTGGTAACTAGATTTTTGTGGTTGTTGCTGTAATTCTGAGCACCATTATATGTAGAAAATTAGATAACAGGGTATGGTAAAAGAAATAGAAGGAAATAACCTTAGAGATGGGAGCATGGAATATGAAAACATGACAGAGTTGCGTGGAAGAGAATTCCTTAGGGGAGAGAGCTGGGAGACATTCATTCAGCAGTTAGATTGAGAATGTTTGTTTGTGATGATGATGGTGATATACAGTGAAGTGCCTATTATGTGTAAGATCTCCTTTAGCCCGGCCAAGTTCCGCAACTCCAAGTGGCATCGATTGCACCAGTGGCTAGAAGACTTCTGAAGAGATGTTGAGCCATGCTCTCTGAATAGTTGCCCACAGTTCCCTGGCATTTGTAGATGAAGGATCTTGAATGCGAATGGATATTTCCCCCACGTCCGATAAATGCTGTATTAGCTCCTTGTATGGGAAACGTGGGGGCCACACGATCTCTCGAAACTGTCCAGAATGCTCCTAGAACAAATTTTGGACAACTTGGGCCCGATTACATGGTGCATTGTCTGCCTGTAAAATATCATCGTTGTTGGGGTATACTAAGTCCATGAGGGTCTGCAAATGGTCACCAAGTAGAGCAACTAAGCGATTACTGCTTAATGACGTGTTTCCGAGGACAAGACCACCCAAACTGTACAAGGTAAAGAAACCCCACACATGCATGGAACCCCCATCAGCTTGTAAAGTGCCTTGCTGACAGCTCAGGACCATAGCCTCATGGAGTCTGCACCCTACCCGAATCCTACCATCAGCTTGTAACAACTCGTATCATTACTAATAGGACCACGTCACATGATGCCAGTCTTCCAAGAACCCTACATCAGCTTGTAACAACTCGTACCATTACTAATAGGACCAGGTCACCTGATGCCAGTCTTCCAGAAACCCTACATCAGCTTGTAACAACTCGTATCATTACTAATAGGACCACGTCACATGATGCCAGTCTTCCAGGAACCCTACATCAGCTTGTAACAACTCGTATCATTACTAATAGGACCACGTCACCTGATGCCAGTCTTCCAGGAACCCTACATCAGCTTGTAACAACTCGTATCATTACTAATAGGACCACGTCACATGATGCCAGTCTTCCAGGAACCCTACATCAGCTTGTAACAACTCGTATCATTACTAATAGGACCACGTCACATGATGCCAGTCTTCCGGAAACCCTACATCAGCTTGTAACAACTCGTATCATTACTAATAGGACCACGTCACATGATGCCAGTCTTCCAGGAACCCTACATCAGCTTGTAACAACTCGTATCATTATTAATAGGACCAAGTCACCTGATGCCAGTCTTCCAGGAACCCGACATCAGCTTGTAACAACTCGTATCATTACTAATAGGACCACGTCACATGATGCCAGTCTTCCAGGATCCAATTGCTGTTTTGACGAGCCCGCTGAGTCCGATGTCGTGGTGTTAACAAAACCCCTCTTGTGGGTCTTCTGATCCCACACCCCATGGACGCTAAATTACGCTGCACTGAAGTGATGGATATGTGTCTGGTACCTCCTGCATTGAATGGGGTTGTTATTTGAGTCAGTGTTGCTTGTCTGTTAGAATGGACAATCCTGGTCAGACGCGGCTAGCTCGCAGTCATTCAGCACCTGTGGTCGGCCACTGTGCTGTCAATGGAGGGTGGTAATGTCTTCCATAAGGTATATTTTCGGTACACACGTGACACCGTGGCTTGAATAGTTTTGAATGTTCGCACAACTATCGGGGCCGTTCTTTCCAATTAGTATTCGAGCAATGATTCTAGTAAATAAACACTTATTGCAAAAAGGTCTCCTCTTTCCTTTATGAAAAATCATATTTGATCTTGTGCTCTCAGATATTATACCTATGATCCACTCTTTCGGTCCCATTATATACTGAGTGGCCGCTTTTTTATGACCATCCCCTTAGTACGCCGTAGGGCCACCTTTTGCCTTTAATACCGCGTCGATTCTTCGTGGCATGGACTCCACGAGATGTTGATAGGTGGTTTGTGGAATCTGAGACCATGCTTGATGAATAGCACTTTCCAGGAGTGTGAGATTGCAAGGTTTGTGGATCCAGCTGTCTGATGGCTTATTCAACTCCATCCCACAAATTCTCAATAGGGTTGAGATCTGGGGATTGTGGGGGCCACCTAAGCAAAGTAAACTCACCGGCATGTTCCTGAAACCAATCCTGTACAATACGAGCACTATGGCAGGACGCATTATCTTTTTGAAAGTAGCCATCGCCATTGGGATAAACCATCCACATGACAGGATGTACTTTGTCCGCAACGGTGATTAGATATGATGTGCCATTCAGACGTTGATTAACATGAATTAAAGGGCCGAAAGCATGCCAGGAAAACATTCCCCAAACCATAACTTTGCCTCCACCAGCTTGAAGGATTGCAGCAATGCATTTGGGGTCCATGTTTTCGTGCTGTTTCGCCAAATTCTCACTCGGCCATCGGCCTGGGGCCACTGAAAACGTGATTCGTCGGACCACATCATTTGTTTCCTATTATCGACTGTCCAATCCTTGTGCTCCAGTGCGAACTGGAGACGTTTTCTCTTGTTAACTACAGACAGCAAAGGTGTTCGAACAGGCCTTCGGCTGCCATATCCCATCCGTTGCAGTGTACGGCGAAAGGTGCGTGCAGAGATCATTTGAGAGGATCCTTGATTAAGAATGTCTGTAATTTGCTGCACTGTTTCCCTTCTGTTGTCTGCTACCAGTTTGGACACTCTCCGTTCCGCCCGAGCAGTCACTAGTTGATGACGACCACACGTTGCACGTAGAGACCCAGTTTTTTGGCTGACAGTCCAGTTTTTAAACACTTTAACAACAGCTACTCTGGAACATTTCAAGAATGCGGCGGTTTCGGTGATACTCGCTCCTTGGCTCCAAGCGCCTGCAATCATCCCACGTTGAAAGTCCGTCAAATCACATTTTTTACCCATCTCATCACCCAAATAATCCCTTCTACTACAGACGCAAGCACTAAGCTTTTCCTTTTTATACTAGCCTCGCCCTCTGGCGGCAACAGCGTGCCGAAATAGCTCATTTGCTTAAAACTGACAGGTGGTCATATTAAAGTGGCCACACAGTGTATACAGGGTGATTCCTAAAGTCCTAAGTCACCTCAATAACTTGGGAACAAAAACAGCTAGAGCTGCAGAAGTAAGGTATGGAATAGTAAAACAACCATGCGCTATCGGATGAGTGTGACAGCAGCGCCCCTAGTGGCAAAATGTGGAAGTTAACACTCCTATCTCGGAAACCATGAGAGATACGGGAAAGAGATCAATTAAAAACTTGTAGAGCATCAACGAATTAGTAGGAAACGACATATGGTAGAAGCGGCTAGGGTAATTTGAAGGCTGGAAACGCGAACTTGTGCGAAGCCGTTTCGTGTCGTTTTCGCGGTAACAGTCCAGCAGAAAGGAAATGTATGACGTATGCGACCGCACGCCTGTGAGTGTCGTATGCAAATTCTGGTGGGACATAACGCCTCACCTGCCGTATCACTCGCGGCGTGGCAATGTATAAAGGATCGTCGGTCAGGAGCTATGTCATTCGTAAAGTGAGTATCGGGTAAAGAACGAGCATGGCAGGCTATTCCAATGAACAGTATTGCGAGATGGTACTGCTATACGAAGAATTCGGACGCAAAGCGAGGGAAGCATCACGCCAGTATGGCTTACGATTTCCGACTCATCCATCGCCAACAGCGTGGACCATCGGTCACGCGGTTCGACGGCTACGAGAGACAGGCAGTATTGCAGCGCGTCCCCGTTCGGGCCGACACACCGGAATGGATAGGGATGTGCAACCACTCGATGTTCTGGCATACGGTTTGGCCAACACACATACACCAGTACGAGGGAAGTCAGTATGGCATGTGGCTTCTCACATTCCCGAGCGTTGAACATTTTGCATCAGCATGTGTACCCACCCATACCGTACATTACCGCTTCACGTACTGATGCCAGGGGATAACCAACGAATTCTAGATTGGGGCAATTTTGTAATGAACACCGTAGAAGAGAATGCGGCCTTTCTATCAAACATCCTTTGGACTGACGAGACGCAGTTTACAAGCGCCAGGGTGCTGAACAAACAAAACACCCATTACTGGGCAATTCAGAATCCATTTTTTACACGGGAAATGAGGAATCTGCTGCGCTGATCGATCAATGTCTGGTGTGGCATCTGGAGGTACCGAATTGTTGGGCATGTGTTCTATGAGGGCGCATTAAATGGACGAATATACCTGCAGCTGTTACAAAGCACATTACCTGAGTGGTTAGATGATCTGTCTCTGCAATATGTACGCTCATTACGGATTCGGCATGACGGCGCCCCGGCACTTCAACCAACAGCGCTACAGCACTTCCTGTCCGAAACTTTCGGGCAACAGATCATCAGTTATGGAGGTCCCGTAGCGTGGCCTCCACGATCCCCGGATCTAACTCCCATGGATTTCTTCCTCTGGGGTTACCTAAAGGATCATGTGTACAGGGTGGAACCGACGAGTCTCCACGATCTCCGGCTGTGTATCGGCGCTGCGTGTGAGACCGTGACACCTGTTACACTGGCGAACGCACAACGGGAAGTTCTGTCTCGCACTCAAATGTGTGTTGTGGCAGATGGTGGCCATATTGAACCCTATTTACGGTAAACGCAACGTTATGTAAGAACCGCTGTTGCATTCAATACGACCATTGTACTCCATTTGTATTCATGCCTGAGTATAATAAACCTTGTTTTTCCCTCACGTTTCCAGCTTTCTACTTACCCCAGCCGTTTCTACCATATGTCCTTTTCTACTAATTCGTCGATGCTCTACAAGTTTTTAATTTATCTCTTTTCCGTATCTCTCATGGTTTCCGAGATAGGAGTGCTAATTTACACGTTTTGCCACTAGGGGCGCTGCAATCACTCTCATTCGATAGAGCATGATTGTTTTACAATACCATACCTTACTTCCATAGCTCTAGCTGTCTTTGTTCCCAAAGTTATTGAGGTGAATTATGACTTTAGGAATCACCCTGTATATATAAGGTGTCATACCGACGTTGAGAGTCATCAGGTACCACTCGAAGTAGCATTTCATTTCGAACAGAGAATAGTAGTATGTAATATGTCTCTTTATTCGTAGCTTTCTGGATACATCATGGGCAACATTTTCATAGCCTCAGTTTTCATTTTATCAGATCTTCTGAGTGTCCTAAAGGTTTTTAGCAACATATTGCAATTGGTATTATGAGATCATTCAGTTTTGGATTGCTTAAAGTGTGCAACACTATTGTAATAGTTCAATGAACCAAGGACTACAATGACAGAACTTTAATTTCAGAAAGAAAATATAAGTGTGGATAATTGGGCACTTTGAATTTGAATGTTCAAAGGATTACCGAAATTTCGAACGAATAAAGCTAATTTTTATAAATATAGTTTTATAAGGTGACCTTTCTGACGTCTCGTGTTGCAAGGGTCATATGGTTTTCTCTTTCATTTGGGAAGAGAAGCGATGCTTGCTTTTGATTTCTTTAATTGTCTTGACGCCGTTCATCCAAATCTAACTCTTGATCCCCAAACCCAGAAACAAACGAAGCGATATCAATTACAAATCTACATAGCTAGCCCAACATTTCTGTTGATGGTTGCAGAAAATTCGTCCTTCGCGTTTTCCAAAATGTCCGTAGAGAAGTGTCCTATCTTGTTTTATTTTACAAGTGTGTCCACATCATTTTGAGAATTATCACCCACGAATTTGAGTGACAGTGGCGTCTTTATGTACTTCAAGTGACATGATTTGCTTTCATTAATACAATTTTTTGAAGTTGTGAATCCGTTTATTGGTGTAAATATGACATGAATGGTAAGTCAGATAATATCCAAAAACTTGAAAATTTCGTCCTCCAGGAGCGGAAATAGAACCTGCGCTTCCCCTCTAGCGCCCAAGTATGATTCACAACTTCACAAAATTTAAATTTAATTTTAAAATTAAAATTATTTTTAAGGAATCTGTAAGGTTACAGTGGTTCAGCTCTAGAAGTCTATTTTTAACAATGTTGTTTCTATTAATTAATATTAAGCACGCTGCGTAAAGCCACGATAAAGTGCACTTGGTGAACACGTGGGTGAATTTCCTTTGTACTATGCGAACACGGCATGGTTGCTGAGTCAAGCGCTCCTGTTCAAAGATGTAGGGCGTCAAGGTCGTCCGCACCCTGGTTTGATAATATGTCTTCCAATGCGTAGACAGCTCCCACAGGCGGGGGGGGGGGGGGGGGGGAGCAAAGAGGAGGAGATTTAGGAATGATATAAAAGGAGGTGAGCGGTTTTTGTCGTGGCTTGGGGCCTCAGATGACCTAGTGGTCAACGTTCGTGACTGACACGGAGATAACCTCAGGTTTGATCCCAGGCAGGTGCGAACGCTCGAACCACTAAATATCAGTTGTGCGTCAGATGGGAACGTTAAGCGTCAGGCCCCGGGTAATGGTCCCCCGGTAATAAATAAAAGCGTCTTCCTCCCCCTTTCTACCTCGCTTCCGTATCACTTTCCTATCGTGCACTCTAGCCTATATCTCCTGGTTTCCTATTTCTAAGGGTTAGGTCAAACACTCCCTTCCTAAAATCCTCTTCATCTGATCTGATCTGCTCCGGGCTTGGCCGCGAGTGGCCTAGTGGTCAATGTTCGTAACTTCTACGGGGGAGACCTCAGGCTCGGTCCCAGCAGGCAGGTGTGAACGCTCAAACCACTAAATATCCGCCGTGCGTCGGATGGACACGTTAGGCCGGTGAACCCCGGGTACTGGCTCCCCGGTAATAAACAAGGGCGTTTTCCACCCCCTTTCTACCTCGCTTCCGTGTCACTTTCGTATCGGGCAGTCTAGCCCAAATCTCCTAGCTTCCTTTTTCTATGAGTAATTTTAGACTGGGCGTCAGACACTCCCTTCCTAAAACGTCTTCAAATATCGTATCATATCGTATGCTCGGGGCTTCATGGAGTTAGCTTGCCTATTGGCGTTGAGGTCTCCGGACGTAGGGCTTCGGATTACGCAGGAGTGTTGGGAGAATGCTTTGTTAAGCTCTCCGGGTGACGTGCGGTGCGGTCAGCGAAGGAGCATGTGGTGTGTTTGTTGATTGACCCGAGGATTTTCAGGAAGTTTCCCCGAGAGAACTACCTCAGAGTGAGGGTCGTATTCCTTTGCCTGGAAGCCGGTCTACGTCGGAATACAGTTCATCCGCCGGATATTAATTTTGGCATTCGAATAAATTTGTTAGGTTTGCATATGATTGTTTCCTTCAATGATTGACTCAATCCGAGTGTATGAGCTATTCAACGATCTTACGGACATTCCAGCTTCTGCGGCAGTTCACATTACACACACTAAAAAAAAAGAACCTGAGTCGGGACCGTTCGGAAGAGAGAAAGTGTTCGACCTCAACAGCAGGGGTAGGCCGGCGGTTCCCGACAGAATCACAACTTGAAAAATTGTATTGTACAATTGTGTAATCCCGTATTTCATTCATTGCTTTCATTAATTAATGTGGTCTTTGCTTTCGTTAAGTAATGTTGTGCAACCTTATTCTCTTCAGGCAATGATCCCTTTCATTCAGCAAAGTGGTCTACGTATTCGACAAGAAATTTTGTTCTCATTGGTTACAATCTGGACGCAAAGTCGCATGCCTCAGCTTCGATGTATGATGAGCCTCAGACGAGAGATAGTTGATGCTACTGGAGTAGTGAAGGACACTACAGTGGAAACAGTTTGCATAGATTTACCGGGACTGGATGACAATGATATTGCGGTAAGATTAATATCATGTTCCTATTAAATTCTACCACCAGATATACTTATTCTTTGCATAATGAACGTCACTTTTAGTTCGAAGGGTGGAAAATGTTTTCTTAAATGAAAAAACCGCAAATTAATTTTCATAAAATTCAATATTTAATCACAAGCTCCGAAGACTTTAACCTCTTAACGAATGGGACGAATTAATTCGGAGTGAACAAAATGAGCTGAAATCAGATCGAGAGAATATATTCGCTGTCTAAGAAGTGCTCCGAAAATGGGTGGAACGAGTGAACTTGCGAATCAGAAAGCTTTGCTTTTCCCTCAGCTTTGTTTTTCAAATTGGTCATTAACGGGAGTGATCGACAGTCATTTTCTCCTAACTGACTGCCTGCTGAAAGCGCTATAACAATGGCCGCGGTCCTCAGAATGGAGAGAGAAGATGTTTAAGTCACTTGTTTCTACCCATTGGCATGATGTTCGTTTCAGGGGACTATCCCTTCTCTATCATGTCTTGGTCCCGGGACAGGGAATAAAGGAAGAGAAGGGGCCGCTTATCACGAACAGCAGGTTTATGGCCACATGTGCTGAGATGAGAGGGGAAAAGCTTTCGCATTCCTGGCTGTCATGTGAACATTATGGATTGAGGAGCGCAGACATTTTGGGCACCACGTGGTTCAGGCACATCGACAGATTAAAGGGTTTAACGTACGCATTGCCAGTTCTCTTTTAAGAACTAACTACACACCAGTTAAACTCTAACAAAATATGTTTGAAAATTCTCAAACTGCGTAAACGTAAAAAAAAAAAATTGAGCTTTCAGGCAGAAAGGTAAATCTTACTACTCACTGCTGGAGGGGAGGGTCTTGTGACCTACACAATCTGACACTAAAACTACTGTGTCCAGAAGAAATGAGTGAATGATGCTGAAAAAGCCAGAGAGGTTCATAAGAAGGGGTAGCATTAGACGGAGAAAGAAAGCAATGATTCGGCTCACAAATGAATTACATGACTTCATTCAATACTTTGTAAATCCCAGATACTGTAGTTCTCGGCCCACGAAGCTACACATCTAGGCATTGAGCTGTATATCCCGGCAATTGAGTTCAGGGTCTCTTAGGTTGATGCAGATGAAATGTATAAATACTGATGGAAATTTCGTAAATCAAAATAATAACTGCTAGAGGGTGCACACTTTTTGCAGTGAGATACAAGCTTCAGAATGCCGTCGTGAAAAAATATCGAGGAGCTTCGGGATGTGACAAACTCATGAAATGCGGTTTCAACTGATGTTTGGTTGGGAAGCGTGTACTCTGTAGAAAGATTTTCCTGTGCTTGAAGAAGTATTAGTCCCAAAGGGACAGATAAAGTGAAAAATATGGATAAGGTAAGGTTTCTTACCTCACTGAGTTCAGTTTCTGCTCTATTGCCAAGTGTAACGTGGGGTCTCGTTTTATCATGGATCACATGGCGATTAAATAATGTCGGCTGTTTTGTGATCAGTTGTCCATGCATAATGTTAAGTTCCTGACTATATACACTGGCGGAAAGTGAAAAAAGAACACCAAGAAGGAATTGCTGGACGATCATGAAATTTACATATGTTAATCGGGTCGAGTTTACGTAGGTGTGATGTTAATGTCTGGATCAACCGGTGAGCGCTTACGCCACAGCACGGCATTATATGCAAATTATCGTCGGAGGTACTTAAGGAGTACGGCGAAGTGAATGTAATCAGTCGTCGGCGTACGGACATGTGCGAAGACCCTGAAGAAGCTACAATGCCTGGACATGGAAGACATGTACATTTTCAACAGTTATCGGACTTTGAGCGAGGTCGTCTAGTAGGACTCCGCGAAGCCGGGTGGTCGTATCGTCGTATTGAGGAGCGAATTGGACGGGAAGTATCGGTGGTGGTACGATGGTGGCGTAGATAGTCCGAGGAACATTCGCACACGAGAAGACGTGGAACCGGGAGTCACAAACGGGCTGATGAGCGGACCGATCGACGCATAAGAAGAGCGGCGTTGTCAAGCAGAACATCCACTGCGACGCAAATCCGAGCAGCCGTTGCACCTGAGGTGACTGTGCGAACAATCCGCAACCGTCTACTGGATGCAGGACTATGTGCACGTGTACCTCTGGCATTTGTACCTCTGACTCCAGCCCACCTTCAGGCACGGCTGCAGTGGTGTCGCCAACGTCTGCACTGGAGAACGCAATGGCAATCTGTCGTGTTCAGCGATGAAAGAAGATTCCGCTTGGGAGCCTCCGATGGCGGTATGCGTGTTCGCAGACACACAGGGGAGCGCCTCCACCCTTCTTGCATCCGCCAGCGATACACAGGGCCTACACCTGGCCTCCTGGTGTGGGGAGCGATCAGCTATCACTCCCGTACATAACTAGTGTTTGTACCGAGTACGTTAAGCAGCACCTCCTACATTAACAACATCTTTCAGCCCGTTGTTGTGCCGTTTGTAACGTCGGTCTATCGTGGTGTTTTCCGGAAAGATAACTCACGCCCACACACGGCACGTGCAACGCAACATTCACTTCAGGGTGTGAGACAACTTCCATGGCGTGCACGTTCACCGGATTTGTCCCCCATTGAGCACGTGTGGGATTTCATGGGACAACGACTTATCCGGTCTCCACGGCCAGCCACGAGCATCCCCGATTTACGCGTCCAGGATGAGGATGCTTGAAACTCAATACCCCAAAGTTACATCCAACTTCTGTACGACAGACTCCATGCCAGAATCGCACAGTGTGACGCAGTTCATGACGGTTCAACCTCGTACTAACCATGTTGCATGCAAATGTTATTTTTGAGTTTACCAGCAAATACAGCTGTATTTTTCTATAATTTTTTGATCACGTTATCCTATGTTTTCCGTTATTATGCTGTATAAATTTCGTTGGTATCAGACGTCTCCTTCTTGGTGTTCGTTTTTCACTTTCCGCCAGTGTATTTACGTCTTGATCGTTTGGCCCGGTTGTAAAAAAGAGGAGAGGATCGCCCCAGTTGCGGACCACCGATCACAGATTAGTGTCTTCCTGTATTTCAGGGTTTCAATGCTGCTAGCTATTGCGCCGAACGCCGCCGGATGTCATACAGCATTTATTTCATTTTCTGTCACACGAGACGAGGTGCCTGAAAATATTTTTGGTTCGGTAGCGTTAAACGGAGGATAAAAAACATCAAATTGTCCTGTTCTGTGCTGTCCCATTAACACATGTAGTACCCATTTATCCATCTTTTTCACGTTGTCTATGGCAGTAAAATGTAAGATCATTATAAACTCACCATACTGTGAATACTCAAGAGATGCATATAGCGTATTAAATCCGTTTATTTCTGTGGTGTAGAAAGCACAAAGATTCGCCCAGCGTTCGCACTCTACTGAGAGGCTTTTTCGAGGCAATAGTATACATACGCACAAAGATTCGCCAAGCTTTCGCACTCCACTGGGAGACGTTTTTAAGACAATGGCAGAAATTTTTGTCTACAGTGCCATATGGTAGACATAATGTCTGCCATTGTCTTAGAAAGGTCTTCCAGGGGAGTAAATAGACATTATGTCCGTTTTACTCCACTCCGAGACTTTTTCAAGACAATGGCAGACATTTTATGTCTACTATTGCCTTGAAATAGCCTGCTCGTGAAGTGCGAAAGCTTGGCGAATCTTTGTGCTCACTACACCTCAAAACAAAAACGGATTTAATACGCTATATGCGTCTCTTGAGTATATAAGAATATTGTTGCATAAAGCATCTGGTTTTCGCGTTCATTCATCGTTCGACCTGGATCAAATTCCATCAAGGCCTTCAACTCGACATCATCGGCATCCCCTTTTGGTCTACCGTGTGGTTCACTTTCTAGCCTCATGCAGCCGAAACGGAATTTACCTAACTAACATTGTATCTTGCATATAATAACGGAGCCTTCCATAAATGCTGTACTTGTGTAGCTAGCTACTTCCGTTATACATTGTTGAATTTAGAACTCATGCTCAAAAATTACTCGAATTTGGTTCTGATACATAGTTTTCCTCACTGTAGCACTAAACTACTAACTAACGCTGCTGAAGAAATGTCCAATGCTTTAGAATCATCAGAATTTATGCTTTGAATTTATGTATCAGAAGTCACATCTCACGATGTGTGATTTCCTGAATAACCTGCTAACTGCATGAGTCCGCAAAATCTGACGTTTTATCTGCAAGGACCAAACACCATTCCGGTTACAGCTTGTTTAATAAGACTGGCAAAACTTTTGCCGACCGCCGATATGTCCACAGATGACGCCCTGTCAAACCCACAAGTACTACAGATAGACGAAACAAAAACCAAAATCTGGTTGGACATGAGGGTGTTCAGCTAAGGCGTACACACGCTCGGGTGTTTGTGAAATATATGGTCTGGCGTTAATGAGATAAAAGAGTGTTTTAGACAGGTTGTCAGTGAAGAGGGTGTTGAATGGATCATGCGGAATCATCGACGTAGCGATAAGCACCAATGTCTCCTGGACACTCACCAGATAATTGGTTATCGTAACTTCCCGCATTCAGGGACTAAATGCCTGTTGCTGGTCCAGTGTCCCGTTCAATAACAGCGTTGTTTACATCGTCTTCCTACGTGTCTCTGAAGACCATTTAGCTCTAGACAAATCAGTGATCTGCTATTACAGATACCACGATCACAATGTACGTCCCAAATTCTTGGAGATCGTGTTACTACAGAGGTGGAGCACATGTCCAGACGACAAATATGCAGGGTTACATTCCGTTGAGCAACTCACTGCAGAGGGAGGAGGCGCCGGTTCGATCCTCGTCACCAACAAATTTCTGTTTTCACATTGGTGTTCGAACGTAAAAATCGATTTACTGGCCGTTTGGGTTTTTTGAAAAGTGTGTGATGTTAATTCCCCACATCGTCGGAAATTAATGAAAGATTCCTTCTTCGCTTCAAAAAAAATAAAAAAAATAATAAGAAGGAAATGATGAAACGCATTGCAGAGGTGAATCACGTGTCGAGACGAAAAATCTGCAGAAATACATTCCGTCGGTGAGGCTTAATCGGTTAGTGCAACTCACTTCTGACGGAGGAGACCCGGATTCATTCCACGTCACCAACACATTTCTGTTTTCACAATCGGCTTCAAGCTGTGGACGATGGCTGTATGTAAATGGAAAGCCACGCAAAGTGAGATGTGCCTGCAAATCCTCAGAAATGTTTCGTCGTCTTACGCTGGGATGCAACTCCGGCCCAGATGCTTTTCTATGTTGCTTGCTCGTGTCACAAATATAATCCTTCACCGTTTTAGATACCACGAAAAGATAGCATTGCTCATGCATGTTCGGATTTTCTGGAATTCCGTTCCTATTGGCTACTTTCTGAGAGACAAGTTTTTTTGGAGTGTTAAGTCGAAGTGGATGCCTATGCTCCTTTAAGTAGCTAACTATTCCCACCTGATAAATTGGAAACGGATATCCATTTCCATATCGTTCCAGCTGCAATATGCTGGTGTGCAGAAAAATAGGATCACTTTTGAGCTATGCGATTTCAGTGATTTCGCCTTTGTCGCCCACATCTCTACACACGCTGCAAAGTCTTCCACCCCACACGGTGACATCCCCGGCTCCCAATTTGTAGTTGCACCAGACAATACTAAAGAATCTAACAAAGCACATGCATTACTTTTGACAATTCAAAGCCTGGTTCGGCGCTGTGAGTTAGCATTGCTGTCATTGACGATCAAGTGCCATATTGAAGAGTATCGCACCATTTTTTGTTGATTCATATGAAACCTTCTCACGCCTTATTTCACTGTTGGTTTTCTCACAGACCCATAGTTTGGGTGCATTTGCTTACATCTTAATTCCTTCGTGTTAACAAGTGTTAAACACTGTGCCAAACAACACACGTAAAGTTCCTTTACGTGCTTTCACTGCTTTGTCAGTTATTGTCTGTTGAAAGGCTTTTTAGCACGTCTTTTGTAAAAAAAGATCGTGCTTATGTTATCGGTCTGTCCGTCCGTCCGTCCGTCTGTACCCACGGAATCTATGCAACTATTTATCCGATTTGAAAAATTCTTTTTGCATTCGAAAGCTTGAAATATGTGAATGATGATCCTTCATTTCGTTTTTTTTTTATGTATAAGTTCACCGCTAGAGGGCGTAAATACAGATGATGTCGAATTCAAAAATACCTTTTATTCCACATATTTGCTCCTAAACATCCGATTGAAAATTTTTTTATCTTTCGATTCCATTTATGTCGAAGAGTATTTTGGATATAGTTTCTTTTTCAAATTACGCATAGATTTTCCGCTAGGGGGCGTAAAATAAATTGCATTTTTCCCGATAACTCTTCTTCAAAAACTCCGATTTGAATTTTTTTTTTCAGCGGATACATCTTCTGATGCACAATCATTTGCATATAATTTCGAATTTTTGGTAAAGAATACTTTGGCAACCAGGGGGCGTAAGTGTTAATCTTCACTTCTGATGTATTTGCTATAAAATCTGAGCTTCTAAAATATCGATTTGAAAAATTCTTTCGTGGACTGATGCCACTCATATCGATAAACGTTTTCGGAATATTTTCTTCCTAAACTATTCCACAGTTTCTCCGCCAGGGGGCGTAGATGTATATCTTATTTTTGTCAATATCTCGACTTCTGGGAGTCCGATTTGAAAAATTCCTTCTTTTGTTGAATAGTTTTTCCGTGTGACCTGTTTTTCATATAATGTCAAAATTTTCACGTAATTCATAGACTTTCCGCTTGGGGGCGTAAAGGTAAATTGCGTTTTCCCCTATATATCTGCTTCTAAATCTCCGATCAAAAATTTTCTTTCTGCACCGGTCACAGCTCTTGATGGGAAATCGTTTGCACGCAATTTCAAATTTTTGTAAAAAATGATTTGGCCACCAGGGGGCGTAAACCTTAATTTCCGCTTCTGATGTATTTGCAGCAAAATATGAGTTTCTAAATTCTCGATTGAAAATAACATCGTTTGTAGACCGATAGTACTCATGTCGACAAACCGTTTAGAAACATTTTCTTCTAAAAAAATATGAACGGATTCTACGCCAGGGGGCGTAGATGTATATCTTATTTTTGTCAATATCTCTACTTCTAGGAGTCCGATTTGAAAACTTCCTTCTTTGTTGGATAGCGTTTCCGATGCGAAATGTTTTTCCTATAAATTCAAAATTTCCAAGTAAATCATAGACTTTCCGCCAGGGTGCACAATGGTAAATTGCGTTTTCTGCTCCTAAAATTCCGAATTGAAAAATTGTACCTGTATCGCATAGAAGACCTGACAGAAAATATTTTTCACGTAATTTCTAATGTTTGGTAAAGAATGGTTTGGCCACCAGAGGTCATAAGTGTTAATTTCTACTTCAGATGTATTTGTAGCAAAATCTGGGCTCCTGAAAACTCGATTAAAATGTTTTTTCTTGGACCGATAACGCTCATATGGATAAACCTTTTGTGAATACTTTCTTCCTAAAATAATGCATGGTTTTCCCACCAAGGGACGTAAAGTCACATCTTATTTTTGTCAATAACTCTGTTTCTGAGAGTTCGTAAGCTCACGATTCTGTTTACGATTCTGCGTCAGAACGGATTCAAATGACGTGCTTATTACACCCGAAGATTCGGTGTCATCTTTCTTCATGTTGAGTACCAGTGTCTAAATATGAGGGTTGTACCGAAAGTAATGCAAAAGTGGGCATAACTTTCTGATTTACTGACGAAGGTCTTTCATATTGCACATGTGGGTACAGTAACTATTTCCCTCTACAGAGCTACAACTCAACATAGTGTCCATCACAAGCAATGTGCCATCATTGAACCCAACTGTCAAATCCTCTTTGATAAATGTCAGGTGTGTACCTTTATACCCATTGTTCACAGCCAATTTCACCTCGTCCTTATCATCAAATTTTTGTCCTAGAAGACTGTCTTTCATTGGGCCGAACAGGTGAAAGTTAGAGGGCGCCAAATCTGTGCTATACGGGGGATGGGGACCACCGATCATCCTTATTTGTTGATCGCCTGATTTGTTGCCAAAGATGGGTGATGTCTCGTATTGTCATGGTGAATGTGGATTATTTTCAGATTATTGTTCAAACTCTTTTACCTTATGGATTCTCCAAGCTTCTTGAGTGTCTCTATGTACCGCTTGCTGGTCACTGTACCACCATATTCCACGACATCAAAGAGAACGGCACCCCCTATCATCCCAAAAAACACTCACCATGACTTTTTGTGTTGATCTCTGGCTCTTGAGCTTTTTAAGATTTGGTGAAGAGGTGTAACGCCATTCCATGGATTAGCTTTAAATGCTTCCAGTGGATAAGAGGAGACTTCCACCCTACTCTCCTTCAAATAGGATGCCAACTGTCGAGGTACCAACTTTGTACACACTTTGCGGTACCCTATGTCTTCCAGCATCTTCTGTATGGCATTGTGACCACAGTCCAGTTGTGCAACAAACTCACGACTCGTCTCTCCGCTCGGATCAATTGATCCACTCGCTGACGATTCGTGGTCGCAGATGTAGGTCTCCCACTGCCCGGTTTGTCTTCAATAATGGTTTCCCCTTCTTTAAATTTCTTCATTGCTCTTCTCAATGATGCCATCTACGTAAACTTTCTGTATCCTTCTGTGGATGTCGGGTAGCCTGCATCCTTCCTTTGTCAAGAACTCAATGACGGCACGTTGATTCTGCTTGGAATACATCATTTATCTGCCATGAAGAAGAAGGGTTACTATAGAGGATGAGTTAGTCTACCAACATGTGCAATTTAAACGACCTCTGTCAGATATTAAAAAGTTATGCCCACTTTTGCATTACTTTCGCTACAACCCTCGTAGTATTGGCTTAATGAGCACCGTATAATAAATTAGATATCAACATCGGAATGCAAGGGTATTGATGCCTATATTCCGTAGAAAATAAATACCTAATTACCGGTACTGTCATTTTTCTGCAGTAATGCAATTACTACTATGGAATCATTCACTCATTCACAGCTTCTAGTCCCTTCTAATACATAAGTCTTCAAATAAAAGAAGGCATTCCTAAAGTAACTAAAGAAAATTATATCTTTCATAAAAAAAATGATTCCTTCATAAAACTCCTGTTTGAGAAATCGTTTTTGTGTGCTGGAAACGGTACAAAAGAAGAAATACACTGGAATTCAAAGTCATTTTTACATCTATTTTTTTCTTATTCTTTGCTTTGTTTTTTAATAATTTCGGCAACGTTTACTACTGAATGTTTCGTTGCAATGCTCGATATCATTTTGACAGGAATAGAGTTTCGGCACAATAACCGATACAAATGGTAATACCGATATTTTAAATCATCATAAAGAAAAAAGAAAACTTGCTATGCCCCCACTCATTTGCGAAAAGTTCGGACAAATTTCTGTGAACTTTGTACACCTTCTCCTTGGCGTTATTTTATTCTACACTGCTGACCACCCAAAATGCAACACCAAAAAGGACACAAGATAGCAAAGCCACATTTACTGGACACATAACACCAGATACAAAGGTGAAACGTTTGAACCTACAGGCCTGTGCGACTTGCGGAACACGCAGACATCAATAGTTCGTGTGGCCCCCATGGCTGGCAATAAACGGCCGCTACACGCCGCGTCATCGAACGAAAGAGGCTTTGGATGCGGACTTGGGGTATGTCGATCAAGGCTGCTTCCAAACGTTGGCACACTTCATTAGGCGTAGCCGCGGGTGGTGCTTGCTGGGCCACTCGGTTGCCGATCAGCGACCAGACGTGTTCGATGGGCGACATATCGGGAGAACAGGCGGGCTACGGCAGCAGTGACACCTGGTGGGCCGTGAAGAATTGTTGCACATTGCGTGCCACGTGCGGCTGCGCATTGTCATGTTGAAACATGGCCGCTGGCAGGTTCTGCAGGTAAGGGAGAACTACAGCCTCCAAAACGTCGGAGATGTAGCGGTGGCTGTTGAGTGTACTGGCGATGTGTACCAGAAGGGTGCAGGTGTTATATCCAATTGGGCCCTAAACCATAACGCCAGGAGACGGACGTTATGGCGATGCATAATGCAGGCGTCATAGAGTCTCTCGCCGCGGTACCACCACACGTTAATCCGACCATCGTGGTTTTGTAGTCAGAAGCGGAATTCGTCGGAGAAGACAATGTCGTGCAATTCCGTAGTCCAGGTGCGGCGTTCAACGGCCCAATGCTGCCGCACTCGCCGGTGGTGTAACGTCAATGATAATCGGATCAATGGGCGCCGTGAGAAAAGTGCCCGCTCCTGAAGACGACGTCGAACGGTACGTGCTGACACATGTTGTTGCGCAACACACCCTAATTCCTGCGCTAACTTTCGTGATGTGGCGGTGCGAGCCGTCAATGACCGTCCACATCATGCTGATCATCTCGTTCGGTGGTGTACCGCGACTGCAGCAATCGCTCACGTCGGTCCGTCCGTCCGTCCCTCCTGCACCCACCGAATCCATACTCGCTTCACTGTGGCTGGGTGTCGTCTCATACGGGCGCAGATGTCTCGGTATGGTAAACCGCTGTCGCGATAAGCCGCTATTCGTCCTCTGTCGAACTCCGAAACGTGCTGGAATGACTGCCGTATTCTGCGACGAGGCATCAGGAAACTTCCCACGCACAGGTCCGCCAGCACAACACACTTCCACTACTTACACCCCACTTTCTGTGCACCCTTCTTATAGTTCTTCTCGGTGGCGTGCCGAGCGCACATGATTTGCATTTGCCCTGCAATGCTAATCGTTTGCATGTCCTCTCGCGGGCGACGCAACCTGCGAATTTCAGGTCAATCGGATGCTTCCTTCTTGGTGTTGCAGTTTGGGTGGCCAGCAGTGTACATTTGCAACAACAAATAAAAAGATGATCCCATTTTTCTTT
Source organism: Macrothele yani (assembly GCA_039090855.1). NCBI lineage: Eukaryota > Metazoa > Arthropoda > Arachnida > Araneae > Macrothelidae > Macrothele > Macrothele yani. Next base: position 85,520,861 of record CM076999.1, read on the forward strand.
CCTTCTGTTTCCTTATTTATAAATATTTGAAAATAGCATCACATATACACATACCAGTCACTGCATTAGAAACGTTTATTCAATACCGAGTTGGACCTCCTTTACTCCGAATTACAGCACGTATCCGATGTAGCATATATGCAACAAGGTGTGAGGGTGCATGTACATCTACTGTACACCAGGCGTTCATCAGACAGTCCTTTAACTTGCGCAGATTTAACGGAAGAAGACTTTGCTATGGGATTTGTTTTTCTAATATATCCCATACATTCTCAATGGGCTTCAGATCTGAGTTTTGTGGTGGCCAGGGAAGATGATAGAAATTGCTGTCGTACTCTCTGGAAACATTTAAACACATCTTGCTCGATGGACATCAGCGTTCTCGTCCATGAAACGGCCATCACCTGCTAAATAAAAAGTCAACATTGCAAGATGAATATGATCGGCAACAATGTTAAGGTAATCCTTGAAGAACAGCCGACCTTTCAGCAATATCATGTGACCCGTTTTGAGCCAACAGAACGTACCTCACACCATGATATTACCTCCAAGACCTTAATTTGTGTGTCCGGAGGCAAACTGGGTCCACAGCTTCAAGGAGCTCCCTCTAGACATTCTGCCAACATTCGGTAAAAAAATAAATTGTACCGCTGCTCGTTCGACCCCATGACTTTTTTTGAGTCTTACAGTGTCTGCTGACGGTGTTGCTGACACCACTGTAGACGAACTTTTCGGTTATTCGCAGAAATCAGTGGTTTCCGTATGGGGATGCGACTGCCAATACCAATGGTTTCCGTATAGGGATGCGACTGCCAATACCAATGGTTTCCGTATAGGGATGCGACTGCCAATACCAATGGTTTCCATATAGGGATGCGACTGCCAATACCAATGGTTTCGGTATAGCGATGTGACAGCCAATACCAATGGTTTAGGTATAGGGATACGACTGCCAATACCAATGGTTTCCGTATAGGGATGCGACTGCTAATACCCATGGTTTCCGTATAGGGATGCGACTGCCAATATCAATCGTTTCCGTATAGGGATACGACTGCCAATACCAATCCTCTTCAGTTTCTTGCTCACAGTTCACTGAGATATGAGTCGGACACAAACTTCATTGAATGCTTTAAGTCAATTGCTGCACTCAAAACATCCTATTTTTCCGTACAAGCCTTCTCAGACGACGGCGACCTCATTTGTAAAACATCGTCACGGCCACAGTTATGTCCCTTTTACAAGCAATGTGAGTTACTTTTCCACTGGTTAAAGATCCGAGATATCTCAGCATTTGAGAAAGCAAACAGCTCCGCTGTTTTTAAAATCGTCGCTCCAGCCAGATTGGCACCCAAAATAAACCATCTATCGAACTTCCAAAGATCCTTTGTTTTTCCCATTATGGTTAATATTACTGACGATATCTGAGGAACAGCAGTGTTAGCAGCCCCGGTGGCGCAGTAGTCTAAGCGAAGGTTTCTTATCATTCGTCCGGATGGGGTCCGGGTTCGAATCCCAGTGAGGAATGAATGTTGTGTTTGTCTTACGGCACTGGCTCTCTCCCCTCCCTGGAACTAGTGGCCTAAATTAGGGACCGGATACTTCTTATAGCACACTGAGTTGCTCACGGTGGTCGTTAAACCTCCAATAAAAAACAAAAACAAAAATGCAGTCTTAAATTGTTGCCTAGATCACGTGGTATCGCACGTGGCTACAAATATTTCATACACGCTGCGTGAGTGACGTTTACGTATACCTGCATAAAGATTCCTAATTCAGTGTGCGTTGTGAGTAGTTTAAGAAAGACCACGAACTAATCTAAAAGGAGGAATTCTGCTTTCGTCAGGAATCAGAGGTTCCCCTTTCTGAGCTCCCCTGCAAGCTTTCTCGCGCATGCACGGTGTGCATCTCGTCGGTTAACACTTGTGGTTCACTCTTGGCTATTTTTTCTAAGCAGCGAGCTGCGTCATGATTAATTTTGACTTCCGCACACAACCGGCGACATTGTCCATATGACTTTTCTGCAAGAAAACAATCCAGTGGAAGCTGAGGTGTTCTGCTTTACCTTCGTTATTAGTAAGAAGAAGCACTGCAGCCCCAAATTTCCACTCCCTATTCTAGGGGCGGACTCTAGTTCCAGTGCTATAAAGGGCCGCGGGTGGCCTAGTGGGCAACATTCGTGACTGCCACGGAAAGGACCTCAGGTTCGATCCCAGGCAGGTACGAACGCTCGATCCACTAAATATCCGCCGTGCATCTGATGGGCACGTTAAGCCGTCGGACCCCGGATACTGGCCCACCGGTAATAAATAAAGACGTGTTCCTCCCCCTTTCTACTTCGTTTCCGTGTCATTTTTCCTATCAGGCACTCTAGCCCAAATCTCCTAGCTTCCTACTTCTAAGGGTTGTTTAAGACCTGAGGTCAGACACTCCTTTCCTTAAATCCTCTACATATTTTAATCATAATCCAGTGCTATAAGTGACGTCGCCATAATATGTAAGCTGCATTACAACAGTTCTCTAGAATCGTGATTATTACTGTGATTCTTTGAATTATTGAAATAAAAAGCAATGGCCGCTGATGTCTTGTTGGTTTACAAGAAATACTGTAGCATTCTGGTTTTTCGTACTGCTGGGCCTAGAAACGAATCTCGGGTTACCGTTGAGTTTTTGATCATGCAATATGGTTTCTGTGGAATCGGTGACTCAAAATTATTGAGAGACTTCTTGGCTTTAACCATAAGTTTAATGAACCTCATCATATTCATAATTTCTTCACAATTATGTATTTATTCTAGCAATACATGCATTGACGCACCTGGTTGTTTTGAGTATAACTTTATTTCATTTTCAAAAACTCTGATAAATTTATCATAACACCGAGATTGGCCGGAATTAATGATAAGTCCGAGTTAGAAATTTATAAAGAAAATAAAAAGGTAATTGTTAATTTTCAGGCATAAAACAGCCATGTTCAAATCTTGTTGTTTTTAAATTTCAGTTGGTTATCTGGCACCTGATTTCTTATGTGAGGCAGTACCACATGCGAAGTGCATTACCGAATTGCTTACCGCTTACCGCCATGCCAGCTGAGAATCCTGCATACTCGCTGGGATTAAGCACTTCTCTGATTGACACCCGATTACTGTCATTGTATTCATTTACTGTCATTTGGAAGGAACTTCAGCACAAGAAACAGAAGAAAACAAAGGTAAGAACAGCAAAACATATGTCTGATACTTTCTCTTAATAGTTATAACAATAAGGTTTTAAAATAAGGGAAGTTCATGTCCTTCGAGATGGAATTGGACGCCAATCATAAACTTTTGTCAATGTCCTGCACAATGCACGGGCCTTAGGACATAACTTTTTATATTTGCAACTGCTAATGTGATTTTTAAAAGCGCCATCTAATATCAAGACAGTGGGATGGTTCAGATGAAATGGTCGAAATTAATGGAGATGCGTCTGGGTTTGAATCCCCATGAGGGGTGAATGTTTTGTTTTAAAGCACTGCATGTCTTTTTTCTCTACGACCAGTGGCCCAAAACTGGCAATGAGTTACTGCTTATATCTCATCCAGTTGCTGATGGTGGTCGCCAACCCCCAGACAAACAAACAAGATCGGTATATACACTGTATTGACAAAAGTCACGGAACACTCCTTCAAAAGCAATTGAACGGATTCGCTGCGTTGTTAAGATGCGCGGTACAGCTTCAAACGGTATAAAAACAAGCCTGCAGTTGACCGAGATTATATCGCACTGTGAGGTTGAGTTACAATGTCACGGCGGGAGAGAACTTGTTTTGAGAAAGCAAAGATTATTGGTTGTTATATTAGTGGTTTGTTCATAAGAGAAACAGAGATGCGTTTAAACATGCCGAAACCAACTGTTTTAGATGTACTTAATAAGTGGAAGACACATGGCGTGCCTGAAGCAGCAAAACGTACCGGCAGACCAAAGGAAATCAGTGATAGATGACGTTGAAGAATCAGGAGAGTCGTTACAGCTAATCGACGGAGTACTGCACAAAAACTCAGTGTACAAGTGAGTAAAATGCTGGAACCTCAGTATGTACACCAACTATTCGCAGAGAATTTCATTCCATGAGTTACCGTGGTCGTTGCGCTGCTCATAAGCCTTTCATCTCCACTCTGAATGCTACTCGTTGTTCAGCAAGATGTAAAGAACATATATCGTGGACCGTAGATCAGTGGAAACGGGTCCAATGGTTGATGAATCCAGATACACGACTCATCAGTCTGATGGCCGTATGTGGGTATGGCGGCCGCTGAGGAATGCTATTTACCACAGTGTACTGTTCCTATGGTCAAGTTTGGAGCTAGTTGTATACTCGTGTGGGGGTGTGTTTCGTGGTATTGTCCCGGCCCACTGGTTATCGTGTACAAACCTGTTAACCAGCACGTCTACCTCGATATTCTGTACAATTATGCCCTACCAACTCTGTGGCAATATTATGGAACCGAGCCTTGTTGGTACCAGCAGCATAATGCACCGAGCCATAAGGCAAGGACTGTTACGGCGTGGCTTAATGATAATTCCGTAATGTGTGTGGGCTGACCAGCACACAGCCCGGATCTTAATCCCATAGAGCACCTATGGGATGAATTAGAGCGCCGCATAAGAAGTTTGGAACCAAGGACTACTTCTAAGCAACCGTCAGCGGCAGCATTATGTACTGAATGGAAGCGCATACCTATCGCTGTGTTCTAAATCCTTGCCGAAAGCATGTCTCGAAGGGTCAGTGCATGCATTAAATCGAAAGGTGGACTAACACCGTACTAATGTATGCCAATAAGTACTATGTAGTGTTTCTCCTCTAGGTGTCCGGTGACTTTTGTCAATATAGTGTATTTGGTGCAAGCATTGTGTGCTCCATTTTGTGGCAAGGTTCAACTGCTAGTGCACAAGATTAGGTCAAAGTGGACCATGGAGACAGGCAAGTTGCACGTAATTTTCCCATATGAGTTTAAAGTCGAACATTCCGCAGTTTTTGCTGCGCAAAACAATAATGCGGCGTTTGTGCAGGATTCTTCGAACGAACGCACCTGGTTCACAAACTTCCAAGTAGGAGACACTTCCCATGCAACTGCACCTCATTGTCATCCACTAGTAGTTGTAACAGAGAAGAGCTGAAGGATATCCTGTTTCATGGCCAACCGAATGGCCCACTGAAAATTGTCCGTAAAATAACTGCGAAGGCCCCTGTTCGTCATTGGGAATTTTACAGCAATTGGACATCCGTGGGATTGCGGAAAAACTGGATATGTGGGTGCCATGCGAAATGACACCAACCAATAAAACACGTCGTCTGGACCTCTTTGCCAAGCACAAACGGGACTGATTCCTGCGTCGGATCTTAACCTACTAGGAAACGTGTGTCCTCTACAACTACGTAATCGATCAAGTCACCTGATCAACCGCAAAATGTTTTGGTTGTTGTATGGTGGTGTGCTGCCGGATTGTTCCGTCATTCATCTCTCCTACCAGGTCAGATAATCAGTTCGGACTAATCTTATGCTGAAACGCAGAAGATACACAAAACTCCGTGCTAAGCAGCTGGTTTCTATCATCGGGCATGGTATTATTATGCTACACATCAACGCGTCCCACATGTTTCCTAAATAATGCCAACAAATCGAGCAGTCGGACTCCGAAAATATGTCTATGTTCCTCAGAATCTGCTCGGACAGGTTATCTCTTTCGACATTTGGACAACTTTCTAGAAAAGAAGACCTCCCCAAACTGCCGAACTCTGTGTCAAGTCGTTACCACTTTGTTTGCCTCACAGACTACAGAGTTTTATATACACTGGCGTATCCCGATTGCAGAAGTGTGCTTATGCAGAAGGAAAATATGTTAACTTGGCGGGTTAGGGTTTCCTGTTTTCATAAGTGCTTGCTGTTCGCACTCTTATTTTGTACATATCATCTACACCAACCGAATGTTATTGAATCTGAAGATATTGAATATTTTAATTGTTTTTTGAGTTTTGCATGCTTTGGAGACTTCTTTTTGAAACTTTCTTCCGATATATGTATTTGTTGAAAAAGTATAAGGTCTAGAAACTAAAACTTAACTTAGTGAAACACAGATTGGTAAACTTTGTGTTAAGGTAAGTTTTTAACCGCAAGAAGTAGTAATGACAAATTTACAATAACGATATGGTCGACTCTAAAGCTATCTTCTACCTTAATACTAATACCAACAAAAATGTTGTCTCGAAAATCAGGATAACATCATATACTGCGGTAAATCCATCATCGCAGATAAAACGATGGATCATAGTTAACCTAGCATGATAATTGTAGACAGAAAACTAAAGACAGAGGTAATTGATCTGGTGGTTCCTCTTACAAAACACAGTGTCTGAGAAAATCTCGTGATACCAGGGACTACGAATGCAAATCCAGAGATCTCAAAACAATCATAAAACAGATCGCACCGTTATACATTTCTGCTTGTGGTGGGAATGTGAATGCTACAACGACTGCTTCACCAATCTAATAGGCAGTGTTTGTGCAGACCTTCTAATCACTTAAGTTGATACTACTGTTACTAAGTTTCCCATAAATGAACTGCCATTACTTTGCAGAAGGAATGTTTTGAAACCCCAAAGTGGAGTTATACGCTTCTCTTTTAAACGAAACCGAGAAAATAACGTTGACGCATTCGGCATTGTCTTATGTGACAGACAATGAATGAAAGAAGGAGAGAGAGAGAGTGGGTGTATGTCCTATACGAATTTCTAAATCATCAAAATGTTAGAGAGAGTTGTTGTGTCTCCTACACGATATTCTAAACCATGGAAATGTTAGAGAGAGTTGTGTCTCCTATACGAATTTCTAAATCATGGAAATGTTAGAGAGAGTGATTGTGTATCCTATACGAATTTCTAAATCATCGAAATGTTAGAGAGAGTGGTTGTGTCTCCTATACGAATTTCTAAATCATCGAAATGTTAGAGAGAGTGATTGTGTCTCCTATACGAATTTCTAAATCATGGAAATGTTAGAGAGAGTTGTTATGTCTCCTGTACGAATTTCTAAATCATGGAAATGTTAGAGAGAGTGGTTGTGTCTCCTATACGAATTTCTAAATCGTGGAAATGTTAGAGAGAGTGGTTGTGTCTCCTATACGAATTTCTAAATCATCGAAATGTTAGAGAGAGTAGTTGTGTCTCCTATTCGAATTTCTAAATCATCGAAATGTTAGAGAGAGTGGTTGTGTCTCCTATAAGAATTTCTAAATCATCGAAATTTTAGCAAGTGGATATCCAAATCAAGTTGATACCTCAAGTGTTCGCATTTCTGACGGATATTTTGCTCTTTCAAAAATGTTTCATTTTCTTGTACAGTATAGCGCAACACATTTTTGTCTGCAAAGTGTTTAAATGCAGTCCAAGAACTGACACTAACATAAACATGGAATTCTTATGTAATTTACATAAAATTGTTGTTTCTTGTACGCTATATGCCCTGCTATGATCAGAGTTTGCTAACATACAGTCTGCGTGAAGAATATGTGTGCTCCTTTTCGAAGTACGTAATGTAAGGTGAAAGTGCGTCGGTCTTTTGAACCTGCAAAAATAGTGTGGTGTACTTGTATCTGAATATTAAATAGCTGAAGGAAACATGAACTTTCAAGAATTATCGCGTCTTTAGTCTGCATAGGATGCAACAATTCTTGAGCCACAGTTGCCGCAGATATTTCCCTAAAACGTTAAGCAACTCGCTTTAATGTTGTATTAGTACGTACACTAAGGTATTTTTATACAACCGAATAACGTGGTTGACAACTCATGGCCTTCCATACAGCCTTAATTCAAAAGCGGCATTATTTCAACGAGTTGCTGATATCGTTGTACAAGTATGTTTCGGCAAGTGGATGTGAGGGCACTCGTGAATGTTCGCTGGAGAAAGATCCCTGTTGACGAATGACTATTTCAATCTCATTTCGCAGGTGTTAAATTGGGTTATGATCAGGAGACTACGTCGGCATGTTAGCAGCTTGAAGTCACATTCATGCTCCTGCAACCACTGTTCGACAATCCTAGCCCTGTAGCATGGTGCTTTACACTCCATCAGGAAACGCCATGCAAATCAAGGATGTTAGTGCTCCAAATACTGCACCAGACGTGTTAAGGAATCGAATGCCCGCCTTGAAAACAGACTCCAGACGTGTTAAGGAATCGAATGCCCGCCTTGAAAACAGATACCAGACTATTACGCCACCACTATCACATTTAACAATAGGCAGCTGGATTACATCGCTCCGTACCGTTGACGTCACATTCTGGCTCGTTTATCGGCGTGTATTAACTGAGAACTTGATTTTTTTTTTTTTTTTTGTGATTGAGGTTTAACAACCACCGTGAACAACTCATTGGACTCTAAGCAGTCCCCCGTCCCTAATTTAGGGTCAATGGTTCCAGGGAAGAGAGAGAGCCGGTAATGTAAGAAAAAACACAACATCCATGCCTCACCGGGATTCTAACCCGGACCCCTTCACAGACGAATGATCATAAGGCAGCGCTTAGACCACTACGCCACCGGGGAGGCCTTGATTCATTTGACAAGGCTGCATTCCACCAGTCTTCAAGGATCCACTTTTTGTGCTCCGTGCCCACTGCAGACGAATTTAAGAGAGACTAGTGGTACATGATAGGGGCGTTCTTAAGAGAGACTAGTGGTACATGAAATAGGCGTTTTTAAGAGACACTAGTGGTACATGAAAGAGGCGTTCTTAAGAGAGACTAGTGGTACATGAAATAGGCGTTTTTAAGAGAGACTAGTGGTACATGAAAGAGGCGTTCTTAAGAGAGTCTAGTGGTACATGAAAAGGGCGTTCTTAAGAGAGACTAGGGGTTCATGAAAGGGGCGTTCTTAAGAGATACTAGTGGTACATGAAATGGGCGTACGCTGTTATAGCCATTTCGCGCCAATGTGCAGCGGGCTGTATAAGTTGAAATTATCCTTTGGAAACCGCTATTGTACTGCGTGGTTGCATAACGCAATGCAATGGCCTGTTACCAACACGGTCCTCTTCCGCCGTCGTTGCCCTCAGGTATCGATTGGAGCTTTCCGCATATAGGAAGATCAATGCATGTTTGCTTTGTTGTTTGTGTCCTACGTATTGTACATCCTCGATATATCTGTTCTTTCGTAGTCCATAAAGTTTGCTGTTTCTATGGGATTTGCATCTTCCCGCCGAGAGTTTATTACCATGCTTTTCTCAAAATTGCCCAAATCACGAGCCTTTCTCATATTGATGCATATGACTTTCGGTATACATTTGAATTCTTTCAAATGAACTGTTCATAAAGCGAAGTCGGCGTCATAGTTACGTACGTAAGTGATGATCGGGCGTGTTTGATCATTATTGGGTGTTCCAATTAAAATGTTCTTCTTTGACGCTTTCATGGAGGGTATTACTACATACACTGAAGAGCAATTGAATTAGAGACAGCTGACGTTATGCAAATGTGGCGACATGACGTATGCAGCGATCCGACAATATAAGGAGTGATGCGACGGGAATCAGTAAGAGTCGGACGCAGTATACGAATGATCTAAGCTCATTTGATCGTGGGCAAATTGTCGGGGCCCGACGAATGGGTCACTCCATCTCGGAAGTCGTGCCGGCACTGGGATTTTAACGAGCCATTGTGTCACGCGTACACCGTGATTACGTCGAATCCGGTAAAACCATCCGTGGAAAAGGCCAACTGCCGTGAACAACTGCGTGTGAATGAGCGGGGTCATCGTCTGGTAGCTCGCATTGTTACACCGGATAGACGGGCCACAGTGCAAGAAATCACTCGGCAATTTAACGCTGGTGCACAAAAACGTGTTAGCAGCCATACCATCCAAAACCATTTCCTCGCTATGGCGTACAGAAGCCATAGTCCCACGAGGGTACCGCGGCTGACCGGACATCACAGTGTGCAGCATGGGTGCGGGAACATCGCCACTGGACCCTAGACATGTGGAAAAATGTTGCCTGGACTGATGAGTAGAGATTCACATTGGTACAAGCGGATGGCAGGATACAAATACGGCGCAAACCACATGAAGCGGTGGATCCTTCTTGGCAGCAGGGGACTCTGGTGTACTCTTCAAGCTGGTGGGGGTGGCATTCTCGTCTGGGGACTGTTTACGTGGACTGAAATGGGAACGGTGGTACGTGTGACGTCGTCCCTCACAGGTCAATGTTACCGGGATATCGTGGACAACCATTTGCTCCCGTTTGTGCATCTTCAACATCCCACTGGGGACCTCATCCTGCAACAAGACAATGCACCGTGCCATCACTCCCGAATTGTATCCGAATAGTTGGATGAACACTCCACCGACGTGACCTCGCTTCCTTGGCCAGCTAGTTCCCCCGACCTCAATCCCATCGAGCACATCTGGGATGCCATCGAGAGAGATGTTTGGGGCTCTGACCCCCTCCATCAAATCTTCGCAAACTGTGGGAGCTTTTTCAAGGTTAGTGGATCCGTATGGCTTTCCAACGCTTCCGGTGTCTTGTCGAGTCGATGCCGAGACGAATCACCGCCGTCATCAGGGCTAAAGGTGCTGCTACACGTTACTAGACAGGTAACTCTAATTCAATTGCTCTTGAGTGTACATCAACTATAAGTCTAAAATAGTCTTTTCGTGGAGGGTATTATTACTATATCAATTATAAGTAGCTTCTTTTCAACTAGCATTGGAAAATTTCAATTTTCCCAGTCGAAATCTTAGATCATGAGTGTTACATCAAAAACTATATAATGCCCTTTGTGTGAACGTTTTAAAGTTTGTCCCACTTTGGTGACACAATGGAAAGAACACTTGCCTGTTTTCATTTTCGAAACGCTGTCTCAACGGAAAAAAAAAACACATATCGGGAACATATTTCAACCACACAATATTCGAATCATTCGAAGAACGAACGTCGAATTCTAGTTCCATATTTTTCGAATTTGAGGTATTGTATGTGGCAGACCTCTCTTGATCAATAAAAATAATTATTTTACGCATGCTTCACACGTTTGCAGGTTTAGCCAATCGATTTATATGTGGCTGTCACAGTTTTTGAGTAGTACTTGCTCTGTTGGTAAATTATCTGCGTATGGAATGCCTGTAAGTTGATGTGCGATTTTATGGTCTTAAATTGAGATGTCATAATGAATCAAAGCATTTTATATTAATGTAAGGTTCCTCTTTTCGCTATTTTCATGCAACCTGATATCTAAATTATGCTTCGTGAGGCAGGCCAATGCCGAATGAAATTATTTGTTTGTCTTCTCCTATGATTTCCTTATATTCATGCAGCTTCGTACCTAGATTACAGTTGTGAGGTCAGTGGTTTTCTTTTCTATACTTTTCTTACATGTATCGAGTATTCGGCAGGCTGCACGTAAAGTTGGCAGGCAGTTTTCCTTACATTGCTTACATTTTCACCAAAATGTGGGTAATTTGTTTTTAATAGGGTTTTTGAGAACACCCTGAACTACTCAATGAGATGTAAGGTAGGCGCTTGTCTCTAATTTTGGGGCACTGGCTCCAGGGAAGGGAGATAGCCAATGCCATTATCAAAGCTCACCATCCATGCCCCACGCGGGATTCGAACCAAAGGCGACTCGAACAAATAGTCCGAAGCCAGCGCGCCACCAGGGGGCAGGGTATGTTTGGAATACATTTCCTTAAGCGCTCTGGAGATATGGTAACAGTATTCAAAATATTTACTTGCTTTGTATCATATCCATCATTTAGTTTTTTGAGTACTGTTACTGACGGGTTTTTTGGAGACACCGGTGTTAGACGATTTAAGCTTCCAGTCATTTAATCTAATTTAGTTCTTTACCGAGATTTCGGTCGTCAAAGAAGTTTTATATTTTAGCACTTGTTCATGTCTCTTCTCCTGTTCACGTTCACAGAAACAAATTTCAACAGCTGCGCCTACCACATCGATTGACAGTGTAAGCAAACAACCAGCCTGGCAGTCTGAAAAGAAAAAAAGTGGAAGAGGACGGGCTCAAAATTTCCAGACTGATCGTGGTTACAGATCTGACTTGTGTCGTCCAGGTTCCAACATAAACAAAGTCAAGTCGTCCAGAGGTCGGGCAAAAACAGCCAGTCAGCCTAACAGCCTCTATGACTGCAAGGTGAGTGATGTCACTAATTTATTGTTATGTGTCAGTATACTCTCACTGACAGTCAGTGAGGGCTAATGGTTTCGCCAACTGGTGAGCATAGAAAGGGATTGAGAAAAAATCAAATTTTTTAAGATGTGAGCTAGTGATCTGTTGTTATTTTGATGAACTACTAAATGATACGAAAGCTCCTCGAGACCGCGTATTATAATATTTTTTCCTTCTTAAGGAATATTCTACTTGCTTAGACGTCGGCAAAGTTTATTCTTCCACACAGTACTTCATAAATTTTATGGATAGCTTTGATTATCACGGTAAGTAAGAGCACATCATCTGGGGTATATTAACGTACTGAAGATAACACTAAAGGTTTTCTATTTCCGAAGAATATAATGGAATAAATCCAATGAAATATGTCAGATGGATAGCATTGCATTCAGGGGAGGGTTTCCTCAGAAAGCTAAACATTTCAGGGGCCAACACTGCATGAAATTTGAAAAACCATTATATTTACATATACGTATATAGGGAGAACTCACGGAATTAGGAACATCACCATCCAAATGGGTTACATTCAATTTGGTAAAACGAGGAAGAAAGCTTAGCCTGTGGGCTAAAGAGTGTATATATATTGTACCTGTAGTTGGTCACTCAGTTGAGAGCGAAGTTACGAGCACGATGGGGAAAACCAAGAATTTATCAAAGTTTACGAAATTCAAAATTGTGGTAGTACAATGGATTAGTGCGTCTGTTTCGGAACGGCGACACTTGTGATTTGTTTGACGGTCTCCATGGTATTAGCGTATCAGGAGTTTTGACAAAACCGGGAGACAACCAAACGGTGACACAACTGCAAAGTGCGGCGAAAGTTGGATTCCGGAAGCTGACTATGGGTGAGTCACACTGTACAGGGTAATGAGCGAAGCATGGTTTCTCAGTTGATGGCCGAATACAATGTGTGTTAAACAAAAATGATATTCCTCTCGCCTATGCATTGCACACTGGCACGGATGGACTACAAGAGCAAGCGTCCAATACGCCACCCTTTCGTAACAAATGATACTCTGGCGTAAATGGTGCCAGTAACTTGTTGAGTGGACGTACATGGAGTATCATAAGCCTAAAGGCCAGAAGTGTAGGCCAGTTTTGTCAAGATAAGTTGTCCTATAGTTTTTTTTTATTATAGAATCAGGAATTCAAAATTTAAAAAATTTTATTTTATATTATGGAATCAGAGAATTAAAAATTAAAAAAAAGTTTTTTAGTAATAACAATCACCTCAATGAAGAACGACTTCCAGGTAATATACGTTTTTCTGCATAAATCCTCTTCAGGGCTTTTGTAGATTCCACAGCATTTCGAATATTATGAAATCTGGAAATATTACTATCAAACGTAGCTAACTTAAGCTGCAATATTCAAATAAAATTGCGCACTGCATTTTAATTACATTTTTGTAAGAACGTTCGCTACAAAGAAGATTGCCGTTCACTAATGACATTAAAAGTAGTTCTCAAATAAATTATCATGTTGGGCTTATGCTTATACCAGTGGAGTTCACAACCTGTTGGGGCTGTTATAATTAGCAGAGAAGTGAAGAGAACGTTAAATCTTATAGCCAGGTCAGTAAACATTATATCAGGAATTATTCAGCAGATACAAACCTTTTTCTGCCTTTATTATAATACATCTTTAAAATCTTAATGAAGCTTAAAATTTGATTTTCTAAAATTAAGCGTCATTTCTTAGCCGAAATTCATACTGGGGTATAATAACAGAAAATGCTTGAAAAACTAAAAACTAAAAAGCACTTGCACTACTCTTTACAAGTACGTTTACTTTAAAAATTTCATTGGAAACATTGCAACTTGCTACTCTTAATCGACGATCTAAACGCAATGCTTGACATAGAAAATGCCACACCATTAATAGCTGTTTATTATTATCATCTTTATCATTGTCAACCCTTATCAATCCATTGCTGGATGGTCTCCCCAAGTTCCTTCCACAACTGTTACTCTGGCATGCTTTCGAATTATATCCATCCATCTCCCATGCGGTCTTCTTCTGGGTCTCTTTCTGTCCCTAGCAATCCATTCTAAAATTTCGGTTGTCCATCATTGGTCCGTTCTTCTGGCAACATGTCCAGCACATTTCCATTTCAGGGATTTTACTCTCATCATGATGTCTTCCACTCTTGTCCACGAGTTCCTCTTTTTATTTTTCCTGGTTACACAAAACATGCTTCTTTCAGTTGTCTGCAGCCTTTGTATGTTTTCTTCAGTTAAGATCCATGTCGCTGCTCCATATGTAAGAACTGGAAGGATGTATTGATTAAACACTTTTATTTTTATGATATAATGTCTCATTGTTCCTGAAAGTTGTACTGTTTCTTCCAAAAGCTCCCCTGCCAAGTTTTATACTCAGATTAATTTCCTCATCAATGTGACCCTTACTTAATATCTGTTGTCCAAGGTAAATGTCTTAGAAATCGGTTATTTCGAGCTTTTCTCCATGAATAGCAAAATCTTCATTTCTTGAAAAAGTCTTGTACGTCAGTTTTGTCTTCTGAAAGTTCATTTTTAATCCCACTCTTTTAATCTTGTCAGAATGTTCGTGGATCATTCTCTGCAATTCTGAAGGGGCAGTTTCAAAAATGACTACGTCATCAGCAAAACGAAGGTGAGCTGAATAATCTCCATTAATCTTTAGCCCTTTGTTAATAAACTCTTTATCCTCTTCAAAGAGTGTATTCTTCATTCTAAATACTTAACATACATACCTAACATTGCTATTGCACTGAGCGTGACTAACATATTGCACTTTTTAAGCAGTTCTTCATCAATTTCAGTTTTTAAAATGTTTAATCAGCTAAAGCTGTCGTCACAGGAAGAGTATACATGTTAGCAATGATGCGCAAAACTCTCATAGACTGTTTGTAACATGATTATACTTACTAATTCAACTTTACTAATTCTTTCAGATCAGTTGTTTAATTTATTTGCTCAGAAAAGTGTTTTAAAGTTGTTTGCTTAGCTCGCCAGTTGCCTCGTCTGACTCGTATTTCTCTGAAAATTTCTTAATCTCTTCGTCCCTTGTTTCACTACATTTTCAAAATTTCCTGGTTTGTTCGTACTTTGTTTTGCCACTTTCCGAAAACGTCATAGTTTTTTTGAACTTTTTCTCTATTTTTGAAAACCTACTAGTGTGTTCGTTTCACGGGTTTTTCAAAATTTCCAAGTTTGCTTCTGTTCTATTTAACTACTATCATACACTGACGGAAAACAAATCCCAACACCACGAAAAAATAGTTGTAGAGGAATGAAATGGCGGCAATACATTCGTATAGGAAACATATTTATTCGATTAAGGTTTCAAGATCACAGCTTATTGTAAGCGCGAGAAGAGAAATTTTAAATGTGAAATGCTGGTACATTAACAACCGGTGTAACCGCCAGAGTGTTGAATGCAAGAACGCAAACGTTCATGCATTGTGTCGTACAGATGCTGGATGTCAGTTTGTGGGATGGAGTTCCATGCCTGTTGCACTTGGTCGGTCAATACAGGGACGGTTAATGCTGGTTAGGGGTGACGCTGCAGTTGTCGTCCAGTGATGTCCCATACGTGCTCGATTGGAGAAAGATCTGGTGATCTAGCAAGCCACGGCAACATGTCGACACTCTGTAGAGCATGTTGGGTTAAAACAGCGGTATGCCGGCGAGCGTTATCCTGTTGGAAAACACCCTCTGGAATGCTGTTCATGAATGGCAGCACGACAGGTTGAATCACCAGACCGACGTACAACTGTGCCGTCAGGGTGCGTGGGATAACCACGAGAGTGCTCCTGCTGTCGTAGGAAATTGCTCCCCATACCATAACTCCAGGTGTATGTCCAGTGTGTCTCGGCCACAGACAGGTTGGTTGCAGGCTCTCACCTGACATCCTTCTAACCAACACACGGCCATCACTGGTACCCAGGCAGAACCGGCTTTCATCAGAAAACACAACAGATCTCCACTCCGTCCTCCAATTAGCTCTAGCTTGACACCACTGACGTTGCAAAAGGCAGTGGTTTGGAGTAAGGTGAATGCACGCTACAGGGCGTCTGGCTTGGAGCTGTCCTCAAGTAACCGATTTGTAACAGTTCGTTGTGTTACTGTGGTGGTAACTGTAGCTCGAATTGCTGCCGCAGACGGAGTACGATGCGCCACGGCCATACACCGTACACGGCGGTCTTCCATCTCAGTAGTGCCACGTGGCCTGCCGGAACCCGGTCTTCGTGAGGCAGTACCTTCCCTTGACCACCGCTGCCAACAATCATGCACAGTGGCTACATTCCTGCTAAGTCGTTCTGCAATATTGCGGAAAGAAAATCCACCTTCTCGTAGCCCTATTACACGACCTCGTTGAAACTCCGTGAGCTGTTGATAATGGCTTCTTCGTCTTCTTAAAGGCATTCTTGACTAACATCAACACCCTACGTCGAATCTCAACGATAACTAACGCTCACGAACGTTACAGCGCGTATTTACAGCAAACCTGCTTAGCATGTTCCGAGGGGCGCTACTAGCGCCACACGTATGCGCCGAGCGCGAAATTTGCATAGACGTCATCTTACAGATGTACTCTCACAGCCTACCAACTGTCATTTATCTAACACAACCTCTTCTTGGTGTTGGGATTTTTTTCCGTCAGTGTAGTTCTGGTTCTAAAAAGTACTAACGATTGCACCAGCACTGCCGATATTACTGAAAATCAAACTGCCAAGAATGAATTTTTTTCTAAGTGCTAATTCGTAAGTGAAGGGCTTAAGTATTATAATTTGACGTTTATATTACAAATAATCACGAAATTTGGTGTTTAAGAGTTTCTAGATATAACAATTTCATTGGGAATTAAAAAAAAAAAATTCCTGTCCTGGATATTATTATTCAGACACCCAGCTTATTCTCGTACGGTTTTCACCAAAATGGAACGTTCAGACGCAACTACCTATGAGCCATGTGACTTTCGTGCTGTGCATTGGAAACGAACTGTGGCCCAGGACAGGGGTTAGATAAAAAGGTGTGCTAGATTTAAAATGCGAGTCAGAATAGTTGGAAGTGACAGATAATGATGTCACAATGGGCGCTCTCAGGTTGAGAGGCAGAAGGCGGTCGGTAGGAACAGGTATACTTTATTTGTAACGAGGAGTCCAGTAACCGGGGTACGACGGCTTAACGTTCCCATCCGGCGCACGACAAGTTTTCTGTGGTTCAGGGCAGCTTAAACTACCCGGGAACGATCCCGTAACCATCTGGTGAGAAGGCGTCTGCTCTAACCACTTGGACACTCATGCCCAGGTCTTTATTATTTCAATGTGAAAATAATTTTAATAATCAGTGTTTCCCGTAGCATTTGTTGTATTACTGGTCTGATCTACAAAGGCCGTACTATAAAAACTGAGGGTAATTTTATTTGGAGTTGGCAACAGTGCAAAGGGGAAAAATAACCACCCAGACAACTAACTGAATTAAGAAAGTATATATGGCAACAGGTATTAGCCGTGGCAGACGATCCTGTCTTCGTTATTATGTAGTTGTTTAAGTTAGGTCTGCATTTCGCCATACAGCTATTGAGGTGAGTGATTCAGAGTTGAGAAGTGAATCGCGTTGTGCGATAAAATTTTGCTATCGTTTCGGTAAAACGGCTCCAGAAAACTGTTGATTTAATGGAAAAGCTTACAAAGATAAATATTTGGGTGAGCGAACGATTTTTGCGTGGCACCATGATTTCAAAAAAGGGCTTTTTTCGGGAGAACTCGCTCGTAGGCCTGGACGACCTGAAAGTGTTGTTACGAATCGTAATGTTTATATTGTTTGGGGAATCCTGCACAAAGATCGAAGAATTACGTGTGAAGAGATAACGACGTCAACTAATATTTCAAAAACTTCGGCATTTCGCATTCTACGCGACAAATTACTGCTGCGTTGTGTGTGTTCCAGATGGGTACTTCATCACCTGACGAGAGAATAATTTTTAGCCAGAGTTCAGGCGTGTTATGAGAAGAAACAAACTACTGCAAAGGATCCAAACTTTTTTAAACACAGTAATAAATGCCGATAAAACATAAGTGTACTATTTCTAACCCCTCAGGAAGTGCGCAACGAGTGCTCGGAAACACACAGGATCGCCTCTTCCGAAAAACGTCCGTCAAGTTAAATCAGCTGGGAAGGTGATGATGATAATTTTCTTTAATCATAAAGGTCTCTACACTATGATAACGCCCACCCACATGTGGCTACTTCTGTTCAACAGTTTCTTATGAAATGCAGCACTGCAATCACGCCACAGTCTGCCTACAGTCCTGATCTCGCCCCGTGCGATTTATGGTTGCTTCCATCATAGAAAGAGAAGTTCCGTGGTGCAACATTCAACACAGTTGCTGTCGTTATTCAAGCTGTACAGGGGTCTCTAAAGCAGCTTCCACAAATTGCCTTCGCCACCTGTTTTGAAAATTGGACTTAACGACGGGACCGTTGTATCTCATCGGAGGAAAGATACTTTGATAAGGAATAACATATATTTTGCTGCTCCTATATTTTTCATTTTGTGTGATTTTACTCTCAGGTTTTGTGGAAGGGCCATCGTACCTGCGGTGTCTAATTGGCCCAGTTTTTGCCTTCTAATTTTGTAATGAATTGTGTTACATTATCTTGTGAACTAGATATAGTTTTTCTGCAGAAAGTTTCGTTGAATGACAATCATGGCGCTATAAAGTTTATAGAAATCAGAAGTAAAACCTCTTTGCAAAATGTCGGACACTTTTCTTCACATTTAATTTCACAGGTGATCTCAAATGTGCCTGCAAAGTCTTGTGCACAAGTACAAATGACTGTGACTCATGCTGTCCTAGAAACTCGGAGACCTGTTTTGCCCTGCTCCATGAAGACGCACTCCAGAGGACGCGCAAAACATATTAAAAATCATGACGGTGGTGAACCCTTCACTCCGCGCCTAGGATTTGTGATTAGTAAAGATGTAAACGCTAAAGACATAAACGATGGCCATGGTGATCGTAGATCTCAATTATCCGTGTCAAGCCATGATTCCACAGTGACTCAAGAACTGAAACTGACTAACGCGTATCATGACCTCAAGAGCAAAACTGTTTTCTCTTCTACTGTGAAAAAGACTAAGGGAAGAGGCAGAGGAAAGGCGAAACTGCAACAAATACTAGTATCCCCTGGACCACATGTGGAAACCTAAAGGTAAAATATCTCTCTCCAAATCTGAAATTTTGGCGTCTATGGAACTTAAGCATTCAGTGTAGTATTTTAGTTTCGTCTTTCACTGTGCTTTGTTTTGTTTTTTCCTTTGAAGTGAGCGTTTCCAAACTTATGCAATTTTTTACGTCTCATTAACCACAGATATTCTTGTGCTTAAATCCCATTTATGACATTTTTAATTTTTTCCTGGCGTAGTTCTACAGCTATTTATTTATTTAAACTCTTATACAGAAACATTATTTATACACTTTCTACCAACAAGTAATTGGACACCCCTGCAATCGACGATATCTGCGGTCCTAATACACGTCACGGCCGCCGCCGTTAAATATCGTGTGGGAAATAACAACGCAACCA
Source organism: Macrothele yani (assembly GCA_039090855.1). Lineage (NCBI taxonomy): Eukaryota > Metazoa > Arthropoda > Arachnida > Araneae > Macrothelidae > Macrothele > Macrothele yani. The sequence goes on from CM076999.1 coordinate 85,540,651, forward strand.
GTCGCATGCAAGATGCCACGAGGTTCGGAGCTCTCTGATTTCGAGAAAGGTGTAATCGTCGGGTATCACAGAAATTACCGATCCATACATGACATATCCAGCAAGTTGAACTACCCAAAATCGACAGTGGCCTACGTGATTGGCAAGTGGAAGATGATTGGTGACTGTCGGAATGTGCCCCGACCCGGCAGACCCACAAAACTGGGAGTTAGAGGCCGACGGGTGCTGGTCAGAGGAATTCGGAAGAACCGCACCAAATCGATGGGCCACATCCGCGATGAGTTTCATCAGGCATCCGGGAGTGTTCTTTCGATGAATACCATCCGTAAAGAAGCCCATCTGCTCGATTATCATGGACGTGTTGCCGGCCACAAGCCTTTGATCACCAAGTCCAATAGCGCTGCTCGGTTAACGTGGTGCAAAGAACGTCGACAGTCGACCGCTGAACAGTGGAAACAGGTTCTCTGGAGCGACGAATCAAGGTTCACCCTCTACCGTTCGGATGGCAATGTCTGGGTTTGGCGTCTGCCTTGAGAACGCCTCCTTCCGGAATGTATTGTGCCAACTGTGAAGTTCGGCGGCGGTGGAAATATGCTATGGGGGTGATTCACGGGACCCTCCGTCGCTCTTCCTGGTATACTCAACGCCGAGACCTACTGCACCATTTTGGATGACCATGCGCTTCCTACGTTGTGGCAGTTTTACGGGGTATACCCATGTTACTTTCAGGATGAAAATGCCACCTGTCATGTTGCGAGGTCCACCATTGCTTGGTATAGTGACAATGGGTTTAATCGAATGGACTGGCCTGCGCAGAGCCTGGACCTTAACCCTATCGAGTACCTCTGGGACGAGTTGGAGCGTCGACTTAAGGGGTGCCTCCACCGTCCGAAATATTGGTGAAAGAACCGACTTGTCTTCTCCAAGCCGAGTGGAAAAAAATACCGCTAGCCGTCGTACAACGCCTGGTTAAGAGTATGCCCCCGAGGGTCGCAGTTGTAATCGCCCCTAGTGGAGGCTCCACAAACTACTGAAGGTGAATAAACTTCGTTTTCCTTTGCTATCACAGGTGTCCAATTACTTGTTGGTAGATAGTGTAGCAATGGTTCTATTAGAAAAAATGACTTGGTCAATAAAATAAAATCAAGAATTAAAAAAGTGGACGGTACGTACATTTGAAGAAATCCAAGTGAAACGTCACAATGTGAGACAATTTTTTTAAAGTTTGAATCAAGATTCAAAAATTTTGTTTTTATGTGTCGTTTCCTCTGTAAATTATGTGTGTGTATGTGGTGCTTTATTACCACAGCAACGAAAAATCGTTTTTACAGCTGCTCATGTGACGTCATCTAATCCATAGCATTCTGACAGGACGACACAAGTTGTTTTAACAACTCCGTAGAAATAAAAGAGGTAAATCGTTACGCTCCGAATATCCGTCCTATTTAATCAATCGTAAACAACCTTTCAGCAATATGGATACATGGATTATAAATAATTGAGCAACATATTTCCCTTTGCTTCTTTTGTAGCTTCATACGGGGCATGTTGGGGGTCGATAAATACCCTGAATTAAAAGCTAGGCGTGTTTTTTGGAACCACAACTCACTCACGGTGGAAGAGAAATGCAGGGGTGGATTTGGAAACGGAAACACATGGGTTTAGGGCACAACAATTTATTAGTACGGTGTAAGGGCACCTTTAGAGGCCAATACAGCTGCAATCCGTCGAGGGAAGGACCGATACATGTCCTTTACAGTGGCCAGATGGATTTGAAGCCATTCCTCTTGTAGAAATTGGCTAGTTCACGACGTGATACTGGTGGAGGAAAACATTTCCTGACTCGCTCCACCAGAACACCGCAGAGTGGCTCAGTAATGTTCAAGTCGGGTGGCTGTGCAGGCCATGACAGATGTTCGACCTCACTTTCATCCTCAGTAAACCACTCATCCACCACTTTGGCTCCGTGTATCTGTGCATTATCATCCTGATACACCGTCATAGAATAAGGTTTGAACCATTGGGTGCACCTTGTTCTCCAGAATTGTCCGATAGTCTTTGGCAGTGATGTATCCCTCAAGCACAACTAGCGGGTCAACAGACTGCCACAATATTGCCGCTCAAACCATCACCGATCTACCTCTGTGCTTCACTGTGGGTAATAAACAGTCCGAGTGGTAATCCTGTGAGGGATGTCTTCCCACGTAAACTCTACCGGTTGTGGGAAAGACAGTGAAGGACGACTCATCTGAAAACAATACAGCATTCACGTTGTTCAACTTCCACTATTTGCGCTGCTGGCACCATTGCAACCGACGTTTGGCATTTGCATTGGTGATCCAAGGTATGGAGTTAGAAAGACGACCGTGAACTTTGACCCGGTGAAGCTCCCGACGGTCAGTTTTGATGGAAGCGGTTGAATCGCGGTGCGTATTCAAATCTGCGGTGAGTTGGACACCTGTGGTTTTGTGTTTTTGGCTACCATCCATGTTAGCACCCGGACGTCCCTATCAGACAGCTTCCTCTTACCTCGACAGTTACTCCTATTCGATATGGTTCTTCCGTCTTACTGGTACGCCATTTCCTCTTACTGGTATGCCAACGTGAACATGGATGCCGTAGCTCGTGATACAACATAAACACTTGCTGTCTTGGACACTGATGCACCAGCGAGATGCGCACCAACAATCTGTCCTCTATAAAACTCGGATATGCCTCACATTACGGATCGCACTTTTTGACATCCAGCTGTGCTACTACTCTGTTAATACCACCTTCACACACCGCTTACGTTGATCGACTGCGAAATAGATGTCTGCTGGCCACCACGTAGCGCGTATAGCGACGTGACACGTATTTGCGTAGGTGTCAAAGTTTCGTTGTCCACCCGGTGTACATTACAGGGATTTGACAAAAACCCAACCCATGTTTTTCTTCTATTTGTGTCTTTATACACCGAATAATTTCTGAATAATGACAACCCCGGTCAAAGGTTGATGCGGCTCGTTGATCATGTGATTTCCTGGAGGGCGTGATTAGTCGACTGATGTAGCATATATAAAGATCAGTGGAGCAGTAGGTGGTAAAATTCAGATCGTGATGGGTAAACGGAAGGATTTTTCGGACTCTGAGAAAGGACAAATTGCAGGAGCTTGGAGAGCGGGTGCCTCCATTTCCCAAATAGCTGAACTGGTGGGTAGTTCGCGAGCCTCCGTAGTCAAAGTCTATGAAGGCTGGTGTGCAAATTGTTAGACAACGACCCGGAAACCAATCTGCACAGGACAGGGAAAGGTAGAAGTCAAGGTATCGGGACCGACGACTCGTACAGGACAAGAGACGCAGCAGTGTTGAACAATTGACTTCGCAATACAACAAAGGTTAACACGGAACAGTGTCTGTCATGCCCATGTGTCGCACACTCGCTCGTATGGACTATAACAGTGGACAACCCAGACGACATCCTCTCTTAACCATTCTACAAGAGTAGACAACCCAGACGACATCCACTCCTAACCATTCTGTAAGAGTAAACAACCCAGACGTTATCCTCTTCAAACCATTCTATAACAGTAGATAACCCACAGGACATACTGTCCCAACATAGTTCATCGGCGCAAAGGCCTCGCCTGTTGCAAAGCTCATGCAAGTTGGACGTCGGATGACTGGCGAAAAGTGTGCTGGTCTGCAGAGTCACATTTTTACAATACTCCTTGGATGGTCGTGTACATATTTGGAGCAAATAACTTGAGGCATTCGATCCATCCTCCATGGTCCCCACAGTGCAAGCCAGTGGAGGCTGTTATATGGTGTGGGGCATGTTTACCTGGCAGGAACGTCGACACCTGGTGCATATGGAACAACACATGACTGGCGCTAATTATCGTGAATTGATTGCTAAATCTGTATACCCAGAAATATTGTATTTTTACCCATATGGCGACGGTGTCTTCCAAAATGAATGTGCGCAGAGCCACAGGTTTATTGTTGTGCAGGAATGTTTTGAAGAACACAGTTCATACTTCCAGAATATGGATTGGGCTCCGAACTCTCACGATATGAATCCCGTACAGCACTTCTGGGGCACAGTGGAATGGAATATCAGGCATCTGGATACACCAATCACCATCGTACCTGAACTGAAGGCCGCATTAAACATAGCTTGATTGGCCATATCTCCCCCGGCGTCTCATTGAATCCAAATAAGCTTAGGATGAAAGGAGGACCCACGGAAATAAGTAGGTTGTCATAATTCAGTGATCAGTATATGTATATAAGAGGGTTGTACCAAAATGGGTATAACTTTTCCTTCAAATTGCACATGTTGGTGAAATAACCCTTTCTCTATACAGAAGTACTATGCATTTGCACCATCGTTGAACCCAACTCTCGAATCCTTATGGAAAAAATTCAGATGTGGACTGTTGTGCCCACTTCTTCACAGCCACTTTCACCTCGTATGTGTCATCAAATCGTTGTCCCCTGAGATTTCCCATCATTGGACCGAACACGTGAAAGTCGGAGGGCACCATATCTGGGCTGTACAGTGGATGAGGAATCATCGACTTGCCTAATTTGCTGATGGCCTGATTTGTTGCCAAAGTTCTGTGTGGTCTCGCATTGCCATGGTGAATGTGGCTACTTTTCAAATTCTTGTTCGGTCTCGTCTTCTTTATGGCTTTTCTAAGCTTCTTGAGTGTCTCAATGTGCCACTCTCTACTCACGGTACGGACACGTTTCAGAAAATCAAGGAGAAGGAAACCTCTGTCATCCCAAAAAACAGTCACCATGACTTTCTGTGCTGATCGCTGTCTCTTAAACTTTTTAAGCCTTGGTGAAAAGGTGTGATGCCATTCCATGGATTGATTCTTCCTTTCCGGATCGTAGTAATACGACCACGATTCCTCCCCTCTCAGCAGATGGGAAAAAACGTGTCTTCATTGGCTTCAAACGCTTCCAGCATATCAGAGCACGCTTTCACCCTTTCTCTCCTTCAAATCGGGTGTCAACTGCCGAGGTACTCAATTTGCGCACACTTTCAGATATCCTAGGTCTTCCACCAACTTCTGTATGGCATTGTGACCCCTCATAGTCCAGTTGTGCAGCAAACTCACGGATTGTGACTTGTCTCTCCCCGCTAATCAATTCAGCTACTGTCTGACGATTCGTACCAGTGTTCGCAGGTGATGATCTCCCACTGCGTGGTTTGTCTTCAACAGTGGATTCCCCTTCTTTAAACTTCTTCATCCATCTGTGCACATTGCTCTTATCAGTGGTATAATAACCGTAAATATTCTGCAGCCTTCTGTGGATGTCGGACAGCCTGCACCCTTCCTTCGTCAAGAACTCAATGCTGGCACGTTGCTTCTGCTTAGAATCCATTATTTACCTGCCATGAAGAAGAGGTGTTACTCTGGAGGAAGAGTTACTCTACTAACATGTGCAATTTGAACGACCTCTGTCAGTTAATAAAACAAGTTAGTAAAATCATGCAATGCATTTATTATGATACGCTTTTCAACATACTAGAAATCATAAAATGGCTGTGGAATAAATCTCACTCCTACGCCCTGACCTTTGATCCCATTTCGATGATATTCAACAGAACTGGTTCAGTATACCTCCGAAATAACATAATAAAGTATTGTCGCAATCGAAGCAATTTTACATAAGATATGATGTATAAGGGCTATGGAACAGACTCTGCTTCTGTGTCCTAACCTTTGACCCATTTCGCCCATTTTCAATAGGATTCGTCTCCAGGCAGGCCCCTACAACATACTAACATTTCATCCAAATCGAAACATTTTTACGTAAGTTGTGACGCATAATGGCGATGGAAGTAATTCCGCTCCTATGTCCTAACCTTTGACAATCATTTCTCCAATTTTAAACAGGGTTTGTCCCCAGGTGATCCCCTACCACATACTAATATTTAATCGAAATTGAACATTTTTATCGTTGGTTTTGACGCATAAGAACAGTGGAATGGATCCCGCTTCTATGTCCTGACCTTTGACCCCATTTCGTTCACTTTCAATAGCGTTCCTCCTTAGGTGATTCCCTTCGACATGCTAAAATTTCATCGAAATCGAACGATTTTTACGCGAGTTATCGTGCGGACGAACATACGCACACAACGCGTGACGTAATGAGGCAGATGGGAATCAAAGTATCCGAACAAACCTTTTGAGTATTTAATTTTCCCATATACGCCAGAGCCGCAGCTCATACAAGTTTGAAAAGATATACCTATCCTGGCAAACATATCAAAAAGACTCAGTAGTAGAATGGGCCGTCTGGCAGATCTTATTGATTTTCAACGGAGCACGGTCATGGGAGACCATCGCAGCAACAAGCCACTTCGGGAAATGTCTGTCCTTTTGCAGTTGCATCAATCAACTGTAAGAGATGCTGTCTTGAAGAGGTATGTCCAGAACCAATAATAGCTCAGTTACGACCTGGTAGGATCCGGACATCGTGAAGAGGTATTGCTAAGAAGTAAAGTAACTAAGTTACGAGCTAGGAGGTCAAGTACATCATGAAGAGGTATTACCAAGAAACAACAGTTACTCAGTTACGACCTGGTAGACTCCGTACATCGAGAAGAGTTATTGCCAAGAAGCAAAAGTAGCTTAGTTATGACCTGGTATGCCACGTAGATCGTGAAGAGGTACTACGAAGAAGCAATAGTACTTCAGTTACGACCTGATAGGCCCCGTAAAATGGCAGAGCGGGAATGACGAGTGCTGAAGTGCGTAGTGTGACAAAGTAATCTATCCTCGGTTATAACACTTAGATCCCAATTCCAAAGTGGATAGTGTGACAAAATAACCAATCCTCGGTTGTAACACTTAGTTCCTAGTTCCAAAGTGGGTAGTGTGAAAAAATAACCTATCCTCGGTTGTAACACTTAGATCCGAGTTACAAAGCCGGTTGTGTGACAAAACAACCTATCCTCGGTTGTAACACTTAAACCCCGCTTCCAAAGCGGGTAGTGGGACAAAATAACCTGTCCTCGGTTGTGACCCTTAGATCCCAGTTCCAAAGCGGGTAATGCGACAAAATAACATATCCTCGGTTGTAACACTTAGATCCCAGTTCCAAAGCTGGTAGTGTGACAAAATAGCCTATGATCGGTTGTAACACTTAGATCACATCCCAAAGCTGTAGTGTGACAAAATAACCTATCCTCGGTTGTAACACTTAGATCACAGTCCCAAAGCTAGTAGTGTGACAAATAACCTATCCTCGGTAGTAACACTTAGATCCCAGTTCCAAAGCGGGTAGTGTGACAAAATAACCTATCCTCGGTTGTAACACTCAGATTTAAGTTCCAAAGCGTGTAGTGTGAAAAATAACATATACTCGGTTGTAACACTTAGATTTAAGTTCCAAAGCGGATAGTGTGACAAAATAACCTATCCTCGGTTGTAACACTTAGATCCCAGTTCCAAAGCGTGTAATGGGACAAAATAACCTATCCTCGGTTGTAACACTTAGATCCCAGTTCCAAAGCGGGTAGTGTGACAAAATAACCTTTCCTCGGTTGTAACACTTAGATCCCAGTCCCAAAGCTGGTAGTGTGATAATACAACCTATCCTCGGTTGTAACACTTACATCAAAGTTCCAAAGCGAGTATTGTGACAAAATAACCTATCCTCGGTTGTAACACTTAGATTCCAGTTCGAAAGCAGGTAGTGTGACAAAATAACCTATCCTCTGTTGTTACACTTAGATCCCAGTTCCAAAGCGCTTCTGAAAGAAACGCGAGCCGCATAAAGGTTGGTCGAACGTTGTTGGTAATGGGTTCTCATAGACGAGCTGACGTCCACAAGCTTAACATCAGCAGAACCAAAGCCAAGTGTCGGTTGGAGTGGCAAAAATCTCGGGCCAGTGGACACTGGAGTCATGGAAATGAGCTGTTTGGAATCACGCTTTACTATCTAGAAGTCCGATGAGCGAGTCTGGGTACAGAGGATGTCAGGAGAATTATATCTGTCTGATAGTGTTGTGCTAACTGTGAAGTTTGGCTGAAGAAAAATCATTCTCTAGGGCTGTTTTCATGGTTTGTGCTTTTGTGCTGGCAACTTTAATTCCAATGAACGGGAATCTTAATGCTGGGTCATATAATGACTTTCTGGCTTCCAACATTATGGCAACAGTTCATTGAAGGCCGTTAAATTTACCAGTAAGACAATGCCGCGTCTATAAGGTGGCAAGCTCCGGTTAGGAATGGTTTGATAACATAGGTCGGGAAAATTTTGACTAGCCTGCACAGAGCTCCAATCTGATCGTTGTGGAGCACGCTTCCGATAAATTAATTAATTAGACCGGCAATTGCGAGCCGAGAGAAATAGCGAACCGACCTGACTAATGCTAGCTTTTCTGGGAAAATGTAAGGCAATTGCCGGAGCAACGCATCAAAATCTGTTAGAAAGCCCTTCCAGCAGAGCTGACGCTGTAATAGGAAAAACAGTGGTCAACTCGATATTACTTTCCAATTACAGGACGTTTTTGGATACGAAAGTGCTCCGATGCTTTTGATAAGAAGCGTACGTGTGTATAGAAGTACAGACTGTGTGATATTTTAAAATCTCTGATACCGATTCCTGAAGTTAACCTTGCATAACGTTACGCAAAACTCAACTCATCGTATTCAGCTCTGCCTAATTTTCTTTTTATTACACGAAATTATTAATGGGATATTTTGATTTCTCCCAGAGCTATGGAGCAAAAGCCCGAAATCTTCTATGCTCAGGAAGTTCCCGAAGCTCTTCCAAGGTCATTCTACAAACATCTTTAATTCCATCCAACTGTCTTCTTCCCTGCCTTCTCCTCCTCCTGCTTTCTCCAACCTTGTCAAAATAATCATTTTCTCTCACCCCTTATTGGTATGCACCACATGTGCAAAATATGTGTGATCTTACTAACAGGTCATTGCATCCAAAGAGCAGCTGTTCTTGATTTCGTCAAGTTCTGAGTGACTAGTCCTTCTTGCAGTCCATGGAACTATACACAGCCGTCTCTATAGTTCATAATTGAAAATCATCTATCTTCTTACTCTCACTCTTCCTCAATGTCCATCCTTTCACAACCATATTTTACTACGAGAAGACAATTGATTTCACAATTCTGATCTGCATTGTCATTTTTTGTCTGTGTGTGTGTGTGTGTGTGTTTGAAATGTCTTATTCCTTCACATTCTTCTTTATATTTATCATTGCCTTCCTCCCTATAGATATTCTCCTCCTTATATCTTCAGCATACTGCCAACATTATCTGATGTGGAGTCCAAGAGAATAAAATTGTCTATTATCTCCACTTCCTCCCTGCCAATTATAAAATCAGCAAAGTTGAAGCTGACATGATTTTTGTCTTCTTCATATTTTAACATTTAACCTGATTTTAAACTCTGTACTTTCACTCCTTTTTTTATGAGATCCTCTAAGTCAACTCCACTTTCTGCCAAACGGGTGGTATCATCTAAATGTCTTAAATTGTTCATAATTTGACCTCCAGTATGAATTTCAACTGTCATTTCGTCGAAGGCTGCCATTCTAAAAATGCACTGACTGTATAAGTTAGGTATGGAGATAGAATGCAGTGTAGTCTCCCTCCGTTTCTTAATGAAAACGCTCAGTGTAACCAAATTCAGTTCTTACAGTGGCACATCATAAATATTCCTCAAAAGAATGATCAGGTGCATTGGCACTCCCAGGAATCTCAAAATATTACACAATTTGGCTTGGCCCACTAGGTCAAAAGCTTCACTATAGTCAGTAAAAAATGAAAACATCCTTTTGGAATTCTCTTTCTTCCTCCTTCAGCCACTAAACGTTGAAAATTTGATTCTGTGTACCTTTGCCTCTTTGAGACCATGGTTACCAGTGAATACAAATAACAGAAAATAAGAAGAGATTTCTAAGAGTAGAATTGCTATTCAGCTTTTATAGTCAAATGACTTTCTTTGTGTGTGCGTGCGTGTATGTGTGTGTGTTCCATGAAAGAGTAGAAGTGTTATAGTCCCCCGTATCTATTTGAATGATATACACAGGCAAAGCCTTTTTTCTGGCTAAACTCGCCGGAGCTGCGTTCCACTACCTTCCTTAACACAAAATTTTGGGTTTTGAGTTATGGAATAATTATCTAATTAAAATATCATGATAAATGTTAGATGCATAATATTTAATGACCGTAACAAGTGAGGGGGGTGGGAATCAACCACTTGCATTGCACTTTCTATGAATTGCGCCCGGAAAAGTTAATTTCCGATACATAAAATATTGCTTTGCAACCTTTGTACAGCTTTCGCACATGAAAGGAAATCTACTACATCATGAACAAGGAAACAGGAAGTTATCTAACAGGTTTCAACTTAATTAAAGAGACATAGTTCGTGGTTGTGGATTATACCTACAACTTAAAAAAAAAAAACCTAAGCAATTTTTACGGCCGAAGTGATCTTTGCAAATTATTGGTCTATTTTCAAGCTGATGTGAAAGGAGATTTTCTCTGACAAAATTGATATATATGTAGATGTCGTATAAGGTGAGGTGATGCGGAAGCATATCATAGGCTCACTTTGATGAATGTCATCCTCGCCTTCTCGCGGTACATCCTGTTCCTACTAAATGCGCTCTGACGATCGCCAAATAGAGATATAACTATACCACAAGGAATAGGCAAAATGCTGTCCCACACTCACCAACCCGCTTGGCCAGCGTGGTGAGTTATGGTGTGCCCCCCCCCCAATGATTCAACAACTTAAAACTTGACTCCAAGTCTCCCTGTCAGCTGGGATGTGCCTGGCCAAGGCAGAGGACGCTAAGATGATATTCGAAAGCATGTAAGAGTGATGTGGAGTGGACTCGCCCAAGACAGACTATTTTGAAAGAAACTTGGGGAGATCGTCATCCAGCAGTGCATTGATAATGGTTGTAATTGATCATGATGATGATACAGTACTGCGATTACAACAAGAACCGCCTCGGCTATAGTCCTTCCCTGGATCCAGTGGCCCTAAATTAGGGACGGGCGACTGCTTGTAGCCCCTTCAGTTGATCACGGTGGTTGTTAAACCTCAAAATAAATAAAAATTATAACAAGGAATTTATTTTAACGAAAGTCAAAGACATCTCAGTAATTAGTATTGAGGAACTTATATTTTATAACACATACACGTGTTCAAAAGTATTTAGTTGTATTGGACCATGATCAAATAAAGAGGCTGTAATAAAAGGAACCAGCAATAACGCAACGCCATCTAGAATTTACACAGTACATTCAAAACAAATCATGAAAATGTCTAAGTACAATAGTCCATGGTTCCGATATACCTTTAGGGACATAATCATTACAGCAACGAAATCCGAATGATGCAATATATAGGCTCTCCATAAATAATAACAATGAGAGCTTACCTGGAGAGTTTATAATAGATACCTCATTCCACTTTGGAGTATAGGAACCGGTGGCAACCAGACGAGACAAGGCGGTTGTTAACTTGCCATTACGAACATCATATTTATGCTCCCTGACTCTGGTATTCAAGTTCCTTTTTGTAGAACCAATATATACAGTATCATTAGTGTCTGGAACACTAATGATACTGTATATCATCATCATCATCATCATTGTCAACCATTATCAATCCACTGCTGGACGAAGGTCTCCCCAAGTTTCCTCCACAACGGTCTGTCTTGTGCCAGTCTCCTCCATGTCACCCCTGCATACTTTCGAATTTCATCCACCCATCTCCCATGTGGTCTTCTTCTGGGTCTTTTCCTGTCCCTTGGAATCCAATCTAAAATTTCGGCTGTCCATCGATGATCTGTCCTTCTGGCAGTATGTCCAGCCCATTGCCATTTCAGGGATTTAACTCTGATCATGATGTCTTCCACTCTTGTCATTTTTCGGATCCACGAGTTCCTCTTCTTATCTCTCCTGGTTACACCAAGCATGCACCTCTCCATGCTTCTTTGAGTTGTCTGCAGCCTTTGTATGTCTCTTTTAGTTAAGGTCCACGTCTCCGCACCATACGTAAGCACTGGAAGGATGCATTGATCAAACACTTTTCTTTTAAGACATAATGGCATATTGCTCTTGAAAATTATGCTGTTTCTTCCAAAAGCTCTCCAGGCAAGTTTTGTACGCCGATTAATTTCTTCATCAATGTGACCCTCACTTGATATCTGCTGTCCAAGATAAACGTACGTGTCTGTTATCTCCAGCTTTTCTCCATCAATCGATAAATCTTCATTTCTTGTAAAAGCATTGAACATCACTTTTGTCTTCTGAAAGTTCATTTTTAATCCCACTTCTTTACTCTTGTCAGCAAGTTCCTGGATCATACTCTGCAGCTCTGATGGGGTAGTTGCAAAAATGACTACGTCATCAGCAAAACGAAGGTGGGTTAGATAATCTCCATTAATCTTTATCCCCTTGTTTTCCCAGCTCAGTGACTGAAAAACACCCTCCAATGTGGCATTAAAGAGCTTCGGAGATATGGTGTCACCTTGTCTCACTCCCTTCCCAATTTTTACGTGTGTTGTATTTTCAAACAGCCTAATCTTTGCACTTGCATTTTCATAGATGTTATTAATAATATTAATGTATGCATCTTCAATACCGCAGGTTTTCAGAGCCATTGTAACTGCTGATGGTTTCACCGAATCAAAGGCTTTTTCATAATCGATAAAAGCCATGCACAATGGAAGTTCATATTCCCTCGCTCTTTCAATTAGTTCTCTCAACACGTGGATATGATCTATTGTGCTGTAGCCACTCCTGAATCCAGCTTGTTCTCTCGGTTGAGCCATGTCCAGTGTTACCTTCAAGCGGTGTGAAAGAACTTTAGTGAAGATTTTATAAACTACTGATAGGAGGCTGATAGGTCTGTAGTTTCCGAGATCCTTAATGTCACCTTTCTTATGTAGCAGGATCATTGTAGCGGTGTTCCAATCCTCAGGAATCTTTCCTTCATTAAGGCATCGAGTGAAAATTTGGGCGAGTACTGTTTCGATTTCTCCACTTGCTTCTTGTATGATGTCTACAGTAATTCCATCTTCTCCTGGAGCTTTTCCTCGCTTCATGTTCTTGATTGCATGTGCAACTTCTGCTGGAAGGACTGGAGGAACTCTGGTACTGGTATCTTTCATGATGTCTGGAGTGCATATATCATCCCTTTCATATAATTTGGAGTAGAAATCTTTCACTCTTGTCAAAATTTCGCCTCTATTTCTTGTTACAGAACCATCTTCTTTTCTCAGTGCCATAATCTGTTTTCTTCCCTTACTGAGATGTCCCTTTGCTATCTTTAGGCTTTGGTTGTTTTCAATTGCTTTCCTCACTAGTTCACAGTTGAATTTCCTTACGTCTTCAGTGATACTTTTTCTTACTGTCTTGCATAGCTCTATATATTCCACTTTGGAAGTCACATCTTCTTTAGTTGTCCTCATCTCTCTTCTTTTTTGTATCAACATTTTGGTTTTTCCTGATAATTTTTCACATGCAACTTGTTCTTAGACCCAGCTAATTTTGTTGCTGTTTCCATAAGAGCTTTGGTTACTTTTCTGTTAACTTCAGAGATGTCCACTTCTTCCGATGTTAGGCCTTCTAAAGCAGAGAACCTGTTCTTCAGTTCTAACTTGAAGGTATTATGGTGTTTTTTAAGGTTGGTTATGTCAATAGATTTTGTTTGTCCTATGAGCTTGCCACGTTCAAGTTTAGTGTTGAGGTGCATCTTACATCTCACCAATCTATGGTCACTACCTGTGTTGAACTTGTTTAGCACACTGCAGTCTTTTATGACGAATTTTTTGTTACACATAATAAAATCAATGATACTGTATATATATATATATATATATATATATATATATATATATTGGTCTTACTCGTGAATGTAACATCTGAAGATGGGGACGTTGTGATCCTCGAAAGATCTCACGTGGTGTGTGTTGTATCGTGTTTAGTCGATATTTTAACTTTCAACATTTTTAACACGTATCATCCTTCATCAAGGTTGTAATACAAACTAACAGTGTACCATAAAAATATGCAATTGAAGGCCTTACGGCAATAGTCGGCTGTTTTGTAAAAGCGCAGCATGCTTGTGGAATAACCCACTGTTGTAGTAACTGGAGATACACATTCAGGGACAGACCGGATGGTAGCATATTGCAATAGATAGCTAGGGATAACAGTGGGTTAGGCAGTCTAGGACAGATTGAGGGCTGGTCATTTATCCACTGTCCCATGTCCTGCCACGTTGTTGCTTAGCCCATCTTGCAGTAATTACTGCTTTGTTGCAATACCTGTAGGAGCTATTACAATAGCACAACAACATGACATCAATGCAGTAAGAGGTTAAATATCGTCAGGAGTGAATTTATTCCATTCCTCCTTCAATATTTGAAAAATTCGGTCGAATTAGTGTATTTAAGCATCCGCACACATTTTTCAAGTACGTTTCAAAGGTTTTCTATCGAGTTTACGTCAGGTGATTGTGATAGCCACGTCATTTACAGGAATTGTTTAGGCTGACATCCATGTCTTCACAGAACTACACGTAACTTAGGGTCTTTATCGTGCTGAAATACCCAGATTCTTCTCAAATTTCTTCCCGGGTAAATTGTTTTGTGAAATATCCCTATATATAGCTCCGTTTATGTTACCCTGGATTTGTACTAAAGGACCAATATATTTTGCAGAAAACCTCCCCCAACAATTACATGTCCTCCGCCGTCCTTTAGTTCAGGAATCTAGTATTTCGTATCGGGCTGGGCTAAGTCGGCCCATTTGTTCTTCTATCGCAAATTTCTAAAGGAAGAAGAAGTCGTGTTTCCAGATTTCCTGGTCTGTTTAACGGTTTTGCTGACTTTACTTACTTCCATGACATAGCCCAGGATGTAATCACAGAGGCGAGGAGAGGCACTCACATTGTTTTTGCTATCTGTACCTATAAAGATGGTAAAAACATTTTGGGGCTTCTTGAAAACAAAGAGATTTGACACCGATTGTGTGTGTTTTTCCTATTCCTAATCCCTATAGGCATTGACTTCTGTAGCGTTACCGCTTGCTAGTTCCTAGAAAGGGGCATTTTATTACCCTCCTACTTCATTCCACGCGGAGAATGTATTAGAAGCAGATCCCTGTCGATGTCTTTATGTACTCATAATTGAAGATATAACTTTTACTACGGAATCTAAAAAATCAAAGTAATTGCTGGAAAAGATGCCACAGGAGAATACATCTTAATAGGTAATGTAAACGGGAACAGTGATATTTGGGCACATTTTAAACTGTTTGGCAATTCAAAAACTCTTCAGCCGAAAAACTGTGCAGTGCATTAAGTGCAACAATTTTTTAAGTGCAACAATTTTTTAAGCTATGACAGTTCACAATCTGGAACATCTCATCTTAAGAGACATAAATACGTTTCTGCTGCTACAAGTTCCTTGTTAAACTTTTCTGTTTATATACTGCATAAAAAATGTACTTACGTTTATTCTGAGTTTATATAAAAAATTAAATCGTTTGATCTTACTAAAATTTCAAATTTATGAATTAACTAGTGTTTGGACTAAGGGCTGGAAGAACCTCAAAGAAGAGCCTTTGTTTTTTAATTTTCTCTATTGTGCACGCAAAGTACAATGTCTTCATTTTCTTAGGTGCGCTATACTTTCAAAATTTATTTTGAACGCGTTTAGTCTTTTCTCCCCTCTTTTTAAGGCTATATTCTTCGATAATTGCCAAAGTTTAGTTTATGTTTTTAGGCTCACATTCAAGTGAATATTTTCAATTATATCTCATTTCATTATTTAATTTTCTAAATTTAATAAAATACAATAGAAAGACAAAGTAATATAAAATAAACAAATACATTGCTCTTTCCACGTTCCAGAAACACATAGCAACCGAAAAATTGTTATTTGGTCACCACTGGGGAATTGAACCCACGGATCTTTCGTTATCTAGCCGAGCTCGATATTGAAAGATCCGTGGATTCAATTCCCCGGTGGTGACCGAATAACAATTTTTCGGTTGCTATGTGTTTCTGGAACGTAGAAAGAGCGATGTATTTGTTTATTTACTAACGCCACGTATTTGGAAGATTTTCACTTTAAAGTAATATAAAATTGTCATATCATGGGCTGGGTCTAGATAGTAGCCGCAACTAACTGGGCCGGCCGGGCCGAGAGTCTAATATCTGAAAAGGACTGGGCCGGACCAGCACGTGGGAACCCAACTTCCTAATGAGGTGGGTATATCAATAACAAACCTTGCCTGCTGGGACATTCGTAACAGCAGATTGCAGCTGCATTAACCATTTAACGACCATTACCCTAAAAGCTGGTGTCACTCTAAATATCATAACGTCTAGAACTGTCATTTGTTTCACTTCTTTGTTTAGTAACAACAATTGTGACAGACGGTAACTCTTTTTGATCTCTCATAGGTTGTGCAACTTTAAAGAACAGGTAAAGGTAGACAATCCGACTCACTCTAGACAGGCGTTTTGGGCGGCTATGGTCCTTTGTATGTATGGGCGTTTTGGGCGTTATGGTCATTAAAGGGTTAACCTCCACGGACTGTGAGGATGCTTCGACCTCGGATCCGTACACAACACGAGAATCTGAGCGAGTTTGAGAGATGACGTATAATTAGACTGAGAGAGGAGGGTTAGTCAAGTCACAGTATTACTAGGAATTTGGGTCGGAGTGACGCGGTAATGTGATGATGTTGGGGACAATGGGTCGAGGAATGCACAAACAGGGGCACGGGGTGAGTGGACGGCCGAGAGCAACGACAGAACGCAAGGATCGGGAGACTGTGAGAACGCTCGAACAGAATCGAATTCGTCACTCTCAACTATCAGTGGCCACGTTGCGATCAGCTATCAGTGGTCATGGGAATTCTGTATAAATCGTATAATGTATTTCTATCTTTACGGGTTTTACAGTGTAAAATTATGTTAATGTACGTTTGGTACGATTTTCCGGGTCTGGAAACATAATTTGAACAGTTCTTCTTAAGCCCTGCTGCGGGCCTGAACATATTGTTAAAGGACTTTTGATCTTCTAAAGCAAAATTCATCTCAAGGTGGCGCAATCTTAAACTTCTGGTTCGATGAAACAGTTGGGACCCATTAATGCTTTGAAAAAAAAATATTTTCACATGTACTATCTTTCAAGATGATTAACATACTCCAAATATCGATTAATTTCCCTGGTTTACTGTTTTCCCGTTTGTAATGTCACAATGGCTTCTCCTTTAGAAGAACATCCGCGACTTGAAATTTTGCATCTGAACGTTTCCCGTTCCATTCAATAATTGCAACGATGACGACAATTTTCCATACATTAACCATGTTTTCGATGTGAAATATTGCTCTCGGTGGTGCAAAGCCAGATTTTTAGTCAATGGTTTGAGAATGCAGATTAAAAAACTTCTTCGAACAAGAGCTACGATAAGTCCTTGGCTTTGTTAAGAAAACAACAGACTACAGGATTGAAAACAATTGTTTACTCTACTATACCGTGCAAATTAATTGGGACAAGCTATTTTATTCCCAGAATTGTAATGTGATCGCCAGTTGATGTCGGAAACCCACGTAAACCGGTTTTATCAGCTGTGAGGTGGTGTGACTGTTAGAACTTGATTGTAAGAAAGTGGTTTGACCTGTTTTAAACAGGAAATATGCACTTCAGCTTCAGTTGTGAGCTTTCGTGTGTGACAGGTGGATGTTGGTTTTTGCTCTCTGTAAGTTCGTGTTGCTTTCGTGTATTGAAAAATGGATATTTCCCCAAGGAAGGGTGCAAAAATAATTGCTCTGAAGGATCACACTTCTATGACAGTGAGATATATCGCTTCTGCAGTTGGTGTAGGCTAATCAAGTGTATCAAGACTGCTTACGCGATACAATGCATCTGAATCATCGTCTCCAAGGTAAATGTGGAAGAAAACGAAAAACAACTCCACCAACCGATAAATATCTAATTAGAAATAGTAAAATGAATCCAAAAAAAAAAAAAAAAAAAAAAAGCTCTGACCTTCAAAGAGATTTATTGGCTAGTGGTTGTGATGTTAGTGATTCAACTGTACGCCGTAGGCTTCTGGAAGTTGGCCGGAAGGCAAGAAGACCAACGAAAAAACAATATTTGAATGCGAAAATGAAGATAAAACGTTTAGCATGCGCCAAAAAATATAAAACATGGGCTGCTGACGACTGGAAAAAGGTAATTTTCAGTGATGAAACTCATTTATTTGTGCAGGGTTACCAAGTAAATGTTGTTAGACGAAGCAACTGTGAACCCTCAAGAGCTGAGTATGCCAAACAAACAGTAAAACACCCTCTGAAACAGATGTCTTGGAATTTTTTCACATCCAATGGCACTCTAAGCTTAGTTCCTGTTCAAGGTATAATGAATTCAGCCAAGTACGTAGAAATATTACAACGTAGGATTGTTCCATTCTTGCAAACTTTTGACGGAACATTTCAACATGACTTGGCCCCATGTCACAATTCGAAATCGGTCAAGAATTTGATGCTGGAAAATCAAATTCATTTGCTTGATTTGCCTGGAAATTCACCAGACTTAAATCCCATAGAAAACTTGGGGAATATTTTGAAGAGACGTTTAGGTAAAATGGACTGTACAACCAAAGAATTCGTATTAATGAATGTTATAAAAGTGTGATTCCACGATTATGAAGTTAAAAATATGTGCACTCAATTAGTGGAGTCAATGCCAAAACGAATCCAAGAGGTCATTTCTGCTAAAGGAGGACATACTTCATACTAATACAGGTATTTATCAGTGTATATCAAGGGATAGAATGATATAAAGGCATAGTTTTGGAAAAAAGAGTGATTTTTTACTTTGTCCCAATTAATTTGCACAGTATAGTACATATTCTCCCGTAAGCTCCAGAAACTTATGACTTCGTTGTTCTAACATTTCGAACCCATCAAAAACAACTTCTGTCTGTTGTCCTGCAAACAACTCGTCCACGGATGTTGTGCTCTCCTCAGTGCTTGAAACGTTTTTCCCTTGATACGTTTTTGCAGATTAGGAAAGAGGAAGTAGTCCGAAAGGGTCAAATCAGGTGAGTAGGTCGGGTGTTTCGTAATCTTAAAGTGAAGATCAGCCAATTTCTGCTCCGTATGGGCAACTTTTTAAGGAGATGCGTTGTTTTGAAAAAACAAGATTCCTTTTGAAAGCTTGCCTTGATGTTTGGGGACCAGTTGCTGCTTCAGTTTGTCGAGAAGTGCAATGTATTAGGTGTGCAACTTAATTATCGGCCCCTAACCGCAAGCAATCATAGAACGTCGGCAAATGTAAATAGCTGTATGCGATAATGGCTGATTGTAGCGCCATCCAACACCTTTCCAGGCAATTGTAACCATTCACAGATGTAATGACAGAAGGGACGAAATTTGACGGTGATAGCAATGTCGTTCGAGAAGCAACATTTGAGACACAGCCTCCTGCTCGCGTTTCAGCTGAAACTAAGTTCCGCGGAAGCCCAGAAAATGATCTGTTCTGCTTTGGGTGAGGCTGCTCCTTCTTACAGTACGTGTAAGAAGTGGTTCCAGTGGTTTAAGCAGGGACATTTCGGTCTCCGTGATGCAGAACGTCCGGGAAAGCCACAGAAAATTGACAATGAGAAACTGGAACAACTGTTGGACGCGGATGCTTGTCGCACACAGTCAGATCTCACCCAGGAACACGGAGTAACACTGCAAGCCATTGCAAAGCGCCTGCACGAACTTGGAGAGATTCACAAGGAGGGCCGTTGGGTGCACCACCAGCTCACAGCTGCGAACAAGTCTACGTGCTACGATGTTGCTGTGTCCTTGGTCTCCAGATTCAAGAGGAAGGATTTCCTCCTCAAGATTTTGACCTGTGATGAGATGTGGATCGTCTACGATAATCCAAAGCGGCGCAGATCGTGGGTTTATCCAGGTCAGCCTACCACAAATAGCGCCAAAGCAAATATCCAAGCCGAGAAGTTGTTGTTGTGCATATGTTGGGATAAACGCGGTGTCGTACACTATGAGTTGCTCAAACCTGGTGAAACGGTCAATGCTGAGCGTTATTGTCAGCAACTCTTTCGTGTGATTGACGCAATGGAAGCGAAAAGGCCATACACCGGCAAAGGCAGAAGGTAGGTCCTGCTGCTTCAGGAAAACGCGCGTTATCACACCGCGAAAACGACTTTCAACACGATCACCGACTAGGGATGGGAGATTTTGTCCCGCCCGGCGTATTCTCCTGAATTCGCCCCGTTGGATTATCACCTTTTTCGCTCCCTGCAACTTCACTGCACGCTTCACTTCTGTCGAGGAGTTCCACGTATGTATGACTTTATCAACTCGAAACAGCCCTCTTTCTTCCGCATTGGCATTCATCAGCTCCCTGACCGATGGCTCAAATGTATCCAACACGACGGGGATTATTTCCCTGATTAGGTACGTATTCGATTTGCTATAATTTGCTGTCAACTTGTCGTACCTGTGTCCGAGATTTACGTTCCACACCTAATAGTACTTTGCCATGATGGATGCACCCTTTTTCAGATAATCTACAAGCAAAATTCTATTTTTTTTTCGGAAGACAGATGCCAACACCTTGCTTGAATACTTCTGTGTCTTGAACTCCTTTGGGCGACCCCGGTGGCGCAGTGGTCCAAACGCTGGCTTCTGGCCATTTGTCCGTGATGGGTCTAGGTTCCAATGCCGGTGATGCGTGGATGCTGTGCTTGTATTATGGCATTGGCTCTCGGCACGGGCTCTCTCCCGTCTCTGGAACCAGTGGTACTATATTAAGGACAGGCGATTGCTTACAGCCCACTGAGTTGCTCACCGTGTTCATTAAATCTTCAATCAAAAGAAAAAAAAGGACTTCTTCGGACGTGGGAAACCACTATGTCTCCATCCTTTCGATTGTTCTTTGATCTCTGCATCATATATACACTAAAGAGCAATTGAATTAGAGATACCTGTCTAGTAACGTGTAACACCACATTTCGCACTGGTGACGGCGGCGATTCGTCTCGACATGGATTCGACAATTAACCGGAAGCGTTGGGAAGCCATACGGATCCACGATCCCTAGCAAGCTCCCACAGTTCACAAAGATTTGATGGAGGGGATCAGAGCCTCGAACATTTCTCTCGATGACATCCTAGATATGCTCGATGGGATTGAGGTCAAGTGACCTAGCTGGCCCAGGAAGAGAGATCACTTCGGTGGAGTGTTCATCCAACTATTCGGATACAATTCGAGAGCGATGGCACGGTGCATTGTCTTGTTCCACGATGAGGTTCCCAGTGGGATGTTGAAGACGCACAAACGGGAGCAAATGATCGTCCAGGATACCCCGGTAACGTTGACCTGTGAGGGACGATGTCACACGTACCAGGGGTCCCATTTCACTCCACGTAAACAGTCCTCAGACGAGAATGCCACTCCCACCAGCTTGAAGAGTACCCTGCTGGCAAAAGGAATCCATCGCTTCATGTGGTTTGCGCCGTACTCGTATCCTGCCATCCGCATGTACCAACGTGAATGTCGACTCATCAGTTCAGGCAACCAACATTTTCCCACATGTGTAGGGTCCAGTGGCGATTTTTCCGCGCCCATGCTAATATTTGCACCCTGAGATTTGCGGTCAGCAGCGGTAGCCTCGTGGGACGATGGCTTCCGTACCCTATAGCGAGGAGATGGTTCTGGATGGTGTGGCTGCTTACACGTTTTTGTGCACCAGCGTTAAATTGCCGAGTGATTTCTTGCACTGTGGCCCGTCTACCCGCTGCTACAATGCGAGCTAGCTGACGATGACCCCGCTTATTCACACGCTGTTGTCCTCGGCTCTTAGCCTTTGCAGGGATGATTTTACCGGATTCGATGTACTCACGGTGCACCCGTGACACAGTGACTCGTGAAAATTCCAGTGCCTGCACGACTTCCGAGATGTAGTGACCCATTCACCAGGTACCGGCAATTTGTCTACGATCAAATGCGCTTAGATCCTTCATCTTACCCATACTGCGTCCGACTCTTATTGATTCCCGTCGCATCACTCCTTATATTGTCAGATCGTTGCATACGTCATGTCGTTTCAGTTTACAGGGCCGCCCACAGCGCCATATTTGCACAACGCCAGCTGTCTCTAATTGAATTGCTCTTCAGTGTATATGGATCTACGCTTCATGTATACTTACGTGACAGTTCCAAAATCTCACAGGATCCCGCTGAAATTGGTCCAAAACGGAATGAAAAGCAATCACTCGATCACTATTCTGGTCAGCATTGAGACATTTGGAAACCCATTTGTCTGAGAACTTTCTCATGTCTGAAATATTGTGAATAATATAGCATACTTGTTCTCAGGATATCGCCAGAGTCTCTTCTATCTTTTTAGTGTATATTCTTCTGTCATCCACGATCCTGGAATAAATGGCATGTGCGTTTTCTTGAATTGCCACTTGAGTTGGTCTCACAGAAGTTCTTTATCTTCGATACTTAATGTCCTGTATTGTACTTAGCAACCGAGTTCTTCACTGTGAGGTAAGAAGGGCGTTTATCACCAAATGTGACCGATATTTCTTCATAAATTTCTTTGGCCGAGTTACCTCTTAAGAAAAGATATTTCATCACTGCTCGGCTCTCTTTTGCGATGGAATCTGTTCTGTTTTGCATAATTAACACTTCAGACTTGCAAAAACAAATGAAATAATCAGGTTACAATTACGATGTTTGGTCAGACATATACAAAAAATTTATTTTGATATTACATAAGCATTATCATTCCAAGAATATGTGAAATGGGAAAAGCCAAAGATTTATCAGCATCTCTACGTAGCTCACATTGAGTTGAAATCAGACATACCGCTTGATCCTCCAGATGCAGTTCTTGCCCACTAGGGGCTCCATGGTGCATTTACCATTGTAAATATATATCTGCGCCTCTGAAATCCGTGTGAAAAATTATTCTTTCATCTGGCTGCTGCAAACATAACCATGGATTTTCAACTGCAGCTCTTCTAAAACAAAGCGTTTCAGACAAGGGGGCTTAAATTTCAACTTTTGTTGATGTACTACCCACTGTGTACTTCAGAAAATTAAAAATGGACTTGAAATATATTTTGAACTTTATTTTAAGACTTTTGTTAAATGACATGCCTATAAAACCCCTGCTTTTGGTAGCAAGCTCCTTATTTTATATTACATAAATTTAGCGCAATAATTCTTTAATCGTGGCGTTCTGGGTTTTAGTTACATCTCACATATACACACACATACATGTAATTATTTATATCAGTAATATTCACTGAAAAATCTTCACTTTATTTTTCAGGAAACATAAACAGCATCTGATGTAAACAGAGAAAATTTATGATAGAAAAAAAAGTGCGTGAAGATCTGCAGAGGAAAAAAAAAAGAACGTCAATCGCATCCACCTGACTGTTGGGAGAGACTGCAGATGAAGTATAAACTCAGGCAAGAACTTTTAAATTGCGTTAAAACATGCAAAACGTTCGCAATTAGTCATAAATTAACTCCTGAATCAGAAATTTAGACATCTTAACTTCAAAATTCTTAGAAATTATATCCCTTAAGCATTTTCTAGGCATTCCTTATGTGTATATACAAACCATGCCCTTAATTTTCAAAATTTCTGCTTCAGCTGTTTTACTTTTTTTTTCTCATATGGATGTCACGATACTCTTAAACTTTATTGTCCAAGCTGAGCAGATTTTTCTGTCAGTTAGTGAGCTGAATAATTACTGAAATATTTTTTTCTTTTCTTTTTATTTCGTATTTTGAGCAGTTGATTTTCTGGCTTACTTTGTCTAGTGTTGATTTCTCCTTTTTTCATGATTTGTCTTCAAAACCTGATGTTCTGGTCTTAGTATGATGCAAAATTTTAATTCGTAGGATTGCTCGAAGGAGACACAATATTTACATAAATTGCAGGAAAAAAATTAGGAATAGTGAAATAATATAGGGAACAAAAAATACGATGCAAAAGACAGGGGGAAAGGATTTGAAATTGCTTAATAGAGGTGCAGTGTAGGTAGTACACCATGTGCCAGACGAAGATATTAACTATACATTGAGAGCAAAATGTGCTGTTGAAAATATAATTATTCGAGCTGAGTGGGGATAAGCAAGTCAGATCATATTGATCAGGCTCTCTTCTTTGCATATTTCAATGGAATTAAATTTCTGAAAAAATATCATGGTACGTTTTCCGAATGCGCCACTTCGCTTCACGTATATTCCCATTCCAAAGATACCTTGACAGAAAAAAAAGAAATAGTTTATCAAACATTTTTTTTCTAAATGAAAAATATTTTAAAGTGAAGTCCGAATTTGGACTTCGTTCGATGACAAAGCATGCATGATTTTTGCTTGAAAACATCTGTTGCCTTAAGATCGAGGTCTTCCCCCATTAAAATTCAAAGGCCCCGTATGTTTATAAATGTTTATGCATTAACCCCTTTCTTTTCGTTTCCGGTTATCTTGTATTGAAACACGAGTTCAATATTCGAGCATGCGCACTCCCATTGTAAGTGCTCTCACACAGTTGCACGCCTTCAAGTGGGGTTGCATATCCAGACATGATCTGTGTACATGGTTTTAGGGTTGTATTCTGTGTTCTTTCTGTTCCTCCCTTAAGTGTTCTGCATCATTCGTACGATGAATCTGCTACTCGTGTTGAACGATGTTAATTATTTTTGTCTTTTGTTAGTTTGTGAGTGTTATGTCGTCTATTCCTCTCATTATGACGTGTGTTTGTTATGACCGCCTATCGTGATGTGTATTGAATACATATTATATATACCTGGAGTGGTATATAATCTACGCATAAAATGCGTACTGTGAAGTATTTTGGTGTCTTGCTGATACTTCGTCTTTCTTCAGCATGCTGTGTTCCATTTTGTAGTTCATATATTCAAACCAGCTTCAAAGCATACTTTCTGTTGAATACACGTTGAACATTTTTCATTGCAAGTTTTACTAGTCAATATAAATGGTAATAAAAGTTTTAACTCATCTCAGAAACTGCAGAATGCTAACAGTCTGAACAAAATTAATTTAAAAAACGGATTTTTGTGATTTTCACTTTAGTTTCCTTCCTGTCCTGGAGTGCTCCTGCTGTACTTTTTTTTTCTTTTTTTTTTTTTCGAGAATGTGTCTGCAGTAAATATGATTGGGTTCATCATCATCCCTTCAGATAAAATCCGGCTTTTTTAAAATATTTATTTCTTTATTATGGGTTCATATTTCTGGGTTACTAGTGAAATCATCCGTCCGAACTATTAAACATATTTTCACCAATATGTTTCACTTGCTGCATCTGGGGAGTAAAACAGAAATACTTCTTAATTTAGGGCAAACTGCAGTTCACTAACAATTAATAGATTGCAAATGGTGATTACTTGTTAAAAGAAAGCGTTTCGACTAACATTACCGTGCGTTAGCAGACGTGAATTCCCATCTTCTCCAAATGTGGAATACTCTTTTCTTGCAGAATTTACTCCGGGAAATCTGCCACCTGCAACGGCTAGGAATACAATTCAGCTACCAGAAACCAGGAGTGACGAGTCTTTTGATGTTTTTTGGTTGCAAAAGCATTTTAGAAACTCTCGTAAACCGTCATCGCATATCCGCCTGTACTCGCGCAATTCCATATAACAATAAGAAGTAAATAAAATAAAAAAAAATGAAAAATAATAAATAGATTTTATAAATTCAGTGAGCCGACACCTGAAGCTATGAAAGACGGCAAACCTCCGAATGAATTGCCTGACAGCAGCTGAATGGTCCATATGATGTAAAATGTCAGGTACTACTTCCATTGTGGGTCACCATATTACACAGAATTAGAACACAGGCACATATGCGGAACATCTTTCCCAGGGGCTAAATAATTGTCAATGCATAAGTGCAAACTTACCGTTAAACTCTCGGGGGAGGGGGAGCACTGGTAAAAGCAACAATGCTTCGTAAATTAGTTGGACATTTTCCAGCTTGGCTAAATATATGTGAACATTTATTGTGTGTATCAAGAAATTTCATATTCCAACAAATACAACATGCCGCCAACGATGTTTGATACAGAAGGCAGCGTGTTTTGTATCTCGATCAGAAGGTTCTACGTGAGCCTTTCAAACTGATTATTTCACTCTTATTTTATTCCATAAAATTTCAGTGCGATTGGCCAATATCCTAACATGTACACGTGGACTTCTGTTTCACGAAGACGCCGTTTCCAAACACCAAATCTGAGCATGCTTTGAAAGAAAATAAAAATAAAGATTCATCTTTAGGGCTCCTCCTTGCAGTATAGAAAATATCTTGTTTAACTTGCATACCTGTAAAAATAGATTTATGAATTTAAATAAAGATACCATTTATTTTAAGCTAATTAATTCTTGTAAACAAAATCATAAATTTACGATGGGTTTATGTGTTTTTTCTGACCCTAACAGCTATTCCATATTAAGTTTTGAGACTTTTGAAAATGCTAATCCCTTTCCATATTAATATTACATTTGACAGGATATATCAACCGTTTTTTTATCTGCTCATATCTATAATTAAATGCTTCTATGTTTCATTTTTGACTGATATAAAAAAATCACTGTGAGCAAAGTGGAGGTTTTTCTTCCGGCACTTCCTTTTGCTCACTGGTCACCCTAAGCCATAATTGAAGCTCTGACTTCAAATTGCATCCGATTTCTGCTCTTTTTGACGTTAGTCCACTTTGAATTTCGTGTACATTGTTGAACATTTTATACAATTTTCCACGTGGATTCCGTGGGTTCTGGCTATCAACCGACTGTATGGTAGCCAGCATACTTTTCTTAAGGGATGGTCGCCATCACAGATGGTCGTGACAGACTACATCCTTTGCCTCTTAGACACTTTTGCGCATTATCCCTTTATTTGAAATTGCCATTCTTCGCCACTACAGAAACACAGCAGTGATGCGTCGAACTCTTTGGGCCATCCAAAGGAAGGAACACTTCCCCTGAAATAGGCCCTTTCCTCTGCGCTCAGGTGAAAATATAACTTTTGCTAGAAAATGCGAAATGCATTTTGTACTGGGGAACAAGTTCAAAGAATCAAATCTGTGCTGCAAGTAGAAGCCTTACAGATGAATCATTTTTTTCTTCCAAAGAAAGCTCAAATTTTGTGATTGGTAACGGAGACTAAGTGGAACCGAAGTCCACTTGCTATAGATCGGATATTGGTTAGCCTCACAGACCTTTCACGGAATAACAAATACATCAACACAAGTAATCAATTTGAAGGACGTACATGGAACTTTGGAATGAAGATATAAAACAACGCTCGCTTCCATATCAAAATAGTGGGTGCCATTTTGTATTTCTTGGAACATGAATTTCTTGTCAATAAATGCTCGCATATATTAAGGGAAGCTCTTCCTCTTTCTCTGTCTCTGTGTGCCTGTCTGTATCTCTCTCTTTACCTCTGTGTCTCTCTCACTGTCTATTTCTCTTAGTGTGTCTCTCTCTGTCTGTCTCTGTGTGTGTCTCTCACTGTCTACGTCTGCCTATTTGTCTCTGCCTCTGCGTGTTTTTCTATTTCTATGTGTGTGTCTTTAACTGTCTCTGTGTGTTTCTCTCATTCTGTGTGCGTGTGTGTGTGTGTCTCTCTCTCTGTCTCTGGATGTTTCTCTCTTTCTGTGCGTGTGTGTCTCCCTCTCTCTTTCTCTGCATGCTGCTCTGTTTCTCTCTTTCTGTGCGTGTGTGTGTGTGTCTCTCTCTCTGTCTCTCTTTCTGTGTGTGTGTCTCTCTCTCTGTCTCTGCATGCTGCTCTGTTTCTCTCTTTCTGTGTGTGTGCGTGTGTGTCTCTCTCTCTGTCTCTGTATGCTGCTCTGTTTCTCTGTGTGTGTCTGTCTCTGTCTCTGTCTCTGGATGTTCCTCTCTCCAACTAATGTACAACACATTGTTGCGTTTAGCAGTGGCTCCACGCGATAGGAGAGTTTAACAAAAAGTTTGCATTTATGCATTGACAATTATTGAGCCAGTCACTTTTGTGAAAGGTATTCTGCCCATGTGTCTATATTATATAATGTCCCTTAATGGGAGTCATACCTGACATTTGGGTCACGTGAACAGTTTGGTTAACATCAGGAAATTTCGTTCAGAGTTTGCAGAAGTGAAGTCTACCATGGTTTCAGGTGTGAGCTCGTTG
Source organism: Macrothele yani (assembly GCA_039090855.1). NCBI lineage: Eukaryota > Metazoa > Arthropoda > Arachnida > Araneae > Macrothelidae > Macrothele > Macrothele yani. The sequence continues at coordinate 85,568,892 of CM076999.1, forward strand.
TAGATATTCACCTCCTGAAGGACGCCGAATACAGACAGAGATGCGATGACCGTTGAGAGAGTCTTTGAATAGCATGGGGCCCAGAATACATTCAGAGTCAGTAGATATCACCGGAAGGTTTGCTACACTTGGCTGGGTCCAGTTTAATTATTCCTGGCCGTTGCAGACGCCAAAAGATCGACTTCACGGAGAACAAAACTGTGCGCCTTTCAAAGAGATAGAGGTTCCAGTGAGATGGGCGCGTTATTGTGTCGAATGAAATAACTGTAAGTATAATAATAATCCTTCCTGAATTAGTGAATTGCTGCAGAACTGTTCTCTTCGCAATACCAAATTATGTTTCTATTCCACTCTGCAGCTCAGCGAGTAAAATAAGTTTGAGAGAATGACATTGAAACTTTGGGGGTGTATAAAATCATTTGTGCTTATTTAGGCCATTCTGCCTATGGAAGCATTGACAGAAGTTTAATTTTAATTTTCTTTTCTACTGATTAAATTTTTGAACAGCAGTAAAGAAAACCCCGGAATTTTTTATTACGATATATATTATGTGCTCTGGGTGTAGCTGAATATCATTAAATAATTTATATGGAAAATGTCACTTAAAATTGTGCAAATATGAGTCCAAACACTGCTAAATTGGGGACCATCATAGGGTAGTTCGTTTGTCTGAAAAATCCAAGTGATAAGCCTGATTTTACAGCAAATCTGTTTTCAGAAGAAATACTGCCACATATTTCGAGGATCAGAGTAGAAGCAAAATTAAAATTGTCTCTAAGAATAAATTATATTGTATGAGGAATTTACTAAATGCATAGGACTATGTTTTCCACTAAGACTAAGATTTAGACAAAACATGCAGTAAAACGTTTTTAACCTGGTAAGAGTTCATGCATTCAACATTCAGTATGTTTACATGCAAGACATTTTTGTGTCCATCTGTGGATTGTCACTAGTTTAAATGTTGTCTCTGTGGTCTATCTTATACATCGCCTGAATGTTGCACCGACGGCGTTTTGTCTTGTTGTTCATGCACGCCCCCTGGAGTCTTTGAATAGCCTCGAGTATGAACTCAATCTCGCACCAGCATAATGTAACTTATTTTATACATATATGGGCAATAGCTTCTGTTCTGCCTTGTGTTTTTTGTGGCTTGTTATGTTCATTAAAGATTTGATTTATGTAGTGTTTATGCCGTGTCACGTGTTGTGCCTCATAGGAAGGGCTAATTTTTTTGCGCTGTCGCTTGATGTAACATTTATTAATTCTGTTGTTACGTGTTTGCGCATTGTGCATGCAGTTAGGACAGTGAGTTGGCGAGGTTATGTTCTGTGTGAATATTGTAGATTCTCATGTACTTTGTAGTTTAGTTAATGTTTTCCTCGGTGTCTACGTTGTAGTTTTTCTAACCTCTGCTGCGCTAGATCGGGAGTTTTGTCTTTTCAAGTAATCTTGTGTTTAGTACATCGTACTGTGGACTGTATTTTCGTTTCAGTAGTTCTGTGCTTTACGTATGAGAATATGTGCTGCTGGGGTGTGTCCTTCGAGAGCGTTCTGTGATTAGTTTGTTTCCAGTGTGATTTCCCTGCTTTGTATGCATGATAAATGTGCGATTCATTCCGTTGGTATCATGTACTGTAGTACTCGGACCTTGAATGAACACTTCACATTGTCTAAAGTTCTATATGGGCTGTTCCTTTTGCATTTCGTACATACTTTTTATCCGTACAACAGTTATGGCTTGCCTTAATTATGCGAACGTTATACGTGTTGTGTCAAGACAGAGTGTTGCATTTCCCCCTTGTTTCCAGCCATCTGGTAATGGTGAGCTTTTCGTTTCCAGCCATATGGTAATGGTGAGATCATCGTTTTGTGACCAGCAATGACGTTTTGTTTTGTTGACGAATTTCGTCGTGAGCATCTGCGTGTGTTTTGTCTTGTTTCGCGAACTGTACACTGTGTGCGATGTCCTGTACTCGTCTTGTACCTCATGTGGGCGTTGTATGTTGTGTCAGGTTTGCATGTTCAGCCAGTGACGGGCCTTACATCCTTTGGGCACGAGATTCCACTTTTGTGTTTTCGTCTGGAGTTTTCTCAGTATACACTTCTTCCCTAAGCTGTGTGTTGTACTTCCAGCTATTGTTGATTTAGTTGCGAACTTATTCCCAAAGGTGCTGTGTTTCGAATGCCCGCTAACACTCGGATGATTTGCGGTGACAAGGGTGTGTGTGTGTGTGTTGCGATTCGTAGGTGTCTTTGCATATACCAGAAAATTTGTGTGTAATCCCTGTTGCACATAGTTTTTACTTCTGAGGGGAACATTGAATCCCAACTAGACGAATGGTTGGGGGAAAAGTGTGAAGGACAAGTCCTAGTGTTTTGGAGCGGCGGAATGTATTGCCACCATTTGTGAGATCCGCCTGGAATCCGATTTATTGGATAATATAGAGAACATGGTCGATAAAAAAAACGATACAGAAAACGGAAACGATAAGTAATAGGAGTTAAGTAATTCTGCCTTTGTAAGGGAAGAGTGAACGTTGTTCAGTTGTCGCTATTGTTTCCGTTATTTTCACGAAAATAATTTCAATTAAAGATTCAAGGATCAGGCATGTAATCTGTAAAGGGTATCGTCCTTGAAGATTAAATTAATTTAGTTTAACCTAATAATTAGTAATTGTCAAACTGTGCATCAAACCAATTAGGGTTTTATTGCTCAAAGGCAGTTTTTTAGTTTTTGAATAGGATTCAGAAATGTAGAAAAATATCAGTGTTTTTTTTAATGCTAGGCATGAGAACTGGCGCGAAATGGCGTATTCCGATTTTAAACGGTGACACGTATCATGTTATCTTTTTTCTGAGATTTCAGTAATTTTGGAAAATTTATGAGGAAACTTGAGTTATATGCGAAAAAAGGAAAGGATCGCAGAAACAGCTTCCAATTGACTCATGTTTCCCAGAAATTTGAAAGAAGCCGGTATTCTACGTAAATAACTTGAAATTTTCCCAAAGGCGCATGCCGTTATCTGTAACAGGAGTGTTTAGCCATTTGAAGTTTTGTTAACATTATTTGGCAACAGAAATGAGTGCACTTGCTCCCTGTCTTTTCTTTCCTTCACCTGAGCTTTAGATCACCGAATATGTGTCAAGAGGGGCGAGACCAAGTTTCTTAGTCTTATGGATGGCGAGTTTTGTGTACATGCTGTACCTGGTGTGAGCAATTTATCTTTCATTTTTGTGCGTATCTGTGCACTGTCATTGAGCGTTGTTTTTCGTGCTTCGTATTATGTGTAAGTGTTCTGCTCAGTTAGAATATCTCCCTCTTTCATATGACAAATGAACCCATTATGGCTTCCAGAACAGAACTGAAATGTATTTCATTAATACCCGGCCTCAGTTAATATTTAGGTGAGGGTAAGTGATGAAGAAGTCCAATTTTATCGAACCAATGTGCAATACTGTTTATGCCAATTGTCATATCAACCAAAGGCCTAAATGTGAAATGTAGTCTTGCATTGGATTTTACTGCACATGAGGAAAGTGACCGCTCCACGATCTGAATGAAAACTACAATTTAATTGCTTCACTAAGAAACAATATCTTCAATTTTCATAATGCTTTCTGCTCTAAACTTTTAAATCGAATGGATCTATAACAGTTTTTTGGGTTTTTGATTTCCTCAGGAGTGTGTCTCCAGGTTGATTCTGAGCAATGAATAAACGTAAACGGCAAACGAGCCGCTGCTGTACACACAAAACATATCTGTGGTCGAATTTCCAGTCCCTGTATTTGCACCTCATATGAGGAATAATGGTCCACAGATTTTGGTTGGCAAGATTTCCTATAGTGAAGATTAGTATTTCTCGTGGTTGTGCTTTTCTTATACGTTTGTATACAATTTCCTCTATTCACTTTTCCTTGTAATTCATCCCACCTAGCTACGAAGTTACAGCTGAGGTGTCGACGTGACTAATTGACAGAAAAGCATTTTTTTTTTCATTTCTGTATAGGTACGTCTGCTCCACAGCAAATGATGCTTCATGAATAAGGAATGTCTAGTTTTGCTTGTAATCAAAAATTCTAATATTTTTTTTAACTTAATTTCATCGGAGAGTAGCATTATTAAGATACTGCACTCACTAAATGAATCAGGAAATGATCAAAGCGTAACTTAACATGTATCTCTACTCTGCAGTTCTTGGTATGTAAAAGAAATACCAAACAAGCAAACAAAAACTTCAGAATGTTGCATGCATTCAATTTAAACCATGTAACTGGATTATGAAAACAGTGAGTTTAGTGACTAACTTATGCTTTTAGGAAAGCAGTATTACATATTAAGAAGTGCGCGTATTTGTTATATTTATTAACATTTATATTTAGTGCCTGGTTTATTATTAAATGCTTTATTGATTACATTGATTATTTTATGCGCATCTCAGTGCTCGCTTTTGGAGCTTTCTTTTTGCTTATTACTCGTTGCTCTCTTTTGGAGCTTTCTTTTTTGCTTATTACTCGTTGCTCTCTTTTGGAGCCTTTTTCATATTTATTACTCTTTGCTCTCTTTTGGAGCCTTTTTCATATTTATCACCCGTTGCTCTCTTTTGGAGCATTAATTCTTATTTTATTACTCTCAACAAGCGTCTCCTTTGCTTGTTTATATTATTAGTTCTATTTTTACAATGCGCATATATAGTATTTTGCTATGTATTGAGATCATATTTCTTACGCATTTACATATTATTTCGCGCACATTTTATTGTATATTGAATACCATGTTCTTATGTTTTCTGTTAGGCATGCTCCCATTCAATGGGATATTAATCATCATGGTCGTAAATTGATATGCATGCAAAAGGATGTGATTACGTCAATGCTTTCCTTTCCAACTGCAGTATCTTTTACAAACTTTTGGATTTGTGACACTGCCCAGCTTGTGTAATCTGATTAGAAATTTTGAATATAGCAATAAAAAAATCCAAAAATGTGCTGTTCTGTTTTCATTTACGTTTCCTTCAGCTTTTGTTTTAAGTAAATATCTGCTTTACAATAGTTTAAGTTTTCATGAATGCAAGTAAACGTTTCTTCTCTTATTTAATGTGGCGATTACATAGAATACGTTTCTTTTTTAGTTACGTGATGGCAGACCTTACTGCTTGTGTATATCACGACACAGAAATTAGTTTTAATTCGCTTTACTGCTCGACACTCATGATAAGCTAACATCTCTATTCTGGAAAAACTAAGCTGAGAAATAATTGTTTTATGATTTACACTCCGTGGAGAGATCACTTTATATCTATGAACAAACTGAACTTAAAAAATTTCAAGTTCAGCTTTCTTGCAGAGAGAAATACTTTCATTCATTCTGTTATAATTATAAAAACAGTTATCTCAATCGCATGAAACTTTTCTACATAATTTGGCCTTTAACATCCAAAGGAAATGGAATTGTTTTTAATTTGCATTCATGAAAAATATGACCACCCAGATATTTACAGTGACTAGGAAGCCTACTTTTTAAAAGTTACTTGGTACTGTCACAGGTACAACTACTTCATCTGAAAAGTACTTATTTGCACTACTTTTCCTTAAAAGTAATCATTTTCGCTGTATTTTAGCACCAATGATGATGATCTTTATATGTACGTTCTTACGTATGACATTCAAAGCTAAATACTATGTCAAATTACACAAGTAATTTGTCTTTGTGCTTACCTTAGTTCAGCTCATCATATGTAACACATTTTAACATTTTCAGTGGCTTGTATTTCAGGGTAGCTAGTATGCCCAGGGAATTCAAATAAAAAACACGGTCAACAAGTGTCCACAAATTAATTGTATTTGGTAAAAAAAATCGAATGTATGGCTATTAACTGTCTTCAAAGAAATACCTTTCGCGTTTATCTTGCGCGCGCTGTCTGCGCATGTCGACTGAGAAGACTTCCCTGTTAATAGCTTTAATTAATAAATATAATACTGTATGGTTAACAGTTTCGTGAATTTTTACAATGTAAGTCAAGCCAGGTACGTGATTGTAGGGAAGGAGCACTCAGTTCATCTGTTCCAGCGAAAAATGCTTCAAGAAATCCAGAAAAGTCACGTGGTTTGAAAAATACATTTTTTAAAGTGGCTGGATTTCTAGCATAATTTTTCGTTACAGGCTACTTTATTTTGTACGGTGCTACTGCAACATCTTCATCATCCAGTTATAGCTATGCTACAATAGCAGTGCTACATATTGCACGCTACCTCCGATCATTGGATATTCAGAAGTAAAAAGATGTAAATCAGGAAGAGAGAGGATGGGGTTTCATTTTTAAAAACAAGCAACTGGGCAACTTGAACAGAAATTAGATCCGAAGGAGAGGTCGAGTTTATAAAATTTAATACGTCACTCTATGAAAAGAGCAGAATAATCTATTAATACTATGAAAATAAAACAATTGACGTTGTTTCTACACATAAAAAATAAATAAAAATAAAATACACAAGATATTCACACATTTTTAGAACATTTTTGATAAGAAATTACAGAAAATAAAAGGAATTGAAACGGACACCTGAGTGTTGGATGGACACGGAAGAAACATCTGCTGCAGTTAAATATTGTCTGCTAAGAAAATGGCGCACGTAAACAAGCTGTGGAAAGAAGGTTATGTTTTGCTCTATACGAAGAGAAGTGGTCTGTAATTGAAAAATGCTGTGAAAATTATGGCATTAGAATTTCTAAATGTAAAATAAGCGAAATTATTAATAATAGAGAGGGAAATCGTCAAGAGCATTGTTTTTAACAGGAAAAAGAACACCAAACGCATATCCAAAGAAGGCATGCACTTTTATGACTATTTAAGGTCTCTGGTTGTAAAACAAAATCCCCGGACCGAAAGAGCAACCGCTAAACCGTTTTAAATATCCGTATCAACTGTAAATAAAGTTGTAAACAAGGATTTAAAAAAAAAAAACATAATGTTTACCGCCTTCGAGTGGCGATCGCTTCCCCTGAACCATAACGAAGCTTTTACGTTTCAAGTAGCGAAGATCGTAATTGATTAAGTTTGCACATTTTGGTTTCAGTTTTTCTAAAAATAATTAACAATTAAACTTAGTGCGGAGGATTTAAAATTCTTATTACATTGATTTATGTTCAGTAAAAAAAGAAAGAGAAGGCAATAGAATAAAAAGAGAGAGAGAGAGAGAGAGAGACAGCGCAAAATATAAAGGGAAAACAGTGACAGCGGGGGTAAAAAACATGGGAATATTCTTTGTTAGTTCTTTGCTATTGTCACATTGTCTATCATTTCTAACGTCTCGAAACAGGGTAAGAAAGGGCTTGGTACTGAAATCACAGTAAGTGGGAGAAACTGTGAATAACAATCTGATCAACGTACATATTTTAATTGGGTCATAAAGAAAATTCGTAAAAATGACCCCACCGCTTCCTCCCAGATAGTCTTCTTAGGACTTTTTTCTTTTTTTCCTGCTCCCTCACGCCTCACGGGTGCTTCCTGTTGTTCCACTCACTCCGAAGTCAATCCCCGCTTGGGTGGGGTGGGCTGGAAGGGAGGCTGCGTGGCTAATACGCGGTAATTTTCGGCATCTCCTGCTACTAACAATATATATATATATATATATCATCATCATCATCATTGTCAACCATTATCAATCCACTGCTGGACGAAGGTCTCCCCAAGTTTCCTCCACAACGGTCTGTCTTGTGCCAGTCTCCTCCATGTCACCCCTGCATACTTTCGAATTTCATCCACCCATCTCCCATGTGGTCTTCTTCTGGGTCTTTTCCTGTCCCTTGGAATCCAATCTAAAATTTCGGCTGTCCATCGATGATCTGTCCTTCTGGCAGTATGTCCAGCCCATTGCCATTTCAGGGATTTAACTCTGATCATGATGTCTTCCACTCTTGTCATTTTTCGGATCCACGAGTTCCTCTTCTTATCTCTCCTGGTTACACCAAGCATGCACCTCTCCATGATACTTTGAGTTGTCTGCAGCCTTTGTATGTCTCTTTTAGTTAAGGTCTACGTCTCTGCACCTTACGTAAGCACTGGAAGGATGCATTGATCAAACACTTTTCTTTTAAGACATAATGGCATATTGCTCTTGAAAATTATGCTGTTTCTTCCAAAAGCTCTCCAGGCAAGTTTTGTACGCCGATTAATTTCTTTATCAATGTGACCCTCACTTGATATCTGCTGTCCAAGATAAACGTACGTATCTGTTATCTCCAGCTTTTCTCCATCAATCGATAAATCTTCATTTCTTGTAAAAGCATTGAACATCACTTTTGTTTTCTGAAAGTTCATTTTTAATCCCACTTCTTTACTCTTGTCAGCAAGTTCCTGGATCATACTCTGCAGCTCTGATGGGCTAGTTGCAAAAATGACTACGTCATCAGCAAAACGAAGGTGGGTTAGATAATCTCCATTAATCTTTATCCCTTTGTTTTCCCAGTTCAGTGATTAAAAGACATTTTCCAATGTGGCATTAAAGAGCTTCGGAGATATGGTGTCACCTTGTCTCACTCCCTTTCCAATTTTTATGTGTGTTGTATTTTCAAACAGCCGAATCTTTGCACTTGCATTTTCATAGATGTTATTAATAATATTAATGTATGCATCTTCAATACCGCAGGATTTCAGAGCCGTGGTAACTGCTGATGGTTTCACCGAATCAAAGGCTTTTTCATAATCGATAAAAGCCATGCACAATGGAAGTTCATATTCCCTCGCTCTTTCAATTAGTTCTCTCAGTACGTGGATATGATCTATTGTGCTGTAGCCACTCCTGAATCCAGCTTGTTCTCTCGGTTGAGCCATGTCCAGTGTTACCTTCAAGCGGTGTGAAAGAACTTTAGTGAAGATTTTATAAACTACTTATAGGAGGCTGATAGGTCTGTAGTTTCCGAGATCCTCAATGTCACCTTTCTTATGTAGCAGGATCATTGTAGCGGTGTTCCAATCCTCAGGAATCTTTCCTTCATTAAGGTATCGAGTGAAAATTTGGGCGAGTACTGTTTCGATTTCTCCACTTGCTTCTTGTATGATGTCTACAGTAATTCCATCTTCTCCTGGAGCTTTTCCCAGCTTCATGTTCTTGATTGCATGTGCAACTTCTGCTGGAAGGACTGGAGGAACTCTGGTACTGGTATCTTTCATGATGTCTGGAGTGCATGTATCATCCCTTTCATATAATTTGGAGTAGAAATCTTTCACTCTTGTCAAAATTTCGCCTCTATTTCTTGTTACAGAACCATCTTCTTCTCTCAGTGCCATAATTTGTTTTCTTCCCTTACTGAGATGTCCCTTTGCTATCTTTAGGCTTTGGTTGTTTTCAATTGCTTTCCTCACTAGTTCACAGTTGAATTTTCTTACGTCTTCAGTGATACCTTTTCGTACTGTCTTGCATAGCTCTATATATTCCACTTTGGAAGTCACATCTTCTTTAGTTGTCCTCATCTCTCTTCTTTTTTGCATCAACATTTTCGTTTTTCCTGATAATTGATTTACATGCAACTTGTTCTTAGACCCAGCTAATTTTGTTGCTGTTTCCATAAGAGCTTTGGTTACTTTTCTGTTAACTTCAGAGATGTCCACTTCTTCCGATGTTAGGCCTTCTAAAACAGAGAACCTGTTTTTAAGTTCCAACTTGAAGGTATTATGGTGTTTTTTAAGGTTGGTTATGTCAATAGATTTTGTTTGTCTTATGAGCTTGCCACGTTCAAGTTTAGTGTTGAGGTGCATCTTACATCTCACCAATCTATGGTCTCTACCTGTGTTGAACTTGTTTAGCACACTGCAGTCTTCTATGACGAATTTTTTGTTACACATAATAAAATCAATTTCATTTGTTGTCCCATTTGGATGTCTCCATGTCCATTTCCTGTGTGGCTTTTTCTTGAAGAAGGAGTTCAAGATGAAAAACCCTTCTGCCTCTGCAAACTCAACGAGAGTATTTCCACGCTGGTTTCTGTTGCCGTGACCGAATTTACCTACTGAAGTTTCATTCTGTTGCCGTTGCCCTATTTTTGCATTGAAATCTCCCATAAATATTTTCAAGTGCTGCTTACCTTTATTATTTAGATGACAAATTTCCTCATAAAATTCTTCAATTTCTTCTTCAGGATGACTTGTGGTGGGTGCATAAGTTTGAATTATATGAGCCTGGTATCTTCTCGATAGTTGGATAACGAGTCGTGCAGCTCTGTCAGAGGAACTTTCAACTTCTACCACTTTATCCTTCAGTTTCTTGTTTATTGTAAATCCAACACCACTAGTTCTGCCAGTATCTGTCCCACGATAGTAGAAGAGATGTCCACTTTTCAGTTCGATGAGATCTTCTCCTTTTCTCCTTACCTCACTTAGCCCCACGACGTCCCACTTGATCCTTTGTAGTTCCTCTTCCAATTCAAGAAGCTTTGAATCAGAAGATAAGGAGCGTCCATTGTACGTTGCCAAGGTCAGCATCAGATGGCAGCCTAGTCCGGTCCTCCGGGGATTCTTAGCACCCTCTGCCTTCATGTCGCACTGGCCGCTGCCTTGGCCAGGTACATTCCAGCTGCCGGAGACTGAGGGCCAAGATTTAAGTTGTGGAGTCATTTTGGAGGGGTTTGGCCATAACTCACCACGCTGGTCAAGCGCGTTGGTGAGTGTGGGATAGAATTTCCTCTGATCCCGATGGTATAGTTATACCGCTATTGGCGGTCGTCAGAGCCCCTTTAGTGGGTACAGGATGCACCACGAGAAGGCGGGGTTGACATTTGTCAAGGAGAGGCTGTGATGTTACGCATCACCTGACCTTACATCCCACATATATATATATATATATATATATATATAATTACATCCATTAAAACACAAAAACAATTAATTTTCGTTACAGTTTTTGTGAATTCCGACAGAAGTCACCATAATACATCGTATGGTTACTTTCAAAAATTCAAGCTATGTCTATGAGTAGGTTCGGCAGCTGTTGGTATGCTTTTGCATGATATGGAGGGGATGTGTTAAGATCGAAGTTTAGATTTATTGGAGTTCAGGGGAGTTGTAAGGTTTAATGTTATTTCATTTCAGGTAAGTTTATGTATTTCAGTTCTGTGTTGTTGGTTCAGGTAGGGTAGACCTGGTGTATAACACTAAAGTAAAAAAAAAAAAATTAACCCTAGTTTCGGAAATCTCATACTTTAAAGACACCTGGGGGCCAGGGGAGTCTTTCCCTGATGAGTGGCTCCCGGTACCCGACCCCAAGTGTTAAAAGTTATTATTATTATTTTTTTAATTATTGTTGTATGTGAACTGTGAGAGTTTTAATTTCAGTTTGCGTGTGTTAGTTTAGTGGAATTCAGGGATTTCTACCGGAAGTTCTTGGTTGAAGGTGTAGAGAGTTTGACTTATATTTATTTATATATATATATATATATATGCGGAAGTAACATGGAGGAGACTGGCACAGGATAGACCGTTGTGGAAAAAACTTGGATAGACCTTCATTCAGCAGTGGATTGATAATTGTTGACAATGATGATATATATATATGCTAACGTTATATAAAAAAACATTTCATAATGGCTTCCACCCCCTTTTTTGTACTCGAAAAACCGCCCCTCCAGAGTTAACGTTTGGATCCGCCCCTGCCGCCTTCTGCCTTAGCACGTCGCTGAGCACAGAATGCAGTGTAGACTTCTTTATGAGACTCACTTAGCCGGAGGCAGATGAAAATTTATTATGCTGGTTTCTCTTACAATAGGAAATTAAAGTTAAGAAAAGTTGAAAAGAAAGTTAAATTCAATTCCACATACTGCCAAAATAATGTTTTAACTCCTGTATTTAAAGAGGAAATAGCATTCCTTTATCCACAGAGACTTCAAAGAGTAGAACTCCATCAGTATAAAGCTTGCAGTCATACATCCAAATCTATTTCTCTGTTTCTTGAAAAATGAAAAAAGAGACGAGCGTCACGTCTATTATAATTTTTGCTCACATTCCTACAAAGTTCTCTGATGCGTGCCTTTAGACTGCTAAAAAGAGCACTTCATAAACCCAGACCTAAAGCAATGATTGGACTATGGAAAGCAGTGGAAGAGGAGTGGAATAAAATAGCACCACCAGTTTAAAGAAATGCCTTGCTATCTTGGAAATCTATATGTACACTGTCAAAAATAAATGGTGTGAATTCACGGAAAATTTCGGAAAATAACGTGCAGCAAAGTTGCCGGTAAATATCCGCCTTTTTCAGAAATTTCCGTTTGTTGAAGAAGCGTATATGCTCCATTTTGTCCGTCTGGCTGCCCGTCTGCACTATAACACGCGTAAAAATGGTTCGATTTCGATGAAATTTTAGTATGTGATAGGGTACAACCTTGGAACGAACCCTATTGAGAATGAGCGAACTGGGATCAAAGGTCAGGACCGGAGCGGGATCCATTCCATTAATCTTATGCGTCATAACGTACGTAAAAATGTTTGCATTGCGACAAAACTTTAGTATGGTTGTTCTGGAGATATATTGAACCAATTCTGTTTAATATCATCGAAATGGGGTCAAAGGTCAGGGCACAGGAGCAAGATTTATTCCACAGCCATTATCCTCATAACATGAGCAATGATTTCTGGTATGTTGGAAAACGTATTATAATCAATACATTGCATGATTTTACTAATTTGGTAAAAGTGTCCGTTCATTTTAACCCGTGTTTTTGCAGATTTTCCTTAGTCAGAAATTCCATTTATTTCATAAAAGTCAGTTTCAGGCTTTTCCGTACTTAAACTGAAATTTTCTCGAAATCGAAGACTCTGCATTTTTCAGCCCTTACACCAACTTACCCTTTTGCCGCAGCCAGGGTCGAATCCCATTCGTTTGGGTTAGTTCAACAAATAACCCTAACCACTGAGCCAGAAACACTCGGAAATCAGACTCCCGTTCATCATAAAATAAATTGCGCGACGATGAAGAAAAAAAAATTGTTTTGTCATTAATGTGAGTGGTTTAGTTATTTTATTTTCTGTTGAAGCTTATTATTTTTCTGAATGGGTTTGTAAAAACATTTTTTTTTCTGCTGGAGGACTTTTCACAAATTAAGCCTTTTTCATCGTGATTTTTCGAAGCAACAAAATGCTTTGCAATTTTGATCGTTTTAAATGACTTTCATTTATCTTTAAAAAACGGGAAGCCTTCTTTTTATAGTACTATTTCACAAATCTAAATATAAAATTTATTCTTGATATCTATAATAGCTTTTGTCTTAAGCACTCCACTGACTGATACATAGACATCGTATAATCACCTGTACAATACGTTAAGTACCCGGTTTTTTATAGTAACACAATACACACTGCCTGACAGAGAAAATGCCACATCACGAAGACGGGCACGGAGCGTCCGGCAAGTTGCACGGTCGGGCACACGTACAAGTAATTCAAATAATTGCATTTGCAGGCCAATCACACGAATAGCGAACGGGATGTAAGCGTACAACCAGCCCGTAAGGCCATCAGTCTAGATGACGTCACGGCCACGAGAAGTGAGTGGTTCTGCTGTAACCGTGTCAGGAGAACGAACAAGGGGAGCCAGTGCCGTTAAGACGTCATCGTACGCGATTTCGTCAAGCGAATGAGTTTACGAGAGGTATCATCATAGGTCTTCGTACCACCGCATCGTCGCATTCGACGTCACGCCGTAGTGGACCCACAGGCCACAATGCGCTACATTTTGCGGAGTGTACGGGAAAGCTTGGATGTTCCGATATCGAAACGGACAGTGTGGCGCCAATCGGCTGCGTCTGGTTTGCTGTCCAGCCGTCCGTCCCGAAGGCTCCCCTTAACAGCGAACCATCGTCGTCACCGCTTGGAGTGGTATCACTCCAGAGATCCGTGGGGTACCGAATGGGACAGTGTGGTATTCAGCGATGAATCTCGGTTCTGTCTCCCCACGGACGACACACCGCTATGTTGACGAGGTGCTGCGGCCAGTGGCACTACCGTTTCTGCAAGACATCCCAAACGTCGTTTTTTCAGCAGGACAACGCCCTGCCGCTTACCGCTCGGATCAGCCTGAATGCTTTACACGGTGTGCGAAGGTTTCCTTAGCAAGCACGATCCCCCAACCTCACACCCATCGAGCATGTGAGGAACAGTATTGGACTTCGGTTGAGTACCCTCCCACCCCCGCACAATGAAGATGAACTGTGAACTCGGATCAACACCACATGGTCCACGATACCTCTATTCGGACTATCATTGCCTCCATGCGACGTCGGATTCAACGCTGTATCGCCCAACATCCATGGTCAGTACATTCCTTATTGATCATCCTACATAATCGGGGACTAGATCCTCGTCTGTATGTGACAATTAAATCATTTCTTCAGAGCCTACTTGGGTATATGTGTGTGTAGTTTGGTCTGTCTTCGAGCATTCCTTCATGGTGTGGCATTTTCTCTGTCAGGCAGTGTGTAATAAATGGCTAGTGCACAAAATGGGGAAGCGGAGAAGAAATATCCTGTGCCGCAATAAACAAAATTCCCGCGATCCACAATATCCGATCTCGCTACTGAACTTCAAAATCATTTCCTTTGACAGACGATCGGAATTTAAAAGTTAATGAAACCTCAAGTGTTCTCACCAATCGCTCCCAGTACCGGTAATTTCCCGTCATACGGATACAGAAAAAGTGAGGACGGAATCTTTCCGTCAGTATGCGAAAGTAATTGCTAAAAGGTTTCTGAAACTTTCCGGTGGTACAAAAAATCCGTGAAATTCAGGTTTATTTCCGTCATTTCACGGAAAGGTTTGTATCAGAAATATGCTTCGTTAATTCGCAAAAGAAATGACGGTAAGTGACTCGTGGATTTCAGAAAGTTTTTTATGGTGTAGGTTGATATTCAGAGAAAGTTCTATCAGATAGAATATTTGAGAAAGAAATAATTTTATTTTAAACGTTAATTATAATATATTGCTGGAAAATCCTTCTAAAAATATGTGAACGTCTTCCGTACATTTTGTATATAAAAATCCCCTTGTCGGAACACCGGCGGTGCAGAGCGCTGTTATTGTCATAAAATCGGTACCGTCCGATGAAAAAGTTACATGGATGCTCTCCTTACAAAGGAAAGATGTTAAAAGATCAATAAGTGTTCATTCAAATTCACTCAAAGTTTTGTCAAAAACAGTTTTTTTAAAGTATATAGTGCAAGTCTCCCCCGTCCTCTGAATAAAACTCCTTCCATCAAACTGCTGGAGTTTATTTCAAGCGTGGCTAAGAGATTTAAATAATCTGTTATGGTGATTTTATAAATCATTCGTTTCCGGGAACAGGATGCAGAACATTCAGCAATAGGTCTTTCCTGGAATAGAATGAGTAATATTCAGCAATAGGTCTTTCCTGGAATAGAATGAGTAATATTCAGCAATAGGTCTTTCCAGGAGTAGAATGGTGAACATTCAGCAGTAGATCTTTACAGGAATAGAATTGGGAATATTCAGCAATAGGTCTTTCCAGGCGTAGTATGGGGAATGTTCAGCAATAAGTCTCTCCAGGAACAGAATGGGGTGTATTCAGGATTAGGTCTTTCCAGGAACGGAATGGGAAATATTCAGGAATAGGTCTTTCCAGGAATAGAATGGGGAATATTCAGCAATAGGTTTGTCCAGGAGGAGAATGCGGAATGTTCAACAATAGGTCTTTCCATGAACAAAATGGGCAATATTCAGCAATAGGTCTTTCCGGAAATACAATAGGCAGTATTCAGCAGTAGGTCTTCCTTTGTGAGTCAGCACGTCAAACTTAGATGAGGCTTAGCGGCAACGGTCATTAGTAGAGTTGTAAAACAAATTTCCCAGGCATTTGAACTACTTTTGCTAAGTATTTTATCGTTAGATTGTTGTTTTGCCTTCTGCTTTCATCAAGACTGTTTGATCGAAGAGGCAAAGTAAGAGAAGTCAGACTATATAAGGAATTTATTGCTCTTCATGGCGACAGAGTGCTCTCCTTTAGGGATAGAGCGAAATCGCGGAACAAAAGAACAACTCCTATATGGGCCATATGGAGCGGAAAGTTGGTAAAAGAGGTTGGGAAACATCGGACCGAGGAGGACACAGGCTTCCAAACGTCCAGTGCGAAGATAGTACGAAAGAGCTAGTAATAAAGAAATAGAAAAAGAAGCGGGAGGATTGAAAGCTTTAACAAGTAAATAACTAATATTAGGAAAATCTTGGAGTCACACATTTGTGTTGGGCTATAAATAACTAAGACAATTCCGGAAGAACCAGCATAATAATCTGGAGCTGGTGTTAAATTAATTGAAACTGCAATATTTCTCATCTGTTCCTGCGTTATATATTTTCTACAACGAGCTACGATTGGGTTTAAAAATTAAGCCCAAACGGGAATTAGCAATCCCGCTTAGAACTGCGCGTTGATAAACCACGAATAATTCCGATTTTTCCGATATCAGTCCTTACGATAAAGTTTTGCTTAAAAGCGAGACGTAATTGAATGTAGCTCCAATAGTCAAGTGATCAGGAACGCCGGGGTTTGGTTAATCGCTAGAGTTGCGCTCAATTACCGCGTCATTTATGGATGGCCCACTACCATGCGGCTCTGTTCCTTCCGTTTTGAACTAGTGGCTCTAAATTACGAATGCCAGCATATACCCTATCGCCTTACATGTTCAGAGGCGTAGGTAACCCCGTCTCCTCCCCTCTAGAAAAAGGGAAAAACACAAAATTTTCATTTACAGCAAGGCTGGTTGTTCCATTCTCAAACTCATCAACCGACAAAGCGCTTGAGATCATTGATTGTCTCGAATTCTTGTTGACAGTGAAGCGCAGCCCAGATCTGCTAAATGTCTGGATGGGAACGTTTGACTATATGAGGATGGAATAAGTGAAGGCGAATGTTGTCAACCCTAATTCACTCCCACTGTTTTGTTAACACTTCAGATAAAAACATTTGATGCATTCTACACCCTGCTCTCATCTGCCTTGCTTTTGTTTCTCTTCGTCCGCCTCTCATGACGAAGCCCAAATAGAATTCACACACACACACACACACACACACACACACACACACATATACACTATTGAACTTGGTAAACATGGGGATAAAGATCCATGGAGATTATTTCATTCACCTTCGTTTTGCAGGTGACGTAATCATTCATGCAACCACCCCAGTAAGTTGCCGAGTAGGATCGAGGAACGTGCTAGCAACAGTAAGGAAGTGGGATTAAAAATGAACTTTCAGAAGTCAAAACTTATATGCTTTTTCAAAAAATGAAAATTTTTCGATTGATGGGGGTTCGGGGTAACCAACACTTACATTTACCGTGGACAGCAGATATCAAGCAAGAGTCACTTTGATGAGGAAATTAATCGGCGTATACAACTGGGCTGGAGAGCTTTTGGAAGAAACACTGCAATTTTCAAGAGCTATATGCCATTATGTCTTAAAGAAAAGTGTTTAAGCAGTGCATCTTTCCAGTGTTTACATATAGAGCAGAGACATGGGCCTTAACTAAAAAAGACATACAAAGTATGGGGACAACTGAAAGCAGCATGGAGAGATACATGTTTGGCGTAACCAGGAAAGATAAGATGAGGTACTCGTGGATAAGTAAAATGACAACAGTGGACATCATGATGTGAGTAAAGTCTCTGATATGGCAATGGGCTGGATATGCTGCCAGAAGCATTGAAGGACTGCCAAAATTTTAAACTGAATTCGAAGGGGCAGGAAAAGATCCAAAAGAAGACGAAATAGGAGATGGATGGATGGAATTCGAAAGCATGTCGGAGTAACATGGAGGAGAAAAGCTTAAAGGTGTTGTTTCAATGGAACTCCAGGCAATCTTGAGCGCTTTGAAGCTTTTAGGGACCGTTCCTACTTCAAGTTCAATGGATTCATCTATACACAGTGCTAGGTGGCCTCCATCAGCTCGCCTTTGTCTCCGGTGCTCGCGGAAATAGTTATGCAAATACTCGAGGAAGAGACACTTACAAGAGCACCGTTTCAGCCTACTCTCTGTTTGAGGTACGTAGACGACGTGCGAGTATTTTGGCCCCACCCTGTTGATGAGCTTTATAAATTTGTCCTTTTGCTGTCACAAAATTATGTCTCCATTAATTTCTCCTTGGAATTAGCGCCAATAATTCCTTACCTTTTCTTGACTTTTTGTTGGTCAAGAACCGTACTTCGTTTTCAATAAAATTTTCTGTTTACAGGAAACCAACCACCAACTCTACCTTAATTCCGTTCCAATCAGCATACCCACTACCTTATAAATTGGCAGGCCATAGATTTTTTTCAAAGAGGGCGTTCACTCACACCTTTAATATACATCTTCGTAGGGCGGGAATCCATAAAATTCAAGATACAGCCCTACTACACGGATATCCAGAACACCTTACGAATTAAATCTTACGTTGGATTAGATTAGCTAATTCTACCACGCACCGACCTGAACCGCCTGGCATGCGGTTTGTGGGATCTATGGACTATGCTGAACTTAGTCATAAAAAATCATTGCAATAAATTTTATATTGACTTTGGTATCAGAACAACAAACATTTCATCAGCAATAAAGAAAGATCGCTACCCTATTGAGGGAGAAGACAAGTATGGAGTTCATGTGTCACCTATAAACTCCATGGGCAATAACGAGCCTCCCACGTCATATATTGGGTCTACAAGGCGGTGTTTAAAAATTCCTTTGAAGAAACACGTCTAGAATATAAAAATGGGTGCTCTCTCCACATCGTTAGCTCGTACCACTCATAGTTGTACGCATTTTCAGATTTGGGAGGAATCTAGGTTATTGTAACTCCTACAAATATGGCTTCCCTGTTGTTTACCGAAAGCTTGTGTATTTCGGATAGAGAACCGCAGTGTTGTAACGATCATCTACCCTGTGAAATTCCACCAGCCTATAGATTAACAATTAAAAACCGAGGGAATAATGGAGAAAATGTCACTCAACCACCCGCTTAGGTATGTATTACGTCAATAATACTATGTTCCTCATTTTGCTGAGGGCGCTACCAACAACGACTTGTCATGCAATTAACTGTCACCGACAGATCATTACCGAGATATTTAAGAGCAAACATCTTGTGTTAATTTGTCTGATAGTGATCTCAAAGTGAGACAGAAAGATCTAACGTTTATCTTTTTAGTAAATGTCTTGTAAACCTCATATGTTGGTTTATCGCGGTGTCGTGCTTTGAAGGTGATATGTGTTTTTAATTGGTTTTCTTTTTGTGAGTTTACTATTTGTTTTGTGCGTTATATAACATGTTACTTTTCGTCTCTCCGTTGCATCTATTTGCTTCTTTCTCACACTCAACTCAGCAGTGTTTAGTGATGTCTCTTAGCGATATATTTTTTTCCCTCATTTTTTATCCTTTTTATTTTTATCTTTCTATTTGTACGTTTTCATTATTTTATTTCTCGTGGGTTTCGGTGGGTGCCTTGTTATTGACTAGCTAGTTTATCACTGAGTTTTTTGTCTGCCTTGATTTTATTGGGCTGATTTCCAAACTGAACAGCGCTGAAACCCACACTTTGATTTGTGTAGAGGTGTGAGAGCTATGATCTGTGTCCGCCCCTGATGAAGCCATAAGTGACAGCTGCCATTTTGTGTAGAGGTGTGAGAGCTATGACCTGTGTCCGCCCCTAGGGGAGCCATAAGTGACAGCTGCCATTTTGTGTAGAGGTGTGACAGCTATGATCTGTGTCCGCCCCTGATGAAGCCATAAGTGACAGCTGCCATTTTGTGTAGACGTGTGAGAGCTGTAATCTGTGTCCACCCCTGATGAAGCCATAAGTGACAGCTGTCATTTTGTGTAGACGTGTGAGAGCTGTAATCTGTGTCGGCCCCTGATGAAGCCATAAGTGATAGCTGCCATTTTGTGTAGACGTGTGAGAGCTGTAATCTGTGTCGGCCCCTGATGAAGCCATAAGTGATAGCTGCCATTTTGTGTAGACGTGTGAGAGCTGTAATCTGTGTCGGCCCCTGATGAAGCCATAAGTGATAGCTGCCATTTTGTATAGACGTGTGAGAGCTGTAATCTGTGTCCACCCCTGATGAAGCCATAAGTGACAGCTGCCATTTTGTGTAGACGTGTGAGAGCTGTAATCTGTGTCGGCCCCTGATGAAGCCATAAGTGATAGCTGCCATTTTGTGTAGACGTGTGAGAGCTGTAATCTGCATCCGTCCCTGATGAAGCCATAAGTGACAGCTGTCATTTTGTGTAGAGGTATGAGAGCTGTAATCTGTGTTCGCCTCAGATGAAGCCATAAGTGACAGCTGCCATTTTGTGTAGAGGTGTGAAAGCTGTAATCTGTCTCAGCCCCTGATGAAGCCATAAGTGATGCTGCCATTTTGTGTAGAGATGTAAGAGCTGTGATCTGTGTCCGCCCTTGATGAAGCCATAAGTGACAGCTGCCATTTTGTGCAGAGGTGTGAGAGCTGGGATCAGTGTCACCCCTGATGAAGCCATAAGTGACAGCTGCCATTTTGTGTAGAGGTGTGAGAGCTATGATCTGTGTTCGCCTCAGATGAAGCCATAAGTGACAGCTGCCATTTTGTGTAGAGGTGTGAGGGCTGTGATCTGTGTCCGTCCCGGATGAAGCCATAAGTGACAGCTGCCATTTTGTACAGAGGTGTGAGAGCTATGACCTGTGTCCACCCCTGATGAAGCCATAAGTGACAGCTGCCATTTTGTGTAGAGGTGTGAGAGCTGCGTTCTGTGTCCGTCCCGGATGAAGCCATAAGTGACAGCTGCCATTTTGTACAGAGGTGTGAGAGCTATGACCTGTGTCCACCCCTGATGAAGCCATAAGTGACAGCTGCCATTTTGTGTAGAGGTGTGAGGGATGTGATCTGTGTCCGCCCTTGATGAAGCCACAAGTGACAGCTGCCATTTTGTGCAGAGGTGTGAGAGCTGGGATCAGTGTCACCCCTGATGAAGCCATAAGTGACAGCTGCCATTTTGTGTAGAGGTGTGAGAGCTATGATCTGTGTTCGCCTCAGATGAAGCCATAAGTGACAGCTGCCATTTTGTATAGAGGTGTGAGAGCTGCGTTCTGTGTCCGTCCCGGATGAAGCCATAAGTGACAGCTGCCATTTTGTACAGAGGTGTGAGAGCTATGACCTGTGTCCACCCCTGATGAAGCCATAAGTGACAGCTGCCATTTTGTGTAGAGGTGTGAGGGCTGTGATCTGTGTCACTCCTGATGAAGCCATATGTGACAGCTGTCATTTTGTTCTGCAATCCTTCCCTTTATCCTTTTATATCCATCTTGATTCACCGTTTTTCTGATCTAAAATAGTTTTTAAGGTTTGAAAAACACTGGCGGAAAGTGAAAAAAGAACACCAAGAAGGAGACGTCTGATACCAACGAAATTTATACAGCATAATAACGGAATACAGAGGATAACGTGATCAAAACATTATGGCAAAATACAGCTGTATTTGCTGGTAAACTGAAAAATTACATTTCCATGTAACATGATTAGTACGAGGTTAAACCACCATGAACTGCGTCGCACTGTGCAATTCTGGCATGGAGTCTGTCGTACGGATGTTGGATGTAAGTTTGGGGTATTGAGTTCCAAGCATCCTCAACCTGGACGCGTAAATCAGGGATGGTCGTGGCTGGCCGTGGAGACCGAGTAAGTCGTTGTCATATAAAATCCCACACGTGCTTAATGGGGGACAAATCCGGTGAATGTGCAGGCTATGGAAGTTATCTCACACCCTGAAGTGCATGTTGCGTTGCACGTACCGTGTGTGGGCGTGCGTTATCTTGCTGGAAAACACTACGATGGGCCGACCTTATAAATGGCACAACAACGGGCTGAATGATGTTGTTGATGTAGCAGGTGTTGTTTAACGTACCCGGTACAAATACTAGTTGTGTACGGGAGTGATAGCTGATCGCTCCCCACACCAAGAGACCAGGTGTAGGCCTTGTTTGTCGCTGGCAGATGCAAAAAGGGTGGAGACGCTCCCCTGTGCGTCTGCGAACACGCATACGGCCATCGGAGGCTCCCAAGCAGAATCTGTTTTCATCGCTAAACATGACAGATCGACATTGCGTTCTCCAGTACAGCCGTTCCTGACGGTGGGCTGGAGTCAGAGGTACACATGCCAGAGGCACACGTGCACGTAGTCCTGCACCCAGTAGACGGTTGCAAAGTGTTCTCACAGTCACCTCAGGTGCAACGGCAACTCGGACTTGCGTCGCAGTGGATGTTCTGCTTGAGAACGCTCTTCTTATGTGTTGATCGGTCTGCTCATCAGTCCTTCTGTTACTGGTTCCACGTCTTCTCGTGTGGGAATGTTCCTCGGACCATCTACGCCACCATCGTACCACCACCGATACTTTCCGTCCAATTCCCTCTGCAATACGACGATACGACCACCCGGCCTCGTGGAGTCCTACTAGACGACCTCGCTCAAAGTCCGATAACTGCTGAAATCCTACACGTCTTCCATGTCCAGGCATTCCAGCTTCTTCATGGTCTTCGCACGTGTCCGTACGCCGACGACTGATTACATTCACTTCGCCGTACTCCTTAAATACCACCGACGATAATTTGTATATTATGCCATGCTGTGGCGTAAGCGCTCACCTGTTGGTCCCGAAATTAACATCACACCTACGTAAACTCGACCCCATTGACATATGCAAATTTCATAATCGTCCGTCAATTCCCTCTTGCTGTTCTTTTTTCACTTTCCGTCAGTGTATATGTATATAAATATCCGGGACGGATATTTGCTGTGGGCTAGGTCTGAGACGCACACCCTACACAGAGTCGCAATTAAACGTACATTATCGATATTATTTTTTCGGACTTGTTTCTAATAAAACTGGCCAGATTTCGTCCTAAGGCTTCGAGTGGTGGTTAAAATTAGTTTCACCGCATAATGTTTTCATTAAGCAGAAAAGGCTCGTTTAGTAAATATATCGCATTCTTGCTAGAATCCTGAGGTGTGCTGTTTCGCGTACGCACATCCGACTACCTTTAAGCGCGCCCCAGGCGGCGCTGCAGATCACGTTCTTATTTCCCTGTTGTTACTAACGTAACAGTGGAACTCTGAAGGTAGGTGTGTTACCCAAAATGAGCACCGCTTGAGTCCAACGGAGCAGTGCAACCAGTTGCTGTTATATTGTTTTTTTTTTCTTTTTATGTATGTCCAATAAGACAGCCTGAAGTTCGTCAGCTAAACTTAATTCCCTTGTGCAATATTTTAGTTAGGATGAGAAGATTCGTTACTTCATGCAATAGAGAAAACGTAGTGAATATTATTTGCAGCTGCAGGAGTGCTACTTTTCCATCGGACACCCTAAGTCTTTAAAGGAACTGTAATTCAAAGCTCTCCAGATGGCGCTACAGTTCATGTTTTTATTTCCTCGTGGATCCAACGCAAAGGGGTTTAAATTCCCAGGGTGTGCGCGCTTGAAAAAGCACCACTGGTCATACTTGTTTGCGTTTGGGATAGCTTGGAGTCAGAAACACACTTGAACGTTCTGCTACGAGTTACGTTTTTTTTTTTTTTTCGCCGCTGTGTGAATCAGTATATTTATGAGCACATTTTTATCCACGTACTGAGAGAACTAATTGAAAGAGCGAGGGAATATGAACTTCCATTGTGCATGGCTTTTATCGATTATGAAAAAGCCTTTGATTCGGTGAAACCATCAGCAGTTACAATGGCTCTGAAATCCTGTGGTATTGAAGATGCATACATTAATATTGTTAATAACATCTATGAAAATGCAAGTGCAAAGATTTTGCTGTTTGAGAAAACAGCACACATAAAAGTAGGAAAGGGAGTGAGACAAGGTGACACCATATCTCCGAAGCTCTTTAATGCTACATTGGAGGGTGTCTTTCAGTCGCTGAGCTGGGAAAACAGAGGGATAAAGATTAATGGAGATTATCTTACTCACCTTCGTTTTGCTGATGACGTAGTCATTTTTGCAACTACCCCATCAGATCTGCAGAGTATGATCCAGGAACATGCTGACAAGAGTAAAGAATTGGGATTAAAAATGAACTTTTAGAAGACAAAAGTTGTGTTCAATGCTTTTTCAAGAAATGAAGATTTATCGATTGATTGAGAAAAGCTGGAGATAACAGACACGTACGTTTATCTTGGGCAGCAGATATCAAGTGAGGGTCACATTGATGAAGAAATTAATCGGCGTACAAAACTTGCCTGGAGAGCTTTTGAAAGAAACAGCATAATTTTCAAGAGCAATATGCCATTATGTCTTAAAAGAAAAGTGTTTGATCTATGCATCCTTCCAGTGCTTACGTATGGTGCAGAGACGTGGACCTTAACTAAAAGAGACATACAAAGGCTGCAGACGACTCAAAGTAGCATGGAGATGTGCATGCTTTGTGCAACCAGGAGAGATAAGAAGAGGAACTCGTGGATCCGAAAAATGACAAGAGTGGAAGACATCATGACCAGAGTTAAATCCCTGAAATGGCAATGGGCTGGATATACTGCCAGAAGGACAGACCATCGATGGACAGCCGAAATTTTAGATTGAATTCCAAGTGACAGGAAAAGACCCAGAAGAAGACCACATGGGAGATGAGTGGATGAAATTCGAAAGTATGCAGGAGTGTAAGGAGGAGACTGGCACAAGACAGACCGTTGTGGAGGAAACTTGGGGAGACCTTCGTCCAGCAGTGGATTGATAATGGTTGACAATGATGATTTAAATATACAATTTGAATTTTGACATCCATTGGTTTGACGATGTACTAAGTGTCCCATTTTCTGACAGACATTTTGCAGACTGTGTAATTTTTTTTCCATAACGGCGCACACGCAACACCTAAATTAGCACGCGACGCCACTGAAATGATATATATAAATTTAACTTCTACTCTATTTAATATGTTTTTTTTAGTGTTATTACGTTCTTACTTGACCGCTCTAGGCGCAGAAGATCTTCAAAACTATAAAGAATAGGTAATAATTGTTGGTTTCTGGTTTTTGCGAGCGCACGCGCACACAGACATATATATATAGTCGCTTTAGCCTGAAATAACTTGCGAACGGAGAGAGGTACAGTTATGCAAGTGATATAACGGTATAGTAAAGTAACTACGCCCTATTTAATGCAACCAATAACAGCGCTCCTAGTGGCGAAATGCGGAAGTTAGCCATTGAAAATCGAAAACGAAAAGAGATAGAGCAAAATTTCCAATTACAAAGTTGTAGAGCATCAATTAATTAGTACAAAACGACATTTGTTTCACAGAGATAAGATACATTGTTGCCTGAATACCCTAAAATATCCGAAATCGATGCGCGACATTTTGTGTGAACGTTGGAAGGGAACAGGCATAGGTATGAGCAAATATACACAATTTATTGCATAAATGCGTACTTATGTCAATACAATTTGATGACGTCAGACAAAACAAAAACAAAAAAGGCAAACTGGCGCACAGTGATAAGAGGGTAATGTCGAGTATGTTCGAAGAGTTCGCCATTGCCCACGATACACATTTGTATTCGTGAAAGTAACTCTGCATGCACATTCCTCAGCAGAGAAGGTGTCACACTATTGCAAGCATCAGTAACACGACGACGTATATCCAGCAGACTTGTAGGCGCTGTTGCATACACTTGATTTTTCACGTAACCCCAGAGGAAGAAATCCAACGGAATGAGGTCCGGCGATCGTGGAGGCCATTCAACAACGCCACCATACCCGATGATTCGTTGTCCAAAACAATCTGTGAGAAAGCGTCGCACTGTTGCTGACTGGTGTGCAGGGGCACCGTCATGTTGTAACCACAAGGAACGTAATGCGTACCGGGGAATGTCATCTAAAAAGTCAGCTATGCAATCCTGTAATAGTTGGCGGTATCTCTGTCCGTTGGCATTTGCCGTAAATAAGCACCACCTCGTAATATTGGGAGTGGGTGAATCTCACCATTCTCCCACAGCTTACGTAGACCTAAACTTCAGATCAGGGTACATCCTACTACTGGTTTTCATATCGTAGGCCCGATACAACGTCACAATCTGCATTTACATAAGGCTACATTTGCGAAATGTGAATATGCAATTACGAATCGTCGCGCATCGATTTCGGACATTATAGGGTATTCAGGCGACAATTTATCTTATCCATGTAGCCTAGGCTGATGACTTTACCTGTACCGTCTATTTTGCAGACATCACAAGGAAAAATGTAACTCTCTCACAAGTTTGGAATTAAACAGATTCCTCACGGCGCTGCGATAGCTAGCCCGCCAGACACCGGAAACCACAGTCTTTCACTCGGACAGAATCGGTCCAGGGACCTGTGGAGTTCTGCCTCCCACACGGGATCAATACTTTGCACCCTTCGATCATAGCCCGTGTGTGCGAGGGATATGGGCGGAGCAAACAAATTTTCGATAGTTTTCTCATCTCATGGCCGGGAAATCGTCCGCCAACGCGAGTTTTTGAGACAAAGGTCCTTTATTTGGTATCAATAAGAATAGTACTTGCACATTGATAGTATGAGGGTCTCATGCACCCCTCTCACAAGTATTCAGCATATAATAACATTAAACACACAACATTATTTATTTACATGATCCACAGGACTAGGGTCAGTGCTGTGGTATTTGACCACGGCGCCAGTGTCATTAGAAACACCTTGGTCAAAAAACCAACTAACTCAAAATCGAGAGCGACGTACCTCTGAAGATACCACCATCTGTCAACCACAGTTGACCCGACCTTTTCCGTTACTCAAGTTCCCTAATGAGACTTGGACACGTCTTACTGAAGCTAGAGTGAGCATCATCTAGCTTCAGGCGGAACTTAGCATTTGTAGCAGAGCATTTGCTGCACTTCGGTGTGGCTGCACACTGGTGGTGTTGGTGCCCAACTACACCGCAATGGCCACACCTATCTTCGGACTCAGGACAGTTGCTCCGGAAATAACCGAAGCCATTACACCGGAAGCACTTGACTTCGCGTAAATATTCCTTTAGGCGGAGCACTGACCAACCCAATTTCAGTGTCTTCCGCCTCATTCAGAGTAT
This sequence comes from Macrothele yani, assembly GCA_039090855.1. Lineage (NCBI taxonomy): Eukaryota > Metazoa > Arthropoda > Arachnida > Araneae > Macrothelidae > Macrothele > Macrothele yani. The sequence goes on from CM076999.1 coordinate 85,595,980, forward strand.
GAAGGCCTTGTGGATCCACGTCTGCTACCCAGTGAACCCTGTCTCCCTTACCCTTCATGGGAAAACTGGCTGTAAATCCGTTATCGAGGTCGACGTTCTGCCCACGAAACCCCTTTCTCGAATTCCTTGCCCGAGAAATCTCCGTCGACACCGTAAACTATCAACCGGGGAAGTCTTTTTCCTGGGGCAGTGGGGAACGTGCAATCTTTGGTCGACGGATTGCTACTCAACTCCTGGGCGAGGCGGTCGAGCTCCTCAGGACGGGAACACTCCACGGCAACCCCACCTTTCCTTATGTCACGAATGCTCTTGACCCCTAACTGCAGTTTAGCTGGGTTGACTGCAGTACTCAGGGTCCTCTTCACGTCCTCTCAGGACTTACTCATGACAGTGGGATAGACCAGAAGCACGTGCCTCCTGTCCCCTGACTTTGTCTTTCTATATCTCACACTTGGAGGCGGGCGAAGGCTCTTTCGCCGTACTAGCCCCTTTCCTAGCCGCTTCGGCGTAGGAAGTCACTTTGGCGTCGGCCTTGCAGCGCGACTTAAGGAGAACGGATAGCCTACCTTCTAGGGCTGCCGTCTCATTTGCTTGTGAGACGCATGCTCTGCTGATTTCTTTTAGGCCCACTTCCATTTGTTCTCTTCCTGGGGAGGTGACCCGAGAGTATCTAATAGAGGACTCTACTTCCCTTAGGAGAGAGAATATCCGGCTTATGAAGGCCTCTGGTGTCGGCACCGTGGGTGTCCTAGGATGCTGAATGGCCTCCAAAGTTGCCTCTGGAGAGCCAGCAGACGACGCCTCAGAAACCCGAGAGGACTCGGGTTGGGGCGATGATGTCCTTTTGCTTGCCATGGGCGGAAGGGACAAGGGCGTGCTTTCACCACTTTTTGACTGAGTTGGCTCAGTCGAACGGGAGGCCCCCTTCGTGGGTGCAGTGGCCGTTGAGCCCTTCGTGCGTGTGATGGCCGTTGAGCCCTTCGCCACAGGAAGAGTATTTGAAGGCCTCAACCTGGCGCTGGGTTTCACCTTTCGGTTGGTCTCGTAAATGGGGCAAGGCCCCTTAGAACTACCGACAGGGCTAGGTAGTTTCTCGGCCACTATCTTCAGAGTCGGAAGGCCGTGGGTGGCCGAGTGGGCAACGTTCGTGACTGCCACGGAAAGGACCTCAGGTTCGATCCCAGGTAAGTACGAACGCTCGATCCACTAAATATCCGCCGTGCGTCTGATGGGCACGTTAAGCCGTCGGACCCTGGGTACTGGCTCCCCGGTAATAAATAAGGGCGTCTTCCTCCCCTTTCTACTTCGCTTCCGTGTCACTTTCTTTTCGGGTACTCTAGCCCAAATCTCCTAGCTTCCTATTTCTAAGGGTTGTTTAAGACCTTGGGTCAGACACTCCCTTCCCAAAATCCTCTACATATGATCATAATCATCTTCAGAATCCGGTTTGACCCGGACGGTTTAGGGGCTGACCCCTTTGGAATCGCTTTACCGTTGTGGGTAGCTGACATCTCTCTGAGAGAGATAGAAACTCACGAGATTTTTCTAAGTGCTGAGTGGGCACCCAGGGGGTTCTGCAAGTCACGCCCAAAACTTAGAAATCCGGGAGCTCGGGATTTGGTCAGGGGGACCAGAACAGCGACGACGTACACGAAGTCTAATACTAAAGTCACTGTGTGGGCTGTACGGAACTTTGCCCTAAGAAGGGCGTTTTTCTAAGTCCGTAACTGCTCTGCTTTGTGGGAAATTAAGGGAGAATTATCAAAAGAAAGATCGCTAGAGTGGGATTCATCCCACTCTAGCGCTTTAGATCGTCAGTTCTGCTAAAGCAGCGCAGTATATAACAGCCAAATCACACCAAACTCGCTCCCCGGTTCGGTATCATCCAGTTCAAGTTGTGCGACATTTCGATTACTCTTTAATTTTAAAATATAATGTTAACTTTTCCAGGAAATAATGAGTCTCCTGCTTTTCGTCGTGCAGTAAATAGCATTAAAATTTTTTTTAGCGTTTCGTAAATAAATTTTCTATTAAACTTGCCGCTACAAAATTAATAGTCCGCCCACACGTCCCCTTCTCTAACTTCGAAGTCCAACAACGTCCCTGTATGCAGAAAGAGGTGTTCTGTTTTAATGGGTTCATTATGCATACACTTGTAGGAAATCCCGGTGAAAATTTTAAATCAAACTTAGGTTACACGTCTAATGAAAAAAAAATAACAAAGTGAATGACATATACTGTATATTTTAGAAGGACGGGACTCAGACGTATAAGAACCCTGAATTTTACTCCCTCCTCTTGCATATGAATCCTCGATATAAGACGAGGTTATTGATCCTTCCATTTCTAAATTAAATCTATCTCGTTTCCTCAGAAAAGGAAACGAGATAGAAATTTCAGTCAATTTATTTAGTCTTTGGATTTTGGCTGAGTGTTAAAGCATTATAATTATTTTTAATGTTTTTTTTTGTTTAAATACGAGTTTAACAATCATATGCGCAACTCAATGGGCTATAAGCAGACCCGTCCTTAATTTCGGGCCACAGGTTCAAGTAAGGGACAGGACCAGCGTCGTAAGACAAACATAACATCCATGCCTCATCGAGATTCGAACCCGGACTCATCTCTGACAAATGGTCATAAGCCAGTGCTAGACCTCTGTGTTGCCGGGGAGGCCTCCACTCCCTTGGGTGTTTGACGTTTTAGAAGACAGCGAGTGGGAAATGATCGTGTTTTCGTTTATATGAATTTAACAAACAGTAAAATGCTTCCCAAGATTTATGCAAAATCTGTTAATAACATTAAAAATGTCCACGATAATATGAGAAACAAACTAGTAAAGTAAACATCCACTGTGTTATAATTCTTCATATAGAAACTCTTCAACAAATCAATGAAGTAACTAATAGGGACAACTGAGTGTATAACAAAAAAATTTCGTGACGAAACGGATATTTAAATTATCAATTTGGCAATGACTGGGCCTTTAAGGAAATTGCTATTATTTTTCTATATGTACCATGGTCGTAGTCATGACGCAAAATAGTTGGGGTAAGCTGACGGTTACGATGAAGTGAAACATATCAAGCGGTATACAGTATATATTAATATATTTAGCTATCTATCTCTATATAAAATTACATACCGCATTCCGCTAGATAGAATTCAAAGCGGCATATATTCCGAAGACCACGAAATTCGGAAAAACAAAAGAAATCCTTCTTACAATCTTCGCTATCGCATAGTCCGTAGGTCGTCAAATTTGGTAGGAAATATCGCCATATAATCCATATCCACGATGTTGATATAGAACCATTAGTTCGTCCAGAAAAGTTATTGACGGGTTGACATAGCAGTCCTAAGAAAACGGAAACAAGAAAGATGACACCGAATTTTCGGGAGTAATAAGCTCGCCTTTTGAATAATCCGTTCTGGCGCAAATTAAATTTATCAAAGCTATTCAAAGTCAATGAAACCGGCATGAAAAACAATAGTATCTGGCGGAAAAAAGAAATTTTTCAGTCAGGGATTTAATCCCTCAAATATTGCTGTAAACGGTATCGTGATCTTACGCCCTCTGGTCGCAGACTTGTGCGGTAAAAAACATGCATTTATATGAGAAACATTTCGCACCGGAAACGCTTTTCAACGCCGAAAAAATGTTTCCAATCGGACCCTTAGAAACAGAGATATCCACCAAAATAAGATGTGACTTTACGTCCCCTGGTGAAAAAACCATGCAATATTTTAGGAAGAAAGTATTCTCAAAAGGTTTTTCCATATGAGCGGTATCGGCCCAAGAAAAAAAAATCAGTCGAGTTTTCAGGATCCCAGATTTTGCTACAAATACATCAGAAGCTGAAATTAACACTTATGCCCCCTGGAGGACAAACCATTCTTTACCAAACATTACAAATTATGTGAAAAATATTTTCCATCAGGTCATGTATGCGATACAGGATGAATTTTTCAAATCGGAGTTTTAGAAGCAGAAATAACGCAGAAAACGAATTTAATTTTGTGCCTCCTAGCGGAAAATAGACTCCCCTGGCGGAGAGTCTATGAATTACTTGAAAATTTTGAATTTATTGGAAAAACATTTCGCATCGTAAACACTATCCAACAAGGAAGGAATTTTTCAAATCTGACTCCTGGAAGTAGAGATATTGACAAAAATAAGATATGCATCTCCGCCCCTGGCGTAGAAACCACACATTATTTCAAGAACAAAGTGTACCTAAAAGGTTTGTCGACATAATTGGTATCGGACAACAAATGACTTTTTTTGCAATCGAGATGTTAGAAGCTCATATTTTGCTGCAAATGCATCAGAACCGGAAATTCCGATTTACGCCCCCTGTTGGCGAAACCATTTTTTTACAAAAATTAGAAATTATATGCAAACAATTTCCCATCAGGAACTGTATTAGGTGCAGAAAGAATTTTTCAAATCGGAGATTTAGAAGCAGATATATAGGGGGAAACGCAATGTACCTCTACGCCCCCAAGCGGAAAGTCTATGAATTACTTGAAAATTTTAAAATCATATGAAAAACATGTCACACGGAAAACACTATCCCACAAAGAAGGAATTTTTCAAATCGGACTCCTAGAAGTACAGGTATTGACCAAAATAAGATATGCATCTGCGCCTCCTGGCGGAGAAACTGTAGAAAATTTAAAGAACAAAATATTGCGAAAATGTTTATCGATGTAAGTGGTATCAGTCCAGGAAAGAATTTTTTAAATCGATATTTTAGACGCTCAGATTTTATGGCAAATACGTCAGAAGCAAAAATTAACGCTTACGCCCCTTGGTGGCCAAAGTTTTCTTTACCAAAAATTTGAAGTTATATGCAAAATATTTGCCATGCGGATTTGTATCCCCTGAAGAAGAAATTTTTCAAATCGGCGTTTTAGAAGAACGGTTATCAGGAAAAATTTAATTTACTTTTACGCCCCCTCGCGGAAAATCTATGTGTTATTTGAAAAAGTAACTTTATCTAAAATAATCTTCGACATAAATGGAATCGAAATATAAAAGATCTTTTTCAATTGGATGTTTAGAAACAAATATGTGGAATAAAACATATTTTTGAATTCGGCATCATCTGAATTTACGCCTTCTAGCGGTGAAATTATACATCGTAAAAAAAAACGAAATAAAGGGTCATCATTCTCATGTTTCTAGCTTCCCAATGCAAAAAAATATTTTCAAATCGGACTAATAGTTGCAGAGATATCGTGGGTACGGACGGACGGACGGACGGACAAACCGGTAACATAAGCATGATCTTTTTTTACAAACGACGTGCTAAAAAGGCACAGTTTTCTTATTAGAAAAAACCTGTCAGCTTAAGTGCCATTTTTACGCTTTCCAACCGTAGGTTGAAGTGTATATGCTCCAGCTTTTTCCGTCCGTCTGCCTGTCGGCACGATAACTCACGTAAAAATGGTTCGATTTCGATGAAATTTTAGTATCTGGTAGAGGACCACCAGGGGACGAACCCTATTGAAAATGGGTAAAGTGGGGTCAAAGGTCAGGAAGGGCATAAGAGCGGGATTTATTCCATTGCCCTTATGCGTCATAACTTGCGTAAAAACGGTTCGATTTCGATGAAATTTTGGTATGTGGTAAGGAACCACTTGGGAACAAACCTTTTGAAAATAGGTGGAATGAGGTCAAAGGTCTAGACATAAAAGCGGAATCCATTTCATTGCCTTTATGCGTCATAACTTGCGTAAAAATGGTTCGATTTCGATGAAATTTTAGTATGTGGTAGGGAACTACTGGGCACGAACCCTATTTAAAAGGGGTGAATGTGGTCAAAGGTCAGGCAGGGCATGAAAGCGGTTATTATTTCATTGCCCTTATGCGTCATAACTTGCGTAAAAATGGTTCGATTTCGATGAAGTTTTAGTATTTGGTAAGGAACCACCTGGGGACGAATCCTGTTGTAAATGGGCGAAATGGAGTCAAAGGACAGGGCATAAAAGTGGAATCCATTCCATTGCTTTATGCGTCATAACATGCGTAAATATGGTTCGATTTCGATGAAATTTTAGTATGTTGTAGGGAACCACCTGGAAACGAACCCTATTGAAAATGGGCAAAATGGGCTCAGAGGTCAGGTGGGACATAAGAGCGGGATTTGTTCCATTGCCCTAATGCGTCATAACTTGCGTAAAAATGGTTCGATTTCGATGAAATTTTAGTATGTGGTAGAGAACCACTGGGGACGAACCCTATTGAAAATTTGCGAAATGGGGTCAAAGGTCAGGACACTAGAGTGGGATCCATTCCATTGCCCTTGTGCATCATAACTTACCATAAAATGTTTCGATTGCGACAAAATGTTATCATGTTCTTCCGGCGGTATAGTGAACCGGTTCTGTTGAATATCAACGAAATGGTGTCAAAGGTTACTGCACAAAAGCAAGATTTATTCCACAGCCATTATACTCATAACTTGCGTAAAACTGCTTCTATTGCGAGAAAACGTTAGTATGTTATTCTTGAGGTGTACTGAACCGGTTCTGTTGAATATCATCGAAATGGAGTCAAAGGTCAGGACACTGGAGCGAGATTTATTCCACAGCCATTATCCTCATAACTTGAGTAATAATTTCTGTTATGTTGGAAAGCGTATCATAATCAATGCATTGCATGATTTTACTAACTTGTGGTTACTTTGAAGTGAAGAAAGAGTAAAAACTATCAGTTTTTTCATCGTTACTCCCGTTCGCTTGTTAGCCAGGTCAGTTCCGCTGTTTACGGTTTCGTAGTTAGACAAGTACCGAACTACGTAACGTGCTAAGTAACGTACTACGTGAGATATGGAACCGCCATACGCACGAAAGATCAAATCAGATTAGATTAGGGAGTGTCTGATCCCAGGTCTTAAGCAACCCTTAGAATTAGGAAGCTAGGAGATTTGGGCCAGAGTGCCCAATAAGAAAGTTACACGAAAGCTAGGTAGAAAGAAGGAGGAAGGCGCCCTTATTTATAACCGCGGGGACAGTACCCAGAGTCCGACGGCTTAACGTGCCGATCCGACGCACGACGGATATTTAGTGGTTCGAGCGTTCGTACCTGCCCGGGATCGAACCTGAGGTTCCCCGTTGCAGTCACGAACGTTGATCACTAGGCCATCCGTAGCCCAATTATCCGAAAGAGCGTAGAGAGGCATATAAATAAAACATCATGCAGATATGCCGAACCTCCTCGTCGTTTCCGAATACTCCGAAAGAATGAGCTGATTAGTAACATGTGCTCTGCTTCAGAAAGCCGGTTTGAGCTTGGAGTTTAGGATTAGGAACGAATCTTGCGAGCAGAGAAAGCTAGATGGAGAGCTCAGGAAATGTTTATAACATGGGATGGAATACCATTCTTTCTACTTAAATCACACTTATACAAAAAAACGGATTCAAAAAATTGAAACGAATACCCTTCTCGAGGGAAGGGGCATTTGGTCATCAGCAATTCGCACAAAACCTAAGCGCAAAAGTACGCCTGGCGATGGTAAACGGGTCACCTTCCACCGTCAAAGCGGATATACGAGGTCGTTCAAAAAAGTAACGAGACTGATTTTACACGGGGCAGAAGTGTCATGCAGTAAACATACACCTATGCACTTTCCAAGTATTCTCCCTCTACCTGAATGCACCGGTCCCACATTTCTATCCACTTCCGGAAGGGAAGGGCTTCAAGAGGACATGTGGTTGAGGATACCCATTGGTCAGTTAAGTATTTGATGCAATGCGACGCACAGTAATTTGTTTCTTTTTTTTCACTTCAGGGAATAGGTGGACGTCCGTCTGATAAATACGGAGAGTTTGTCGTCTTTTTGATGCCTACAGTTTGGTTAACCTGCTGGGTAAGCAAAGCACAATGATCTATCTTGATGCAAAATCCAACCCGTTTGTGCATATTCCGGGCGTTCTGGGGAAACTTTTTTTTAGAGGACTTTTGAAAATTTAATAAAAGGAACCGGTAATAGTTTTCCTTGTGGAACAACACAGTCATGCGCAATTTCTTTTTTATCGAAGAAAACCAGCCGCATGCCTATCCTGCACTTGCTTGAACCATTGCTTTCTTGGATCGGGGACTATATGGGTTTTTCCATTGGGTGCTCTCTTGTTTTGCTTCTGGATCGCAATGGTGAAAAAGTATTTCATCACATGTGACGACACCACCGCAACGTGTGGCTCACGTCGTAGACGGCACTTCCATTGGCGACAAGTGAATACACGATTTGCCTTGTGTTCATCCGTGAGCAAGTAGGGAATCCACTTTGCAGTAACCCGAACCGATTTCTCACAGTGCCATCAACGGAACGAAGAGTGCCTGGGTGGTATTGACAACCTCCGCTGGCGACGTCGAAGGCCTACCAGAGCATGACGCATCTTCCAGACACTCTTCACCAATCACAAATTTCTTGTAGCACTCAAAAGCTCTTGCACGGGACAATGCATCTTCCTTAGAGGATGTTTCAATCATTTCTTGGGGTTTCTGTGGAGGTTTTATTCAAGAACACTCACAATTTTATAGCTGCTGATTGCTCCAGTTTTAAATTCATACTGGGTTACAGAAACACGTCTGAACTCTACGCCGTCTACTACAAGAATGAACTACTGAAGCGCTGAAACGACGCGTCGTCACGTGACTGACCTAGCAGGTGTTCCGACACGGCAGCTGCATTTTTCAAGGACCTACATCATTTGAAAGGAATCATAGCCCACTGGAAAGAGGAGGCCATGAAACGAACCGTTGTCATGTGACCATAATGGTCTCAATCTTGTGAAATTTGTCCACGTTTTTACTGGAAGTGAATACAATGATTATTCTTGTGATTAAGGTCTCTTCAAAACCCTTATTGTATTGTGTTTCCAGTCAAAACTGCTTTATTCTTGTCCCAGTTTGTGAATAAAAACGGAAGTGGGTATAATATTAAATTTCGTGTAGGGTTTAGATTACTATATCTGTGGCAATCATAAATATCATTTACTTGCAGTAGTAAAAAATAATAAATTATTACAAATAATAAGCTGAAAATTCCGACTAAGTTGGTCACATGACCGTTCGTTTCAGGGCCTGTTCTTTCTAGTGGGCTATGAAAGGAATACCACTTGTAAGTTACGGCACATTGTTTCCTTAATATCTCCTCAGTTCGCGCATGTAGTTAACGAATCCCTTGAAATAATAAATTGCATAACCAGAGGCTCCAAGTTCGAGACCGACTTTTTGTGGTTATATCAAGAACCGTATTTGCAAATGTTCACTTAAAAGAAGAGCAATAAAAACGCTGATTTCCCTCTCACAAAGCTGTTGGTAGTGTTTAGATAAGCTTCTACTCAATTCAACGGACGCTACACGATAAACTAGCAATATTTCTGTAAAATAAAAAAATAAAAAATTCGGACGGGCTCGAGCTCCTCAATACACAATTTTAAGCGAACGATGTTTAATTTTCTGTAGATGAAAATTATTTGCACACAAGTGGGTGTCCGGGTAATAATGGTAGGTCAGTGTATAATTCCGCTTTTTCAGATGAGCAGTATTGAATCAAGTTTCTTTTTTTTTCCGAGCACTTACTAACACTTTTTAGAGAATTTAACTCGGGGAAAAGCTGAAGATATTCTTGAACTTCGAACTCATATATCATAAAGTGCCGAAATGTCTTCAGTCTGATTAAAAACAAAAACCAGTTGGATCACAATGTCTCTGTCTCTCTCTAAAATGTTATCAATGAACATCTTAAGTTGGTGGCAAATTTGCGATCAAGGTCTAATTCTCCAACACCGAACTTCTGACTGGAAGAACACAAGACAGCGTGACGTCTTTAAAAAGCTCATGCGATGCAAACACGCTTCAGTGGAGGGTAAATAACATGACAGTGAATACGATAGGATAGTTGAGTGCTAAATATAAATTCGAAAAACAACGCAGCTGTTCGTTTACGTCCACGCGTTTTTACATTTTCAAAAGAAAACTTCTTACAACATGTGTCATAGCAGCTCTTCTGTCTCTTATACTGCAATGTACCGTTGGGTAGTTTCAACACGAAAATTATGCTCCCTACTTTTTAGCGCATCTTTTGTTAAAAAAACAGTGTGCTTATAGTATCACTTTGTACGTCTATCTGTCCGTCCGTCCGCCTGTGGACACCATATGTCTGCAGCTCTTAGTACGATTTAAAAATTTTTTTTTTGCATTGGGAAGCTAGAAATGTAAGAACGATGGTCCTGTCTTTCCAGTCTTCCTGGGCAATATCCTCACCGGCAGAGAGCGTAAGGGCAGATGATATGCAATTTAAAATACATTTTATTCCATGCATTCGCATTTACATATCCGACTAAAAAAAAATCTTCCTCTCGATGCCGTTTATATCGAAGACTATTTTGGGTGCAGACTGTTCTTCAAGTAATACATAGATTTTCCGCTAGGCGGCGCAAACGCAAAATGGGATTTCATCGATATCTGTGCTTCTAAAAGTCAGATTTCAAAAATTATCTTTGCATCGGCTACAGCTTCTGGTGGGAAAAGCTCTACATATACTTTCTAATTTTTTGTAGAGAATAGTTTGGCTAGCATGGGGGATAAGTGTGTAACAGCGGAATCTTCTGTATTCCAATTTCCTTAACTTTTTTTTTCAACTTTAACAATTCAACGGTATAAAGAGTCAAAAATTCTCACGCAAACGGAAGGTTGGGTACAGAGGCTTCGCCCAGTTTCTAGTCAAAGCCCTACAGAACGGAAGTTATAATGACTCTTAAGGGGGCGTAAGCCCTTACAAAACCCCACACAGCAGTGGACGCCCCGTCGATTCCCTGAAAAGGCAAAAAACTCGAAATAGGCACGTGGCAAAATTCCGTACGTGACTTTTTCGGCGTCCAAGAAACTAGGTGCGGGCACTACTATTAAGTATGGACGTCAGGTAAAAGGACTATATTCCAGTACCGATCGTGTTCTCTGAAAAGAGAAGCATCCCCGGATTTTAAGAGAGGATCCAGAGTGATACACGAATAGCAGGATGGATGGAACTATGGAGACCAGTGACATAGCCCGACGCCTTTTTGTGGGTGGGCAGTTACGCCCCTTCGTACCTGGCCCCGGGCGCCAAAAAAGGATTACGAGGGGAGATTTCCATCAGATTAAGAGACGATAGAGGATATAGGAAACTCAAGAACGTGCTCAGAAAGATGAACCTAGGTGTCGGCATAAGATCTCCGACACCTTTATATGCTATGCTTCAGCGAAATACTGACGAGCTCCCACTTTCCAACGAAGCAGCTGTTTATGCCGTCCCTCTACAATATCCGGATGGCTCCAAGCGATACTACATTGGGATGACTAAACGTTGATTTAGAACTAGAGTCAACGAGCATAAGAGGGACACAAAAAAACGGCAAATTAACCACGGCCCTATCCAGAGAAGTCCAGTTCAAGTCCGCCGATCCTATGTGGGATGACATAAAGAAATTAGCTGCCTACTCTACTCCAAAATCCACTGCCATTCGGGAAACATTGGAGATCATTACCAACGATGAGGCCTGCAATAATAGCGTCTCGCTAGATTTACCACGAATTTGGAACCAATTATTCATATAATGAATGCCTTTTGTTTTCCTCCAAGGATTCCGCGTACAATACGAACATGATGTCTCGTGTTTTTATTGAATAATTACGTTCGCAACTCTTCGTTTATAATCAAGTCAACTCACCGCGTTCAAATTGTTGAAACGTTCTATTATTCAGTTTGCAGTTTGCTGTCTACCTTCCTTGAGACAGCTATCTGGTTGATGTGCGAAAGCTTGGAAACCTTGATTTTATATACGCCAATAAATTCGGATAACTAGTATAGTTGTAATATCTTATATATAGTTGCTGTACAGTTCCTTGCGTTATTATAGTGTTATGAATTATGTTTGTTTCTTTCTGTTTTTGAGCTCCAACTTACACTGTTGCATCAATTTGGCTTCTTACATAACGCTTCTCTTTTCTGCTCTGTGTTTAGAAATATGCAAAATAATAGGTGCTGGTACAGATATTATGTTGGATAAACATTTCCTTCTGAACAGAAGGCGGCTTCATGTAATTTTGGAGACGTAAGAAGAAATGCAGAATCAGATAACTAAAATCGATTCATCGTTATCATTTCCGATTGCTCTCACCCTGTGCTATGAGGTTTCTATGCTATTTAGCTGCAATACTCTCTACAGGACGCAATGCGGCACTCCACGGAACTAGTCTATACTGTTTACAGTGCCTGCATTCGGTTGTTAACAGCCATTTTCCTCTTGATGTTCATTTTGTCTGCGTCGCAAATTCACATAAAAAACCGGACTCTGACTATGCAACTGGTGAAAAACAAGAAACATTTTGGCTGCGAGTGGCGAGAAAATATTTCCGACGTTTTCATAACTAATCTTGTGCGCCAGGAACGTCAAGGTCTAACTTTTGTAGGAATGTTTCCCATAACTAGGATTACAGGTTTAACTCTGTTTAGCTTTCTAGTGACTTACGTTGTGCTACTGGTTCAATTCGGGTGAAATTGAAGAAAACAACCGAAAATTGAAAGTTTGGAGAACCTGAGACCCTTCGTAACGTGGATAAAAAATTTGTGTGTTTATAGATTTTTGTTTTCACTTTGTAACAACCTCATTCATGTGGTTTGGAAGAAACTTGTACACCATACGCACATGTGAATACTACCACTTTTTTTTCTTGAAAAGAGGTATTTCTTTTCAAGATTGAAACTCTTCGGATAGGAAGGGCCGCGGGTGGCCTCCTGGTCAACGTGCGTAACTGCCACGGAGGTGACCTCAGGTTCGATGAACTAAATACCCACCGTGCGTTGAATGGGCCCCAGGTAATAAATAAAGGCGTTGACCTCGCTTCCGTGTCACTTTCCTATCAGGCTCTCTACCCCAAATCTCCTAGCTTCTTATTTCTAAGGATTGTTTAAGACCTGGGGTCAGACACTCCCTTCCTAAAATCCTGTACATATGACCAATGATCAGATCTTCGGATAGGAAAACGTAATGGTTAAAAAGGAATTAATTTATTATGCGGATAATGCGTTTTATTATATGATAAAAGAACATTTGAAATATACATAAATTAAAGTCACTTTTTTGAAAAAACACTTTTAAGCTTGAAGCTACTGTTCGAAGAATTAGTAAATGTGCTGTGTCCTCTATGCTAAGTCTTAAGGATATCTACGGCATTTAATGTAGGTAAGAAATCAGAAGAGTAAAGCCAGTAAAATGAACAAAAACAGTTACTCGATTCGTGACATATATTTTTATTTTATTTTGTGAGTTTCTCTTTAAAAGAGAAAGAAAAACTTTTCGCCTGTTTGTATCCTTTTGTCGTTTATTCCCCGCGATGCTAAAATTAATTCGATATGTAAAATACTTTTACAAAAGAAGTGGCTAAACATGATAGAGGCGTATGGCCACATTCGAAATTATGTGCCAAAGTGGCGTGATAGCCTTTAATTTCCTTTTTCTGGTATAATATGTGCGCTTCTCAAACCTCAATGATTTTCACATCTATGGGTTGAAACTGTGAGCAAATCTACCCATGCACTCTTTCTCTTCACGATGTAAGACTTTACCGGTAAGCGTCGTAAACATACGCGACCAGTGTTACGCGTCTTTCTCTTCCTTGTCTGCTTGATGACATAAATGACATCTTCATTCATTACTTTGTCTCTTTTCTAAAAGTTCATAGTAAAAAAACATTCGTATATGAAAGTTGCGATTACCAATAGATCTGATTTTGTACTGATCATGCTTTTATAAAGTTAATGTTTAATTCTGGGTTCCACCAGTACAGATTCGTAATTCCGGATGAGCTCTGTTCCTAATTGCGTTTTCGAAACTACCTAGCTTCTTTCATAGTGATCAATGTAATCTAAAATTTAAAAGGACTTCAGGAAATCTTAAATATAAAGTTCGATCTGCACTTTGAAATACAGAGATTACAATAACTTTTCTTTGTTAATCTCTTTTAGCGCGGTTTTTAATCAGACAACTGTGTAATTAAAACAAATATTTTCTTTATATGAAAACTAAGTTTGTAAAGAAAAGAAATCTGAGGTAACATCAGAATCGACATCTAGGGCGTTGCAAAATTTTATTTAGTATTTATCTGTTATTAGCTTATATGTGTATACACTGGTTTGCGAAATTTAAGCAACAAATGCATTTATCTCGGTTTTTCTCCTAAAAATGAGTCGAATATTGTGAAATTTGTATATCAGCCTACAATTTCAAGTCTTCTGTGAAAGCCCATGAGCAGACTTCAGTATAGTTAACTAGGAATGTGACGCACTCAGCGACGGAGTTGATCTTTCCGTTATCCTTCGTAAGACAGCAGCCAGAAAGAACAGTTTTTCCGCGTTGCAGGCCTGGTTACAGTTTACAGTAACATAGTGTTCATGCTGAACATGTCTCAGAGGAACAGACTTCCTGCAAATGTTTGATAGAAATCATTTAGAAAGATTGAGGCCAGAAGGATTATTGCTTATCTTGCTATACGTTTCAGTATTGATATTTGCGCTGTACACGGACTGTGGGAAAACTTCCAAGAAACAGACTACTACCAAAAGATGCGGCGGAGGTAGACTTACGGATACCACATCACGTGATACATGATGATATGTATCTTCAACTTATAGCAGGAAGGCACTGGTCAGAAACACCATCTCACCTGCCTTCTGGTCCATCAATAGCTAAAGAAATTTATGTTACTTCAAGCAATATTGCAGTAGATTGCATGAGGATTCCCTAAAGTATTCCAGTGATGTGTCACTCTGACCTCCTGTCATAGGATTGCATGAGAATAGCCTAAGGTATGAGAGGATTCCAGTGATGTGTCACTCTGACCTCCTGTCATAGGATTACGCGAGGATGGCCCAAGGTATGCCAGGATTCCAGTAATATATCACTCAGACCTTCTGCGATAGGATTACATATGGATGGCCTAAGGTATGCCAGGATTCCTGTGATGTGTCACACTGACATCCTGTGATAGGATTGCACGAGGATGGCCCAAGGTATGCCAGGATTCCAGTGATGTGTCACTCTGACCTCCTGTCATAGGAATACATGAGGATGGCCCAAGGTATGCCAGGATTCCAGTGATGTGTCAGCCTGACTTCCTGTCACAGGAGTACAAGGGAATGTTCTAAGGTATGCAAGTTTTCCAGTGATGTGTCACTCTGCCGTCCTATCATAGGAGTACATGAGGATAGCCTAAGGTATGCCAGGATTCCAATGATGTGACACTCTGACCTTCTGTCATAGGAGTGTCTGCCTGAATTCGTGCAAGCATATGTCCTGGATGGAAGAGCAATCGAAGTACGTATTGCTTGTTGACTAGTTGTAATTTTTTCTGTGAAGTGACTTGTGGCATATGCTCTCCGCGAGGAAACTTGGG
Organism: Macrothele yani; assembly: GCA_039090855.1. NCBI lineage: Eukaryota > Metazoa > Arthropoda > Arachnida > Araneae > Macrothelidae > Macrothele > Macrothele yani. Next base: position 85,611,428 of record CM076999.1, read on the forward strand.
GGATAACATCATCCCTCTAATGTAATTCAAAGAGACTTATGTACGGCAGTGTTATGTCTTGGTCTCTCATCTCATTTGGTGGTTATTGACTTCTATATGATTCTAAGATCAACCGTGACTGGTTAGCGGTGCAGAGATGAGCTGCTTGACCTTTAAGTGAACGACCTTAAAGAACACGACCCTATTCAAGAAAAAATTTAATTTCATAAGATAATTATCTACCCCACCGTGCAAGACTGGCTGACGAATATCTGAAAGTGCACTCATTCATGGATTAAAATCGCCAATGCGATTAGACATGCTTGCGATGCTCTAGAGGGAAAAGTTGTTACCCTCGAATTTCCACTGAAACTTATCCATGAGCCAAACATTTCCCCGGTGGCCGTTATTGTTACAGCAGGCTCTGGGCAGATTAATAAACAACATGCGCAATCAGTGTCAACCTTTTATTGCATTCGGGGGTAGGGGGGATCACACTTCTTATTGACCAGCTTCCATTCCACGAGGAATATAGTTCTACTTGATTTATCGGCATTGCTGATTTTAGCGCGGGTTTCCAATTGCACAATAATAACTATTGACTAAATCATAATTATCATTGCACACTATGACCGTCCCTACTTTGAGCCAGATGTTTGCATGCAAATCCAAGATATCACCCTTTTTGTGAACGTTGATTAAGTTTTGTATACCAGCCTACGTTGATTATTTGGATTGGACACTTGAATATTTAATTTCGAGCTCTGTCTTACGTTGTCGCTATATTTCAGCTTTGTCTTGGGTTCCTGACTTTGTGGCAATATATCCTGTTCAAGAAACACTACAGAGTGTTCTTGAGTTCTGTATAACATATGACTGAACGTTCTAAGAAACGTTCAGAGTCCAACTGCAGTGTATTGGACAGAACTTGATAATAGGTAGAGTTGTTTCCACCTGTACACTATCTACCAGCAAATAATTGAACACCTGTGATAGTAAATAAAAACGATGTTTATTCACCTTCAATAGTTGGTGGAGCCTCCACGAGCGGCGATTACAGCTGCGACCCTCCGGGTCATACTCTCAATCAGGCGTTGTACGACGGCTAGCGGTAATTTCTTCCACTCGGCTTGAAGAAGACAGGTTAGTTCCTTCACCGATTCCGGACGGTGGGCGCACCCATTAAGTCGACGCTCCAACTCGTCCGAGAGGTGTCCAATAGGGTTAAGGTCCGGGCTCTGCGCAGGCCAGTCCATTCAATTAACCCCATTGTCACCATACCAAGCCATGGTGTACCTCGCAGCATGACAGGTGGCATTGTCATCCTGAAAGTAACATGGGTCCACCCCCGTAAAACTGCCACAACGTAGAAAGTGCATGGTCATCCAAAATGGTGCAGAAAGTCTGGGCGTTGAGTCTACCAGGAATTGCGACCAAGGGTACCGTGCCATACCAGGAGAAACACCCCCGAAGCATAATTCCACCGGCGCCGAACTTCACAGTTGGCACGATACATTCCGGCAGGAGGCGTTCTCCAGGCAGACGCCAAACCCAGACCGTGCCATCCGAACGGTAGAGGGTGAACATTTATTCGTCGCTCCAGAGAACCTGTTTCCACTGTTCAACGGTCCACTGTCGACGTTCTTTCCACCACGTTAGCCGAACAGCGCTATTGGACTTGGTGATCAAAGGCCTGTGGGCGGCAGCACGCCCATGATAACCGAGCAGATGGGCTTTTTACTGATGGTATTCATTGAAAGAACACTCCCAGATGCCTGTTGAAACTCCTCGCGGATGTGGATTTGGTGTGGTTCTTCCGAATTTCTCTGGCCAGCACCTGTCGGTCTCTAACTCCCAGTTTTGTGTGTCTGCCGGGTCAGGGCTCATTCGGACAGTCACCTCTCATCTTCCACTTTCCAATCACGTAGGCCACTGTCGAATTTGTGTACTTCAACTCGCTGGATATGTCACGTATGGATCGGCCATTTCTGTGATACCCGACGATTACACCTTTCTCGAAATCAGAGAGCTGCGAACTGCGTAGCATCTTGCATGCGACTGGTTGCGTTGTTGTTTCCCACACGATATTTAACGGCGGTGGCTCTGACGTGTTTCATGACTGCAGATCTCATCGATTGCAGGGCTGTCCAATTGCTTGTTGTTAGATAGTGTATATTCTCACCGAATCACTCTACTTGTTCAGATTTCACGTTATGTAACGTTAGGCTAGTGTTAATTTACGTGCTTCTGACATTGTTCCACTGGGTCCTACTCGTTGTAGGTACCCGCACGTCTTGTGCCAACTTGGTGAGTTGTAGGCCCATGCTGCGTATCACAGACGGAACTCCTGAAGCAATGCGGACACACGATGTCACAGCTAAGTCTGTAATTTATAATTTCGGAGGAAAATTGGAGACGATAAGTTTTCTCTTGTGGGAACGCGGAAAACATCGTTACGAGATCACGGTAGCTGATGTGAATTCGGATTGAGTCGATTTTCGAAAATTCAAGATAGTGCTGAGAGGTAATTCTGCGTAAGTAGTGACACTTTATACATTGTGTGACCAAAGGAGAATTTACGTTTAAGGAGACCGTACAGGCAAAGGTAATTTTAGGAGTATTTCATTCGGCATTGCTATTCTGGAGAATTTATCATTTTGCACCTAATGCGTGCGTCGTGTTTGTCTACGAACAAGTGCTTAATAAATGGGTGGTATATGTGCAGATTCTATTTGGAAAACCAAAGCAACTCCACATTTGACATTCAACTTAGGCTGTCTTACTGCTGCACTCTTCCCACAAAAGATCAACTTTATGACTTTTGCTCTAACTCTGAATGCTCTTTTGTGGAAACACCATCGTATTAAACACCATTCGTTTTACGCTCAACAATAGAAATAATGATTTTCAGGGAAATTTGTCACCAGCTATTCGATGCATTGAAAACATATACGAATCAAATTCGGCAGTACGTCTTCAACAGCAAAGTATTTCCGGAGATTCTTCACCAAAATATTTCGTCCTCCACATTTTCCTTTTTTTGTACCTTTTGTTTCCTGTGATAATACACAAATCGAAGATATTTCCAGTTTCTTCGCTGAATGCTTTAGCATTTGCTGCGATGAGTAGCTAATCAAAATGACTAGTTCTTCACTGTTCCAGAACGCGTCTCTAATACAAAAGGAAAAAAACACTATTGCTATCTCACAGGTAAATTTGTTTTTCACATAAATAGGCGAATGAACTTAACGTCACAGCTGAACTCTCAAAAGTTCAGCTTGACGTGTTGGAATTATCAGCAGAAAAGAGATGAAGGAAATAATGTTTCAAATAATTCTGTCACTGTAATAATATTTTCACAGCAATAATTACCTAACGGATAAAAGGTAAGAAGGGCATGAAGAGGTAAAATCAAGAATCGCTGTGTCTTTTCTCTTATAGGTGGTGAGAACTTATCAGCGTTTACCTCACTTTATATTTGATTGTTACGACGATATTCAGCCTGGAATAATTTTGTAAATCGTATATTTTCGACGATATGCTGTCTGGTACAAATTTACAATTTTTTATTTTTGTAATAACTTAGTCTTTATAACCTACACAATGATTTCCTAGCGTCAGTTTAGTATTGCTAAGTTATTTTTTTTTAAGTTTTCAACCTCATATTTTGTGTAACTTCAAGCGTCAGGAACTTATAAGTGGTCCTGACATTGTGAGTTACAGGAATGTTCTTCATGAGACGAGTGGGATGAAAAAAGTGGTTGTCTATGAGAAACTGTAAACGTTTGCTTTCATTTTCTAGTACTCAAAGTCTTGGACCGTTAGGTTTAAAGTGCTTAATTAGAAGGAAATAAATAAAAAGTCACAATTATAAAAGATTGTAGTTTTTGTAAGAGCGGTGAGGATTTTTATACTTTAGAATTACTTTGCATTACGAACTTAAGATTTTTGCCAAAATAAGACCTTAATATGTAAATTCAGTACTTTTTTCTTACTTATGATTTCTGTCGAATAAGGGATAGCATGATAGGGGTGTGACACTTGTTTTCAATTCTATGTAGTATTTTAAAAAGAAAACACCTGACCACGTCTCTTAAGCGGGGACGTCTATTAGAGGCAAAGAGAAAATCCAGAACGAAACTGTCTCCAAGTGATAAGAAAGGTTAGAAACATTAGGCTTCTTATCGGTCCCTTTTCATTTTTTAATTTTTTTTTGTTGTTACTTGCGATTCATTTTTCGTATCTAAATTTTTATGGGATTTGTATATAAAAGATTTTCCCTTAGCGATTTCTAAACTTCTTTTTAATTGCATTAAGGACACCAATTGTTCAAAATAATGATTTATATAGGAAAACAAACAAAGGATTTCTTCGTGTCCTCTGTTTAAACACATCAATGTGACCATCCATAAAATGCAATATTCTAAATATTTCACTTCAACCTCCTTTCTGTGCGGAACAATGAAAATGATAATAGGAAATGCATCAGTCAATATGCCTCATTTCCTTCAAGGCATTTTGTCATTAAGAAAGGTAAATACCTTTTTGTGTTTCATTTATTGATCGATATACTCTTCCCCCCTTCTTTTTCAAAACACTCACCCAACAACACGAACAACAGTCGCTTTGAGTTAATGTCGGACAAAGCTGCTAATTTTCCGGTCTGAGGCCAATGCATACAGAGAATAAGGAGATAATATGATCGTATGGAATTTTTCAGCCCGTGTCCAAGTTGATACCGCATAATACGATATATCATATCGGGTTTTAATGAAGGATGCTTGTCTTTAATCCTGATATTTGAATATCTACAAACATTGATGCAAGCTGAATTCATATTTAACGTTTAACAGAACTTCTCTCCTTCAGAGAATTTACTGTACAACATAAGCTGGATAATGTATGAGTATATGTGCTAAAGAGAGCCAAGAAATATTTTCCAGAAAGCTTACAATCTATTTATATGTGAACATTTTATTAGAAAGTAAGTTTTCACCCGCGTTTGGATAAATTATTATCCAAATTTGCGATTTTAAGAAATAGAAAAATTTTAGTGTTCGGGAATTTACTTTCAATGCGTACTTTGGTGCTGTGATTTCCTAAGCAATATGATGAAACGGTTCGACCGACAAAATATAATATCGCGGAACATTTACAGCCAGTCATTAGATGTCTATATAATTTAGGAATTGATTTCTATCATGAGACTCCTAGAGTACGTCTTCACAGAAAATCTCTATTCATAATATTTCATGTACAGTTAAAGCTCCTTATTCACGGTTTCACTATTCGCGGGTTAAAAAATTGTGACCAAGTTCCTGTATTCGCGACTAAAAATTTCTTTATTCGCGGATCCAGTCGGTATATTAAAAGGATTCGGTGTCCTTTATTAACGCATCGACAACTTTTGAGTACTGCTGGCACGTGCCGAGGCGGCTTTTACAAAGAGTGTAACCGAATGGAATAATATCAAAGTAAAAGAAACCTTATTGCATCTATGCCTAAAGTACGTTTTCAAATGCCGCCGCCGTATTACACGTTCCGCTATGTCCTTTGATAAGAGCCACCTTCGCCACGGTCGGTGTTTTATTGCTTCAACTTGTCAGTCGTTGCAATAATTTTGATTGAATAACACGTGTCTCTTCTGCTTTGTTCCCAATTTATAATATCGAGTAAAGGGAAAGAAAAATTAGTTCCGACGCGGAAAAAAATAGTGTTGCCGCTTAAAGTAAAAATAGAAATGCTTGACCGTTTAAGCCTTGTTGAGTCCTTTGCATCCATATCACACTCTTTCAATGTTAATGAATCAACTGTACGATCCATCAAGAAATCCGAAGGCAAAATAAGGAATTCTATAGTTTCAACCTCACTATCAGCAAAAATTGTTCGGGATCCAGCAATTGAAAAAATGGATGCTGCCTTATCATTATGGATTGAAGATCGTAACCAGAAAAGAGTGCCCCTAAATGGTCTTATGATCCGCGAGAAGGCAAAGCGTCTTTACGCACATTTTAAAGAACGTGGTGATGAACGTACAGATGGAGGATTTCAAGCATCAGACGGTTGGTTCAATAAATTCAAGGTGCGACAATCACTGCATATCATTAAAATTGTTGGAAAAGCTGCATCTGCAGACACCGCCGCAGCAGAAAGATATCCAGAAGAATTTTCAAACTTAATTGCTCATGGCGGACACAAACCGGAACAAGTGTTTAATGCAGATGCAACTGCCTTGTTTTGGAAAAGAATGCCAAACAAAACTTTCATATCCAAAAGTGAGAAGTCCGTCCTTGGTTTCAAGGCAGCAAAAGATAGTGTTACACTGCTGCTGTGTTCTAACGCATCTGGAGATTGTGTTATAAAGCCACTAATGCTTTACAGATCGTTAAATCCTCGTACTTTAAAAAATCAAAACAAGGACAACCTGCCAGTGTTTGGCGTGCAAATAAGAAAGCGTGGGTTACAAGTGGTATTTTTTGTGACTGGTTCAGGAATTGTTTTGTTCCTGAAGTTGAGATTTATTTGAAAAAAAAATTAGATTTTATGTTCGTTCTAGTTTTGGACAATGCTCCAGGTCACCCTCGTGATCTTGAAACTAAGCATCCAAATATAAAGGTGATATTTTTACCTCCTAACACGACGGTTTTACTCCAACCCATGGACTAAGGAATAATCCAGGCGTTCAAGCTCTGTTACATTAGACAAACCTTCAAAATCATACTGGACACCATGGTATGTGATCCTGATATGAATATAATGCAATGCTGAAAACATTTTGACATAGCAAAATGCATTGTTAACATAAAAGAATCGTTGGAAAAACTGAAACCATACACATTGAAATCATGTTGGAAAAAACTGTGGCCTGTTCTGACTGTCGGAAATGATGAAGAATCCGTGCAAATTCAAACTTTAACTGCAAACATTGCTCAAGTTGCGAATGGAATAGGACGAGATGGCTTTGAACAGATAGAATCAAGTGACATTCAAGAGTTGCTTGAATCGCAAGATGAAGATTTGACCGAACCCGACTTGGAGGAAATGTTAAATCCGCAATCCATTGAAGAAGAGGCTTCAACGAGCAATGAAAAGGTGACCTTTAACTTGAAAAACCTGAGTAAAGGTTTACGGATGGTAAATGAGCTTTGTGATTTCTTCATGAAAATTGATCCATCTATGGAAAGAAGTCTTATTTTTAAAAGTCAAATTGTTAATGCCACAGCTGAATATCAATCTGAATTGAAAGGCGTTTTAAAAGTGGCAAAACGAGAAAAAATTACTAAGTTCTTTAAACTCCTTGCCTAAGCCTGACAATAATAATTATTCGATATTGTAACAAAACTCTCATTAAATTGATTTTATTTTGATTTCTTTTTTTATTTTGGAACCTTGGAACGAATCCCTTATAATCCCATACAAATTACCATTCCATATTCACGGTTTCTGTATTCGCGGCATATTTGCGGAACATATACCCCGCGAATAAGGAGCTTTTACTGTACTACATTTTGGCAGCACATCCCCATTACTTATCTACTCTATTATATGGAATTTAAATTTTTGGTCTAGCAAGTTTTCATATGTTTTATGCCGTGTGTTGGCTAATATTACCCTTACTGTATTTCTCTTTGCGCTCTAAAAGAGTATACTTTCAAACAATAACGTCGAATATAGCATTAATTGAAAATAATGTTTACAATACGCTTCTTGTGCCGCGATTTGTTCCGCTTCGCTGGTTAAGATCTGTGACGTACGCAGTTTCGTCGTTGCCATGTGTTATTACGACACTGTTTGTTCTCCTACTGAAATACCACGAAATCGATGTATCATCTTCGATAAAAACGTACTCATTCGGTGAATTTGATGACATTCACGGAGCTATGAGCTACGTTTATCTCTTTGTGTTCTTGAGCTCCGATTTACATTGTTGCCTCACTTTGGCTTCTTACATGTCGCTTCATTTTTCTGCCTTGTGCTTAGAGGTATGCAAAATTATAGATGCGTGTACAGATATTATGTTAAATAAACATTTCCTTTTGAACAGAACTCATCTGTATGCCAATTTGAAGGTTTACGAAGAAATGCAGAATCAGATAACTGAAATCGATTCATCGTTATCATTTCCGCTTGCTTTCACCCTGTACTTTGAGGTTTGTACGTTGTTTAGCTGTGTTTCTGGTCTACAGGGTATAATCCGGCATTACGGGGATTGTCCATACTGTGTGTAATGCCTCCATTTTGTTAGCAACAGGCATCTTTCTCGTCGTTCTATACATTTCGTCTGCTTCGCAAATCCACATAAAGAGTCGAACTCTGAGTATGCAGCTGGTGAAAAACAGGAAACATTTTACTTACGAATGTCGAAGGAGGATCTCCGATATTTTCATAACTAATCTGGCGTGCCAGTAAGGTCAGGGTTTAACTTTTATGGGAATGTTCCCCATAACTAGAAATACATTCTTAACGCTGTTTAGCTTTCTGGTGACATACATTGCGCTACTGGTTCAATTTGGATGAAATTAAAGAAAAGACCAAAGCTAGCAAGTTTAAAAAAACCCAACTTCTGTTCGTCACGTGGGATAAGAGTGTGTGTATTTGTGGAAAATCTATTTCCTTTGAAACTACATTATTCACATAGTTTGGAAGAAACTTATCCGATATGCATTGTGAGTATTAGTATTTTTGATGAAGCAATTCTTCTAAAAAATCAATTTCTCTTTACAGGAAGTCAATATCGAATTCAGTTTTATTTTATAACAACCATTTGTTTTTTATTTACCTTTGAAGTACACATAATTAATTTAAAGTAAGATTTTTTAAAAAGTGCGAAGTTTGAAGCTTTTAGCTGAAGAATTAGTGCTGGTTCCACTTATAGCGAACGAGTCCTTTTCGGCCCATGATAGTATTCGATCACATATCTTTCTTCTGCTGTGTCGGATATTCTATCTATTGAACTACGCCGGCAAAGCCATCCCAGGTAGCAATATTATGTTGGACCAACCGTGGGCTTTCAACAGTCGGCCAAGCGACGAGGCGACTCGGCGGCCAACAATTGGATATGTATTGGTTCAACGGTTGGACCCACATTGGAAAAACGGTTGCAAACAGTTTCCAATGTGATCATGTGTTGTTGGACAACCATCGGACAACCGTTAAGTGGTTATTTGTTGATAAATGGTTGGTCATGTGTGGTTGGAAAAACCGTTGGCCAATCTTCCATAAACAACGCAACCTTCGCATAACGCTGCAGACGCAAAAATATCATTGGGCCAACCGTTGGCCAATGTCAGTGTGCTACTTAGGATATAGCTGTAACTTGCCGGTACGTCACAGATATCTTCACCCTCCCCCGAGAAAGACCGGTGCACGAAATCATAGGCTTCGATTCAGCTGGCAAATCGGACAGCTCGCAATCGTTCCTGCTGGCAAATCGGACAGCTCGCAATCATTCCTGCTGGCAATTGTTCCTGCTGGCAAATCAATTCAGCTGGCAAATCGGACAGAGACAAGACTGTAAGGCGAAAACAACATTCGAGCAACGCCGGGTTTCGAACCTGGGCCCCTTTAGGACGAACGAGCTCGTTTAATTCAATGTATACATATCCAACATCAGTTATCTATTGAAATAATAAAACTGGCCACTAGATTTCAACAGAGGGAAATAATCACTAAGAAATGCTCTTACTCGTTAAAAAAACAAGTAAAGCGTTTCCACGGAACTTGATTTTTTTGAGAATAAAGATGGGTTCAGTTAATATCGCTTTGAGATGCATTTTAAACGAACGCTTGGCGTCTTGTTTATTATTTTTCTCATTCGAAGTCGTACGACCACCGTGAGCAACTCAATAGGCTATAAGCAATCGCCCGTCCCTAATTTAGGCCCACTGGTTTCAGGGGAGGGACAGAGCCAAGACTGTAAGGCAAAAACAACATTCGAGCAACGCCGGGTTTCGAACCTGGGCCCCTTTCGGACGAACGAGCTCGTTTATTTCAATGTATACATATCCAACATCAGTTATCTATTGAAATAATAAAACTGGCCACTAGATTTCAACAGAGGGAAATAATCACTAAGAAATGCTGTTACTCGTTAAAAGTGCCCGAGTCGCTTGCATAGCATAAATAAGGTTTCCTACCCCTCATGTTCTTTGAATTAGCATGGCGTCCGAGGGATTAGCGTGTCCTCCTCAGTCGCGATTGTTGTTTTTGGACAAAGATGTAAATCAGGAGCGTACATGAGACCGACCAAGAAACAAAAGAACTGAACTTTTGAACCGGATAAAAGACCAGAACACACGATAAGAAAGTGTAAATGTAAAGCACCAGGAGAAGGAATTGTTTATTGTAATCTGTTTATGCAAATGTTAAACTGGAGCACATCACTGCATTCACAATACAAAATTATTGAATTCAAAGCAAAGTAATATGGTTTTAAAAGATATTGCTTCAAGTACAGCAATTTTTTTTGCTGTTGTTGTACTTGCTAGAACATGAGCTCAAGTTTCCGCTTATATTAATATCTTCTCAACTAGTTCCACAGCTATGTTTGTATTTTGTTGATTCTGCAGCTTGCACAGCATTCACTGCTTGATTTCATTTTCTGTTTATATCATTCCCTTCCCATTTTTTCATTGTCGCGTTCCTTCTTATTTATTCCCTCAAATGAAAATAATTTTATTTATCATGCTGAAAGAACTTTCTGCCTGAGGACCATGAATGCATGATATCAAAGATTTCACTATTTTAGAGAACTTTGAGAATTTTAATACTTTGAACACCAAGTATCAATTCTTACAAATTCCTCCTTCCCTATTAAACTTAAATGCAAACATTTATGGAAGAAATAAATATTTCATAACAACACAGGAAAGTGAGAATATCGTGAAAGGGGGTTACGATTGAGGAAGAAATCTTAGCTTCGTGTAGATTCCGCTTTCGGAAACTTTTCCCCAATTTTTAAGCTGAGATCCAAATATTTACGGAATAAAAGAATATTTAACAACAATACTGGATAGAAGGTACATTGAGAAAGAAAGAAATTACGATTACGGAAGAAATTTTCTCTCCGTCTAACTTCCGTTTTTAAAAGTTTCGAAGGGCAGAATTCTGTCCTCAAACGGAAAACAAATCCTCCCAAAATTGTTGTTCAGTTGTGCACTGATCTCAAAAATGCTCGAAATGAAGACGGAAATAGCGGAATTCTTCGAATCCACGGATGAATCTCATGCCTGAAGACAACAGGGAAATCTTCGTGCCGTCACAACTTCCGTTTACGGAAATCTTTGGCCATCGTTTCACACTGAAATACAGACATTTATTCAATTAAATGATATTTAACAATAATACCGGGGGAACCAAACATCCTAAGAAAAAAGAAATGACGATTACAGGTAAAATCTTTACTCCGTTCAGCTTCCATTTTCGAAAGTTTTGAAAGACGAAATACCGTTTCCATATGGAAAACAACTCCTTCTTTCCCCCATTAAATCCCCCGATTTGTTTTCTTCATTTTTACATCTATCTGAAGTATAATCCAAATGACGAAAAGAAAAAAAAAAAGTGGAATTCCGCGAGTCCGCGGAAGATTCTCATGTGTGCAGGTGTTGGTTTGTCCCGGGGCTATAACGTTCAGAATTTTGACATCGCTCAGCAGAAATTCTGCTTTGTCGACACGTCTTCGTTTGCCTATGATATTTTGCATTGTCCCAAAGGTAGAGTTCATGGGACGAAATTTGTCGTAAAAATCTTTCATTTTGCTCAATCGAAATTAACAGATTAAGAGCACCCTTTTTGCAAGAAAGAACTACAAAAAGGGAAAGTAAACATCATTTTCCAGCTGTTACCACTCCCTCTTATATGCTTGAGGTTCTCAGTATAAGACTGCACTGATTGCCCCAGGGAAACGACGGTCAGTGCATGTCAAACCCAGAGATCCGAAATTTCGAGTGGTGACCCAGCACTGATCCTTCTTTTGTTATTGCAAAAGAATGAAGTTCGGAAAGGAGTAGAATACATTTTCGGGCGTTATGGTATTGTGAGTGACGAAACACTTTAGGATCGTGGTCGTTAAAGGGTTCATTCCAGACGATGTGTGGAAGAACCGTCACGAATTTTTTCTTTCTTTTTCGAAACTTACTTCCAGGAGATTTGTTTTACGTTCGGGCAACCATATAATAAAGGAGCCCTTTTTGTAGGTGATGAGATTCGAAACCACACCTTCCTACTCCAGAGCAGCTGTTCTACCGATCGAACTACGCCGGCAAAGGCTTATATCTGCCACTTTGACATGTGAGTCACCTCTCACGTAGAAACGTCACTCATTGTTCAAAATCTTAAGAACGTTTACGTCGGTTAATGTCAGTAAGTAGTCAAGCAATCAAGAGAATTACGAGAGCCAATAATATGAATGAAAGCTATTATACACTGAGTGATCACTGAATTATAACCACCTACCTAATACTTCGTAGGTTCTTCTTTCGCTATCAGTACAGCAGCTATCCGACGTGGCAATGATTCAATAAGATGCCGGAAGCAGTTAGGAGGTACAGCCAACCAATCTGTGTGTAATGCGACCTTTAGTGCAGGAATAGAGGTGCTTGGTGTATCCAGCACCTCCACTGTAGATATAGTGTCCCTCAAGGGCTCTATTGGATTGATATTTTGGGGGGGGGGGTGGAGAATGTTCGGAGTTCAATCGATATGTTGGAAGTCTGAACTGTGTTCCTCAAACCATTCCAGCACAACATAGGAGCTGTGGCCCAGCGTATTGTCATCTTGAAAGACACCGGCGCCATTCGGGAAAAAGTGCAACATTGCTAGGTATACGGAGTCAGCAAGTTTTTCACGATAGGGGACACCAGTCATACGTTGTTCCACATGCACCAGGGGTCCAAGTTCTTGCTAGATAAGCAGTCCCCACACCATGCAATCGCGTCCACCTGCTTGCAATGGCAGGATGGATGCAGTGCCTCATGTTGTTTACGCCAAATACTAACACGGATATCCAAGGACTGGAGTACAATACGCGACTCTTTAGACCAGAACACATTTTTTCCAGTCATCGGACATTCAACTTTCATGATCTTTACACCAGGCGAGTCTTCTGCGCCGAAGAACCGTGGTTAGGAGAGAGTGTTGTCCTGATCGCCTGCTGTTATATCCCATATGTTCGAGAGTGCGATGCATGGTCATGACCGATACAGTTCCTTGTTTATGCCTGTTGTATTGTATTGGGTAGCCAACTGCTGAACAGTGTTGCGTCTGTTGGCCCGTACGAGTCGTCAGACCCGAGGCTCACCTCTCACATCAACATCTCATTGTCCTGTGTAGTTTTGCCTCAGCGTCGTTGTTTGACGATTTTCATGGCAGTCCTGCCACACTGTAACTGCGTTGGCTCGTGAGCAACGCCCCCCCCCCCCAGTTCAGTCGTTTGGGAAATCGAGGCACCCACTATCCTTTCTCGGCGTCCGATAGAACCTTCCGTTTACCTATCGCGCTCCGAATTTTACTACTTCCTGCTCCACTCACACCCAATACACTGATGAGCTATTACATTATGACTACCCCCAACCTAAAGGAATGAGTGCGCCTGGAGACCAAACGGCGGCGCAGATGAAGTGTACACAGTGCAGTACACATATAACCCGAGGACCAGCGTTTGGTTAGTAGAGTGCTCTGAGTGAGAAAGGGAAAAGCAGCCGATTTACCGGTGTTTGATAAAACACAAATTCTGATGGCACTGCGCTTCGGAACTACGATCTCGGAAACGGGGCGGCTTGTGGCTTGTTCACGAGCCGTTGTAGTGAGTAGGCATCAAAAGATGTGCACAGATGGCCAAACGACTAACCGTCATCCAGCCGTATGTCGTTTATAGCTCACTGACGTCAGAGGACAGCGGAGACCGTCGCGCATTGTTCAGAGCGACCGCTGGTCCACAGTTCCACAAATACCCCGCAGCTACAACAGTGGTAATCAGGGCAATGAGTCACAGCACATAGTTCATCGCAGCCTTCTGCGCATGGGCCTGCGTAGCGGAAGACCCAGTCGGGGTTTCATGTTCACTGCACGTCATCATCAACAATGCTCGAAATGGGCCCAAGATCGTCGAGATTGGACAGTGGATGATTGGAAGAAAGTGGCCTGGTCCGACGAATCAAGATTCCTGGTGCATCACGTAGACGGCTGAGCGCGGATACCAATTAGCAACGGAGGCATAGTACCAGGATGCACTGTTGGGCGGAAACAGGCCGCCGGCGGCGGTGTTATGCTGTGGCCGGTGTTTCACTTTAGGACCCATTATCCCAATAGCACAATCCTTGACAGCTGTCAGGTATCTGAACATCGTTGCGGACCAAGTGCATCCATTCATGGCAACGATTTTACTGGTGATGGCCATTACCAACAGGATAATGCGCCATGCCGCACTGCCAGAATCGTAAAGGAGTGATTCAAGGAGCATGCTGGTGAGTTTCTGTTAATGCTTTGTCCTCCAAATTCAGCTGACATGAACCCAAATGAACATTTGTGGTTCGACTTGGAAAAGCGGGTTAGCGCTAAATCACCACCACTTCGAAGTATATGGGAAGTGGAGGCTGCTGTTGATGTTATGGTACCAGATACAACAGGATACCTATTGCGATCTCATGGAATCGATGTCACGCCAAATGACCGCTGTTCTGTGGGCTAAAGGGGGTCCTACAGCTTATTAGGTAGGTGTTCATAATGTAATGACTCATCGGGTTATATGCTACGCTGGTCGACTAATCGCGCCCTCTCCGAAATCACATGTTCAATGGGCCGCATCCACTTTTGGCGGGGGTGGTCATAACTCAGTGATCACTCCGTGGATGATTAAATAAATAGTGGAAGCTCGGTTATACGTTTCTCAGTTATACATTTTTAACATTTATATGTAATTCGCCGTTAGTCCCGATATCTAACAGTAGCTTCTATCGCGTTTTCAGCTCGATTATACGAAATTCATTTACAGGCTGTTTGTGGTTATTACATTTACAGGCTGTTTGTGGTTACGTTAAAATTTGATTTTCAAGTTATCAAAAAGTAACAGTTCTTTGATTTTTTTTATACGTAACCAGGTACGTTACAACTTTGAGAGAATTGAGAGAGCGTTGTCATGTTTCTTTTTGATGCCGCTAAAGTTGAACTTTGATCAATCAGAGGAGGGTATGTTGTTTACTTCCGGTTTGGATGAAAATATTAGTTTCGTATTTCATGACATACGCGCTGTTTAAAAATTGATCAATCTCTGGGATGCAACTTTGTGGCTTCACTATTTCGTGGCCTGATAGAATAGAATCCTAAAGCATCCTCATTATTCCGCATTCCGATTTCAAACAGATGCACCTAGTATCCTCAGAAAAAATGCTCTTGATTCATGAGTTCCATACTGGAGCTCGGGCGTCAGAATTTTAGTAGACAGCACTTCACTTTATCTAGAATCACAGGGTTTTTATAGAAAGACAGAGTCGTCAAAGAGGAAGTTTGATTTTCTTAGATTTATAATTTTTGCAATGCAATAAATACATTATCGATTGTAATTTTTTCACTTTCGCCGTCGATTCGAACTCAAAAAAATCATTATTAAAGAACATCTTGTACTCTTTTAAAGCATAAAATGTTCTGCATTTTGAAATTTTGTTTGCACCTTTTTAACACCGTCCCCTACAAAAACGTATAACCGAGGTTTCCCGGCAAATGTACTTCTTTAGTGATCATGTCTTAAAAAGAGAAAGAAAACTTACCCAACATACCCGCTTTTTCTAGATCCTCTTGTTTTGTATTATCTTGTGAACGCGACGTATCGTAAGCTAAATTAATTTTCCTAGGGAAGTGGCTAAACATGTGGAGAAATAATTTTACATGCACTTTCCAAGTTTTGTGCTTAGGTGGAGCAGCGGTATACAACTATTTTATTATAATTTTCTGGCACGATATGCATTCTTTTGAAGATTGATTTATTTTCCCATTTCTGAACAGAAATTATGGAGCAAATCTCTCTATGCACTATTTCTTTTCACAATCACATACACGATCGTATCAAAATAACATTACCACCGCCCGAAATCACATTTCCCCCGCCCAAGTGCGTCACAAGCGAACGTGACAAGGTCGACCATGCGGAGATAGAAACTGCCGGCCAGATCAGATGAGCCACAGTGCATGACGTGAACACAGGTAGTGATTTGACCGATGTTAAAAAAATGTTCATCGGCCACCGCGCCAAGGGTGAAAACATATCATAAACACCAGACTTCGTGGGCGGTTCGCGAAGTTCTGTAGCAAGGGTGTTCTAAAAATGGACCGATGGCACACCGAGTACCTCCTGACGTAAAAACTGCGGAACCCCAAAAGTCATCGACGCCAGATGATAAAGTCGCCTCCGTTGAGTGGTACATGGCAATCGACGCCAGATGATAAAGTCACCTCCGTTAAGTGGTACATGGCAATCGACGCGCAACACTGCAGAAAGTGACCACGCAAATGAATGCTTGGACACCCAGGTATGTGTCCCCGATAACAGTAGAACGAACCCTGTTCCGCATGGGTCTCCGGGGTCGACGCTGCTCCAAGGCGTTCATGTTAACCCAGGTCCATCGGCAACGACGCCTGCAGTTCAGATGGGACTACCTTCATTCTATAGTGGAAGAGTGCGACTACCGTCATTAGACAGTGGAAGAGTGGGACTACCGTCATTGGACAGTGGAAGAGTTGGACTACCGTTATTGGACAGTGGAAGAGTGGGACTACCGTCATTGGACAGTGGAAGAGTGGGCCTACCGTCGTTGGACAGCGGAAGAGTGGGACTACCGTCATTGGACAGTGGAAGAGTTGGACTACGGTCATTGGTCAGTGGAAAAGTGGGACTACCGTCATTGGACAGTGAAAGAGTTGGACTACCGTCATTGGACAGTGGAAGAATGGGACTACCGTCATTGGACAGAGGAAGAGTGGGACTACCGTCATTGGACAGTGGAAGAGTGGGCCTACCGTCGTTGGACAGCGGAAGAGTGGGACTACCGTCATTGGACAGTGGAAGAGTTGGACTACGGTCATTGGTCAGTGGAAAAGTGGGACTACCGTCATTGGACAGTGAAAGAGTTGGACTACCGTCATTGGACAGTGGAAGAATGGGACTACCGTCATTGGACAGAGGAAGAGTGGGACTACCGTCATTGGACAGTGGAAGAATGGGACTACCGTCATTGGACAGCGGAAGAGTGGGACTACCGTCATTGGACAGAGGAAGAGTGGGACTACCGTCATTGGACAGCGGAAGAGTGGAACTACCGTCATTGGACAGTGGAAGAGTGGGACCACCGTCATTGGACAGTGGAAGAGTTGGACTACCGTCATTGGACAGTGGAAGAGTGGGACTACCGTCAATGGACAGTGGAAGAATGGGACTACCGTCTTTGGACAGTGGAAGAGTGGGACTACCGTCATTGGACAGCGGAAGAGTGGGACTACCGTCATTGGACAGTGGAAGAATGGGACTACCGTCATTGGACAGCGGATGAGTGGGACTACCGTCATTGGACAGAGGAAGAGTGAGACTACCGTCATTGAACAGCGGAAGAGTGGGACTACCGTCATTGGACAGTGGAAGAGTGGGACTTCCGTCATTGGACAGTGGAAGAGTTGGACTACCGTTATTGGACAGTGGAAGAGTGGGACTATCATTGGACAGTGGAAGAGTGGGCCTACCGTCGTTGGACAGCGGAAGAGTGGGACTACCGTCATCGGACAGTGGAAGAGTTGGACTACCGTCATTGGTCAGTGGAAAAGTGGGACTACCGTCATTGGACAGTGGAAGAGTTGGACTACCGTCATTGGACAGTGGAAGAATGGGACTACCGTCATTGTACAGTGGAAGAATGGGACTACCGTCATTGGACAGAGGAAGAGTGGGACTACCGTCATTGAACAGCGGAAGAGTGGAACTACCGTCATTGGACAGTGGAAGAGTGGGACTACCGTCATTGGGCAGTGGAAGAGTTGGACTACCGTTATTGGACAGTGGAAGAGTGGGACTATCATTGGACAGTGGAAGAGTGGGCCTACCGTCGTTGGACAGCGGAAGAGTGGGACTACCGTCATTGGACAGTGGAAGAGTTGGACTACCGTCATTGGTCAGTGGAAAAGTTGGACTACCGTCATTAGACAGTGGAAGAGTTGGACTACCGTCATTGGACAGAGGAAGAATGGGACTACCGTCATTGGACAGTGGAAGAATGGGACTACCGTCATTGGACAGAGGAAGAGTGGGACTACCGTCATTGGACAGTGGAAGAATGGGACTACCGTCATTGGACAGCGGAAGAGTGGGACTACCGTCATTGGACAGAGGAAGAGTGGGACTACCGTCATTGGACAGCGGAATAGTGGGACTACCGTCATCGAACAGCGGAAGAGTGGGACTACCGTCATTGGACGGTGTAAGATTGGGACCACCGTCATTGGACAGTGGAAGAGTGGGACTACCGTCATTGGACAGAGTGGGACTACCGTCAATGGACAGTGGAAGAGTGGGACTACCGTTTTTGGACAGTGGAAGAGTGGGACTACCGTCATTGACAGTGGAAGAGTGGGACTACCGTCATTGGACAGTGGAAGAATGGCACTACCGTCATTGGACAGCGGAAGAGTGGGACTACCGTCATTGGACGGTGGAAGAGTGGGACCACCGTCATTGGACAGTGGAAGAGTGGGACTACCGTCATTGGACAGTGGAAGAGTGGGACTACCGTCAATGGACAGTGGAAGAGTGGGACAACCGTCTTAGGACAGTGGAAGAGTGGGACTACCGTCATTGACTGTGGAAGAGTGGGACTACCGTCATTAGACAGTGGAAGAGTGGGACTACCGTCAATGGACAGTGGAAGAGTGGGACTACCGTCTTTGGACAGTGGAAGAGTGGGACTACCGTCATTGACAGTGGAAGAGTGGGACTACCGTCATTGGACAGTGGAAGAGTGGGACTACTGTCATTGGACAATGGAAGAGTGGGACTGCCGTCATTGGACAGCGGAAGAGTGGGACTACCATTATTGGACAGTGGAAGAGTGGAACTACCGTCATTGGACAGCGGAAGAGTGGAAATGGTTACGTTCTCAAACGAATACAGGTTTCTACTCCACAGAAGTTATGGGCGGTGGCGGATATGACGTCAGACACTCGAGAACGAACACCCTGACATGCATGTCTAGAGGATGTTTTCCTGGTATGACGTGGGACCGCCGGTACCAATGGATGGTTCCCTGAACGCCGATGGCTACCTGCCCATCCTCACTGACCACATTCATCCCTCCATGTTTTTCGTTTATTCTGGTGGTGATGGTGTCTACCAACAGGACAATGCGCAGAGCCACGTCGCTAAGGTGGAGCGAGAGTGGTTCCAGGGACACGACCGCGATATCTCCGTTCTCTCTTGGCCGACAAAATTGCCCGACCTCAATACCATAGAGCACTCGTATGTCTATTTAGATAGACAGGTTCAACGTGCCGACCCACAACCACGTCATCTCCGTGACCTCTGTGCTCTGCTGTAGTCCGAATGGGCACGTGTGCCTCTGGCAACCTTTCGAGGCCTCATTGCGGCCATGCCATGCCGTCTCGCCGCTGTCGTTCGGGCCAAGGGTTGTTATTCCCATTATTAGGTGGGTGGTCATATTATTCTGATACAACTGTGTATGTTTCAATGCTTGCAACTTGTAAACATATGTGATCTTTGCTACTCTCCGTTCTCTTTCTCGTCTGCGTGGTGACATGTCATTTTCATTAATTACTTTGTGTCTTTTCAAAATATTCGTCGTAAAACAATTTATTAGCATGTGAGAACTGCGTACCAACAATTCCGTTCTTGTATTGCTGGTGCTTTTAGGAAGTATTAATAGCACTGGGTTGCGCCAATACAGATTCGTAATTTCAAATTACTTTGTTTCTAACTAAGCTCCCAGAAACATTATTGGACTTCGCTGCTTTGAATGTGATCAATGTAATTTAAAATATGAAAGGAATTTAAAAACGTTTTCACTATCTCCTCGTAGAAAATTATGCAAGCAAGTGTTTGCTAAAATCAGATTGTTTGCAAAATAAACAACATATAAGTATGTAATTCAAGTTAAAAATATATAACACTTATAATCACTATTTCCAGCGCGGTCGAAGTCTGTAAAATGAATGATTCCGATTCCGTCGGTGCAGTTCTGATTTTGTGTGAGTACAAAACTATTTCCCCTTCTGATGCAAAAATTTCGTTTTATTTCCGATCTATTGTATGGAGACCTTAGAGCTCCTTTAGGAAATATTAATGGCCTAGTTGTCATGGGGCGTAGGTCTGTGACTAGGCTTACGAGTTGGAGTCCCGGATGGAGCATGGATGGTGTGTTACGCAAGGACTCACACTTTCCCTGTGCGAATGGCCCAAATATGAGCCCATACATTTTCCCATTGTGATCATTATACCCCAAGTAAAGGAAAAGAAAGGAAAGTTTTTACAAAACCTAAAAGCTTCAATTTCATATTCATAAGGGAAACGAAACATACTATTTAATACAAAACAGCTTTCATGGGCACAAACTGTTTACCGAACTGCACATTTTTTATTTTTTTTTTTGCACCCACGCTATATCGGTTTCGGTAACACACGATTTCAACTCTCCCTAGGTAGTAATAACATATCAGCTGACCAATGTGATAAGAGGTCAGTTATTACTGTGATAAATGATAAGACAGACAGTATGATTTTTATTGCAAACATGAAGTTAAGTCAAAAGTATATATCAATTGTTTTGGGTCATTTTAATAGAATGAGATGTAGAAAACGCATTTGGGCACTTGTAGTGTAAATGTGAAGGGAACAGCTGTACCTTTATATCTGCAACATAATCATCAACAGCAGTTTCAATCCACTGCTGGGGACAAAGATTTCCCCAAGTCTCTTGTACCACTTTCTATTTTGAACTAGTCTCTTCCAAGTCAGTCCTGCATTCTTCCGATATGCATCAATGCATATTCAGTATGGTCTTCTGCTGGGCAGTTTCCTGCCCGTTTGAATCCAGTCTAGTATATCAGTTGTTCAACGGTGGTCAGTTCTACTAGCTATAAGTCTAGCCCATTGCCACTTCAGGGCCTTTGCTTGGATCAAGAAGTTAACTATACCCCCTTAATTTTTGTAATCCATATGTTCCTCATTCTATCTTTCCTTGTTACAACAAACATGCATCCATCTGTCCTTCTTTCATTTTTTCGCGGCATCTTCACGACTCTTTTAGTTGAGGGGTCCTTGTCTTTCATCCATAAGTAAGAACTGAATGCATTATTTCGTTAAACACTTCTTTTCAGACATAATGTAAATTGCTCTTACCCAAATTGCACTACTTCTTCCGAAAGCTTTCCTATCAAGTTTCATGAACCTATTTATTTCTTCTTCAATGTGACCTTCGTTTGGTATCTGTTGTCCAAGCTTAATGTGGACTTTGATCGGTTATTTCTCAATCCGTCCCATTTACTTCCAACCAGGGTTGGTAAGGTTTTGGACACGACGGTAAAAACCACGGTATTTACCGTACTGTCCAAACTCTTATGTCCGAAACTGTCCAAAACCTCTGCCAGACAACCGTATGTATAAAATTATAAAATATGTTAGAATATGTAAAAATACACAATAATATAAATAACCACATGTAAAAAAATGTAATTGAAAACTATATATATATATACATATACAGTTATATTAATTGTTTTTAGAATAATAAGTCGAACATTTTAATACAAATAGTATGACGTTTTTGTTAAATTTTACTTATATACAGCCATTGCTGGCACACTATGTTACATTTAAAGAAATACAATTTGCATTAGGCTCAATATCGGGTTTAATTTTAAAATAATTTACATTTGTTGTACTACAAAAAGTGAACAGTAATATGAAACTAATACATGAAAAGGGAAACAAAAACCAGTTACCAACACTACAGAAAGATATTAGTGCAAAGTACAAGAGAAACGTTAATAATCCAGCGCAATTGATTCTCTTAACATCCAATAACACATAACCAGTTTAGATGCTGTGTTTGTGCCAAGACGATTTCTGAGTTTTTAATGTATTACTCTGAAGTTTGAAAACATTCTTTCAATCGATGCCGAACTTGCAGGGCACGAAAGTAGGAAAGCAATATGTTGTAGACAATCTTTTGAAAATCGTTGTAGTTCTAGTGTTTTTCCTACTGCTGTCCACCATGTGACATTACTGATACTTCTTCCAGATGCAGTGAAGTAAGTAGGAGGCAATGGCTCAGCTTTAGCTTCATATGCAATCAAAAGGGAAATGCTGTTGGGATACCTGTTAACTAGCCATGAACGTGCGCTTTCTTTTTGAATGTTAGACAGACCTTCTCCTTTATTATTTGGATTCAGGAAGTAGGACAGGAAGTGGAAAGGTTTCATGGCTTGATCCATTCGTTTTGTAAATTCTTAGATGCGGGGTTGTAAACACTCTTCTTTCAACAACATGAGCCATGTATGGCAGGCTTCATGAATGGTAGCATTATCTCTTTGCAAACAGTCCAGCGAATCGGCAACTAGCTTCAGTTGTTGCAATGAATCTTTAGCGTGTTTATATAAATTATAATCACTTATAAGAGTAACTATGTCTCTGTCTATGTGATCTGCATGTTTCTCAACTATTTTTTGGTATGCTGCTCTGTTGCGCAGAAAGGTTTCAATGCAAGTTATTTGACTCTTCACCTTGTATCTCCCGGTAACTGGGGCTTCAGTGAATTAGGAATTTCATTAAGCAATTCACTAGGTACATGATGGTGGCGGAAACACTTTTGAACCTTCACAATGTTGTTTAGCACTGAAACCGGTGTTATATCCTGTCCCAGGAGGTTTAAATACTGGGCACTGCATCCATATACCCCCAAGCTATTATATTCTTCACACAGGAGTTCCTTTGCTTTCTCCATAACTCTGGCATTATTAGTGACCACAGCCTTTAGATCACAATTATATTCTTTCTTTGCTTTTGAAATAGCCGATTGTAAAACATCTTTGTGATATTGTGCATTTTTTGTATGTGTACCTGATTCCACTGAATCCAAAAACTAAGATTTCCCCTCTACTGAATACAAGTTGCAATAAGTGGATCATTGTGTATATTACTCCATCCATCTTCAATCAGCGTGACCTGTTTACCTTCGATAAGTGTCTTGGTTCTATTTGTGACTTCTGCTGACGCTATATCTAAAAGTTCTCATGCTAATGCTTTACGACTTGGCGGTCCATATCCTGGACGCAGAGCTAAAACTAATTAATTGAAGGTTTGATGTTCTACTGCAGTGAAGGCAATATTGTTGGCGTAAAAAAATTTGACAACCAGTATATTCAAATTGTCTGTAGTTTTGACACTTTTTTTTAAATATGGGAACCTAAACGCTGCTGAGTTTTCATCTTTTTTGGTGGCACAACAAATCCACTTTCATTTACTTCTAGGAGTTCAAAGTTTGATGAATCCCGGTCTCCAGTGTCTGCATTACTTATAGGTCTATCATTACATACCTTTTCAGCTTTGCAAGATAAAATGTGTTTTCTCAATCTGTCTGCCTTTCCAAGTTGAACATTTCCACAGTATTTACATTTGGCATATTTACTATTACTTCCAGATTTTACCTCATTCTGTACCTTAAGAAAATGTTGCCACACACTATCTGATGGTCTACCACCTTTGTGCATTTTCAGTTTAAAATGTAATTCTGATTTTTTTACTAAAACTAAAACACTTCTTTCTTCTTCAGGTTTTAGGCATCTCAAAACCAGTCTCCCCAGATCAAAATAAAGATGTCTGTCTCCTGAAATGTAATGAAATATTTATATTTCAGTGAAATGCTGGTACAGTAATACTTTTTTTACACGCACATGATAATCACGTATTTATTAATTACTATTACTGTACATAATTTTACATGCAAAATGTTTTTAATAAAAAAAACTAAAAAACTTTATTTTGTTAGTCTGTTAGTAGTTTTTTTAGTCTGTTTGTGAAGTTCTAGGAAAATCTTCTGGTTTTTAAGTGATATTTTTCATATTTTGACAGCTCTAGGTTTTAGACAGTTTTAGACGGTAAAAACCACATGTCCTGTCCAAAACCAGTTTCGGACGTCCAAAACTCCAACCCTGCTTCCAACCTTCTGTTTTTGTAAAAGCATTTTACGTGAACGTCTTCGACAAATTCAAATTTAAGACCACCTTTTTTCTCCTGTCAGCAAGTTCCTGGATTATACACTTATGCACTGCAGCTCTAAGAGGGGGGGGGGGTCTTATAAAAATGACACTGTCGTCAGCAGAACGAAGATGCGTTAAATAATCCATATTCAGTTTTATTCCTTTGCCATCACAGTTCAGTGATTGAAAAACAGTCCACAATGTGGTATTGAGGAATTTGGGATATATAGTGTTATCTAATCTCACTCGCGTTCCAATTTTTAAAAGTGCTGTGGCCTAGAACAGTCGAACTCTTGCCTTTGCATTTTCATAGACGTTATTAATTATGTTGATGAATGCATCTCCAATGCCACAAGATTCCGAAGACAATGAAACTGCTGATGGTTTTAGGAAGTCAAAAGCCTTTTATGACCGCAATATATAGCAGGAGTTCATCTTTACTCCTTTCAACTAGTTATCTCAGTACATGCATGCATATATTTTTAAATATTCGGTA
This sequence comes from Macrothele yani, assembly GCA_039090855.1. Classification (NCBI taxonomy): domain Eukaryota; kingdom Metazoa; phylum Arthropoda; class Arachnida; order Araneae; family Macrothelidae; genus Macrothele; species Macrothele yani. Next base: position 85,636,146 of record CM076999.1, read on the forward strand.
TGATTTGTATATTGTAAGCACACCGGACAAAAAAACAGTCACCCGTTTCAGAACGTACCTAATAACAGGTGACGGCGCCTCTTGCCTTGATAACAGCATCAATCCGGTGTGGTAGAGACTCCACTAGGTTCAGGGGCGTAGGCAGGATTTTGTCTTGGGGGGCGGGGCAGTCTAACATTTACTAGTTTAAAAGAAGTACGGGAAGGACTCAGGAGTGGCTACAGTGCAATAGATCATATCCACGTACTGAGCGAACTAATTGAAAGATCGAGGGAATAAGAACTTCCACTGTGCATGGCTTTTATCGATTATGAAAAATCCTTTGATTCGGTGAAACCATCAGCAGTTACAATGGCTCTGAAATCCTGCGGTATTGAAGATGCATGCATTAATATTATTAATAACATCTATGAAAATGCAAGTGCAAAGATTCGGCTGTTTGAAAATACAACACAGATAAAAATTGGAAAGGGAGTGAGACAGGGTGACACCATATCTCCGAAGCTCTTTAACGCCACATTCGAAAATGTCTTTCAATCACTGAACTGGGAAAACAAAGAGATAAAGATTAATGGAGATTATCTAACCCACCTTCGTTTTGCTGATGACGTAGTCATTTTTGCAACTACCCCATCAGAGCTGCAGAGCATGATCCATGAACGTGCTGACAAGAGTAAAGAAGTGGGATTAAAAATGAACTTTCGAGAGGCAAAAGACATGTTCAATGCTTTTACAAGAAATGAAGATTTGTCGATTGATAGAGGAAAGCTGGAGATAACAGGCACGTACGTTTATCTTGGACAGCAGATATCAAGTGAGGGTCACATTGATGAAGAAATTAATCGGCGTACAAAACTTGCCTGGAGAGCTTTTGGAAGAAACAGCATAATTTTCAAGAGCAATATGCCATTATGTCTTAAAAGAAAAGTGTTTGATCAATACATCCTTCCAGTGCTTACGTATGGTGCAGAGACGTGGACCTTAACTAAAAGAGACATACAAAGGCTGCAGACAACTCAAAGGTGCATGGAGAGGTGCATGCTTGGTGTAACCAGGAGAGATAAATAGAGGAACTCATGGATCTGAAAATTGACAAGAGTGGAAGACATCATGATCAGAGTTAAATCCCTGAAATGTCAATGGGCTGGGCATACTGCCAGAAGGGCAGATCATCGATGGACAGCCGAAATTTTAGATTGGATTCCAAGGGACAGGAAAAGACCCAAAAGAAGACCACATGGGAGATGGGTGGATGAAATTCGAAAGTATGCGGGAGTGACATGGAGGAGACTGGCACAAGACAGACCGTTGTGGAGGAAATTTGGGGAGACCTTCGTCCAGCAGTGGATTGATAATGGTTGACAATGGTGATGATGATGATGATATATGTGTGTGTCCAAAGGTTTAGAAACAGAACAACCTGTGGCAGGTCGTTGCTTAAACGTTTCAGTGTTTACATTATTAGTAACGAACAGTTACACCGATACCTTTTGGGTTGGATTCTTACATATACACAAATCATAATATGAAAGAAAAAAAAACAATTCGCTAGATTAGAATATTTTGATACTGCCTGAATTTGAAATCCTGGACAGAGCTGTTAAGCCGAAAGTATGACTTCCAATATATCATTAATACACAGTAATTTAAAAATAGATCTTAAGAACTGTAAAATTCAGGATAATTACTTTTTTAATCACACTGGGTCCTATAATTACAATTTAAATCTGGGTCTCCTGCTTTTCTCTGATAAGTCAGCGATAACTTCATCTGCACTAAGGGATATATCTCTGTGTACATATAACATTGTTAAACCATTTTATCTGTCTTCAGAGGTAGTGATGCGCAAGCACGATTTTATTCTCCGGAGGGTTGAGAAATACCGTTCCACAGAGCTAGTTGATACTGGAAAAACACATAAAATCTTCAACAGTTTATGTACATTAGGTTATATTGCAATATTGCATTGTTTCAAAACGTCAGTTGCATTGCGTAACTCCGCATTTTTTATAATGCTACTTAGGCGTCTTCTCCATAGCTGTAATTCTGTTTTCATAGTTTTGCTGTCATCCAGCTCACTTGAATAAAAATGCAGTGTTTTTTCTAAGTTGTTCTCGTTGATAGATAAGAAATTGTGAAAAGGCAGTAAACACTAACACTGAAAACCTTTAATAACGGTTTTATGCATTAGAAATCTTCGATCAATTTCTTGTACGAACTGTGGCCACACTTCTCGGACATTAACATTGAATGACGTCACTAGATTAGATGACCTCTCTCGTGAGCCACACGAGGAGGTTAGAATAATATTTCTAGAGATGCCCTGGTCTCTTAACCGTGAAACCGCAAACTGTGGGAAATTTGACGTTGTTTACATCATACCTATGTAATTTCATCTGTTTGTATTTAGGAATTGCGTGGTTTTGGGTTGCAGAAACCGTGTTAATATCATCAAACCGGAATGAATTATACTTCTTACACGAGTGAAGTTTACAATTTTAACGTTATGTTTTGTTTAGAATTCTCACCAATGTTAGTGTACTTCAATTTAAAATAAAAATGGGAAGGACCCTCAAAATAATTATGAATTTTATAAATTCAGCATTTTCTCCCACATTGCCAACAAGTTACGATGCGAAATCGGAAATATTTGCGACGAAAGAAGGCGATTCGGCCAACACAAAATGCATTGCAATAGCATTGAAAACCATCAGCTTTCCAACACTTTGGCGGCCGTCGCTCGCCGTTAAAGGCTTCACGCAAAGTGGTGCTGCTTCATTAACAAGGGCATCTCCAGATATCTTATTCTTACCTCCTTGGATCAACACTTCTCGGACAATAACGGTGAATGACGTCACGAGATCATGTGACCTCTCTCGTGAAGATGGTAAGTAAACAAACCAGATCAGAGCGCTTTTGGTTTTCTATCGTGTAAGACGTTCTGTATGTCGGCGGCATCAAAAGTATATCTAACATTCATTTATTATTAAATATCGTAATGGAAGATTTTACTAGTGTATATAAAGTGTATATAATAAAGCATATTAGAGCTGCACGACTCGTTATCCAACTATCGAGAAGATACCAGGCTCAGATTATTCAAACTTATGCACCCACCACAAGTCATCCTGAAGAAGAAATTGAAGAATTTTATGAGGAAATTCGTCATCTAAATAATAAAGGTAAGCAGCACTTGAAGATAATTATGGGAGATTTCAATGCAAAAATAGGGCAACGGCAACAGAATGAAACTTCAGTAGGTAAATTCGGTCACGGCAACAGAAACCAGCGTGGAAATACTCTCGTTGAGTTTGCAGAGGCAGAAGGATTTTTCATCTTGAACTCCTTTTTCAAGAAAAAGCCACACAGGAAATGGACATGGAGACATCCAATTGGGACGACAAGTGAAATTGATTTTATTATGTGTAACAAAAAATTCGTCATCGAAGACTGCAGTGTGCTGAACAAGTTCAACACAGGTAGTGACCATAGATTGGTGAGATGTAAGATGCACCTCAACACTAAACTGGAACGTGGCAAGCTCATAAGACAAACAAAATGTATTGACATAACCAACCTTAAAAAACACCATAATACTTTCAAGTTGGAACTGAAGAACAGATTCTCTGCTTTAGAAGGCCTAACATCGGAAGAAGTGGATATTTCGGAAGTTAACAGAAAAGTAACCAAAGCTCTAATGGAAACAGCAACAAAATTAGCTGGGTCTAAGAACACGTTGCATGTGAACAAATTATCAGGAAAAACCAAAATGTTGATGCAAAAAAGAAGAGAGATGAGGACAACTAAAGAAGATGTGACTTCCAAAGTGGAATATATAGAGCTATGCAAGACAACACGAAAAAGTATCGCTGAAGACGTAAGGAAATTCAACTGTGAGCTAGTGAGGAAAGCAATTGAAAACAACCAAAGCCTTAAGATAGCAAAGGGACATCTCAGTAAGGGAAGAAAACAGATTATGGCTCTGAGAAAAGAAGATGGTTCTATAACAAGAAATAGAGGCGAAATTTTGACAAGAGTGAAAGATTTCTACTCCAAATTATATGAAAGGGATGATACATGTACTCCAGACATCATGAAAGGTACCAGAGTTCTTCCAGTCCTCCCAGCAGAAGTTGCTCATGCAATCAAGAATATGAAGCGGGGGAAAGCTCCAGGAGAAGATGGAATTCCTATAGACATCATACAAGAAGCAAGTGGAGAAATTGAAACAGTACTCGCCCAAATTTTCACTCGATGCCTTAATGAAGGGAAGATTCCTGAGGATTGGAACACCGCTATAATGATCCTGCTACATAAAAAAGGTGACATTGAGGATCTCAGGAACTACAGACCTATCAGCATCCTATCAGTGGTTTATAAAATCTTCACTAAAGTTTTTTCACACCGCTTGAAGGTAACACTGGACATGGCTCAACCGAGAGAACAAGCTGGATTCAGGAGTGGCTACAGCACAATAGATCATATCCACGTACTGAGAGAACTAATTGAAAGAGCGAGGGAATATGAACTTCCATTGTGCATGGCTTTTATCGATTATGAAAAAGCCTTTGATTCGGTGAAACCATCAGCAGTTACCACGGCTCTGAAATCCTGCGGTATTGAAGATGCATACATTAATATTATTAATAACATCTATGAAAATGCAAGTGCAAAGATTCGGCTGTTTGAAAATACAACACACATAAAAATTGGAAAGGGAGTGAGACAAGGTGACACCATATCTCCGAAGCTCTTTAATGCCACATTGGAAAATGTCTTTTAATCACTGAACTGGGAAAACAAAGGGATAAAGATTAATGGAGATTATCTAACCCACCTTCGTTTTGCTGATGACGTAGTCATTTTTGCAACTAGCCCATCAGAGCTGCAGAGTATGATCCAGGAACTTGCTGACAAGAGTAAAGAAGTGGGATTAAAAATGAACTTTCAGAAGACAAAAGTGATGTTCAATGCTTTTACAAGAAATGAAGATTTATCGATTGATGGAGAAAAACTGGAGATAACAGATACGTATGTTTATCTTGGACAGCAGATATCAAGTGAGGGTCACATTGATGAAGAAATTAATCGGCGTACAAAACTTGCCTGGAGAGCTTTTGGAAGAAACAGCATAATTTTCAAGAGCAATATGCCATTATGTCTTAAAAGAAAAGTGTTTGATCAATACATCCTTCCAGTGCTTACGTATGGTGCAGAGACGTGGACCTTAACTAAAAGAGACATACAAAGGCTGCAGACAACTCAAAGGTGCATGGAGAGGTGCATGCTTGGTGTAACCAGGAGAGATAAATAGAGGAACTCATGGATCTGAAAATTGACAAGAGTGGAAGACATCATGATCAGAGTTAAATCCCTGAAATGCCAATGGGCTGGGCATACTGCCAGAAGGGCAGATCATCGATGGACAGCCGAAATTTTAGATTGGATTCCAAGGGACAGGAAAAGACCCAAAAGAAGACCACATGGGAGATGGGTGGATGAAATTCGAAAGTATGCGGGAGTGACATGGAGGAGACTGGCACAAGACAGACCGTTGTGGAGGAAATTTGGGGAGACCTTCGTCCAGCAGTGGATTGATAATGGCTGACAATGGTGATGATGATGATGATATATGTGTGTGTCCAAAGGTTTAGAAACAGAACAACCTGTGGCAGGTCGTTGCTTAAACGTTTCAGTGTTTACATTATTAGTAACGAACAGTTACACCGATACCTTTTGGGTTGGATTCTTACATATACACAAATCATAATATGAAAGAAAAAAACAATTCGCTAGATTAGAATATTTTGATACTGCCTGAATTTGAAATCCTGGACAGAGCTGTTAAGCCGAAAGTATGACTTCCAATATATCATTAATACACAGTAATTTAAAAATAGATCTTAAGAACTGTAAAATTCAGGATAATTACTTTTTTAATCACACTGGGTCCTATAATTACAATTTAAATCTGGGTCTCCTGCTTTTCTCTGATAAGTCAGCGATAACTTCATCTGCACTAAGGGATATATCTCTGTGTACATATAACATTGTTAAACCATTTTATCTGTCTTCAGAGGTAGTGATGCGCAAGCACGATTTTATTCTCCGGAGGGTTGAGAAATACCGTTCCACAGAGCTAGTTGATACTGGAAAAACACATAAAATCTTCAACAGTTTATGTACATTAGGTTATATTGCAATATTGCATTGTTTCAAAACGTCAGTTGCATTGCGTAACTCCGCATTTTTTATAATGCTACTTAGGCGTCTTCTCCATAGCTGTAATTCTGTTTTCATAGTTTTGCTGTCATCCAGCTCACTTGAATAAAAATGCAGTGTTTTTTCTAAGTTGTTCTCGTTGATAGATAAGAAATTGTGAAAAGGCAGTAAACACTAACACTGAAAACCTTTAATAACGGTTTTATGCATTAGAAATCTTCGATCAATTTCTTGTACGAACTGTGGCCACACTTCTCGGACATTAACATTGAATGACGTCACTAGATTAGATGACCTCTCTCGTGAGCCACACGAGGAGGTTAGAATAATATTTCTAGAGATGCCCTGGTCTCTTAACCGTGAAACCGCAAACTGTGGGAAATTTGACGTTGTTTACATCATACCTATGTAATTTCATCTGTTTGTATTTAGGAATTGCGTGGTTTTGGGTTGCAGAAACCGTGTTAATATCATCAAACCGGAATGAATTATACTTCTTACACGAGTGAAGTTTACAATTTTAACGTTATGTTTTGTTTAGAATTCTCACCAATGTTAGTGTACTTCAATTTAAAATAAAAATGGGAAGGACCCTCAAAATAATTATGAATTTTATAAATTCAGCATTTTCTCCCACATTGCCAACAAGTTACGATGCGAAATCGGAAATATTTGCGACGAAAGAAGGCGATTCGGCCAACACAAAATGCATTGCAATAGCATTGAAAACCATCAGCTTTCCAACACTTTGGCGGCCGTCGCTCGCCGTTAAAGGCTTCACGCAAAGTGGTGCTGCTTCATTAACAAGGGCATCTCCAGATATCTTATTCTTACCTCCTTGGATCAACACTTCTCGGACAATAACGGTGAATGACGTCACGAGATCATGTGACCTCTCTCGTGAAGATGGTAAGTAAACAAACCAGATCAGAGCGCTTTTGGTTTTCTATCGTGTAAGACGTTCTGTATGTCGGCGGCATCAAAAGTATATCTAACATTCATTTATTATTAAATATCGTAATGGAAGATTTTACTAGAGTATATAAAGTGTATATAATAAAGCATATTAGAGCTGCACGACTCGTTATCCAACTATCGAGAAGATACCAGGCTCAGATTATTCAAACTTATGCACCCACCACAAGTCATCCTGAAGAAGAAATTGAAGAATTTTATGAGGAAATTCGTCATCTAAATAATAAAGGTAAGCAGCACTTGAAGATAATTATGGGAGATTTCAATGCAAAAATAGGGCAACGGCAACAGAATGAAACTTCAGTAGGTAAATTCGGTCACGGCAACAGAAACCAGCGTGGAAATACTCTCGTTGAGTTTGCAGAGGCAGAAGGATTTTTCATCTTGAACTCCTTTTTCAAGAAAAAGCCACACAGGAAATGGACATGGAGACATCCAATTGGGACGACAAGTGAAATTGATTTTATTATGTGTAACAAAAAATTCGTCATCGAAGACTGCAGTGTGCTGAACAAGTTCAACACAGGTAGTGACCATAGATTGGTGAGATGTAAGATGCACCTCAACACTAAACTGGAACGTGGCAAGCTCATAAGACAAACAAAATGTATTGACATAACCAACCTTAAAAAACACCATAATACTTTCAAGTTGGAACTGAAGAACAGATTCTCTGCTTTAGAAGGCCTAACATCGGAAGAAGTGGATATTTCGGAAGTTAACAGAAAAGTAACCAAAGCTCTAATGGAAACAGCAACAAAATTAGCTGGGTCTAAGAACACGTTGCATGTGAACAAATTATCAGGAAAAACCAAAATGTTGATGCAAAAAAGAAGAGAGATGAGGACAACTAAAGAAGATGTGACTTCCAAAGTGGAATATATAGAGCTATGCAAGACAACACGAAAAAGTATCGCTGAAGACGTAAGGAAATTCAACTGTGAGCTAGTGAGGAAAGCAATTGAAAACAACCAAAGCCTTAAGATAGCAAAGGGACATCTCAGTAAGGGAAGAAAACAGATTATGGCTCTGAGAAAAGAAGATGGTTCTATAACAAGAAATAGAGGCGAAATTTTGACAAGAGTGAAAGATTTCTACTCCAAATTATATGAAAGGGATGATACATGTACTCCAGACATCATGAAAGGTACCAGAGTTCTTCCAGTCCTCCCAGCAGAAGTTGCTCATGCAATCAAGAATATGAAGCGGGGGAAAGCTCCAGGAGAAGATGGAATTCCTATAGACATCATACAAGAAGCAAGTGGAGAAATTGAAACAGTACTCGCCCAAATTTTCACTCGATGCCTTAATGAAGGGAAGATTCCTGAGGATTGGAACACCGCTATAATGATCCTGCTACATAAAAAAGGTGACATTGAGGATCTCAGGAACTACAGACCTATCAGCATCCTATCAGTGGTTTATAAAATCTTCACTAAAGTTTTTTCACACCGCTTGAAGGTAACACTGGACATGGCTCAACCGAGAGAACAAGCTGGATTCAGGAGTGGCTACAGCACAATAGATCATATCCACGTACTGAGAGAACTAATTGAAAGAGCGAGGGAATATGAACTTCCATTGTGCATGGCTTTTATCGATTATGAAAAAGCCTTTGATTCGGTGAAACCATCAGCAGTTACCACGGCTCTGAAATCCTGCGGTATTGAAGATGCATACATTAATATTATTAATAACATCTATGAAAATGCAAGTGCAAAGATTCGGCTGTTTGAAAATACAACACACATAAAAATTGGAAAGGGAGTGAGACAAGGTGACACCATATCTCCGAAGCTCTTTAATGCCACATTGGAAAATGTCTTTTAATCACTGAACTGGGAAAACAAAGGGATAAAGATTAATGGAGATTATCTAACCCACCTTCGTTTTGCTGATGACGTAGTCATTTTTGCAACTAGCCCATCAGAGCTGCAGAGTATGATCCAGGAACTTGCTGACAAGAGTAAAGAAGTGGGATTAAAAATGAACTTTCAGAAGACAAAAGTGATGTTCAATGCTTTTACAAGAAATGAAGATTTATCGATTGATGGAGAAAAACTGGAGATAACAGATACGTATGTTTATCTTGGACAGCAGATATCAAGTGAGGGTCACATTGATGAAGAAATTAATCGGCGTACAAAACTTGCCTGGAGAGCTTTTGGAAGAAACAGCATAATTTTCAAGAGCAATATGCCATTATGTCTTAAAAGAAAAGTGTTTGATCAATGCATCCTTCCAGTGCTTACGTATGGTGCAGAGACGTGGACCTTAACTAAAAGAGACATACGAAGGCTGCAGACAACTCAAAGCAGCATGGAGAGGTGCATGCTTGGTATAACCAGGAGAGATAAGAAGAGGAACTCGTGGATCCGAAAAATGACAAGAGTGGAAGACATCATGATCAGAGTTAAATCCCTGAAATGGCCATGGGCTGGACATACTGCCAGAAGGACAGACCATAGATGGACAGCCGAAATTTTAGATTGGATTCCAAGGGACAGGAAAAGACCCAGAAAAAGACCACATGGGAGATGGGTAAATGAAGTTCGTAAATATGCGGGAGTGACATGGAGGAGACTGGCACAAGACAGACCGTTGTGGAGGAAACTTGGGGAGACCTTCGTCCAGCAGTGGATTGATAATGGTTGACAATGATGTTTAGTTATATTTCATGGAAGTCGACCTGGAGAGTTATGTGCTTCATCGCCTAATGTAGATCTCACATCGTATACTTATGACGTCAATATGCATCATAAATATCTTATTATACGCGTCGATGATTAACAGCAAGAGTACAAGTTAAGGGTTGGTTTAGCAGACTTTTATCCTGCCAGCTACCGCCCACAGAACGAATCTAAAAACGGCAAGAACACATAGCATCTGTTGTAATTTTGAGAAGAATGTGTTTCTACGTTGAAACGATTAATTTGTCTGTTACATAAACGTGGTATTTTGATGTCAAAATCTAGTAATTTCGATTTTTCAATTAATTCTTGAAATATTTTTTTTAATTTGTAACCGGATTTTTTCTCATTGATTGTATTTCATGTTTTAGATCCTCTGCAAGATCCATAGCTTCAACTAAATCTATGTTTACTTTCTGTAATGTTTTGCACAGTAAAATGGGGTACGGAAAAACCACATCAATGACAAACACTCTAATATTGATTTTACAATTTTTATCGCCAACGAAATTTGCATGGCTTTTGATGACGTTTCCCTGTCATTCCAGGAACTCATTTCTTCTGAAACATTTGAGACTGCGAGCTGAAGCTCCAAAAAAGTGCTAACGGCATTGTATCTATCTACCCATCTTGTTGGTCATAAACGCTTTAGTTTCTCCTTTCTGAAATCTGGAAGTATATTTTTTACCTTTGTTTGTAAGAATGACTGACGTTTAGGGGTATTGAAAAATTCGTAAACGTTTTCTACTGTACCCATGACATTGCGAAAGCCTTGAACCTCACATGTCCCATAAATGGATAAATTTAAGCTGTGTTAGCTACAATGAACGAACATAGCTGACTGGAAATTTTCTTTCATGACCGCTTGAACACCATTAAATTTTCCTGCCGTTGCTGTTGTTCCATCGTAACCCTGACCCCTGAGGTACTTGGTTTCCACACCAAATTTATCCAATGTGGTTATTATTATTTGAGCTAATTCTTTTCCTGTGGTATTATCACTCACTGGCACAAACTGCAAACATTTTTCATTTATCTTTGCTGTTTCGTCGTTAACGTAGCGAAGGCTTAAAGAAAACTGTTCAGTTCCCCCAATGTCAGCAGTTTCATCCGCTAAAATTGAGAAGCATTTTAATGCATTTACCATGTTGGCAACTTTTTTTGTAAGCAATGTATTGCAACTTTCAATTATCTCGTTCTGTATTGTAGGACTCATACACTGAGAATTTTTCCCGGTGTGTTCACGAATAGTCACAAAATCCCCTGTGGCAATCTCTTTCGCAGCCATTTTAAGTCCGAAACGGAGAATTGACCTAAAATTTCCTTCATTCTCAGTAGGTTCTTGACCTAATTTGAAAGCTCCCAACTCACAGTGGCCCCACAAAAGCAGCCCTTTTTTGCCGCGCAAAAGTACTATTTCAATAACAGGAGCAATGAGCTTACGATTTCTTTCCACTTCGGCTTTTTCAGCAGCATTTAGCCTATGGTAAATGGGTTCACTTCTTTACAAAACAACATCTTCCAGATCTTGGGCAGCCTTGAAACATTGCTTATGGTAATTTGTGGCTTCATGGTAGTTATAGTGCCTCACATCACATTTCCATTTTTTAAACGGTTTCTTGCATAGCTGTACTAGTGGCTGGGATGCAGTTCCTGCTCCACTCACGGAAAAAGGACACAATATTTGCAATAGGCACCGTCTTCCAATTGGTAGTAGGATAACCATTTCCATAGTTCCAGCAACTTAATCTGGAATCTGAGATTTTTTCCCCCGACAGCAGTCGCAAGAAAATCGAACCAACTTTCTGGCACCCAAAATCTTGCAACTCGTTAAATTTATCGTTCTCGTTCAAATTTTTACTTACTAGTAATGCATTGTCATTTGGACTTGATTTTATTTCCGTTTTTGGGACTTCTCTGACAAGATCATTCTACGTCCGAGGCCTCTCGCACAGCAGCTGCTTTATTTACAACCGATTCTGAGAGAATTTCCTCACTCCTAATTTTCCTCGCAAATTAATCAGGTATGGTACGCAAATGTTTGCACATCGCAAATGATGAAACCGCCAAAAGAAAAAACCTAAAGGTTTGCAGAACCGAAGACGACTGTGTTTACGTACTGTAAGAACGCAAGCGCCTCGATCACGAAACCGGTTTTTCCTCCCCTCCCTTCTCTGAAACAATGAATACGCCTCAACTCGTGAGCCGGGGTCGTTTTCACATTACAGTTTCTTCCAGAATCAACTCGGGTTACGTATGCACCCTACATCTCAGCGCATGCGTCAGGTGAAGCTCGTTCCGGAATGGGTCTCTTCTAGTGAAAAAGCAGCACAGCTTCCGCAGCTGATCGCCTTGGCAAGCCTCGAACGGAGAGATAATATGGGTGGGTAGGAGGGAGGATACAAAAAGTGGCCAAACAGGATTACTCTAGCATTGTAGTATCTCTCTTTCCATTGTAGTATCTCTCTTTCCATTGTAGTATCTCTCTTTCCATTGTAGTATCTCTCTTTCCATTGTAGTATCTCTCTTTCCATTGTAGTATCTCTCTTTTCATTACACTTGCATCCTCTCTTTCCGTCTTGTGAAAAAGCAGCCGCCTGTTTCTGGATCGCTTACAGTCATCGTTCGGAGTTTATTCGTAATCATCATCTAGGCTCGGGAGGGGTCCAGACCCCCCAGGACCGCCTTCCCTAAGCCCCTGACGAGGTTATGGATGTATTAAACATCGATTTGCTGCCACTCGTACGTCAATTGTTCCTGAAGTTCCGTCAGAGTACGTGAGTGTCTATTTCGGCGTTTCATCTTTTGTTCCAAATGATCCCACAGATTTTCAATAGGATTTAAATCTGGGGATTTGGCAGGCCAGTCAAGGTAAGACAGTGTTGCTGATTGTTCGTCGTGCCACTCAGACACAGTTTTAGCACTGTGCACAAGGCAATTGTCGTCTTGGAAGACAGGAGTGACAATGTGATGCTGCTCCAGGAAATGTAGGGCAAAGGGCAACACTTCGTCATTCAGAATGCGAAGGTACGCATTCTGGTTAAAATGCATCGCCACTGCAACGAGAGGGCCTATTTCGTGGTACGAAGAACACCCCCAAAACATAACAGAACCCGCTTCACCTTGAACAACACTTCATTGGGCCTGCGATGCACTCGTCGCTTTCCATCATCGGAGTACAATAAAAACGAGACTCATCAGAAAAATTACCTGTTTCCAATCCTCCACAGTAAAGGTTTGGTGCCTCTAAGCCCATTGATAACGTGAGGCCTCATCCGTGGCACTCTGCTCCAGATGTCCATCGCACGTAGTTGTCGTTGCAATGTCCTTTTGGAAATTGTTTGGAGCAATTGTTGCCTGGTTTGAAACCGATTTGTAGTTACTAGGCGTGATACATGGCAGCGGTCCCTTTTGGTGAGAATCATTTTCCGGCCACAGTTACAACACCGATTTTCAGTTGACTGTGAAGCACACCACTGTTTGTTGACCGGCTGGACAGTACGCTTTGACACACCAATAAATTGGGCGACTTCATTCCCTTTGTGTCCATTGGCACGGCCAAACACGATGGCTCCTGTTTGCCACTCAATAACGTGTGTTTTACGACCCGTATTGCAGACTAAATTCAGCACACACGTTGTTCTTCACCACTGCACGAGATAGAAATGATCCTGTAGATCACGTCACTGTCGTTTATCTTTTAACAATGCTATCAAGGCGCCCTCTATGCAACCGGTAACTTCCTACTGTCATTTCTGTTAAGGGTGACTAATGGTTTGTCCGGTGTGCTTATATACACTCTACGTCAAAAAAAGTCGCAGCCAGAAGGACGTGTCGCATTGCAATGCTATTCAGGAAGAAGACAAAGGTTACCAGAAACAACAAATGATTAAACATTGAGACTGATATGGGAAATATTTATTGAGCTACACGCCAATAAGTAGTGTCTCTCAGTATGGCGTCGAGCCACCATGTTTGTTCACACGACATGCCAGACGTCTCGGCATGGAGTTGAACAGGTTCCTAATGGTGTCCTGCGACAAGCCATCTCGTGCAGCCTGAATTGTCGCACATAGCTCCTACAGATTGTGCGGTAGGGGTGGAGTGTGGATAGCGCGTCCAATAGTATCCCACACATTTTTAATCGGTGATAGGTCTGACGATGCGGTTGGCCATTGCAGAGAGTCAGTGCCTTTAAGGCAAGCTATCAAGACAGCAGTATGCAGACGAGCGTTGTCCTTTTGAAAAATCGCACCGGAGTGAGCGTTCAGAAAATGTAGAGCCACTGGTTGCAGGATCTCATTAACGTAACGTTGGCTGTCAAAAGTGTATATAATCAACACTAAAGGAGATCTGGCATGGTAGGCAATTGCACCCCACACCATGACAACAGGCCTTCTGGACGTGTGACGCTCGACAACAAGCCGTTCATCTTGGCGCTGATCACGGTGCCTCCATAAACGGTTGGTTGTCTCCTCCAAGACAAAAGCAGGACTTGTCTCTGAAGATTATCTGCTGCCATTCTGAGCGGCTCCATGACAGTCTGGCACGACACCATTGCCGTCTTTTAGGTAAGTCGTCGCAACGGTTTGCGTGCGTGTAGTCCTACGTCGTGCAGCCGTCTGCCAATGGTGTTGACACTAATCGGACGATGCATGGAGAGCACCACTGCTCGCTGAACATCCTCAGTCATGATTGTTGAACCACACAGCGCATTTCGGACAACCCATCGGTCGTCTCTTTCGGTGGTTCGTCTGGGTCTCTAAGACTCTTCCTGTCACTGCTGCGTGCCTTGTTCTATCTACTGCTTGCTGAACATCCGCAGTCGTGACTGTTGCATCACACGGCACATGGCGTACAACGATCGGTCCTCTCTTTCCGTCTTTCGTCTGGGTCTCTAAGACTCTTCCTGTCACTGCTGCGTGCCTTATTCTATCCACTACTCGCTGAACATCCGCAGCCGTGACTATTGAATCACACAGCGCATGTCGTACAACCCATCGGTCCTCTCTTTTCGTCGTTCGTTTGGGTCTCTAAGACTCTTCCTGTAACTGCTGCGTGCCTTGTTCTATCCACTGTTGCCAACAGCGTGCTATGGATATGTCAACACGACCGGTAGGACGTGTAATACGGCGATAAGACCATCCAGCTTCCCGAAGCCCGACGATGCGGCCCCTGTCCAACTCCTCCAACTGCTCCAAATTCTTCCGCACTTTTCTCCAAGGTATACTTCACTTTCAAAGGATGCAACCAACACAATAGTATGAGTCAGAATGGCAAGCACATGTAACGGGACGACCTTATATAGCCAGTCAGGCAAAGCGCTACGACCCATTCTTGCTTTCGTCACATCCTCGGTCGCGCGTGATACTTGCATCATTTGCATGTCTCACGATGTCAAACCAACCCACTAAGTTTCATTTCTGTCGGTTGCTTCCTTCTGGGTGAAAAGTTTTTTTTTTTTTTTTGGACGTAGAGTGTATGTGGGATGAATTGTATATTTTGTATATTTGGGTTTCAAAATATTTGTTCTAGGTTTTAATACTTGCCGCACGTTGTACGTTTGAGCGTAGAAGTGGCTTTTAGCCTAATGTAATGGTTGCGTCCTTCTTAACTGACTTCTTAATATATATAGAAGGCAATACTTTAAAATTTTACATTATTGGTTGAACTGGCAAATCTAGAAGTAACCACTGTCAACATTAACTTTGGACAATAAGTATCAAAAGATTGCCACATAGAAGAAGAAGAAGCAAATAGGCATGGAAAACTTGTTTGGATAGCTTTTGGAAGAAATAGGACAATTTTCAAGAGCAATTTACTATTATGTCTTAAAAGAAAAGTGTTTAACGAATACATTCTTCCACTTCTAACTTGTGGACCAGAGACATAAACCTTAACTAGGAAAGATATACAGAGGTTGAAAGCAAATGAAAGAAGCACGGAGAAATGCACATCCATATAGAGAAAAAGATACGCCACAGTATTCAGTGAGATTCGGATTAAGTAATACAGAGTTTGATAGTTGTTAACATTGAAAGAAAGCATTGTGAATATTTAGTGTCTTTACATCTACAAGAAACATAATTAGAGACCAAAAAGCCTGTGTGGTTTTAAATATTCAAGAACTTATGGACTTATCAATTCCTGAATATTTGTCGGTAGGGTATTGTGGTAAAACACACAAAATATCAGTAAAAAATTGACGTTGATTGGGTGTTAACCCCCCCCCCCCCCCCCCCATGTTATCTTCCCCTTGTCTTTAGGGGGGCCGGCTTGCATGATTTGTCCACCCCGAGAGCTATGCCAGCAGGGACATCGAAGCCTGACCGGTTTAGAAGCCAGACTAAGAGAGATACCTAGGAAAAGGATAACTCTGGAATTAAATCCTGAAAGTGGAAAGCAACAACTACAAGTGTCTAGAGGCTGCAGAAAACCTATCTTTAGAGAGAAACAAAGATTACTAGTTGTCAGAAATATAGATCTAAAATTGAGGAAGTGAATTTTAAAGACGTATGTTTGGCCATGTAGCTCTATACGGTTCTGAGACACGGACATTGACCAATAAGGAAGTGAAAGGGCTGGAGGCATTTGAGACGTAGAGTTATAAAACAATGGAGAGAATAAGTTGACTCGATAGAAAGACTAATGAGGAGATCCTGGAAAGAGTGGGACACTTATTGCGTCATGGAGGCCCGATTCTGAAAATTTTGGAATGAAAAATTCAAGGTAAGAGAGGAAGAGGGTGGCCAAGGAATAGTTTTGTGGCACAGCTACTCCAAGTCACTAATACCAGGACATGCTATAAGGCAAGAGAGGAAGAGGGCGGTTAAGGAATAGTTTTGTGGCAAAGCTACTCCAAGACACAAATACCAGGACATACTATGACTTGAAGAGAGCGACGGAGAATAGAGAGGGATGGAGAGACCCAGTGCTTTTACTGAACAACTAGTCCTCGGACTGAGTAACCAAGAAGAAGAAGATAAGAGTGGGAGAACCCAGGAATCTGACCAACCTGTTAAAGAGAAGAAGAATGTTATGAATGGGACACATATTGCGCCATGGAGGCCAGATTCTGAAAATTTTAGAAAGAAAAATTCAATTTAAGAGATTAAGAGAATGACCAAGGAATAGTTTTGTGGCACAGCTACTCCAAGACACAAATACCAGGACATAGTATGACTTGAAGAGAGCGGCGGAGAATAGAGAGCGATGGAGGGTCCTCGGACTGAGTAACCAAGAAGAAGAAGAGAAGAAGGCTGTTAAACAAATAATTAACTGTTTTTAATTTCAGTGAAGAAAACAAGTTTTGGTTCTGCACAATGCAATAAATGTGTGATAAAACTTACAGTTTGTTTTTTATATACAATCATTGTCATAAAAATCCGCGCACCAAGAAAAAACCGTGCGATTAACACGACACACGGCGAATAGCTACGGAGAGGACAGACTTGAAAATTATTAAAATTTCGTGCGATTCCGCATGCCCGAGCGTCCAAGACCGACGCTGCAATCGCAATCCTTGCAGCTTATAAGGCGCCGCGCAGGGGACTTCACATCGTGCCGAAGTGCACGGTAACAGTCAGGTGAGATCCATGAGCGATAGACAGGCTGAGGAAACGCCGAAGATGTGCGTGAGGGCAACTGACGGAGTTTCAGCGGGGCCGTGTCGTCGGGTTGAGAGGGGCAGAGCGGCCAGCGCGCCGAATCGGCCGCCATTTGTGCCGGTAGGACAGTACAGGGCGATCGTGTTGGGTGCAATAGACACGGGAATGCACACAGACACGACCGACTGGCTCTGCACGACCCAGACACACCACCAGCAGAGAGGACCGTGTGATCGTAAGAGCGGCACGCACAAATCCAACGACGTCCTTGTCCAATATCCAGAGACACGTGGCGGCTGTACAAGATACACCTGCGTCCGCCAGAACCATTTCCATAAGCCTTTTAGAGGCAAATCTGCACTCTCGAGGGCCCTTACGCTTTCAGCATTAACACCTGACCATCGTCGGCGTCGATTGCAGTGGTGCCAGCAGCGAGCAACGTAGAATGCTAAGGATTGGCGACGTATAGTGTTCAGCGAAGAATCCCGCTTCCGTATGCCAACGGACGACCACCGTGTCAGAGTGTGAAAAACCGCAGGTGAGAGCTACAATCCCAACCTCACTGTACAGCGGCACACGTCCCGAATTGCCGGTGTAATGGTGGGGAGCCATCGCGTATAACAGCCGGACTTCCCTCGCAGTGATCCTAGGGAAGTTGACAGCTCAGCGCTACGTACGGGAGATCCTGCAGCCCCATGTGCGGCTTTTCCTGGCTGGCGAGGGGGCGGGTGAGCCATTTGTCAACAAGATAACGCCCGTCTGCACATGGATCGGGTTTCTCAGGATTGTCTTGTCATTCTTCGATGTTTCCGTGGCCTGCCAGATCGCCTGATCTGTTGCCCAACGAGCACGTCAGGGACCAGATGGGACCCCAGCTTCCCCATGTTCCAGTGTTTCTAATTTAGACTGTTAGTTCGAAGACGTGTGGGCCAATCTGTACCAGGATTATATATGGCGTCTCTTTGACTCCATGCCGGACAGTATTACCGCATATATCAGAGCACGAGGCTGTCCGACGCGGTACTAACGCTGACCGGAATGTGTACCGTATGTTCACAGGAAATCGTCTTGCGGCGGTGATATTGTAATCATTTCTGTTTTTGGTATGAACTATCTCACTACTAAAATCTCATTTCATCGGATTTTTATGACAACGAATGTGTATTACTTTTTACAAAGTTTGATATCTTTCTTTTGTTTAAGTTCACCAGGGCATCTGATATTCAAATAATGGTTGATGGTCACCATATTGAAACTTCATCATTGTTTCCACTCTCTCGTGTCCGCGGCGATGGAAGCTCCTTTGGTTCCACAGAAAACTGCTGTAAAATTGCATTGTGCTCGATGACGGAAACTCAGGAAAATAAGAATGAGACATCTGCATCGCGGTCCGAGGACGAACTTGATAGCCTGCGTACGAAGATTTCACCTGCGGAAAAGAAGAAAAATCTGATATACACTGCCCGAAAGTGAAAAAAGAACACGAAGAAGGAGACGTCTGATACCAACAAAATTTATACAGCATAATAATGGAATACAGAGGATAACGTGATTAAAACATTATGGCAAAATACAGTTGTATTTGCTGGTAAACTGAAAAATAACATTTCCATGTAACATGGTTAGTACGAGGTTGAACCGCCAAGAACTGTGTCACACTGTGCAATTCTGACATGCAGTCTGTCGTACAGATATTGGATGTAAGTTTGCGGTATTGAGTTCCAAGCATCTCAACCTGGACGCGTAAATCGGGGAAGGTCGTGGCTGGCCGTGGAGACCGGATAACTCGTTGTCCCATAAACTCCCACACGTGCTCAATGGGCGACAAATCCGGTGAACGTGCAGGCCATGGAAGTTGCCTCACACCCCGAAGTGCATGTTGCGTTGCAAGTACCGTGTGTGGGCGTTCGTTATCTTGCTGGAAAAGACCACGATGGATCGACCTTAAAATGCCACAACAACGGGCTGAATGATGTTGTTGATTTAAGAGGTGTTGTTTAACATACCCGGTGCAAACATTAGTTGTGTACGGGAGTGATAGCTGATCGCTCCCCACACCAGGAGACCAAGTGTAGGCCCTGTGTGTCGCTGGCGGATGCAAGAAGTGTGGAGATCCTCCCCTGTGCGTCTGCGAACACGCATATGGCCATCGGAGGCTCCTAAGCAGAATCTGCTTTCATCGCTGAACACGACAGATTGTCATTGCGTTTTCCAGTGCAGACGTTGGCGACACCACTGCAGCCGTTCCTGACGGTGGGCTGTAGTCAGAGGTACACATGCCAGAGGCACGCGTGCACGTACTCCTGCATCCAGTAGTCGATTGCGGATTGTTCACACAGTCACCTCAGGTGCAACGGCACCTCGGATTTGCGTCGCAGTGGATGTTCTGCTTGATAATGCCACTATCCTTATGCGTTGATCGGTCCGCTCATCAGTCCGTCAGTGACTCCCGGTTCCATGTCTTCTCGTGTGAGAATGTTCCTCGGACCATCTACGCCACCATCGTACCACCACCGATACTTCCTGTCCAATTCGCTCCGCAATACGACGATACGACCACCCGGCCTCGCGGAGTCCAACTAGACCACCTCGCTGAAAGTCCGATAACTGCTGAAATCGTACACGTCTTCTATGTCCAGGCATTGCAGCTTCTTCAGCGTCTTCGCACGTCTCCTTACGCAGTCGACTGATTACATTCACTTCGCCGTACTCCTTAAATACCACCGACGATAATTTGCATATTATGCCGTGCTGTGGCGTAAGCGCTCACCGGTTGGTCCGGAAATTAACATCACACCTACGCAAGCTTGACCCAATTAACATATGAAAATTTTATGATCGTCCGCCAACTCCTTCTTGCTGTTCTTTTTTCACTTTCCTCCAGTGTAGTACTCCGTCTTGTGAGACGTTCCACTTCAAATGTAATGTCCTATTGAATGCTTATTTGTTGATTGGATTTGATTTTAGAACACTCACGTCACTAGTCTATTTCGCATTTCAGGGAGGAATGATGTTGTCTTCAATAATTTAATTCAGGTCCTAGAAATCAAATTTAATCTTCCCATTTGACCGGGAAAGTGATGGTCGAGTCGGGTCGAGGTTCCCTTACAAGGTTTAATCTAATCCTTTCTGCAGACCACTAGGCCTATTGCCAGGATGAAAACTATCAATGTAAAAGCGGGAACAATGTGTCCTAACAGGGAAGATGGAAAATGTACGAAAAATTAGAGTTAGAAGAGCAGACAATTCCTGTGAAAGTACAGAACGTTGCAAGCTCTCCGGACATACTTGCCACACAAATTCAGAAGCTCTGCGTTCATGCAGAGAAGATTTGCAAAAGAAGTTATGTTGCCTAAAAAAGGATAATATCGCAAAAGAGCTGCATAGGGAACACGTGATACAAAAAGCCTGCCCTGAAAATGGCCGTTTTTTCAATCCTAGTGAAATTTTGTATTACCACTCTCCACTGCTCGCGTTCCGAATACCCCGATATGGGGGCTTAAGTTTTTGGATTTGAAATTTTTTTCAGTTCAGAGCAAGCACATGAGTGGCCTTTTTTAATGAATAGACCGGAAGAACACGAATTTTAACATAAATTACATAAATGTAAAAAAAAAATAATTTTGGTATACTATCTCACTCACATAAGTGGGGATCAATTTCATTTTCTGGAAAAACACGTTACTAACATCACGTTTCGTGATTTTCAATATTGTTTTTATTAATATCGCAACTCAACTCAAGCATCTGCTGTCGGTACGGGGTCAAAATGCACAACTGAAACATCATTCATTTTTCCGCTTTTTCGTTTCATGGTTTAACGAGCATAACTCGGAGGGATATAAGTAGTTGGTTGTCCTTAATATTAATTCTTGGCCATTGGTTTGAGGGTAGAGGGAAAACCATATGTAGATACGCTAACCATGCCTCCTCCGAGATTTGAACTCCATCCCACCTGGGAAGATTACTGGGGCGGCCTATTCACATAAATTACCTTCAATGAGCTTAATAATTCTTCACTCATGCAAGTGTTTATTCTTTTGAATCGTAAAAGTTGAAATCCTCTTTTCAAAGAGTAGGGACAGCAATTTCCGCATTTGAGATAGATCTTGCAAAGAATTCGTGTATGAAGGACAGAGCAAAGCTTTTATGTAATTAAATCTTGTTTAACTGCTAGGTGTGTATTTTTAGCACGTCTTTTGTAATCAAAGGATCGTGTTTCTGTTATCGGTTTGTCCGTCCGTCCGTCCGCCTGTACCCTCGCTACCTCTGCAACTATTAGTCCAATTTGAAAAATTATTTTTGCATTGGGAAGTTTGAAATATGCAAATGATGATCCTTCATTTCGTTTTTTTTTTACGATGTACCATTACGCCGGTAGAGGGCGTAAATGCAGATGATTTCGAATTCAAAAATACGTTTTATTCCACATATTTGCTTCTAAACATCCGATTGAAAAAAAAAATATCTTTCGATTCCACTTATGTCAAAGACTGTTTTAGATATAGTTACTTTTTCAAATTACGCATAGATTTACCGCTAGGGGGCGTTAAAGTAAATTCCCTTTTTCCCAATATTTCTTCTTCTAAAACTCCGATTTGAAAAATCTTTTCTTCAGCAGATACATCCCCTGATGGAAAATCTTTTGCATATAATTTCAAATTTTTCGTAAAGAATACTTTGGCCATCAGGGGGCGTAAGTGTTAATTTTTGCTACGATGTACTTTCCACAAAATCGGAGCTTCTAAAATATCGATTGAAAAAATTATTTCGTGGACTGATGCCACTTATATAGATAAACATTTTCGGAATATTTTCTTCTTAAAATATTCCACTGTTTCTCCGCCAGGGGGCGTAGATATACATGGTATTTTTGTCAATATCTCTACTTTTAGGAGTCCGATTTTAAAAATTCCTTCTTTGTTGGAAAATGTTTCTAGTGTGACATGTGGTTCATAAAATTTCAAAATGTTCAAGTCACCATAGACTTTCCGCTAGGGGACGTAAATGCAAATTGCGTTTCCCCCTATATCTTTGCTTCTAAATCTCCGATTTAAAAAATTCTTTCTGCACCGCATACAACTCCTGATGGGAAATCGTTTGCACATAATTTCCAATTTTTGTAAGAAATGGTATGGCCACCAGGTGGCGTAAGTCTTAATTTACGCTTCTGTTCTATTTGCAGCAAAATATGAGCTTCTAAAATCTCGAGTGAAAAAAAAAGTCGTTTTTTGACCGATACTACTCATGTCGACAAACTTTTTAGGAAAATTTTCTTCTTGAAAAAATGCATGGTTTCTACGCCAGAGGGCGTAGATGTATATCTTACTTTTGTCAATATCTCTACTGCTAGGAGTACGATTTGAAAAATTCCTTCTTTGCGGGATAGTGTTTACGATGCGAAATGTTTTTCCTATAAATTCTAAATTTTCAAGTAAATCATACACTTTCCGCTAGGGGGCACAAAGGTAAATTTCGTTTTCTGCGTTATTTCTGCTCCTAAAGCTCCGATTTGAAAAATTCTTCCTGTATTGCATACATGACCTGATGGAAAATATTTTTCACATAATTTCTAATGTTTGGTAAAAAATGCTTTAGCCACCAGGGGTCATAAGTGTTAATTTCTGCTTCAGAAGTTTTTGTTGCAAAATCTGGGCTCCTGAAAACTCCACTAATTTTTTTCTTCCACCGATACCGCTTATATGGGTACACCTTTTGAGAATACTTTCTTCCTAAAATAATGCATGGTTTTTACACCAGGGGACGTAAAGTCACATCTTATTTTTGTCGATATTTCTGTTTCTAAGAGTTCATAAGCTCACGATTCCGTTTAAGGCAATATCTGAGAGATTAAAAACCCGATTGAAAATCTTCTTTCTTTGGTCAGATTTATTGTTTTCCATACCGGTTCCACTGACTTTGAATAACTTTAATAAATTTAATTTGCGTCAGAACGGATTCAAAAGACGTGCTTATAACCCCCGAACATTCGGTGTCATCTTTCTTGTTTTTCTTCTAGCCATTTGGTACTTCACAGCTGAATCGTTGCAAACCGCTCACCTAAGTGGCGGCAAAGGCCGGTCTCTCGCACCTGAACTGCTCCAAAATGATTGGTAAACATATCTGGTAGCCCTAGGTCCAGCAGGACCAACCACATACTGCCTGATCGTAGGTTTTACCGTTTTTACTTCGGATTTCAAAAGAATTCTATGAGAATCAAAAGCTCTAAAGGATTCTCTTAGTTAGGGCAACTGGTAACAGAAAAGGGACGCAATGTGCCTCGCCTTACGACAAGTACACAGATTGTAACTGGTACGCAAGCCCAAGTCAGATAATTTTATGTTTGGAGATTTAGTGACAACTGTGAGCAACTGAATGGGCTATAAGCAATATCTCGTCCCTAATTCAAGACAAACACACCAACACACCTCACCTGGGATTCGTATACGAACTCATCTCGTACGAATGATTTGAAGCCACAGAATGATTTAAAGCCAAGTTAGGGTTTCACGGGTGACCGTAAGAATGACCAATCGGTCACCCACGTGACCCCAACTAGGATGAATAGCCAAAAGCCAGGGCATCTTACCACGACATATGAATGTTGGGGTAGGGCCTCAAGTCCTTTCAATTCCTAAAGTTCTCAGCAGACTACTTTGGAAATGTTACTTGAAGCACTATTCACTTGCAGAAACGGCCGCTTCATATTAATGAGTGCAAGCCTGCGTCCGCTGCAGCTCTTAAGCATAGAGACTACGATTACGGTCCACCACCTAACCATCTAATGCTAGTTCCAAGTTCACAGGATCTTCACTATTTCAGCAAGTGAGCATCATGACTTTTCTTTCAAACCGCTATCTTTTCATCACTGGCTGTGCTCCCTGGTGGAGCCTCAGCCTCTGATTCCTAGTGATGGGATAAGGGATAAATAACCACATTTCATCACCTGTAACAATACGACACCTAAACCTATCGTCTTGTGAATTTGACATCAATCTGCGACAGAAGGCTCCGCCTGCTGTGTTATCAATTCAGAGGAACCGTTGATGGCACCTGGAGGAGAAATCAAGATGCTGCAGATGACGAGCAGTAGGGGAATGGGAAGACTCTACTTCGTCTTCCAATGTCGTAAACTATTTATACGGTTCATTGTCCCAAATTCGATCAAGATGTCAACGTTCGTTATCGTTGAAAGTATTATCCTTGTTTATCTTCGACACTTTTCTCCCTAGCATTGTAAAGACAACCCGAGAACATGTTCGTGTAGTGCTGTTGTCAACTGTTTCCTCGCCCTCAGCTGCACAAATTTTCATTGATACTTTGCCGCGTTTAATCCTTTTTTAATAGCTTAGAAGCACCAAAACAGCATGTTCATCGACCTTCATCCTCTGCTCATCTGACAACGCAATGTCAGTGCTGTGCCAAATTCACGTCATCAGCCTCGTGTGCCCTACGTCATTGCCATATCCAGTCGACGCTGGCCTGCGTTTCGCACAAGAATGCTCGCGCACATTTATGCGCATCTCAAAACGGAACGAACGCTTAACACACCCTGATAATTTTGCTTATTATGAGAAACGTAAATGCTATTTCTCTGGTGCGATTGGTTTTCTGCATAGTGAAATGTACACTCACGTGCAATTAAATTTGCGCACCAAGAAGGAAGCATCGGATTGAACTGAAATTTTATGGACGTAATGATACAGATGCATGATACACATGATGGAAAAAACAGAGCTGCAGGACAATTACAGAAGGATCTGTGTCACTCAGTCCGGTCATCTTCATAAGCGCGTCGCACCGCCTCGTGCGATACATGCTACAATACGGTCCGGCATGGAGGCGAACAGACGCTTGATGTTGTCCAGCGGCAGACTGAACCACACGTGTTGGACGGTGTGCACCAAATCTCGGATAGTGCGGCACGGCGGCAGCTGACATTTTAACTGGTCCCGCACATGCTCGATAGGGGACATGTCCGGGGAGCGGGCAAGCCATGGAAGTGTCCGGACATGACATAACTAGTCCTGGGCAACCCGAGTCGTGTGCAGGCGGGCATTATCCAACTGGTGTAGCGCACTTGGAATCCCAGCCAGGAATGTGATCGCATGGGACCGTAGGATCTCATCCACATTCCTGTGTCCCGTCAATGATCCACGTACCACTAATAGAGCTGATCGGCTATCGTAGGCAATGGCTCCCCAGACCATAATGCCTGCAGTGGGGGAGGTGTGGCGCTCGATGCCGAGATTGGCATTGTGACGTTGACACGGAGACCTCCACACCACGGACACGATGATCATTTGCTCCCAAAACGAAGCGGAATTCATCGTTAAACACCACACGTCGCTAGTGTGTGGATTTCCACGTCGATCTGTCCTGGCATCACTGCAAACGGAGCCGGCGATGTTTCCGGTGGGATCGCAGATTCGCTACCGCGAGGCGTCGGGAAATGGTTCGTGGGCACACAATAGCCACTATATCTGCCTGTATAGTGGGCCGGGTCCCCGTGGGATCGTCTATACCGGTGGTCCAACCGGTTCGTCCGGAGCTACTCCACCGTGTGACACTGCTGTCACGTGTCTACTGCTCCCAACACAGTCAGACGGTATGGTCAGAACGATCCACGTGGCGGGCTTAATGGCACGACAATCACACTGCGGTTTTCAGCTAGATGATCAGGCCTCTCTTAAAGTCGTAAGCTGTGTAAATTGACGTCTCTGGCGTCTACCCGGCATTTTTGTCACTCTGTATACTCTTGCTTGTGTCGTTTGGTGCTTTTCGCTTTCAAGGGCATCGAATACACGTCGGTTTATATGGCTGCTGGTTCATGCTTGCAGCGCTACCATGGGTTGTGCGGTCATGCGCAATCGCACCAAACGTGGATCACTTGCATATCAGCACGCATTCTATATATTTGCGGAGCTTCGCGGTTGTAGCAGGATTTTTTTCTAGGTGCGCAAATTTCATTGTCCGTGAGTATATTTCGATAAACCCGAGATAAACCTCAAACGGAATTTTTTTTTCTTTATTTTATTGCTATACCCACAAAGGGATGTTAAAATGATTCCGTACATAAGTTTGTGCAGCCAGCCATAACTGATGTACGTACCGTATTTCCACTGATGATTTAAATCAAGAAAAATAGGGAAAGTAGATCAACAAATAACATGCAGTAATAATACCTTTTGTAGAAAGTTGCTGAAACTTCAAAAATTGCCCTAATTACCATTTGACAAAGCAGGTAATGAAGTGCATGGTCAGAAGCGTAGGTTTGTGGATAGCTGTCCAAGTTGGGCACTGCTTCAAATCCCGGAGAAGGAATGGACGGTGTGTTTGTCCTACAGCGCTGGTTCTCCACTTTCCCCGGAATCAAAACCCGGAGAAGGAATGGGCGATGCGTTTGTCCTACAGCGCTGGTTCTCCACTTTCCCCGGAATCAAATCCCGGAGAAGGAATGGACTTCAAATCCCGGAGAAGGAATGGATGGTGTGTTAGTCCTACAGCGCTGGTTCTCCACTTTCCCCGGAATCAAATCCCGGAGAAGGAATGGACGGTGTGTTTGTCCTACAGCGCTGGTTCTCCACTTTCCCCGGAATCAAATCCCGGAGAAGGAATGGACGGTGTGTTTGTCCTACAGCGCTGATTCTCCACTTTCCCCGGAATCAAATCCCGGAGAAGGAATGGACGGTGTGTTTGTCCTACAGCGCTGGTTCTCCACTTTCCCCGGAATCAAATCCCGGAGAAGGAATGGACGGTGTGTTTGTCCTACAGCGCTGGTTCTCCACTTTCCCCGGAATCAAATCCCGGAGAAGGAATGGACGGTGTGTTTGTCCTACAGCGCTGGTTCTCCACATTCCCCGGAATCAGATTCCGGAGAAGGAATGGACTTCAAATCCCGGAGAAGGAATGGACCGTGTGTTTGTCATACAGCGCTGGTTCTCCACTTTCCCCGGAATCAAATCCCGGAGAAGGAATGGACGGTGTGTTTGTCCTACAGCGCTGGTTCTCCACATTCCCCGGAATCAGATTCCGGAGAAGGAATGGACGGTGTGTTTGTACTACAGCACTGGTTGTCCACTTTCCCCGGAATCAGCCGAACACGGGTTTCATGTGACAGATTCGCGTATCGTTCAGTAAATCGAAAGGTAATTTTACCGATACTCAGTACACCGGAAGGTGTCTTTCACTAAAAGTTCACTTTATAGAAAGAGCATTTGACCTGAAAGTCATTTTATCTTAAACTTTGGACTTTATTATAGGATCTGTAGAAGTGTAGTGATAGTCATTGAGTGTGTGTGAATTATTATCAGTAATTTCGCATTTTTAAGTTAAGAGATTTGCTTTGTAATGCTGTGTAGTTTCACATTTATTGTAATTTTACATTAAAAAAGGACAACAAGTACACCAACATTTTTGCTAAAAACTGTTTAGGTCCTCCTACATTTTGTTTTTTATTTCAGCGATTTTTTATCCATCTTTAAGTTTTATAGCTACTTTCGATTTTTCATATCTCCTATTATCTAATTTCATGAGCATTTTATCTATTCACAACTCGCAAAGCCTCTTTAGCAGATACACAGCCCAATTCACAGCCCATGGTTGCATATATATTTCATGGAATCTCGTCCATATGAATTAAAAACTCATTTACATAACCCAACTGTCTACACACATTCACCAGTCTGTATCACCCACTGACAAACATTTCTTGATGTGGCATTTGCTATGTCTAACAGCGTACATTTATTGACCAGTTTATTAGGTGCACCCTATTATGTCTATATAAGGGAATGCTCATGGTCAGTGTTTATGACACTTTGTCCAGGATCAATTACAATGCAGACTGAGCGACCACTTATCCTCCGTATTAAAAAATGCTCCCATTATGCCTAAGGAAAGAATCATATATAGTCACTGCGACATTTTGAATAAAACGTTTCTGAGGTAATGCTATGGTAAATAAATAGGAGATGCAATTTCAGTCAGTAGAATAAACATCGAGTACTCACTAGGTAACTGTCATCTGTGGCATGCCACGTATCTAAACACATTCTAATGCAATCTTGTTTCGTGTTTTTCTGAGTAACACGAAATCCAGAGAAACATAGATACCGGTGTATAACATCTACCTTCAGGCACCGTCTGCACAATATTTCTGATGGCTGTGACACGGAAGTTAGTATGGCTTCTATTATATCTGTAACAGAACAAAAAGCATTAACGGGTGTCCAACATTAACGTGGCAAACACAAGAATCACGAATAACGCAAAATCCACACAATGGAGTTTAATGACAGTTGATGCGGACATACATATATCGATGACACATAATCAAAAAGGAGTGCCATCACCACATGAGGAGGAATCATGCAAATGGCAGTTCAAAGGTGATGTAGTAAGTGGCGTGATTTAGAGGGGCTAATAGGGAGTGTGTTTTCGTCAAGGAGTGATACAGCTCGCACAAGGGGCCCTCATTCTGTTTACAAGGCTGTAAAAGAAAGTTTCGGGAATGAGCGCCATTTCTTCACGAAGGCCCGATGGTGTCTCCGTAAGATTCTGAGACGGCGGCTGATCGCTTGCAGTCGCCCTTCTCAGGGCGCCCAGGATATGATCTATCGAGTTCAGGTCTGGAGATCTCGCGGGTCTTGAGAGTATCCTCACTGCCCATGTATCCGTCGACTAGCCGAAAGTTTTGGGGAAGTTTTCGTCCATAAAAGGAAACTAGGGACAAACAGCTCCCCCTAAAAAACCGTACATAGGGCTGTAATATGTCATCCCTGTTTAGTGGCGTAGCCAGGGTGCTTCGTGGAAGCACCTGCAGCGGCTTGGGTCCATACAACATGATGCTGGTAGCCAAAACCAGGAGTCCAACGCAACCGTAGTGGTCAATTTCACTAATCGTGGAGGGAAGATTTTGGTTTCTTACCTTACTCCAAACGTACACACGTCGAGAACCCGTGTTCAGGTTGGTCAGGGAATCACCACTGAAGAGAACGCAGGTCCATTGATTAGAGAGTTCAACGGTAATGTTGTTGGTACCAATTCAGACTGACCCTCCTGTGCGATGCGGCGAGAGGGATATAAACCATTATTGGCCATCTTGCGTATAGACCTCTCTCGTGGAGTCTTCAGTTAACTGTTTGCCTCGATATCTCCGTTCCCATAGCAGAAGAAAGCTCTTGCGAGAGAGTTGCGTGCTATCGACTCCCTATGGCCGAGCTATTAGAGACAAATACCGGTTGTCTAGACTTCTGGCTCATGGGCATCCTTGTCCCTCCCTTCTTGTTATTGTTCCGGTTTTCTGGAAGTGTATCCAGAGACTGGACACCACTTACCACAACACATTCAGACATCCTGCTACCTCAGCTTGCGATTGCCCTGCTTCCAATCTACCAAACGCCCTCTATCGGAAAGAGTTGTCTAAGCGATGATGCAGAGGTATTCTTCCACTAATAGTACAATTCAAGCTTCAGTTGGCGCCGCCCCTCTCGGAACAACGTTTACCTACCAAGGTCGTGTGCCGGCCAATTGGATTACGTATGGACGTCACCATCATATTTCCGTAGGAACCAGCACAACGTTGCATGGCGTACGTCGACTTAGCGTTTCCTTTTGCAAATATCGCTAAAAAATCTTTATAATCGGTCGTCTGGTTTCATGTTCTTGAATTTGTATTTGCCACGTTAATGCTAAACTCCAGTGTACTTACAGAAAAGAATTTATGGGAAAAATACAAGAAAGATGGCAACGAATTTTTGGGGGTAATGAGCATATCTTTTGAATCTTTTTGGACAAGAAAGGAATGTTTCAAAGCAATTTTTTTAGTAAAAGAAGATAGCTTTATGCTTCTATAGTGGAAACATTACGCATTGCTTTAAAAAAGTAATGTAAGCAGTGGACTTTATAGTGAATGAAAACAATGGTAAAAAGAAGGTCCAATGGATTTCTGCAATTGGTAAATCGTACACACAAATAAAAAAACTACTTAGTCCGACTGGCAGCAGAAAGTTTCTGACGAAACTTCACGAATATATACAAATATTTTCCACATTTCGAAATGTATCCAAGACAAAAATTGTTTTTCAATCGTCTTCAGTGGTGTCGGGAACGCTGTGACTAGACACTGGAAGTCTAGAAAAAATTATCTGGTCCGACGAATAGAGATACACCTTGTTCTGTACTGACGGTACGTCGGGAGTTTGACAGAAGCTTCATGACATAATGGACCCGGCTAACCTTGTAAACACTACTAAACATTCTTGAGGTGTAGTCGTGGTGAGGGGTACGTTCTGTTTGTACGGAACGGATCCCTTGATATTGCTTCAAAGTCGGATGTCCTCAAGCATTGACCGAATATTTTTTGTCGATCAAGTCCATCCGGAAATGTTGACATATCCAGCACGTGATGGCGGTTTAATGGACGAAAATAGCACTGTTCATCGCGCATAATGTATCTCCAGCCGTGGTTCAGGTGGCATGACAGCGACCTCCACTACCTTCCGTGGTCACCACAAAGCTCGGATCTGAACTTCATTGAGAATGTATACAACAAAGGCAGAGAAACAGATCCGGGAGCAAAGTCCTCTTCCATCAGATATGAGCAAGTTAAGGTCAAGTGACACCTGCTATGTTGTAGATGGAGATGCACTTCAAACACCTTGCGGAATCTGTGCCAAACTGTGCACGTAATTCGGGTTAAAGGAGATGCAAGCCTGTAGTGAATAAAAGTTCCTCATTTAGTGGCCGGTATGTCTATGTTGAACGAGTGATTTGGTAAAATTAATACAACTTCAGAGTAAGTTAAAACAATACGGTTTGTAACGTACCAGGAGATGTGACGTACCTGCCAGAAGGACGCACACGACATAAAGGCAGATAGCAATTAGAATCAATGTCCGCGTAGCTTAATTGGTAGAGCAACTTATTCCGGAATGAGTGGACCCGTGTTTGAACCCCGGCGCGGATAAAAATGACGGAGAAATTCACTTCGTTATAATGGCGCCCGAACTATCCGGATGACCCGACCGTTCAAAATCTCGCATGGTGTGATGTTATTTCCACACCGCGAAATAGGAAAAATATGAGCAGCACTTCGAAAGAAAAAAAAAAAGAAAAATAAGGGGGAGATGATGTAACGTACCAGGAGATGTGACGTACCTGCCAGAAGGACGCACACGACATAAAGGCAGATAGCAATTAGAATCAATGTCCGCGTAGCTTAATTGGTAGAGCAACTTATTCCGGAATGAGTGGACCCGGGTTCGAACCCCGGCACGGATAAAAATGACGGAGAAATTCACTTCGTTATAGGTTCTTTTTTTCAAAAACAATTTCATAATAACTGACATAAAGTATCACGCCAATACTTTATGTCAGTTAATTATGAAGTAATTTGTGTTCTCCTTTTTTAAAGAAACCTATGAAGTATGCTATGTTTGTCTTTTTATTTTGCTTAGAAATTTGAGATGTATGTCATGTATTTCTTTCTTCGCTCCTTTCAGAGCAAGAAAGATAACATCAGGGAAGTCCTGGCATTTCGCAATATATCTGGTTTGCACTACAGCTTCGACATGTGTTATTTCACCTTTTTTTACAAATTTTCTAAATTATTTCCCTTATACGTAAGAATCATCATTTAAAAATTTGATATACAAAAATACTAACTAATGATAGAAAATTCCATTAATTTTTTGTGCGATTTGCTCGTCGAGCTACGGCAGAGAACTTTCCAAAAAATAGAATAATTTTACCTTCAGGTGACTTTCGTCTGTCGTAGTCTGAAACTAGCTGGCGCTGGAGGGTTTTCAAGTCCTTTATATTAGAATATTGCAGAATTTGTCGCAGTCCATCTCTTGATACGTCCGTCAACATAATGGCATGTCTGTCACAGAAATTGAATAATTAAAATATTCGCCATAATAGGAAGATTAATAAGAATAATTATTTTACAGTATGACCCGGAAACAATATACCTAAAGAAGAATAAAACAAAGTTGTGGATTATACTTGCTAATGCGTCCTATTAATATTTATTTATTACATCTATTTCTTATATTTATTTGTTAATATTTATTTGTATTCATTGTTTTCATTTGCTAATATTTATTTATATTCATTAATTTATATTTATTTATATTCATTAATTTATATTTATTTATATTCATTCATTAATATTTATTGTATACCTAAGAATATTAATATTCGAATTTATTTTACAGTATGACCCAAAATCAAATACACCTAAATGAAGAATAAAGCAAAGTTGTGGATTATACTTGCCTTATTAATACGTCTTAGGTTAAACACAGCAGGAAAACACTACGATAGGGGAAATTCAACGAACAAGCGACACCGCATGAATCTTTGTCCCAGATATGATCTAAGGCGTTCCTCACAGGTTCTATATCTGTGAGCAAAGGTTGTCAAATATTCTCTCGAACAGCCCGAGTGCTACAATGAGAGCTAATTTTTGGTTATCGGTAATAATTGTCAGGCAAACTGCAAGACATGTTTAGTTCTTTAACAGAAAATGAAATGCAATATGCCCTTCCTTGTCTGTTTGTCACGGGAACTGAATAAAAACTTCAGATGAATACAGACAGTTAACTAGCTCTGAATTCAAATGCTGAGGCTGGATTTAAATCAGCAGGTTTAAAAGCTGAGCCTGGATTCAATTGGGTACCAGGTTCAAATGCTGAGCTTGGATTCAAATCAACACCGCATCAAATGTTGAGCCTAGATTTTTGGATTCAAATCAACGCCGCATCAAATGTTAGCCTAGATTTAAATCAACGGGTGGAAATGCTGAATCTCAATTCAAATCAGCGCCGAGTTTAAATGTTAACCTTGGGTTCAAATCGGCACCAGGTTCAATTTCTGGGCCTGAATTCAAGTCAGTGCCGGGTTCAAATGCTAAACCTGAATTCAAATCACAGCCGGACAAGTGCTGATTTGGAATTCGAGTCAACGCCGAGTTCAATTGCTGAGCTTGGATTCAAATTAGCACCATGTTTAATTGCTGAACCTGGACTCAAATCAACACTAGTTTCAATTGCTGAGCCTAGATTCAAATAAGTACCAAGTTCAACTTAAATTCAAGTCATCGCCAGGTTTT
This sequence comes from Macrothele yani, assembly GCA_039090855.1. Taxonomy (NCBI): domain Eukaryota; kingdom Metazoa; phylum Arthropoda; class Arachnida; order Araneae; family Macrothelidae; genus Macrothele; species Macrothele yani. Next base: position 85,669,757 of record CM076999.1, read on the forward strand.
CAAATGCTGAGCCTGAATTCAAATTAGCGTAGGATTCAATCCTGAGACTGGATTCAAATCAAAGTCGGATCAAATGCTAAGTCGGAATTCGAGTCAACGTCGGGTTCAAATGCTAAGCTTGGAGTTAATATCAGCACCAAGTTCAATTGCTGAGCCTGGATTCAAATCAAAACCCGGTTCAAATGCTGATCCTGGTTTCAAATCAAAGCCGGATCAAATGGTGAGTCGGAATCCAAGTCAATACCGGGTTTAAATGCTGAGCTTGGATTCAAATCAACACCTAGTCCAAATGCTGAGCCTCGATTCAAATCAGCGTTCACTCGTTATTTAAACCCAGGCCTAGTACTTCACTAATCAGAAGTTCGCACCCTCGATTACTTGACCATATTGCAACATGCAGAGGACTTGGGAAATCAAGACAGAGTTCCTTTTTGCGCTGCAAAGTTTCTGTGGAGCAATTTGAACTTTATTAGTAACGTCCTTATTCCTCCCTGATCACCTTCTGTTCCTACGCTTCTGACTCCTAGGGACTAGTTTTGAAGGGCGCTGATGGTGAACCTGCAATCTGTGTTTCCAACTTTTAATGGTATCTCTCCAAAGCAAATTTCTTGTTCGGAAGATATTTTCCAATTCGTGCAGGAATGACATGATAATCTGCAATAAATTTACCTTAATAGCCATTACTGAAATAAAGTCAATCAAAACCATGCACGAAAGTTTCACAACAGACAGGGATTTCTTTCTTTGAATTAGGGCATTCTGCAAACTCATGTCTTCACTGGAAATTCAATTATCTGTCAGTTGTATTTTTTTGAAAACGCATGAAGCATTTGACATAAAACTCTTCATCGAAAAAAAGCTCTCAACTCGTGAACACATTACTCAAGTCGGTAAAATGTAACGGAGTGCAACATAAGGACGTTGTGCTGCTTAAATGTTTTTGGCACAACTATGTTTCAACAGGTTGTGTATCGCATGTTCGAAGAGCTGTGGGGCTCATCTTTGTCAGAACCAGTGCTGCGATTCGTATGGTCTTCGTTAAGGTTGTATTGGTGAGGTTTGCGGTCACGATTTGCAAACTGTTTCCTTGCATGTGAGAAGAATGTTGTGGATATTGTTGTTGATTTTTCTTTGAGTTAGAGAATCACCCTCAGCAACTCATTAAATGATTTTTTGAGTCTTGAACATTATAAAAGTACATCAGTGTGGGAATTAGCCTACAGCCCAAGGTTCCATTTGGCCATTCCACCTAAGGGCTCTGGACCAAAGCCCAGGGAGTGCCACACAGAACTAGATGGAACTTGAACAATACATTTATATCGTCACTAAAATTTGAGTCCGCTTCTTAGATTCATGGAGGCCTGTGCTGAAAACAAAGGTTGAAAGGCTTCCTGAAGAACACTAGCGTTACTCTGAAATATTCACTGAACGACTGAATGAGCTGAAGTCATGTGCGACTACTTTGGAAAAGCAGTGGGCACGTTTTAACAACTGTGTTGCCGCTGAAGAGGTGTGCGGTCTTTCAACAGTGGGCAGCATTAAGCGTGATAGAAGAGTGAGATTAAAGAATCAGTAGAGAAAAAGATGGGAACATATTTGAGTATATTGTAAGGGAGAGTTTTGAGGACAAATATTTCTGTAAGAAGCGTGAAGCAGGAAATCAGATTCGTCAGAGTACGGCAAACGATAGGAAGGATAAAATGGAAAGGCATATATTGGCTTTTGGAAATCTTGGAAAATATTCTGGAAGTACGCAAAACAAGAAAGTTATCGATCAGGTATGAGGATAACATCCGAGAAGTTGTGGGAAGCACAAAGTGGTTTTAAGCCTGGTAAGGCTTACATATACCATTTCTTTTTTGTATTAAGTACGGTAATCGAAGAGTATCTGTCTGTTGGTAAGCAAGTTTTGCTTTTTTTTTTTTTGTGGATTTAAAGAAAACTTATGACCGAGTAAAGAGAATATTTCTGTAGAAAGCCTCGCATAAATATTGCATTGCTGCAAATGTGTTTAATAGTGTGGAAGATTTGTATACTGGCCTTAGAGCAGGTGTTTTATCGAAATGGTTTTCTATTGAGAATAAAGTTTTATCGAAATGAGTTTCTATTGGTGCAGCTGTTAGACAAGGTTGCGTAATCTTACCATGGCTGTTTAATATATTCGGTTATCAGATCAGTTAGTTCCGTTTTTTTCAATTATTAGAACCCTTATTTTTCATGAAAAAGTTTTCACAAATCAGTCAATAATATATTCTCCTTCATTGTTCACGATTTCTGGCCAACGTCCCACTAGGTTGCCAATGCCTGGACGGTAGAAATCCCCGGGTTTTGACTCGAAGAAGCCATCCAGCCACCGTTTCAGCTCAAAGTCGTTGTTAAAAGATACGCCTCGTCGACTGATGGAGAGAGACACCAGAAAAGTTGATAATCTGAGGGCGCTAGATAAAGAGAATAAGGTGCGGGCTGTAGAACTTCCCAATTGAGATCTTGAATATAAGTTTTGTTCAGATCAGCGACGTGGGGGGGGGCGCGGGGAGAGCGTTGGCATGTTGAAGAAACACACGGTGCCGCCATTTGGTTCGTTTCAGCTGAATTGCCTCGTTGAGCCTCTGCATTTGCTGAACGTAAAGCTGTGTATTTATGGTGGTGTTCTTTTCAAGTAATTCTTAGTAGATTACACCTTCCCATTCCCACCAAACGCAGATCATAGTCTTGCGTGAATGCAGTTCGGCCTTGGTTGGAGGTGTTGCTTGCTTGTGAGGACTGCTTCATATTGACATAGAGACACCATTTTTCATCGCCGGTGACAATGCGGTAAAGAAATCTCAGTTTGCCTAGTGTCGAGCAAGCAAACTTTCGGCGATAGTGCGATAGTGGAGCGGTGGAGTTTGTCTCTTGCGCTCAGAGAATGTGACACCCATGCATTGAGTTTTTGGACCTTACCCATCGAGAAAAGGTGGCGGGCAACGGTATCATGAGAGTATCCCATCTACTGGGCCAATTCCCTTGTGGATTGACGTGGATCCTCGTGGTTGAACTCTTTCAATCCATTCTCATTGAATTGAACAGGTCTGTCGTAACGCGAAGAGTCTGCGAGGTCCAATTTCCCCTTCTTGTAGAGTGAATGCCATTTCTGTGTAGTTCTGTCAGTAATAGCACCACATTCGTACACAGAACGAATGTCTCTAACAGCTTTGGAACCTTGATTGAAAGCGAAGCAAAGAAGGTGTCAAAAATGTTAATTTCTGTCTACTTGGTATTCCATCTTCAGACGGCTAGAAAGAGTTAAACCAAAAATAACATCGAAACCGATGAATAAAAGTTGTACAGAAAGAATATAGCTACAAAAAATATATAACACTATGATCAAAACATTATTCGCGTTCCTTCAAATAACATTAGAAAAAACCAAACGAACTTATCTGACAACCCAATACTTGTGGATGCGTGCATGTGTGTTGATAACAAGACAGTACTGGTTTAGGTTTTATTAATAAACGTGTGTGCAGATTGCTATATGCTGATGACACAATTCTGTAAGCAGAACGCAAAAGTGAGTTGAAGATTACGTTTTTCGGGATGTACTAAGTTTGTATGAAATTCAAACTGAGTATGAATACAGGGTTATAGATTTTGAGCATGGAACAGCTAGTAATGAATGCAAGAACAGTCGAAATGACACAGAGATTGATTAGGTTAATGGCTTCTGTATTTAGGAAGCATCTTTCAGAGGAAAACTAATTAGAAAAATTAAATAGGCGAGTGAATTTATCTTTGAGAGTCACACCTGCTTTAGGTGGAATCATAGAAATGATGGGTCCTCAAGAAAGTCCCGAATGGCTGTGTATGAAAGTGTAATTATTCCTACTCTGATGTAAGACAGTGAAACCTAGGGGCCGCTCCGGTGGCGCAGTGGTCTAAGCGATGGCTTCTGCGTGTTCGTCCGAATGGGGTACGTGTTGGAATCCCGGTGAAGTATGGATGTTGTGTTTGTCTTACGGCACTGACTCTCTCCTTTCCCTGGAACCACTGACCCTAAATTATGGACGAGCGAGTGCTTATAGCCCAATGAGTTACTCACAGTGGTTGTACAACTTCCATGGCCTGCACGTTCACCGGATTTGTCGCCCATTGAGCACGTGTCGGATTTTATCGGACAACGACTTATCCGGTCTCCACGGCCAGCCGATTTAAGCGTCCATTTTGAGGGTGCTAATACCGCAAACTTACATCCAACATCTGTACGACAGACTGCATGCCAGAATTACACAGTGTGACGCAGTTCATGGCGGTTCAACCGCGTACTAACCATGTTACATGGAAATGTTATTTTTCAGTTTACCAGCAGATACAGCTGTATTTTACCATCATGTTTTGAACACGTTATCCTCTGTATTCCGTTATTATACTGTAGAAATTTCGTTGGTATCAGACGTCTCCTTCTTGGTGTTCTTTTTTCACTTTCCGTCAGTGTATTTCTGCTCTGATGAACGACAGTGAAACATGGGGACTGCAGAATAAACACAGCAGCCGTTTGTGTGCTAGAGAGATGCGTTATTTACGGGGTGTTTGTAACAACAGACGCTCAGATCATGCAAGGAACGAAAATGTGTTGTGGATGTGTAATGGAAAGTCAAGTGTTATTATTAAGACGCAGATTAATTTTCTTAGGGGGTTTGACCACGTTGAAATAATTATTGGTGGATGCTTACTAAGGGAATTTATCCAGCCCATGTGGCAGCAATAAAATTTAAAGGAAGACCAAGGAAATCATAGAAGAACCAGATTCAGGAATATTTGCATGAGAAAATGATAATGAGTATAAAGAACAAAATCTCTTGTGTGAGACGTGAGGTGGATGTCCTTGAAGCTTGAGTTGTGTGCCGAGATCGCTGCAAATTTGGACGTTTGATACATCAAAAGTAAATAAAATCTAGTTCCATCAGTTTTAAATTTTAATCAAGAAAGTGAGTTTTTTTGAGGAGCTAGCCACTAAATTTTAGATATCAGCTTAGGAGTATGTATGTGCATGTTGAGCAAATGATAGGGCTGTAATCTGCTCATCCGTAATTTAAGGACATTATTTCTAGGGAAGGGACACAGCCCACCCCATCGGACAAGCAAGCCACCCACCCACGTGTCATCCGGGATTCGAAACTAGGTCATTCTCTAAGGAGTAGGCGGCAACCCTGTCCTCTTTCCACTCAGTCACCTCAGTGGCTATCGGATCGGGATCAATTTTTAGTTCCTGGATCAAACATCTGTGGTGTGTTCATCCTATGCGCTTACTCGTCTCTGAAACCAAGAGCTGTGGATTAAGGACCGGTGGCTCCTTATATCCGTAGATATTCACGGAGATTTTTAAACACCGGAACAAACAAAGAATTGGAAAAATTGCTAGATGCTGAAAAGAAGAGTTCAGTGTGCATTCTGAAACACAAAAGCTCAGAAGGCAGCAGAACCAGCCAAGGAAGGAATGAGACACTTCTAACACTTCCTACTCTGTTATAAATTTCCTGAAATTCGTGAACCATTTTCCGTGATTCCTTTCGTAAATTATCGAAGCATGTAAGGTCAGGTGATGCGTAACATCACAGTCTCTGATTGACAAATGTCAACCCCGCTTTCTCGTGGTACATCCTGTTCCCACTAAAGGGGCTCTGACGACCGCCAATAGCGGTATAACTATACCATCGGGATTAGAGGAAATGCTATCCCACACTCACCAACCCGCTTGGCCAGCGTGGTGAGTTATGGCCAAACCCTCCAAAATGACTCCACAACTTAAATCTTGGCCCTGTCTCCGGCAGCTGGAATGTACCTGGCCAAGGTAGCGGCCAGTGCGACATGAAGGCAGAGGGTGCTAAGAATCCCCGGAGGACCGGACTAGGCTGCCATCTGATGCTGACCTTGGCTACGTATAACGGACGCTCCCTATCTTCTGATTCAAGGCTTCTTGAATTGGAAGAGGAACTACAAAGGATCAAGTGGGACATCGTCGGGCTAAGTGAGGTAAGGAGGAAAGGAGAAGATCTCATTGAACTGGAAAGTGGACATCTCTTCTACTATCGTGGGACAGATACTGGCAGAACTAGTGGTGTTGGATTTATAAGAAACAAGAAACTGAAGGATAAAGTTGTAGAAGTTGAAAGTTCCTCTGACAGAGCTGCACGACTCGTTATCCAACTCTCGAGAAGATACCAGGCTCAGATTATTCAAACTTATGCACCCACCACAAGTCATGCTGAAGAAGAAATTGAAGAATTTTATGAGGAAATTCGTGATCGAAATAATAAAGGTAAACAGCACTTGAAGATAATTATGGGAGATTTCAATGCAAAAATAGGGCAACGGCAACAGAATGAAACTTCAGTAGGTAAATTCGGTCACGGCAACAGAAACCAGCGTGGAAATACTCTCGTAGAGTTTGCAGAGGCAGAAGGGTTTTTCATCTTGAACTCCTTTTTCAAGAAAAAGCCAAACTGGAAATGGACATGGAGACATCCAAATGGGACGACAAGTGAAATTGATTTTATTATGTGCAACAAAAAATTCGTCATAGAAGACTGCAGTGTGTTAAACAAGTTCAACACAGGCAGTGACCATAGATTGGTGAGATGTAAGATGCACCTCAACACTAAACTCGAACGTAGCAAGCTCATAAGACAAACAAAATGTATTGACATAACCAACCTTAAAAAACACCATAATACCTTCAAATTGGAACTGAAGAACAGATTCTCTGCTTTAGAAGGCCTAACATCGGAAGAAGTGGATATTTCTGAAGTTAACAGAAAAGTAAACAAAGCTCTTATGGAAACAGCAACAAAATTAGCTGGGTCTAAGAGCAAATTGCATGTGAACAAATTATCAGGAAAAACCAAAATGTTGATGCAAAAAAGAAGAGTGATGAGGACAACTAAAGAAGATGTGACTTCCAAAGTGGAATATATAGAGCTATGCAAGACAGTACGAAAAAGTATCACTGAAGACGTAAGGAAATTCAACTGTGAACTAGTAAGGAAAGCAATTGAAAACAACCAAAGCCTAAAGATAGCAAAGGGACATCTCAGTAAGGGGAAAAAACAGATTATGGCACTGAGAAAAGAAGATGGTTCTGTAACAAGAAATAGAGGCGAAATTTTGACAAGAGTGAAAGATTTCTACTCCACATTATATGAAAGGGATGATACATGTACTCCAGACATCATGAAAGGTACCAGTACCAGAGTTCTTCCAGTCCTTCCAGCAGAAGTTGCACATGCAATCAAGAACATGAAGCGGGCAAAAGCTCCAGGAGAAGATGGGATTACTGTAGACATCATACAAGAAGCAAGTGGAGAAATGAGAAACAGTACTCGCCCAAATTTTCACTCGATGCCTTAATGAAGGGAAAATTCCTGAGGATTGGAACAACGCTACAATGATCTTGCTACATAAAAGAGGTGACATTGAGGATCTCAGGAACTACAGACCTATCAGCCTCCTATCAGTGGTTTAAAAAATCTTCACTAAAGTTCTTTCACACCGCTTGAAGGTGACACTGGACATGGCTCAACCGAGAGAAAAAGCTGGATTCAGGAGTGGCTACAGCACAATAGATCATATCCACGTACTGAGAGAACTAATTGAAAGAGCGAGGGAATATGAACTTCCATTGTGCATGGCTTTTATCGATTATGAAAAAGCCTTGGATTCGGTGAAACCATCAGCAGTTGCAATGGCTCTGAAATCCTGCGGTATTGAAGATGCATACATTAATATTATTAATAACATCTATGAAAATGCAAGTGCAAAGATTCGGCTGTTCGAAAATACAACACACATAAAAATTGGAAAAGGAGTGAGACAAGGTGACACCATATCTCCGAAGCTCTTTACTGCCACATTAGAAAATGTCTTTCAATCACTGAACTGGGAAAACAAAGGGATAAAGATTAATGGAGATTATCTAACCCACCTTCGTTTTGCTGATGACATAGTCATTTTTGCAACTACCCCATCAGAGCTACAGAGTATGATCCAGGAACTTGCTGACAAGAGTAAAGAAGTGGGATTAAAAATGAACTTTCACAGGACAAAAGTGATGTACAATGCTTTTACAAGAAATTAAGATTTATCGGTTGATGGAGAAAAGCTGGAGATAACAGACACGTACGTTTATCTTGGACAGCAGATATCAAGTGAGGGTCACATTGGTGAAGAAATTAATCGGCGCACAAAACTTGCCTGGAGAGCTTTTGGAAGAAACAGCATAATTTTCAAGAGCAATATGCCATTATGTCTTAAAAGAAAAGTGTTTGATCAATGCATCCTTCCAGTGCTTACGTATGGTGCAGAGACGTGGACCTTAGCTAAAAGAGACATACAAAGGCTGCAGACAACTAAAAAAAGCATGGAGAGGTGCATGCTTGGTGTAACCAGGAGAGATAAGAAGAGGAACACGTGGATCCGAAAAATAACAAGAGTGGAAGACATCATGATCAGAGTTAAATCCCTGAAATGGCAATGGGCTGGACATACTGCCAGAAGAACAGACCATCGATGGACAGCCGAAATTTTAGATTGGATTTCAAGGGACAGGAAAAGACCCAGAAGAAGACCACATGGAAGATGGGTGGATGAAATTCGAAAGTATGCGGGAGTGACATGGAGGAGACTGGCACAAGACAGACCGTTGTGGAGGAAACTTGGGACTTTCGTCCAGCAGTGGATTGATAATGGTTGACAATGATGAATGATGATGATTCCATATTCAACCTTTCCCGTAAAATGATAGGGAAAACCTGAACTTTACCGATGTTGTTGATGCTCAGTGCGGCTGCTTGGCATCAAAACCCATTCCTTTCAGTTCCCGACGAGTCGTTATGGGGCTGTAGTTACTTCCAGAAGCATGGTTTAAACAAGTCGAGCAGACATCCGCAAACCGCTAATCACCTTCACTTGTTTCCTTTTGTTTAACGTGGTGTAAAAAACGTCGATTTTATACTGCAGACCAATTTTCTTTGATCGGAGGTTTAACGACCACAGTGAGCACCTCACTGGGCTATACGCAGTCGCCCGTCCCTTATTTACGGACACTAGTTCTAATGAAGGGAAACAGCCAGTGACGTAAAACAAACACAACATCCATGCCTCATCGGGATTAGAACATAGACCCATCGCGGACGAATGATCAGAAGCCATCGCTTAGACCATTGCGCTATCGGGGAGCGCTGACCAATAGAAAATTCTGCTTTATACTAACGAGTCACGGAACACAGTCTCACAGACAGATGGCCGCTCCTGGAAGTGGTAGATGCTGCAAGAAAGGCATCTTCCAGACTGTAAAATCCAACAACAAATTTTTATGGTGACAGCATGATGGTCCTGCTCCTGGGAGTTCTAGATGCTGGAAAAAAGCGTCTTTCGGACTGTACAATCGAACAACAAAGTTTTGATGGAGACAACACGATGTTCCTGCTCCTGGGAGCGGTGGATGCCGAAAGAAAGGCATCTTTCCTACTGTACAATCCAACAAGAAAGTTTGATGGAGGCAGTAAGATGGTCCTACTCTTAGGAGTCGTGGATGCCGGGAAAAAAGGCATCTGTGACGTATATTCTCTTTTAACTTTCATTTTTAGTTCATTTTCTTATGTAAATTTGAGTTTGTTCTCTTTTGCACTTCCAAAACTTAACGTGAGATCTTCTCTCTCACATGAATAAAAGTTTGGTAACACCCTGATGTCAGTACGTAAGTGACGTATGCATGTGAAAAAAACAAGACGAGAGATATATATTGGCTACGCAATAGCTGTGAGAGGGCGATTTTGATGGTGAACGTTAATGTTCCGTTTGGATACGAGGTGGCTTAATTGCTGTTTAGGTATTTTAAAGGCTACGTGACCTACTTTAATGACAGTGATGTGTTTCGTTGTCAAATGTTATTGTGGATATTGACTCAAGTTCTAGTGTTGTGTTTCATAGTTAATTGTCACTATGGATATTAGCCCAAGTTTTCGTTGATCTCACTTCGTTGAAATGCAAATGATCAAGTGCCTATTGACAGTAATAAAGGATTAGCTGTAAATAACAACTTCCTGAACTTTATTTGAGTGACTCGTATTTCACTGTAGCTGAAGTTTTTGATCGGTGTAGTGTTTTAGTAAGTCAGTTACACACAAACGCTACATAATGGGCGCCCGAACATTCCTGTGGAACCTTCGTTTTTTTAGTATCAAATTCATCATTATGCAGCCTCGAGAAATGCAATTTAACAGCACATTTGAGCGTGCATGTAATACGTCCTTACCAGGATCTGTGCACAATGTTATACGCAATAAGCCTTATGAAGCCTGTGGGTCAGATGTTTCTGTTGCTGACTTTAATAATTTCGCCCATAATGTCTATGGCAAGTCAACCCCCGTTTTGCATGAATATCTGACTTCACCCATGTCTGATGAGTTCGAGAGGGGGCAAATACAAACCCCAGTGTCTACCACAAGGCGTATTAAAATTATCTCTCATTTTGCACCCCATGCTGGATCTATTTTTTTCAATGGTGCTGGGGGATCATTGAAAAAGATTTCCGGTACATATATGAAAGCCGCAGCCAACACGTGGTACCGGCAATGGCGAAAGCTTAATCAAGGATCCTACTAAGCTCCGTTTGGAGCCGACTTTTTAGGAGTCCTTCACTAAGGCTTAAATAATGCCGGAATAGCTAAAAAACTGTCCTCCAGGAGGCAAATTTCCGGTACATATATGAAAGACGCAGCCAAAACGTGGTACTGGCAATGGCGAAAGCTTAATCAAGGAGCCTACTAAGCTCAGTTTCGAGCCGACATTTTAGGAGTTTTTCACTAAGGCTTTAATAATGCCGGAATAGCTCAAAAACTGTCCTCCAGGAGGCAAATTTCCGGTACATATATGAAAGACGCAGCCAAAACGTGGTACCGGCAATGGCGAAAGCTTAATCAAGAAGCCTACTAAGCTCAGTTTCGAGCCGACGCTTTAGGAGTCTTTCACTAAGGCTTAAATAATGCCGGAATAGCTCAAACACTGTCCTCCAGGAGGCAAATTTCCGGTACACATATGAAAAACTCAGCCAAAACGTGGTGCCGGTAATGGCGAAAGCTTAATCAAGGAGCCTACTAAGCTCAGTTTCGAGCCGACATTTTAGGAGTCTTTCACTAAGGCTTAAATAAAGCCGGAATAGCTAAAAAACTGTCCTCGAGGAGGCAAATTTCCGGTACATATATGAACGACGCAGCCAAAACGTGGTACCGGCAATGGCGAAAGCTTAATCAAGGAGCCTCTTAAGCACAGTTTCAAGCCGACTTTTTAGGAGTTTTTCACTAAGGCTTAAATAATGCCGGAATAGCTCAAAAACTGTCCTCCAGGAGGCAAATTTCCGGTACATATATGAAAGACGCAGCATAAACGTGGTACCAGCAATGGCGAAAGCTTAATCAAGGAGCCTACTAAGCTCCGTTTCGAGCCGCCTTTTTAGGAGTCTTTCACTAAGGCTTAAATAATTGCGGAATAGCTCAAAAACTGTCCTCCAGGAGGCAAATTTCCGGTACATATATGAAAGACGCAGCCAAAACGTGCTACCAGCAATGGCGAAAGCTTAATCAAGGAGCCTACTAAGCTTAGTTTCGAGCCGACATTTTAGGAGTCTTTCACTAAGGCTTAAATAACGCCGGGATAGCTCAAAAACTGTCCTCCAGGCGGCAGCAAGCTAATAACAGTCCTGTCTCATTTATTGGAGACAGTTAGGCTGTATCGTTTATGTGATCCGAAAGCTCCTGATACTGATATTTTTGATACCTTACTACAGCAACTCATACCTTTTTTGCAGAACTTTCGTGAAATTTGAAGACTTAGTTCAGTTAATGAGGGCCTTAAAGTGATTTGCACCTATAAGGAGAGTAATGGTTCAGCTAATCAAGCTCCTGGACCACAGATGGCTACAAAGAGAAATTATCAGCACCAGCAGGCGCCGCACTACCGAAGTCAAACAGAATTCCTTATACAGAGGTACATTTCTCCTCACCACCGTGAACCAGCTCAGCAGGCAACTTTTCATAGGGAGTCAACTCCTATGAACATTTAATTATCCTCGGGATTATAATTTCCCCAGGCATCAGCAATATCAAAATAACTATTTCCCTGATGACCATTCAGGCGACCGTAGGCGAAATGATGGGACATTTGTTGTCAGAAATCAACTATTTAATTCAAATGCTGCTAATTCCAGATTCTAGCAGGGCTCTCGCCAAGCCCCAGCAACCTATAATAATTAGCTTCCTTTAAACTCCCGTTGGAGATAGGAGAGAGGTTGGCGCTACCTCCTATTCCTGCTAAAAAAAGATCTCCCATCCATTTTTCTAACAATTCAAGCTCTTTACTTACCGGTTCTTGCGATCACATTAGGTCATCTTATTGTGCAAACCAAATTAGACAGTAGCTCTGACATTCTCGCGTTGAATGCACATTTTTGCTCTGTCTCCTTTCCTCATATTCCCGTTGAGCTCGCCTCGCAAAGTCTTAGCAGGGGGTGGGGCAACAATGATGTCGTTGCTGTAGCAGGTTTTATAACATTACCTATTCAATTGGAACCAGCCGAACGTCTACATACATTTTTGTTATTGAATGACTTGCCTCTACACTGTCTCCTGGGTTTAGATGCCACTAAGCAGTTTCATTTAACGCTAAATTTTGAAAACAAGTTTCTTTCTATGCCTGCCTCAACTATAGATATTCCTCAGACTCTAGATCTTACATCCACTCTTAGTAGTGAGAAGTTAACTACAGAGCAAAAGTTATTACTCTCTCAGTTATTGCACAAACGACCTGGTTTGTTTTCAAACCAGGTCGTGATATACAACTTGTGTGAACCAGGGGTTCACACAAGTGTATATGTGATATACAACTTGTGTGAACCAGGGTTCACACAAGTTGTATGTCATACCATTCATAGTGGAGCTCCTGTTGCAACAAAACCATATCCATGTGCCCCGCATCGTAAAACCGAGATTCGAAAACAAATTGATGACATGTTACACGCAGGGATTATCAAAGAATCCACTAGTGTTTGGTCGGCTCCTGCCTTTTTAATTTAAAAAAAAAAAAACACTGTGGATATTGCTTTGTCGTTGCTTACCGGAAGTTAAATAATATCACGACAAATATTAATTACCCTTTACCTGTCATTAGTGACATTATGCAGGATTTATCTTCCACTAACTGGCTTTTTAGTTTAGATCTCGCCAGCGGCTATTGACAGGTGGCTGTACATCCGGATTTTGTACACCTTTTGGGGAATATGAATTTCTTCGCATGCCATTTGGTCTTGCCAGTGCCCCAACAACTTTCCAGCGTCTCATGGATACAGTTTTAAAACCTGTGTAGGCTATGCTTGTGCCCAATGTTCATGTCTATTTAGACGATATCATTATTACCTCTGATACTTTTGAGAAACATTTGAATCTTCTCGATACAGTCTTTGAATTGTTGCATTCCGCTGGGCTTACTTCGAAACTAGCCGAATGTCAATTAGGCAGGGACGAAGTAATTTATCTTGGTCTAAAAATCACTTCTAATGGTCTTCTGACTAATGACAGTAAAATAAGCCTATTGCGGAATTTCAGAGGCCTAAAACTTCTAAAAACGAGTCTCGCTTTTTGGACATGACTGGTTGGTACCAACAATTCCTTCCTGGCTGTTTAACGTTATGTGAACCTTTCTATGTCATAAAGAGAAAAATTTATTTGGACGTCAGAGGCTGAGCAAGTATTTATGAATTTAAAAGCTGCATTAATCTCTCCTCCAGTCTTAGCTTTTCGTAATCACGCCAAGGCTTTGATATTTTTACGGACGCTTAAGGAGTTGGCCGTGGGGTTGTATTATCTCAGAATGGCCATCCTATTGCTAATGCTTCTCGTACCTTATTTAAGACGGAGCGCAATTATTCTTAATTTCCATTCCCAATCAATTCGTTTCCCCTTATCATGCTCAATCTCATCCCGCCGAGAGGGTCAATCGAACTCTTATTAAAATGATTGCTACTTTTGTTTGAGATAATCATGAGCGTTGAGACGAATATCTTGAGCTTTTTTGTTTCGCCCTTCGTTCATCAGTTCATGATAGCACTTAGCTTACTTCTGCTGAAGTCTTTTTGGGTCGTAAAATACGTAGCTCATTTGAAAATCTTACGGGCTTTGTCAATGCCATTAATCAATGACCAACTCCTGACTTCGTGCGCATTTTAGCAGCTAAAGCACAGGCAGCACAGGCTCGTAATTATGATAAAAAGTGTAAGAAACCTGATTTGAACTTTGGTGATTTGGCATTACTTGAGATACACTTTCAATCCTCCGTCACCCATACTCTGGTCAAAAAGTTTGCTCCCTTGTATGAAGCGCCTTTTGAAGTTGTTAAACTTTATAATAACAATGTGCTCTTAAAGACACCAGATAACGTTTTCTATTCTTGATTTCAAAGACTTCAGTCTCATATCTCTACGCTAACTCCTGTGATGCGCCCATTGCGAGAGAATTTTGCCATTATTCCATTTTCCCGTGACATTGCCTTCAAATTTTCAAAATTTCTCAAAACTTTTAATTTTAAAGTTATTTTTAAATCGACAAACAAAATGAACTTGGATCAAAGGACTATGTTGAAGACAAAAACTCGTGGGGAATTTGCCAAATTCCATGTGAATGTGGCGCTTCTTATATAGGACAGACCCGCAGAGCCTTGCGTTTTCGATTGAAGGAGCACAAGACCTACATTCAGAACTGTGACCTAAAGAAGTCATCGTCGACTAAACACTGTTACGAAAAGGACCGTAAATTTCTCTTTGAAACAGCAAAACTAATTGACAAGCCAGATTCAACCACCAAACTGGATATTTTAGAAGCTTTCCATGTATATCAGAAGTATTCGCAACTTGTTAATGACATGACACCCCCCCCCCCCCCATTTCTATCAAGCGCGTGGAAGCAACTAACTAAAACCCGTGACTGTAAACACCATTTATGATACCATATAAAATTTGATTATTTACGTTCCATTCGTCCTAATGAAGATAGGTCATACCCGGCGAAGTCATGGTCGACTTGAAAAAATAAATATTTGTGACAAACTACCTTGTATTATCTTAATATATATTATGTTTTGTATGCTTATGTTCAACACTGTAGAAAGTATTTCATTAGGGATTTGAAAACAATTATTGCCCCCAAGGCATTCACGTCGACAGTCACGATCCCACGACGCTGAGGAAATTTGTAATCTTACTCCTTTTTCTTCTTCATCTGAGAATATTCCTAGACCATCAGATGGCTATTCCTATCAAACATCAATCTCTCAACCTTCCTTCAATTCTGCAAATGTTTCTTTTAAAAGGACCATCGTTCATTCTGCTCCTGCCTCGCCAGCGTTTCCGAGGTTAAACGCCTCGTCTCCTGCAGCTAAATCTTCCATTCCTTCACACTCATCCGTTTGCGCACGGCGTGATTCTTTCTCTTCCTCTCCTTCGGCAAATTCTCCAAGCCTTGCCGAAAGTTCATCGCCACCACTTACTTTTCAAACTAATATGACAGGTGTCAAACGTCCTCTGCATAATATCTCAAGCTCTAATGACACTATAAAATCTGCTACTGTGGTTAAGCTTCTAGTACCACCTGTTTCCTTACCTACGACAGGTGTCAAACGACCTCTGCATGATATCTGACGCTCTACAGACACTTTAAATTCTGCTACTGATGTCAAACGTCTGGCACCAGCTCGTTCTTCATCCTCCATTTCTTCCGGATCTGTTACAATTTTAAAAACAGGCCACTCACGTTCTGCAGCTTTTCCGCATGCTCACATTGTCAGGCAGGTGCACAGCCGTCAGCTTCTAACAGCGTCTCAACGACCTGCTTCATCGACGACTTCTGAGGAACCAACTCGTTGGTCACCACTCCCACTCTCTTCTATACAACGACCAAAACGCCTGTTATCTGCAGGGGATTCACCGCCTTGCCGAAAGAAGCCTCCCTCATATCCTTCCTGGGTTCCGTCCCTGGCGTTTGAGATCGTGACGAACGTCCCCAAAGCCTGTTTCAACACCTGTTGTCGTAGGCGAAAGCGACCTAACTGTTTTACTCCAAATCGACGGCCAGCAAAGCGTCTTGCAATTCAGTCACCTTTTGTTTCAGTTTTCCTGCCTTCCACTCCAGATCATCGGCATCCTTCTTCACAGGCAGCCCAGAGCCAGCAGTTCTGCCCAGCACCAGTTCAGCTGACACTTTCTGAATGCCATTCTGCATCTCGACCTCCCGACAAGGTCAGAGCTCACAACCTTAAACGTAGAGCAACAACTGCCTTGTTGTCTTCTCGTCAGCTACAAAAAAAAAAAGGCTGCCTACTATTTTCTATTTTCGTAGAAAGTAACATTTTAAAATTTCTTTTTCTGTACACGCAAATTAAACGTTCTAGTTTTTTTTTATTTTTTTAGTGCGGCGCCACCCACAACTTTTTATTTTATCACTATCTCTACAAAGAACTGTCATGAACTTGTCTACATCAACCAAGAAAATTAATCAACAGACTGTTCTGCAAATGCTTTCTCTGCACATGACTCTGTTCATGGCAGCTTTTCGTCAATATTGCCTTGGGAGTAATTGCCAAAATCTTAAATTGCTTTCTATCACCCGAGTGCTTACTTGTTCTAATTAAGGAACAAATTCTATTATCGCAAATTTCATCGTTCTTTCTACGCCGAGAGCAAGTGTTGATATCTTATAATGATGATTGTCAATATCCTATGTGTTGCCTTTCCGACACGAAAATCATATCGATCACTGTCTCTGATATCTTAATATTCTTAACTCCCAGGGTAAGGTTTTCCGGGGTTTCCTCTATCTTATATAAAATTCGATGTGTGAATGCATGGGAGTAGTCTCAAGTCGGCCCTAGACGCCAAGTGTTAAAAACGTTCTGTGTTCTTGTGCTATGATTAATTTATTTTTGTGTTTCACATTTATTTTTGTTACTGCAAGTGCAGTGGGTTTTTTTCAACAAACTAAAATTTACAAAATTTTTCTGTGCTCAAGTGTTCTATGTTCAGTTAACTCAGTTCGAATGTCTTATGTCTTCTTTGAGCAATTATTAGGTGTTGACGAATGTGTAATTTACCTCAACGCTTAATCTATTGTAGTTTTTTTCTGCATCACGCAGTTTTTTTTACTACCTATGACACTTCATGCATGTGTGAGATCCACTGTTTACTTTTTACTGGACGTGCCTATAGATTGTTTCTTACGTAAACGTTGTCCTGATGTGTTTCACATAAAAATGATCACACGTCATACGCTGTTCGCTCTGTACGACAGTTAGCAACTTTCACTTAGAACTGTGTTGATCGACTTTGCCCTATGATATTGTCGTAGTTAAATTTTATGCTAATGTCTATTACGGTACTTTCAAGAGATTCATCTGACCATGTAATGTTTTTGCTACGAGAGTGGTTACGTATTGAAATGTGTTTCTTCGAAATGTTCTTTTCAAGCATGAAATGCACTTTTAGGACATTGGAGTTTTGCAAGTATGTATCATAATGCGGTGTTGGTATGTATATGCGATATTTTCGATGCTTTGTGTACGAACTTCTTATCTGAATGATGGATGAATGCCTGGCTTATGTTTCAAATCAGAGACCTCTTCTAAATTGTTAGGTTCTTGGCCAAAAAAAAAAAAAAAAAAAAGAAAAATTAAGAGGGAGATGATGTGACGTATATTTTATTCTAACTTTTATGTTTAGTTCCTCTTTCTACGTACATTAGAGTTTGTTCCCGTTTGCACTTTCCAAATTTAACGTAATATCTTCTCTCTCACATGAATGGAGGATTGACAACACGCTGAGGTCAGTACGTATGTGACGTATGCACGTGATAAGAACAAGACCAGGGATATATAATCGCTAGAGGGGGATTTTGATGGTGAACGTTAATGCTCCTTTTGGATACGAGATTTGCTTAATTGCCCTTTAAATGTTTTGAAGGCTACGTGTTCTACTTTAATGACAGTGTTGTGTTTCCTAGTCAAGTGTTATTGTGGATATTAACTCAAGTTCCAGTTGTGTTTTTATAGTTAATGGTCATTGCGGATATTAACCCAAGTTTTCGTTGATCTCACCTTGTTGAAGTGCAAATGATCAAGTGCCTATTCACAGCAATAACAGATTAGCTGTAACAACTTCCTGAACTTTATTTGAGTGCCTCGTATTTCACTGTAGATGAAGTGTTTGATCTATGAAGTGTTTTAGTAAGTGAGCTACACACAAAGGCATCTTCTGGACTGTACAATATATCAACAGAGTTTGACGGTGACAGCATGATGGCAAGGAGCTGTTTGCAGTGGTTCAGCATAGGCGCCGCAGTCGTTTGAAAAAACCATGAATTCTCAGCTTTACTTTGACAATTTGAAGAATTATGCACAGCGAACTTTCCAGCAGTACTTTATAAGAAAGGACCATACCTCTATCAGCAATATAGTCCACAATCATATCATAGTGCCTGCGTTGCTACAGATTGGTTTGGGGACAAAGTTGAACTGATTAGCCCAGAATACTGAACTGAGCACAGTAAAGATTCTCTGGGGCAAAATAAATCGTCTGTGGATGCAAGAACAGATCGCCCAGAAAAAAAGAAAAAACCAAAAACAAAACTACTGATCACAGCTTTGAAGGGCGAACGCCAGAACGTATTGGTGACATTTGCTAGAAGACTCGTGTTGAGTGTTCCACGCAGACATGTCCAGAGGCTGCCGTAAGAGCCAAACGTTTAAGCCCGCAATATAAAATTTTCTCTAAGTAAAGATTATTTGTGGCGATGCAGGTGTTTGGATATCATTATTAGGATACGGTACGTATATTCATCACGAAAGCTTGCGCACTAATAAGGAAGTTCAAGCTTCTTTCCTTGGACATCATAGGTTATGAACTTTCAGGATATTGCGAACAAAGAAAAGAAACTTTCCATGTTAAATATATTCAAGCTAATAGCTTTAGATAAGTAATATTTATAATACAGAAAAAGTAAAGTGGCTTTGGTATCAACGTGCACAGCTGCATGTTGACACTTAAAGAAATTTATGTTCATTTGAAATGGAAAAACGGAAATTTGCTAGCACATACTGCTCGACATAAAACGTGCCACACCAGAAAGAATTTGTGGAAGGCCAATGTAAATTCGTGGGTATGTATCGATAGTTGGGTTATGAAAATGATCGCACTTGAGAACCAGTCACAGGATGGTTGAAAGTGATAAAAAGACAAAAGGCTCGGCGTGGTTAAATTTGGTCGTCCTAATCTGGGCTCGTAGATCACTACATCCGAGTGATTTCGGTCTAGTACCTCTACACGTAAGGAGTAAGAATGGCTGTGTGGCCTCATGGAGAATCCTACCATCATAAGCATACTTCTACTGTGTGTTTGTATTCTTGTGCTTGTGGAACTTTTCTGTACATTTATTCCCTTTTACTTTCCCCAGTGCCAGCATTCTTTTTTAGTGTGACCTTCCTTATTTCAGTATGTGAAATATTTGGTTTCCCACCCGTTTCTGTTTGATTCCTCACTTGTTTGAAATGCTGTTCTGGAATTTGGGTTTGTTTGTGCTCTCTCTTTTCGACTATTGTACTCTTTGATGAATTTCTTCTTAACAAATTCTAATGTTAGTTCATTATCATATTTGGGTTCAAGAGCTGTTACGACAGTGTCATATGTGTATGGCAGACCACATAACATGATAGCTGCTAGGTGTGAATCTTTTATTTCTTCACCTATTGATTTAAGTTTGTTTGCGATTTCTAATATCTGGTTGATGTGTTCCTGCATGTTTTCGCAGTCACTGTATCTTTTGCTATAAAGATTCCTTAGCAAATAGAGCTTACTGCTCAAATTTGTTCTTTCATGAATTCTCTGCAAAGCTAGCGACCTATTTCCTGTTGGCATTTCGTTTATGGCATTAATAATCTGTTCACTGTCAAAAGTAGACTTATTGTGGACACCGCTTGTGCGTTTTTCTTAATCCCGTTCTTAATTTTAGTTGTAGGTTTTTCTATAGGGAAACAATCTTCCAAGATCTTCTTTGATAAGAAGCCTTTTTATGTTAAATTTTCACGTTGCGGGATTTTCATTATTCAATTTTGCGATGGAAAATTTTGTGGCGTTTATTGGACCGGAAAACGCCATTTTTCTTGTATTTATTGTGTAAGAGAAACAGTTTACTTTTAAATTCATTTCTTCACCATCTGCAAATACAACACGGCTTATGCAATGAAAAAGCTTAACTTTTTACTTTCGGTTACAGAAACCTCATGCCAGCGATTATCATTATTGCATTCCATTTAATATGTAATTCAGAGTTCATTTTTCATCTATTGGACCAGTTTCAGTAACATACCTGTGAGGATCTCTGCGAACGAGAGGCCCCTTTAAATACTTATATGTGGTTTTTGTGTCTTTTTCGTGTGTATATGTATGTGTTCAAGTGACAGCCGTGTAAGATATCTTGTACGAGAACGAACAATTTATCCTTGCAAACTTACTGCTGGACATTTTGGGGACATTGGTCCTCAACGACGCCATTTTGCTCGAACTCGTAAGATAGTCGTTGGTTGTCAAATACATGGTGATATTCGGTACGCCTTCTTACATGCTTGGAGGCGGAACTTAAAGAACATTCGTTACGAGGTGTCAACAATGCAACCCCCGAAAACGTTGGGGGGTTCGCGGAGGAAGGGAGAGCAGGAGGACATTAGAGATTGGAAGGCGAGGAGAATGAGATGTCACGGTGATACACCATAATGCTTTTTTCGTTTTATGGGATAGAACCCATAAAGCATGTAAATAATGTACAGTTATATATATATATACCTTGAATAAATATTCGGATTTCTTGGCAAATGGATTCCTGAACTGAAGGTATTTTCCTTAAGGCCGTACTTTCTGAAGGACGAAAAGAACCAAACGGGCCTGGGAACCACAGGCTCGCTAAAACATGTCACACAGGCGCAGTCGACAGGATCCGTCCCGAACAAAGGACGAATAGGAACGGTATTCGCCCATCGCCCGGAATAAAAAATTGAATGAATCGGATCAACTTTACTTGACACTGGAATTAAAGGAATTGAAATTAAAGGAATTGGCATGGTCGCTGAAAAAAAAACCTGACGGATTTTAGATGTACTAACAATTACCGCCAGAATTAGGCTATAAAAGAAAGCTCAAATCCAAGCATGGACCGAAAGAAGGAACTGATGGACGCATGTAAGGAACCAATTATTCATGGATGAGGTGTCACCCTGTTGCTGGACTAAATATAAAGCGGGAGAAAGAGACTGTGATTCCGTTTATTTGATGAGACAAGAACTGGATTGTCTGATGACTGTGGAAATGCTTACGTTGGATAATGGGGTAAGTTGCTTTTAGTCCCAATTTAAATAGAGCCATTTAGAAAAAAAAAAAAAAAAAAGAACATACAAGGGGGAACACACATGGTTAGGAATAGGAAAAAGTAGGGAGATTGTAGGATATTGCTTAGTGGTTAGGAGTAAACGTTTAGAATGAGTAAACAAGTGTTTCGTATGAATTATTTTTCTTGTATAAGCATCAGTGTTCTTTAATATGTTTATATGTTCTTTGTGGCAGAATATCGATTTATTCTGTGGTATTAATTTAAGTGAAGTGTAAGCTAGAGATGAAAGATATTTATGTGGTATTGGTGAAAAGGAAAAATAAGTGTAGCCTGGATATACCAGTATTTTGGATGAATTGATCTTATTTAAATCAGTATCAGTGTTCTTTAAGATGTTTTATGGTTTATGTGGTAGTAAATGAAGTTGTGTGGTGGTATTAATGTAAATGAAGTGTAGGCAAGAAATGAAATATTTTGGATTTGTGAAAAAGAAGAATAGATTCAGCCTGAATTCTTCTAGTTTAAATATAAAGCGAAAGTTTAAATAAAGAATAAAATTCTTTGGAAACTGGTATTAATGAAAATGCTGTAAAGAAAATGGTATAAACAAAAATGGTATAAACAGAAAGGTATAATGGAAAAAGTTGTAAAGGGAAATGATCTAAAGAAAAATGGTGTAAAGAAAAGTGGTGTAAAGGAAAATGATGTAATGAGAATGGTATAAAGAAAATGGTTTAAAGAAAAAGGTATTGAAGTAATGTACGTAATTGCATATTATGTTATTTAAGGTTGTTTGATGCAACTGATAAATGTTACGATAAGTGTAACGTGTTATCACAAGTGATTTTATGTTCATTTGCTAATACTGGTGATCGATAATTTTATTTAGTTACCTGTTAACAGAGTGTATAAGAGTAAATATTGTAATCATGCCTCCGAAGACTAGGAGAGCAACAGATTCAGAGATACAGGAGGAGGTATCTGATCGTGAAAGTGGTAGTGAGGAAGAGATTATGTCAGGTGGTACTGAAACGATGGTAGCAAGAGCTAGGTTGCTAGAAATGGAATTGGAGAGGGAAAGGTTTTTATGGGAAAGGTCTCAGAAGGAAGCTGAAATGGCTATAAAGAAACAGGAACTGGAATTAAGATCAAAGCGAATGGATATGGATCATGAGGTAAGGTTAAAGGAGTTAGAGTTAGCATCGCAATCGGGTAACATGAGAATTGGGAATATGGTAAGTAATTCAGAAGCCATGGTATCACAGAATAATGAATTTCTGAAATATGTAAATTTGTTGAAAGGTGTTTTGTTGAAACCTCCTTCTAGAGCAGAGGAGTGGCCATTTTTCTTTTACCATGCCGAAACTATGTTCAAGTTATATGAAGTGCCCGATGAGTATCAAGGGAAGGTGATATTGCAAAATTTGCAGGGGTATGTACGTCATTTAGCTGCAACATTGGGAGCGGAAAAATTGGAAAATTATGTTGACATTAAAGAAATCTTGTTAAAGGAATTTAAAATCACTCCTCTACAACATAAAAGAAATTTAGAAAAATGTGTAAAGAAGCCAGAAGAATCTTATACACAGCATATAATGAAAGTCAAAGCTGCACTAGAATTTTACTTGGAATCAAGGGAAAATAACGACCTTGGTAGAATTGAAAGATTTGTTAGTAGCAGACCAAGTAAAGGATGCTTTGCCAAGCCACATTAAATCACATGTGTTGCTAAAGGAGACCGAGAAATGGTTAAAAACGACCGAGTTAGCTAGTGAAATTGATAATTTTGTTGCTGCTATGCCAAAGGGAGGAGCTCAGAAATTTGATTACTGGAATAAGCCGAGTACGAAGGTGCAAGAAATTGGAAGATTTGGGAAGCCTGATTATAACAGAAATAGAAATGATTTTCAAAGGAATAAGACGGTAGGAAATGCAAGCGGAGGTCGAGTGCAGACACATGCATCTTTTGATAACAGAAATTTAAATAAAAGATGGGAAACAAGAGCTTCGAATAGCATGGAGAAAGTTCAGTGCTTTCGATGTGGATCAAGGGGTCATGTCAGCAAACGGTGTCCCCAGGATCCGGGTTCCGAAGTTACTCACCGATCGAGATACCAAGATAAAAGAATAAGTGAAAATAAGGAAGAAAAAGGATTGAATGAAGTGTGTGTAAAAGTGAATATACCGGCAGAGCCTGAATGGATATCGGAAGGAATTCCATCGGGTAAAACAGAGTCAGAATTACCTAAAGTAAATTTAAGCATAGAAGGAAATTGCTTTAAAGGAGTTATTGATTCAGGAGCACAAATTTGTGTTTTAAGGAGAGAGTTTGTCCCGGATAGATATTTGGAGACCGGAGGAAAAATATTTGTGCGTCCGGCTATTGGATCGTCAGTGGAAGCGAAGCTGGTATCACTTCCGTTGAGCTTGTTAACGTCACCGAATGATATTCAACCTCATGTTCAAGTTTATGCTGCAGTGGTGGATGATTTAAACGAAGAAGCTTTAATTACACCACACGTATATAAAACTCTATGTGAACAGAGAAAGACATACTTAGGAGTGTTTGAAGACCCTAGCGCATTAGTGAGGCAGGCAAATGTGTTAGACGCCGGAGGGGAGAAAGGTTCCATTCTACCAGCGTCAAGGAGCAAGGAGGACCCGGCCACCACTCTAAGGGGGGAAGAAACTAGCGCATCCCCAAGCAGAGCACAGCAAGGGAGTGATTCTCTAGCCCTGGACCAGAGAGGGAAGAAAGTGAAGGCCATGGATGATAACAATCCCGAACGAAGTGAAGATTCATTGTCTGGAAACTGTGAAAATTTACACCCGGAATCTTCGAGCCAGAAGTTTAAGAGGCAGCAAACACAGTGCGAGGCTTTGAAAGGGAATTTTACTGACGCACACCGGAATAAAAATAACTACTGGATTGAGTCAGGAATGTTGTATCATACGGGAAATTTAAATGGGCAGAAATTTAACCAGTTAGTTATTCCTGAGTCTCGAAGGTTAGAAATAATGAAATTGGCTCACCAAACGTTACCTGGGGGTCATTTAGCAGCGAAAAAGACGGCGGATAGAATAAAGATGTCGTTTTGGTGGGATGGATTGACCAAAGATGTGAAAATTTTTTGTGAAGCTTGTGAGGATTGTCAATTACGCAGACGTGTAAGGGTATGTGATAGGGCACCGATCGAGCCTATAGGTAGGCCAGAGTTGCCGTTTCAATGCATAAATGCGGATATTGTTGGACCTATAGAACCCATGTATTCACAAGGACATAAGTACTTGTTATGTTTGATGGACCAGCATAGTAGACGGCCAGAAGCGGTACCTTTAAAATCATTATCAGCAAAAGCTACTTGTGAAGCATTTTTAGAAGTGTTCATGCGTACCGGTGTACCAAGTGCAATTATGATGGATAACGGTACTAATTTCAAGTCACAATTAACCCAGGAATTTTTGAAGCATTTAGGAGCATCTCCAAGGTTTATAACGCCAGGTTATGCCCAGGCTAATGGGTTAGCAGAACGATTTAATCAAGTGATGAAGCACATGCTGCATCATGCGATTCGAGCCCAAGGCCGTGCTTGGCATCGTCAGTTGCCCTTTCTTTTATGGGCGTATCGTGAGGTACCAAATAGCACGACAGGAGTATCACCGTTCATGCTCATGTACGGACGCATGCCAACCGGGCCTCTGACAATTTTAAAATCCTGTTGGGAGGATGGCTTAATTTTACCACAAGGAGTAGGAGAGTCGATAAGTGAATACCTAGAGCGACTGAAGGAAAATTTAAATAATGCAGAGAAATATGCTAAAGACCAATCAGAGGAACAACAGAGGAAGTATGCATACTATCACAATTTGCGGTCCACAGAGAGAAATTTTGAAGTAGGGGATGAGGTGATTGTACTGATCCCTGATTCTACAAACAAATTATGTTCAAGATGGATGGGACCTGGAGAAATTGTAGATAGAAAATCACAACATTCATACTTAGTGAAACTACCAGATGGAAGCAAAAGGCATCTCCATCAAAACAAACTGAGGAAGTATATTCAACCAATAAATGCAGTTGGAATTATTTATGAAAATGATGAGGAGTTTGGCGAAATACAACCGGTTCCTGTAGGAGAAAGGTCAAAGGCAAAGGAAACTTTGATTTCTGTTAAGTACAAGTGGACACATTTAGACGCATCACAACGAGAGGAATTGATGCAGGTACTTTTAAAAGATCATGAAGTGTTTGACGGAGAGATAAAACGTGTTAAGGTTGGAAGTCATGTAATTCGGCTAAAGCCAGGAGTAGAAAGGAAGCAGCCAAAAATCTATAAAGTGCCAGAAGCTTTGAAATCCGAAGTAGAAAAACAAATAGAAGATTTGTTAAAAAGGGGACTAATTGAACCTTCAAATGCGGAAGTGGCATATCCATTAGTTTGTGTGTCTAAAGCAGATTCATCGATTAGATTATGTGTGGATTTCAGAGGGCTGAACGCCGAGAGTAAAATAGTTCCATTTCCAATGCAGAATGCAACAGAATTGCGCTATAAAGCTGGAGCTGCTGGATATCTGACAACCTTAGATATTTTGAAAGGTTACTGGGAAATTCCCATGGAAAAAGAGAGTAAGGAGTTAACTTCCTTCGTATCCCCGAAAGGCCAGTATCAGTTTACTGTCATGCCCTATGGATTATCAGGAGCAGCAGGAACGTTCCAGAAAGCTATTAATATTGCCCTTAGACCTCACCAAGAATATGCTGAGAGTTATATAGATGACATAATAATTTTCTCAGAAACATGGAAACAGCACTTGGATCATATAGCTGCAGTACTCAATACTTTGCGACAGCTAAATTTTGCAGGAAATTTAAAGAAGTGCTCTTTTGCAAAATCAGAAGTTAAGTACCTTGGTCATGTGGTCGGCTCAGGTAAACATGGACCTGATCCTGATAAGATATCAGTGATTAAAAATTTGCAGCGACCAAAGACGAAAAGAGATTTGAGATCCGCTTTAGGATTGTTTAATTATTACAGGGAATATATTCCAAATTATTCTATATTGGCTAAACCACTTACAGATTTAACACAGAAATATGTGGCAAATAATATTCCATGGTCAGTAGAAGCTGACAAGTGCTTTATAGAATTGAAAGACGCTTTATGTAAGGTTACATATTTGAGTACTCCTGATTTGAGTAAGCCCTTCGAGATAAGCTGTGACGCGTCTTCAGTTGGAATCGCAGCTTGCCTCGGACAAAGGGATGACAAGGGAAATGTTCGCCCAATAACTTTCATTAGTCGAAAGTTAACAGAAGCACAGAGTAAGTGGAGCACCATAGAAAGAGAAGCTTACGCAGCTATTTATGCTCTAGAGAAATTTGAGATGTGGACCTATGGAGGACAGATTACTCTCTATAGTGATCACAATCCTTTGAAGTACTTGACAGAAGGCATTCCTAAAAATGCAAGATTGCAAAGATGGGCATTAGCAATAGCTCGTTTCAATGTAACAGTTCGTCATAAGTCTGGGAAGGCTAATCTTGATGCGGATGCTCTCTCTAGACTCGGACATGAGAATGCGTAGAGGTTACTGGAAAAAAATAGAGAATGTTCCATTGTAAATGATATTTCAGTAAACGTTCAGTGTAAATTAGTATTGTGTGCAATTAATGTAAGTGATAAAAGTTTATCAAGAGATAATCATATTTTCTTGTGTATTATTATTTTCGTGACAATGTTATATTTAATAGGTGCAATGTTTGATGCTATATGTATGTTACGTTGGTAATGTAAAGTTACCACGTCTAATGCTAAGAGTAACGCCTCAATGAATGGAGAACGGGAAAAGGAGTTATTATTGGTAATGTCAGATTCTTGAAAGGATTAACTCCTGCCCAAGTGAATTGAAAATGTCGTCTGAGTGGAATTTAAGGTTATTTGAGTATAACTATGTTTTAAAAATGAAGAAGTTAGACCATGGGACATAAACAGAAATACACACAGGACAGTAAGGTGCATTGAATATTTTAAATTGCTTTGGCTCTTAGTTCTAAAATTGTACTGGGACTAAAGCAACACCCTTTAGGTTTAAGTGGTTTCCATTTCACGACCTTGGTCGAGTAATGTTAAACCGGAAGGGGGTGTGAGGATCTCTGCGAACGAGAGGCCCCTTTAAATACTGATATATGATTTTTGTGTCTTTTTCGTGTGTATATGTATGTGTTCAAGTGACAGCCGTGTAAGATATCTTGTACGAGAACGAACAATTTATCCTTGCAAACTCACTGCTGGACATTTTGGGGACATTGGTCCTCAACGACGCCATTTTGCTCGAACTCGTAAGATAGTCGTTGGTTGTCAAATACATGGTGATATTCGGTACGCCTTCTTACATGCTTGGAGGCGGAACTTAAAGAACATTCGTTACGAGGTGTCAACAATGCAACCCCCGAAAACGTTGGGGGGTTCGCGGAGGAAGGGAGAGCAGGAGGACATTAGAGATTGGAAGGCGAGGAGAATGAGATGTCACGGTGATACACCATAATGCTTTTTTCGTTTTATGGGATAGAACCCATAAAGCATGTAAATAATGTACAGTTATATATATATATACCTTGAATAAATATTCGGATTTCTTGGCAAATGGATTCCTGAACTGAAGGTATTTTCCTTAAGGCCGTACTTTGTGAAGGACGAAAAGAACCAAACGGGCCTGGGAACCACAGGCTCGCTAAAACATGTCACAATACCCTTTGTATTGTTGTAGTGTAATATAAAAAACGGAATGTTCTTATTTCTTCACTTGCCTTGGGTATACTTATAGCGTTATGTTCCAGTGGACCGACTTGATACTTCGGAAATTATTGTATTTAAACAAATAAAAGAATGAAGTTGAAGAAGCATTTAAAACAAAAGTTTCACTTCTTCTATAACACACACATAATACACTAAAGGAATAATAGAGTTTCGAAAGTGTCACACTTCAAAAGAAGCATGGAGTATCATAGAATACCACTCACACACCGCTTGCGAGAAACACCGCAGCAAAAGGAATGACAGAAGGCGTGTGAATAGTGATGTTCCTTCTCTCTCACCAGATGTTGTGTTCGAAGGGATCACGTGACACAGTGTTAGCACTTTAACGCAGAACAGTTAGAAATAATATATAACTTTTCTCCGCGCTTGAAAAAACTTTTTGGAGACTATTGTGAGATGTACTCTTATGACTTATTTTTCCAACACAAATGGCGTACCATCGCAGGGAAAACGGAGCAACTGATGCGCGATGGCTCTACCGGAATTCTAAGGCTCATCGTCCTGAAAAGGTCACGTGTTGCTGACGCCAATTTTTTTTTCCTTTAGAGCATACGTAAAAGACCTGGCATACTTTACTGCTGTGAAGGATCATCTGGAACTTCGGATCAGAATCCCCAATGCCATAGCTACGATCACGACTGATATTCTTGAACTCACTTAAAAAGAACTGCAATGTCGTTTGAATATCAATCGCTTATCTAAAGGCGCTCACATAGAAATCTATTTAGCAGGAAAGAAACTTCCTGCTGTCATCTTCGTATAGTCTACAGCCCCGTAGCAGAATTGCGGGGACGGGCGACGTTCGTCGCACATTTTATTTCTGTCTCGCAGACAGAAACTACATCCCCAGAACCCTATTAAATTTTCAATTTGACTCCCGATCATGAATGCAAGTTTTCCGTCTTTGAACGGAGTTCAGTCTCTCAAAACGTTTCGAAAACGGAATTTAGACGAAGTGTAGATTCTTCCTGTAATCGTAATTTTCTTTTCTATCGCGATGTTACCTCTGTCCGATGTTATTATTAAATACCATTTCATTGCATAAATGTTTGTGTTTAAGCTTGAAAATGGTGGCAACAATGATTGAAAACTGAAGTTGGAAGGAACCCTGTAATCTTAAACTCTTTTTCTCTCGGTGTTTTCTCAGCTCGGATCCGTGAGATTGTTGAACATTTTATTGTACAAATATTTATTTGAGCTTGAAAATGTAGGAAGTTTTTTTGAAAACAAAAGTTTTACGGAGCGAAAATTTCACCCGTAAACGTAAAATCGAAATAAACATTTTCGACAAAGGAAGCTAAAAGGTGCCATTTCTCTCGTAATCGTTTTCTATCAAACCTCCACATACCGCGGTGTTTTCTTTGCACTGTATTATTGTTATAACATCATTTAGTTATATAGCACTATATGATTTTATTTAAGATTGAAAGCTGAGAAAAATTTTCAGAAGTCGAAAGTAGGAGCAACGATTTCTCTCGTAGTCGAAATGCTAGTTTTCTAGCGATGTTTCCTCTGTGCCCTGTATTGTTAAACATAATTTTATTCCATGTTTCAACTTGAAAACAGTCAGAATTCTAGGGTACAGAGGGCGGAGCCTTCTTAATCCGAGTTACCTTTATAATTGCTGTAGTACCTAGATTAAGCAGTTTTTCAGGTAGAAGAAATATAAAATTACGAGTTCTCTTCTCTCTCTTTCTTTCTTTTCTTTTTAAATTTTTTCCTGTACAAATTTTTGTTGTTTTTCGTATCTAGTAATCATCGTGCCCATTGATCACCAACATATTATTTCGTGGCACCATCATAAACTAATCCGCAACTTTCTGCTATGGCGCTTACAGTAAAATACAGGTATAAACATTACTTTATAGTTATCAGCTCTTCCTTCTGTGGTGTTATTTTATGTACACCTTGTATATCTATGTCAATGTTTATATTTTACGTTCTTTCGTGGTTGATGCACAATATCGTCACACCTGGAGATGGATTTTGAACTTTCCAGATTTGACCCTCATGTAAACGTCTGAGACTATTAGAAGTTGTTCCTTTCCCGTAATTTACAGCTACTAGTTACAGGGGGATGTGGCAAATTCTATACCGTAGAAAGATACACTCCTGTGCCTGATCTGGGACCCAGGACCGGATACCTTATTGCGCAGTTAGACAGAATACTGCACCTCTATGCTTTGGTTCACGGGGTGTTTGCTACTTCACAAACAATTTCTCATCAATTTCATTTCGGAGAAATATCTCTACGCGGTTGCTGGTATTGTCAAAAATAACATCAATGCTCTGCACTCACCTGTATAAATGAAAAATCTATATAGATGAACGATGATTTAGAATAATTCATAAGTTTGCCAATTTTTGTATATTATTTTTTTATTTTTTAAATTTACACAGTTTTGAAACAAACAAGTTGATAGAGAAATAATTTTGCCGAATCTTGCTAATTTCCCAGTGAAACATTTTAGAAACGTTGTGATGCTTTGCAGTGTTTTCTGTAGAAATTTCAAATGAAAAAGGGTATCTTATGTTACAGCTGTCAATTCAATCGAGTGAAGGAAGTGTATGAGTTAGTTTACATGCTTGACGTTAAAATGAATATGTGCATTTTTAGTCGGAGTAAAAATCCAGAAAACCCAAAATTTTGTCCTTCCAAAAAAGGAGGACGTGATTCTGTGTCCCTTTTCTCAAATGTTCAAAACATGATTTATTTTCCGTGTATTTAGTTTCCGTGATTAGTTTCCGTGATTTATATCCGTGTATTTATTTTCCGTGATTTATTTCCGTGTATTTATTATAAACAGTAGTCATATACATGTATTACACTCAGTGATTTATTTCCGTGTATTTATTTATATCTTGAAACTCTGAAAATAAATAATAATATTATTTATTTTCCATGATTTATTTTCCGTGTATTTATTTACGTGCTCCTGTGTCCCCTTTCTCATTTCTATGTATTCCTTCCAAAAAAGGAGGACGTGCTTCTGTGTCCCCTTTTTCAAACTGTCCTTGATGCTATTAAGTTCTGATCATATCAGGAGCTGGGCCCGATAACAAACAACTGAGAAAGGGGAGAGCCCAAAATGAATCCACCTCAACATTTGGTAATCACAATGTAACCATTTTGAGATTTTTTTAGAACACTACAATATTATTGAAAACGGCTTGTATAAAATTTTCTTTGTACTTACAGTCTAGCAATGACAGCTCGATATCCAATAATAACCAAACTGTCTCGATAGGAAACGGCTACACTGATCAGGAAACGTAGTTCGATTTTGATAAATCACAGAGAAACTGATATCATCCCCCCTTACCCCACATATATCTGACGTATCTGAAGCTGTGGCAAATGGCATGTTACAATTCATAAAATTAACCTTTAACCTTACCGTAAGTGGATAAAGTTTATCTGTGTTTAGCGATAACGCACAAGACGGATACACCTCTGTTGAAAACAACTCATTCGGAAATATTGCTGGCAAGTTCACAGAGCCAAGTAGTTGCGTATTGAAGCAATTTCATAATCTGCATATCGAACGCATATTTTTATATTCAACAAGTACCGTATTTAACATTTAAAATTTGTGGTGAACCACGAAGACAGGAGATGTCGGAAATGAAATTAGCTCGGATATTCGAGCACTAGCTAGCACTCCCCTTTGAAACAAAAGCTCGCACTTATCATTTTGTCGTATCTTCTTTTGCGTCCATACACAATCTGCGTATTTACAACACGGATTGCGATAAGCATGAATCTGCATTGCCACTTAATGGCGCGTCATGTGTTTTTGTTCGATGTGATACTTACAGTTTAAAGATCCAGGTTAAAAAATTAGTGGAAACTTTCAGTTTCTTGCTATGTGCGATGCACTACGTTCTTACAAACGGGATAAGATTATATTTCTGCGAGGGAGTAGTAAAGTACAGTACTTTTGTATTTGGTACTCTATCTCTGGCTCCAAAGTACCATGTGAAAAGTCCTTTTCGCATTGGATCTCTGCAATCATAGGAAAAATCTCTCATACATTTTAGAACCTTCCCTGCCGCAAAATTAACAATTTTCTTATAGCTGCCAAAACTTACCATTTTGTCAGCGATATCATTCCGTTAAAATTTTATTACAGATATAAGAACTCATTTATGCTTTCAAAAATTTCTGCTTGATCAGACTTTAGTATCTCTGATCACAACTTCTTAAGCTTTCCACCGCTTTTTTGATGCAAATATCCTTGGAAAGGCGAAGTAAATACTCATTTTTTTCGGAGATATCAGATTTTATTAACGGAATTGTACAGTTTATTTTAACAAACGCTAATTTTAAACGCGTTTAGCAAACCTAATTTTCGAAATGCAAAGTTTTCCCATTAGTAGCAGTTATCACCATAATCTTTGTCGTTAGCCATTATCAGTTCAGTGCTGGATGAAGGTCTCCCGAAGTTTCTTCCAGAATTGTCTGCCTTGAGCCAATCTCTTCCGTGTCACTTGAGCAAGCTTTCAAATTTCATTCACTCATCTCCCACATGGTCTTCTTCTTTGTCTTTTCCTGTCCCTCGGTATCGTGTCTAATATTTCGGTTGTCCATCTGTGGTTAGTTCTTCTACCAATATTTCCAGCTCATTACCTTTTCAGGGATTTTCTTTCGATGTCTTCCATTCTTGCCATTTTCTTGATCCACGAGTTTCACCTATTATCTTTAATGGTTAAGCCGAAAATGCATCACTTCATGCTCCTTTCAGTTCTCTGCAGCCTCTATATGTCTTTTCTACTTAAAGTTCATTTCTTTGGTCATAAGTAAGGACTGTGAAGATGCATTGCTTGCACATTTTTCTTTCAAGACGTAATGGCATATTGCTCTTGAAAATTGTTCTATTTCCTTACTTTTTTAAGAGTGGTATCGACAGTATTTTACTTGTCACTGTTTTTGTGAATGTAAATGGTATTTTTTTATTCGTTTTCTGATGCATTGTGAAATTTCTTTCCCGCGTTTTCCAGCTATTTCAGATCTAAAACTGGATCATTAGGTGGTTTATAATTTGATTTTTGTAATTTGGAAACAAATGAGCGCCAATTCTGAAAGAAAAATTAAATACCTTCGGGTTTAAGGTTAGCGAACTTTTTTCTCAATCACGTGATCATTACTTCTCAATCTTTCGTGGAATCCTCCCATTTTATCTGAATTCATCAATGAGGTATGTGAATACATACACGAGGAGATTCTGGTGCTTTTATTGCCATGCAATGAGACAGCTACATACTGTACATGGCTCTGATTTCTCAGTGGGACAGCAATTTTTATTATATTAAAGATCTTAAAGAGAGATGAGTGGAAAAAGATAAATTTGATATTCCTTGATTTTTGTTCAATAAGAGCGGAAGGATGACACCGAATTTTTAGGTATAACAAGGGTTACTGTTGAATCGTTACCGGCAAAAGAAACATTTTTCAAGGAGGATTTATAAAAGCAAAGAAGATAATCGTAAAAGTAAATGCATTTAGGCCTCTGGCAGAAAATACTGCGGACTATAGAAGACAAACAACGTGCTTCACAAATGATCGGATCTACTAATTAAATAATATTTTCAGCCGAATTCCTAAACATTTTGAAAGTAGGAATGATTAATTACGTTCCCGTGCAGCAGAAATATGGGTTACGAAAATCCATAATTTATACATTGGGATTTTCACTTTATAGGGGCCTAACATGAAGAGGTTCTAAACTAAGTAAATATTTTGCAATGTATGGAAATCTTTCATAAAAAAAAACGCATTCACCCTTTGTTTTCGTTTGTGGCAGAAGTACTTTTTTACGTTTTCCAACCGTAGGTTGAAGAAGCGTATATGCTCCAGCTTTGTCCGTCCGTCCGTCCGCCCGTCCGCACAAGAACTGGCGTAAAAATGGTTCGATTTCGATGAAATTTTAGTATGTGGTAGAGGACCACCTGGGGACGAACCCTGTTGATAATGGGACAAATGGGGTCAAAGGTCACGACGTAGGAGTGGAATCATTCCATTGCCCTTATGCGTCATAACTTGCGTAAATATGATTCGATTTCAATGAAAGTTTACTATGTGGTAGGGGACCACCTGAGAACGAACCCTTTTGAAAATGGAACAAATGGGGTCAAAGGTCACGACGTAGGAGCGGGATCATTCCATTGCCCTTATGCGTCATAACTTGCGTAAATATCGTTCGATTTCAATGAA
Source organism: Macrothele yani (assembly GCA_039090855.1). NCBI lineage: Eukaryota > Metazoa > Arthropoda > Arachnida > Araneae > Macrothelidae > Macrothele > Macrothele yani. The sequence goes on from CM076999.1 coordinate 85,704,238, forward strand.
ATTTTACTATGTGGTAGGAGAACGCCTGGGGACGAACCCTATTCAAAATAGTTGAAGTGGGATCAAAGATTAGGACATAATATTGGGATGCATTCCATTGCCCTTATGCATCATAACGTGCGTAAAAATGGTTCGATTTCGATTAAATTTCAGTATGTAGTAGGGGCCACCTGGGGACGAACCCTATTGAAAGTGGAACAAATAGGGTCAAAGGTCAGGGCATAGGATTCCGATCCATTCCATCGCTCTTATCCCATACTATTAAGGTGGACGTCAAGTAATTTTGCTTTCTATACTTCCAATGGAAAACCTTATGTACACATTTCCTTTACAATTAGTGTGTTCCCAAGGATGAAAATTTGAACATCGATTAAAATAACTTGATATTATAACTTGGAAAACTTTATATTTTCTAAAACATAACCATAATTATATTAAAAATCAATAACTGTTCCTTTAGTGGTGTTAAAACCAGAGAAAAGATGGCGCGACCTGTACTTTGATGACGTCAGTGGACAAATAAATGTTGGATTGCATAATTACGGTTATGTTTTAGAAAATATTAAGTATTCCAAGTTATGAAATGAAGCTATTTTAATCGATGTTCAAGTTTTCATCCTTGGGAACGCATTAATTGTGAAGAAAATGTGTACAGAAGTATTTCCATTTGAAGTATAGGAAGAAAAATTACTTGACGTCCACCTTAAAGTAGCAATTTTTGCATGTATGTGTATACATTTTATTTTGAAAACGGTTCTAAGAATTTTGATGAAAGTCGTTAACCTACCGTTTTCTAGTACTAGAAATCGATTTTGCTTGATCTCGACTCTAGGAGAATTCGTTTAGTGGGTTAAATAACCATCCCGAATTATAACGTTTTCAGTGTCATGGTGTTGTTCCATTAATGTTACCAATGCTTAGAAATCTTATGACATTACAATCTCCCGTTTGAGAATGTTGGCGCGCGGTCACACCATCTGTCTCATTACGTCACTCGTTGTGTGCGTATGTCCGTCAGCACGATAACTCGCCTAACAATCGTTCAATTTCGATGAAATTTTAGTATCTGGTAGGGGATAACCCGGGAAGGAACCCTATTTAAAGTGAACGAAATGGGGTCAAAGTTCAGTACGTAAGAGCGGAATCCATTCCACTGCTTTTACGCGTCATAACTATCGTAAAAAAGGTTCGATTTCGATGAAATTTTAGTATGTGGTAGGGGATCACCAGGCGACAAGCCCTATTGAAAATGGGCGCAACGGGGTCAAAGGTTAGGACACAGGAGCGGGATCTACTCCATAGCCCTTATGCATCATAACTTACGTAAAAATGCTTCGATTACAACAAAACTTTATCATGTTATTTCGGACGTATACCGAACCGGTTCTATTGAATATCATCGAAATGGGATCAAAGGTCAGGGGACAGGACCGAGATTTATTTCACAGCCAGTATTCTCATAACTTGAGTAATAATGATTTCTGGTATGTTGGAAAGCGTATTATAAACAATGCATTGCATGATTTTACAAACTTGTTTTTTCCAATTTTAAACGAACGTTGATGAGACTCGAGTGAGTTCTTTTTCTTTTTTTTTCTTTGTTTTTTTCCAAATGCATTATTCAAATTTTTCAGAATATAAGTCTTTGAAAATCGAAAAATATTGGAAGGGGAGATTGAAACTACCTTTGCAACTATTTGTTCGAATTCCGTTTTCAAATGTTAACCCCTTTTTCATTTATTATAATTGTTAGTTTTGTCATTGAAACTTACTGGTGTTGCCTATCATCCCAGACAGATTTAATTATTGTCAGTTTAACTTGCTTTTAACACGAAAAAAAGTGTATGCTATCACCTACTAAGTATACCTATTACCGTAACATTCGATGGTGAAATCAAACGCTCAACTAAAACAAATTTGTGTTTTTCATTTCTGCTACTTTGATACAGATTTAGGGAAACAGAGCAAGGGACAGAGCAGTGACACACTCAGTAGGTATGGTGCAGGGCCACTGGCCTATCCCCATGAGATATCACTTGATTCTCCGTTGTTTCTTCTCTGCTACTTATTTTTAAACATACAGTGCTACCTGCTTTGAGGGACCCCTCTATTTAGGGTACTACGTATTCTCGTAATCCCAATCCCTTGGTGTACAGTATATACTTCCGAAAAAGGTACACGCTATTTTAACGACACTTATAGAAACCAACAATTTATTTAAAAAGAAATTGTTCCACTCAAAAATCAGATATTTAAAACTAAAATCTGTGAAACTGGTGTTCTTTCCACTTAATACAACATCAGTAATGCAGCCTATAGACCAAGGTTTCATACAGAAAACTGTTTCTACGGCATGTTCTTTCTCAAAGTTCCTTTTGTAAAATCAAAGAACAGCTTCGCAAGTCTGTCAATGTATTGAATGCAACAGATAACTACGGCTCTTAGATCTATACCTCTAAATTGCGCCCCGCAGGCTTTTAAAAACGCATCTTTACTATTTAAATTTTTATTGTAAGTGAACTGAGTGAGTACACTGAAGAAAATACAGAATTGTGTGAACTTCTCAACGACAATGGCAGTGATGTTGAAATAGAGGAATATATTGCGTGCGATGAACAACTGTGTACCAACGATAAAAATGACATCAGAGCGTTCTCCCGCCCCCTCCCCCTGAAGTTAATAATGAAGGCATAAAGCAAAATGCTTGGAGGTTCCGGAAAGCGATGACGAAGAAGAGGAGGGAAGCTGTGATATCAAACCCTTTAAGGCTGTCTTTGAATAAATATTAGGGTTCCTCTTTTGCGATAGATGGCGCAAAAGTCACTCCGAGGGCATGGCTGTCACGTTTTGAGGGGCTGTTCCAGAAATTGGCTTCACCGAATCACTGCAGACCTTGCCATATTCAGAATGGTGGCAGTCTCTCGTTGGTACCACAATGAAAAGACAAAATGCCCTCTGTTACGTTTTAACCAATAAGGTTGTTTGGGGTGGAGCTTAGTAGGTAGGCGGAGTTTATATAGCTCAAATTCAGTGGTTCTCTGTCAATGTATACATTTTCTCTTCGAAAAATGAACGTACAGTAGGATTTAAGATGATTTATAGGACACAGGATTCCAGGCTTACCTTTGGCCCCATTAATTATTTCTTTTTGGCCCAGATAATTAAAAAAAAATAAGATAGAAATGAGAGATTTCGTTTCTTCCAGACAAAATCATTGTTAAGCTAACTTACCGAGCCATCTAGCGCCCAAATCGGAATATTTTCGGGTCAGACAAATGGAATTTAAAAAAATATTCTAACAATTTGGAAAAAAAAACTGTGGCACATATTAGCCATAGGTCGTTTTTATTTGTGCTCAAAATTTCAAACACTACAAAGTAATAGTCTTCGAGAAAATGTGTGTAAAAGAATTTACATTGCAGATATAGGATAGAATTTCTCTTACACTCATTCAAAGACAGCCTTAAGGAAATCTAAAAATACGCCGAACAGTTGCATAACATCTTTTTAAATGTCGGTGACGATAAAGAACTCAATTTAATGAGTCAAATTATTATATTTTCATGTTGAGAAAAATGCCTGTGAATTGAAAGCTTCAAACCAAACCTTTTGTCGGATTATTTCAAATAAATACGTGCTACACATACTTTCCAGTGTTTCATATACAAATACTGTATTTTATACATGTACTGTATTTGTGTTTTATAAATATGTATCTTGTATTTTTACCGTATTTAAGATTTACTGTTATTTAAATTTTTGAAGATGACAATCCGATTCTTTCATGATTTACTGTTATTTACATATAAAATTTACATTCCTTATTAAATTAAAATGTGGGGTACTTATTTATTTAATACGATTTCGTTTGGTGTATTTCATTAGAAACATCCCAATAAAAAAAAAAAAACCTCTATTAAAGAGACAAAACGTTCAGCCCATAGGTGTCCCTTATCGAGAGACACTATTGTACCTGTATATATTTTTTCAATAAATATCTTATGAATCATTAAAAGCACAATTTAAATGGCCGCGATATTTTTATCGCTTTCCAATATTTTCGGAGGGTATGGAATTTTTATTTGCATCTTCAATATATTGGACCATCACGATAAGGAAATACTGGACCCACCACTCAGGTAGAGATACGCACTTCAAACTGTTACGTCTAATATAACTGTTTGGTGTCATCTGTTTGCGAATTTGTGAATAAACATTCATTTTAAAAGCGAAGAAATTCAAAAAATATATCCTTTTGAAAATTCGTGAGGTGTTTACTTGTTTTTATTAGATACGACTCACATAAGTCTGGAATTTTCTTCAGTGGCGTGGAAACAACACTCAGTATATGCCGAGCTTTCGTACTCCGCTAAGAGGTTTTGTCTGGGTTTAATTCTCATAACTTAGAATGCTCACAGACCACGCCAGAGGCGAAATTAGGGCGGGGCAAGCGGGGTGGCTACCCCGGGCGCACAAATCACCACGTACAATCTGATGAAAATTGGAAAAGAAACTTTAGCACCAGTTTCTGGTACAGTCCCTTCCCCCTCATATTTTTCCCGGACCCTGTTGGGAGCGTCCCAGATATTATCCTAACAAAGGGTCCTAGAGATCGTCCTTGAACATATAAGAAAATTCTAGAAATAGACGAATGACAAAATATGGCGCAACAAAACGGTATCAGAAACTGGCGCTAAAGTCTATTTTTTGTATGATTTTCGTACAGTCATTTAAAAATAGTATTTTTTACGACATAATTGTATACAATTTGTACTTTGTTTTTCTCCTTACGTTTGTGTAATTCATCAGGTTAGCTGAAGTTATTGAACTTTATTTGAATATACGTATATTATGTTACGCCTTCGACATTCTTTTCTCTGATCATTACATTTTTGTGTGTTGATTTCACGCCAGAGAGAGAGAAAGAGAGAGATAGATGACAATACAGAAATTTCTGTGCCACAGGGACTGTAAAATATCGCAGGATAAAGTTAATTTACTGCATTACTTACAGCCTTATTTTTAAAATCTGTGATTCGTACAACAGCAAACTCATGCCTTATGCGGGTGACAAATGGAAACAGATTTCAAATTATTTATAGCCGCTTGATGTTACTGCAGCCCTTGTCGCCTGTGAACAGGAATTCTACCCAAGTACTCGGAAGCTGTTAAAAGTTCTCGGCTAGCTCCCAGTCTCAACAGCAAATATTTTATTTTTCTTGATGATGAAGAGTTATATTTAAGGTACAAAACTGGACAGCAATGACTGCAAAAATATATATATAAGTTAAACTTTAGTTAAATATGTATATTTTAATTGAACTTAAATTACTGTGTGTGTGTGAAAAACAAATGGGGGGCGCAATGTTTCGTGGTTTGCTCCGGACGCAGAAATGCCTAGTTACGCCCCTGGCAACGCTGAATTATTTCAACGTTGTCTGTGACCATTTTAGCGCTGAAATGGTTTCAACGTTTTCTGTGAACATTCTAGCTATGAATTGGTTTTGGCGTTGTCTGTGATCATTCTGAGAATTAAGCTCAGACGAAGCCTCCCAAAGGATGTGAAAGTTCGACACATACTGAGTGTTGTTTTTACGTCATTAATAAAAATTTTAGACTTACGTTAGTCGTATCTTATAATACAGTATACTGTATACATGGTGTAGAGTTTTAGGTAATTTTAATTCGTCTCTGTTCCCCATAACTTTGAGGCTGGGACGGGGAGCATGTTTTTTGTTGCTTGAGTAAGTTAATATCTGTGACATTTTCTCACTTTCTATTCTTAATCTTCAAATTCCAAAAGATGTAAGGCAATCCTTTCAAAAGGATAAAAATATCCGAAAATCAAACTTATCAGTCAGAGATTCAGAAGCTTTAGCTTCAGTACAAAATCCCTTATAGGAGAAGCTCACAAGGGACAACCCACGACTCGCCTTGTATTAAGTGCATGAGGAGCATGCCCGTGCAACGCCTCTACTTACCACATAAGTTGGCTTTAACTTTAAACATTGTGACGTCCTACAGAGGTCAAGACGGCAAAATTGCAGCTATAAATTCCTTCGGTGTAGTTAAGCATTCGACTGCGGAGAAGAGAAATAAGTTAAAGCATTCGGCTCTGGAGTAAGAGGGATAAGGTAAAGCATTCGGCTCCGGAGAAAGAGAGATAAGGTAAAGCATTCGGCTCCGGACAAGAGGGATAAAGTAAAGCATTCGGCTCCGAAGAAGAGGGATAAGGTAAAGGATTCGGCTCCGGAGAAAGAGGGAAAAGGTAAAGCATTCGGCTCCGGAGAAAGAGGGATAAGGTAAAGCATTCGGTTCCGGAGAAAGAGCATTCGGCTCCGGAAAAAGAGGGATAAGGTAAAGCATTCGGCTCCGGAGAAAGAGGGATAAGGTAAAGCATTTGGCTCCGGAGAAGAGGGATACGGTAAAGCAATCGGCTCCGGAGAAAGAGGGATAAGGTAAAGCATTCGGCTCCGGAGAAAGAGGGATAAGGTAAGGAATTCGGCTCCGGAGAAAGAGGGATAAGGTAAAGCATTCGGCTCCGGAGAAAGAGGGATAAGGTAAAGCATTCGGCTCCGGAGAAATAGGGATAAGGTAAAGCATTCGGCTCCGGAGAGAGAGGGATAAGGTAAAGCATTCGGCTCCGGAGAAGAGGGATAAGGTAAAGCATTGGGCTCCACAGAAGAGGGTTAAGATAAAGCATTCGGCTCCGGAGAAAGAGGGAAAAGGTAAAGCATTCGGCTCCGGAGAAAGAGGGAAAAGGTAAAGCATTCGGCTCCGGAGAAAGAGGGAAAAGGTAAAACATTCGGCTCCGGAGAAAGAGGGATAAGGGAAAGCATTCGGCTCCGGAGAAAGAGGGACAGGGTAAAGCATTCGGCTCCGGAGAAAGAGGGATAAGGTAAAGCATTCGGCTCCGGAGAAAGAGAGATAAGGTAAAGCATTCGGCTCCGGAGAAGAGGGATAAGGTAAAGCATTCGGTTCTCGAGAAAGAGGGATAAGGTAAAGCATTCGGTTCCGGAAGAGGGATAAGGTAAAGCATTCGGCTCCGGAGAAAGAGGGATAAGGTAAAGCATTGGGCACCGGAGTAGAGGGATAAGGTAAAGCATTGGGCTCCGGAGAAAGCGGGATAAGGTAAAGCATTGGGCTTCGGAGAAAGCGGGATAAGGTAAAGCATTCGGCTCCGGAGAAAGAGGGATAAGGTAAAGCATTGGGCTCCAGAGAAGAGGGATAAGGTAAGGCATTCGGCTCCGGAGAAAGAGGGATAAGGTGAGGCATTCGGCTCCGGAGAAAGAGGGATAAGGTAAAGCATTCGGCTCCGGAGAAGAGGGATAAGGTAAAGCATTCGGCTCCGGAGAAAGAGGGATAAGGTAAAGCATTCGGCTCCGGAGAAAGAGGGATAAGGTAAAGCATTCGCTTTCGGAGAAAGAGGGATAAGGTAAAGCATTCGCTTTCGGAGAAAGAGGGATAAGGTAAAGCATTCGGCTCCGAAGAAAGAGGGATAACGGTTCAAATCTCATTACCGGTGAAATTGTGAGTTTCACAACACGTATCGGTTTTTCAAAGTAAAAACGTTATGTGTCAGTTGTATTTGATTGATGATGATCTGGACTACTGCTTCAATTTCAAAAGAATCCTTTTGGAAATAGACGTGAACATATATTTTCTTTGTTGTAGTAAGTTAATGAATTAACATACATTTATTTACTAATGGATTAAATACAGTTACGTACATTCAATCTTTAGTCCACTTGATGCACATTGTTGGTGTGTAATTTGTCTTTGTTTTTGGAATTATTGAAACCTCTCAATACATGTCGTGATATTCCAAAAATAATTCCCTGGGAGATGAAATATTCGATTTTCAATCTTTTCTTTTATGTACACTATGTACAAACACTATTACTCTCTGAGTTCAGCTGTTTAAATGCAAAATTCACTATCTACATATTGATTCTCTGTACTTATAGTCTAATAGTTCAATTTGAAGTTTAAACATTTTTATCAGTAAAAGTCATATTCTATCTATGTTTACTGTACCTGTTGCACCAGTAGTTAAACTTGAAATTTAAAATATTTTACTGTTAAAAATCCAACCAAAGTTTAAAATCACGGCATGCTTGATATCACCTACCTTTCCATCAAACACCTGTTGAAGATTTTCGACTATTTTTATAGTCATCCTCGGAATATCCGTCAAAACTACGATGTTGCAGACTGCCAATGTGCACTAGATGATTCCCTACGGGGTCTCTCTACGTATGCGAAAGGGCTACAGGATCACGTGCTCCTCCCTGCATGCTTAAGTTTCATGTTTTTTCTATTTCTGGTACTGTGCTGCCATCTGATGTAGCCCTTTTGCACACGCAGAGAGACCACGTAGGGAATCATCTAGTGCAAATTGGCAGTCTGCAACATCGTAGTTTGGACGGATATTCCGAGGACGACTATAAAAATAGTCGAAAAGCTTCAACAGGTGTTTAATGGAAAGGTTGGTGATCTCAAGCATGCCGTGATTTTAAACTTTTGTTGGATTTTAACAGTCAAATATTTTAAACTTCAAGTTTAACTACTAGTGCAACAGGTAAAGTGAACATAGGTGGAATATGACTTTTATTGATAAATTTTTAAACTTCAAATGAACTATTTGTACTATAGGTACAAAGAATATTGATGAAATAAGACAGTGTATCATAATATACATGTATATAGTGTTTTTGCATTTAAACAGCTGGAACCAGAGTGTACTAGTGTTTGCACATAGTGTACATAAAAGAAAAGGATTTTAATAGTCAAATATTTTAAATTTCGAGTTTAACTACTAATGCAACAGGTAAAGTGAACATAGGTGGAACGTGACTGTCACTGATAAAAATGTTTAAACTTCAAATTGAACTATTAGATTATAAGTACAGAGAACATTGATGAAATAAGACAGTGTATCAACATGTAGATAGTGAATTTTGCATTTAAACAGCTGAAACTAGAGTGTAATAGTGTTTGTACATAGTGTACATAAAAGAAAAGATTAAAAACCGAATATTTCATCTCCCAGGGAATTATTTTTGGAATATCTCGACATGTATTGAGAGGCTTCAATAATTGCATAAACAAAGAAAAATTACACACCAACAATGTGCATCAAGTGGACTAAAGAGTGAAAGTACGTAATTGTATTTCATCCATTAGTGCATAATTTATGTTAATGTGAATTTTAGGTGTGACTTATCAACGAGGAACCGAAATTGTGGTAATCCTGAGATATTTTATTAAGTTAATGACTGAACATATGCTTCCTTTTTTCTGTAAAAAGTTAATAATTTGTTGTACACGCAAATAATAATTTATTTGTTACTATACATACACAGTCGAGCCAGATTATTTTGACCAGCTCCTACGTTTGACGTCAACAGCCCGTAGCCAATGAAAGAAGGCAGGTGTCATGAGCTGGCTTGGAGAGTATACACTGATTGGCCACTTTATTATGGCCACCTGACAGTTTTAAGCAAATCAGCTATGGCTGCACGCTGTTGCCGCCTGAGGGCGAGGCTACTATAAAAACTGAATGCTTAGTGCTTGCGACAGTAGCAGAAGTGAGTTTTCGGTGACGAGATTGGTAAAAAATGTGATTTGACGGACTTTCAACGGTGGATGATTGTAGGAGCTCGGAGTCATGGAGCCAAGGAGCGAGTATCGCCGTAACCGCAGCATTCGTGAAATGTTCCAGAGAAGCTGTTGTTAAAGAGTTTAAAGACTGGACAGCCAGCCAAACAACTGGGTCTCTACGCGCAACGTGTGGTCGTCATCGACTAGTGACTGCTTGGGCGGAACAGAGAGTGTCAAGACTGGTAACAGACAACAGAAGGGCAACAGTGGTGCAAATTGCAGACCATTTTAATCAAGCATCCCTTCAAATGATCTCGTGCAAGCACTGTTTGCTGTACACTGCGTCGGATGGAATATAGCAGCCGAAGACCTGTTCGAACACCTTCGCTGTCTGCAGTTAACAAGAGAAAACGTCTCCAGTTTACGCAGGAGCACAAGTATTGGACAGTCAATAATTAGAATTAAAATATGTGGTCAGATGAATCACGTTTTCAGTTGCACCATGCCGATGACCGAGTGAGAATTTGGCGGAAACAGCACGAAATCATGGACCCCAAATGCATTGCTACAACATTTCAAGCTGGCGGAGGCAACGTTATGGTTTGCGGAATGCTTTTCTGGCATGCTTTGGGCCCTTTAATTCGTGTTGATCAACGTCTGACTGGCACTTCGTATCTAAACATCGTTGCGGACCAAGTGCATCCTGTCATGTGGATGGTTTATCCAAATGGCGATGGCTACTTTCAACAAGATAATGTGTCCTGCCATAGTGTTGGTATTGTACAGAATTGGTTTCAGGATCATGCCGGTAAGTTTATTTTGCTTAGGTGGCCCCCACAATCTCCATATCTCAACCCCATTGAGAATTTGTGGGATGAAGTTGAACAAACCATCAGACAGCTGGATCCAAAACCCTGCAACTTACACTCCTGGAAAGTGCTATTCATCAAGCATGGTCTCAGATTCCACAAACCACCTATCAACATCTCGTGTAGTCCATGCCAAGAAGAATCGACACAGTATTAAAGGCAAAAGGTGGCCAATGAAGTACTGAGGTGGTGGTCAAAATGAAGTGGCCACTCAGTGCATAAGGGGTGTTGTAAGCATTCTGAAAAAATATCACTCGTTGCTGTCATGGATAAAAGGAGCGATTTATCAGACTTGCAAAAAGGGATGATTATCGGCTTTCGGGCCAAGGGTGGCAGTATTTTTAAAACAGCGTATTCTGTGAACTGTCCGCGTCCTGCTGTGGTTAAAGTGTATCGTGATTGGAGAAATGGCACTAATGCGATAAAGCGACGTGAAAACTGCGGAGTACTAGGTGCCCTTGATGTGAGAGGTGAACGTCGGCTTCGAAGGTGCATGAGGGCCGATCGACATGCTACAGTAGAGCAACTCACTAGCCGAATGAATCAGGGAGTACCGGAAGTGTGTCTAAAACGACAGTTCAGCGAACCCTGCTTCAGACAGATGGTCACTGCACCTATGCTAGTGAAGGTGCATTGGCAGAAAAAGGTTTACATTTGCACTGCAGTATCGGAATTGGACCTCCGCTAATTGGTAAAGGATTGCTTTCTCCGATGAGTTACGTTTTCTTCTTCATCGAACGGACGGACGTCGGTGTATAAGGCGAGAAACATCGGAGAACAAACCCTCTTCCAACATTGCTACAAGAATACAAGCTGGTGGGGACAGAGTTATAGTCTGGGGAATGTTTTCGCGGCATTCCCTGGGTCCACTCATACGTGTGGATGGTACCATGGAGCGAATTCGTTATGAATCCATCCTTGTAGAACACGTACACCCATACATGCTGATTGCCTTCCATGAAGCTAATGGGATCTTCCAGCACTACAGTACGACGTGTCACATAGCTAGAAATGTCCGAGAGAGGTCGGAAGAGCACTATGAATACTTCAAAGTAATTCTATGGCCCCCTTATTCTCCAGTTTTGAACCCATTTGAACATCTGTGGGACCACCTCGATCGTGCTGTTCGTTGTATGGATTCTCCACGACACACCCTCCAGCAGCTGTCAAATGCACTGCAGTCAGTATGGCTCCACATACATGAAAACACCTTCCAGCACCTTATTGAGTTACTCCAAAAATCTAGCTGCTATCCGCGCTGCCCACGGCGGTTACTCTGGATATTAGCTAGTGGCAAAACATGTGACTCGACCGTGTATATATATATGTATATATATAGGGATGTAAGGTCAGGTGATGCGTAACATCACAGCCTCTCCTTGACAAATGTCCAACCCGCCTTCTCGTGGTGCATCCAGTTCCTATTAAGGGGGCTCTCACGAACGACAATAGCGGTATGACTATACCATCGGGATTAGAGGAAATGCTATCCCACACTCACCAACCCGCTTGGCCAGCGTGGTGAGTTATGGCCAAACCCCTGCAAAATGACTCCACAACTTAAATCTTTTCCCTCAGTCTCTGGCTGCTGGAATGTACCTGGCCAAGGCACCTGCCAGTGCGACATGAAGGCAGAGGTTGCTAAGAATCCCCGAAGGACCGGACTAAGCTGCCTTCTGATGCTGACCTTGGCAACGTATAATGGACGCTCCCTATCTTCTGATTCAAGGTTTCTTGAATTGAAAGAGGAACTACAAAGGATCAAGTGGGACATCGTCGGGCTAAGTGAGGTAAGGAGGAAAGGAGAAGATCTCATTGAACTGAAAAGTGGACATCGCTTCTGCTATCGTGGGACAGATACTGGCAGAACAAGTGGTGTTGGATTTATAATAAACAAGAAACTGAAGGATAAGGTTGTAGAAGTTGAAAGTTCCTCTGATAGAGCTGCACGAATCGTTATCCAACTCTCGAGAAGATACCAGGCTCAGATTATTCAAACTTATGCACCGACCACAAGTCATCCTGAAGAAGAAATTGAAGAATTTTATAAGGAAATTCGTCAGCTAAATAATAAAGGTAAGCAGCACTTGAAGATAAATATGGGAGATTTCAATGCAAAAATAGCGCAACAGCAACAGAATGAAACTTCAGTAGGTAAATTCAGTCAAGGCAACAGAAACCAGCGTGGAAATATTCTCATTGAGTTTGCAGAGGCAGAAGGGATTTTCATCTTGAATTCCTTTTCAAGAAAACGCCGCACAGGAAATGGACATGGAGACATCCAAATGGGACAAGTGAAATTGATTTTATTATGTGTAACAGTAAATTCGTCATAGAAGACTGCAGTGTGCTAAACAAGTTCAACACAGGTAGTGACCATAGATTGGTGAGATGTAAGATGCACCTCAACACTAAACTCGAACGTAGCAAGCTCATAAGACAAACAAAATGTATTGACATAACCAACCTTAAAAAACACCATAATACCTTCAAGTTGGAACTCAAGAACAGATTCTCTGCTTTAGAACGCCTAACATCGGAAGAAGTGGATATTTCTGAAGTTAACAGAAAAGTAACCAACGCTCTTATGGAAACAGCAACAAATTTAGCTGGGTCTAAGAACAAGTTGCATGTGAACAAATTATCAGGAAAAGCCAAAATGTTGATGCAAAAGAGAAGAGAGATGAGGACAACTAAAGAAGAAGTGACTTCCAAAGTGGAATACATAGAGCTATGCAAGACAGTACGAAAACGTATCACTGAAGACTTAAGGAAATACAAATGTGAACTAGTGAGGAAAGCAATTGAAAACAACCAAAGCCTAAAGATAGCAAAGGGACATCTCAGTAAGGGAAGAAGACAAATTATGGCACTGAGAAAAGAAGATGGTTCTGTAACAAGAAATAGCGGCAAAATTTTGAAAAGAGTGAAAGATTTCTTCTCCAAGTCATATGAAAGGGATGATGCATGTACTCCAGACATCATGTAAGGTACCAGTACCAGAGTTCTTCTAATCCTCTCAGCAGAAGTTGCACATACATTCAAGAATATGAAGCGGGGGAAAGCTCCAGGAGAAGATGGAATTACTGTAGACATCATACAGGAAGCAAGTGGAGAAATCGAAACAGTACTCGCCCAAATTTTCACTCGATGCCTTAATGAAGGGAAGATTCCTGAGGATTGGAACAACGCTATAATTATCCTGCTACATAAAAAAGGTGTTATTCAGAATGTAATGAACTACAGACCTATCAGCCTCCTATCAGTGATTTATAAAATCTTCACGAAAATACTATCACACCGTTTGAAGGTAACACTGGACATAGCTCAACCGAGAGAACAAGCTGGATTCAGGTGTGGCTACAGCACAATAGATCATATCCACGTACTGAGAGAACTAATTGAAAGAGCGAGGGAATATGAACTTCCATTGTGCATGCCTTTCATCGATTATGAAGAAGCCTTTGATTCGGAGAAACCATCAGCAGTTACAATGGCTCTGAACTCCTGCGGCATTGAAGATGCATACATTAATATTATTAATAACATATATGAAATTGCAAGTGCAAAGATTCAGCTGTTTGTAAATGCAACACACATAAAAATTGGAAAGGGAGTGAGACAAGGTGACACCATATCTCCGAAGCTCTTTAATGCCACACTGGAAAATGTCTTTCAATCACTGAACTGGGAAAACAAAGGGATAAATATTAATGGAGATTATCTAACCCACCTTCGTTTTGCTGATGACATAGTCATTTTTGCAACTACCCCATCAGAGCTGCAGAGTATGATCCAAGAACTTGCGGACAAGAGTAAGGCAGTGGGATTAAAAATGAACTTTCAGACGACAAAAGTGATGTTCAATGTTTTTACACGAAATGAAGATTTATCGATTGATGGAGAAAAGCTGGAGATAACAGATACGTACGTTTATCTTGGACAGCAGATACCAAGTGAGGGTCACATTGATGAAGAAATTAATCGGCGTACAAAACTTGCCTGGAGAGCTTTTGGAAGAAACAGCATAATTTTCAAGAGCAATATGCCATTATGTTTTAAAAGAAAAGTGTTTGATCAATGCATCCTTCCAGTGCTTACGTATGGTGCAGAGACGTTGACCTTAACTAAAAGACACATACAAAGGCTGCAGACAACTCAGAGTAGCATGGAGAGGTGCATGCTTGGTGTAACCAGGAGAGATAAGGAGAGGAAGTCATGAATCCGAAAAAGGACAAGAGTGGAAGACATCATGATCAGAGTTAATTCCCTGAAATTGCACTGGGCTGGGCATACTGCCAGAAGGACAGACTATCGATGGACAGCCGAAATTTTAGAATGGATTCCAAGGGACAGGAAAAGACCCAGAAGAAGACCACTTGAGAGATGGGTGGATGAAATTTGAAAGTATGCGGGAGTGACATGGAGGAGACTGGCACAAGACAGTCCGTTGTGCAGGAAACTTGGGGAGATCTTTGTTCAGCAGTGGATTGATAATGGTTGACAATGATGATGATGATGATGATATATATTTGCAATTACCCTGCCAAAGACGTTCAGAAAATTCAAATCAAATGCTATGCTAGAACTATGAAGTACAGCGAACGCTGCACTAAATAAGTGGTTTCTATTTTCTGGTCTCAGAACCCTCAACGAATTCGCGCAAAAATTCCTGTAACTGCTCTTTTAGCAGTAAAAAATTGCTCAATTATGTTACGAACATAGACTAAGTTAGCTTTGCGTGAGGAACACCTACCTAATAACGCCTTGGTCCACCGTCAAAATCATGCCTCGCATACGTGCAGGAATAGGTATTACAAGGTGTCGAACATTCTCCATGCGTAACTTGACCCATGTAAGCTGCAGCAGCTCCGTCGGTTCATGCTCACTCCGTGGAGGAGAATCAGCAGTTTGCACACTCCATTCTAGCATATATTACAAACGTTCAATTGGGTTATAGTCTGGGAGTTTCGGGGCCAAGGCAATGTGGCGAATTCGTTTTCTTGTTCCTCTAACCACTCAGTAGTTATACGAGCCCAAAAACACGGTGCATTGTCATGTTGAAAAATGGCACTGTGGTCCAGGCAAACGATTGGGTTACCGTCAGGAGAGTATGGGATAAGTTTAATTGGGTTAACGTCAGGGGAGTTTGGGGGCCAAGGCAATACGGCGAATTCGTTGTCGTGTTTCTCCAACCACTCAGTAGTTATACGAGCCCAATAACACGGTGCATTGTCATGTTGAAAAATGGCACTGTGGTCCAGGCAAACGATTGGGTTACCGTCAGGAGAGTATGGGATAAGTTTAGTTGGGTTACAGTCAGGAGAGTATGGGATAAGTTTAGTTGGGTTACCGTCAGGAGAGTATGGGATAAGTTTAGTTGGGTTACCGTCAGGAGAGTATGGGATAAGTTTAGTTGGGTTACCGTCAGGAGAGTTTGGGGGCCAAGGCAGTGTGGCGAATTCGTTGTCGTGTTCCTCCAACCACTCAGTAGTTATACGAGCCCGATGACACGGTGGGTTTTCTTGTTGAAAGATCGCAATGTGATCCGGATAAACCTCCTGCAGATGTGGATGGAGATGGTCTTTTAACAGGGGCCTCTGTCGTCCATCATTCCATGTGTTTCTGGGATGATAACTAAAGAACCTGGGGCTTGCCAGCAAACGCTCTTTAAACCACAACACCACCTCAACCAGCCTGTTGAGTCCCAACAGTGCAACCAGAAAATAGGGCGTCATACTGTTTACGCCATATGGGAACCCCCGCTTGGAATGTTTTTCCCGTTTATATGCTAGATCAGTACGTGCCATTTCCGTACAAGTCGAAAACCGATTTATTGTCGTGCAAATGGATTTAAGAGATTTTTAACACAGTGAAAGTTCCATTCCAGTATTAGGACGAAAGGGTTTTAAAGGCGTGAGGTATGGGATCAAATATAAATCTATAAGGAGAAAAAATAAAGATAAGTTTAGTAATATCTGTTATGGAACTGCAAAAAGTAACAGCAAGGACTGCTATCAGCAGTGGCACTCGACATAAGGAGAATATCATACCAAGCAGCAGATGATCTCAGGAGTAAGAAAGATGAGCTGCGTGTGTGTGCAGTTAGCCATACATGTCGAGAAACTACAGCCACAAGTCGTGAGGAACGTAAAATCGCTAGAAACAGTCAGCAAGAAGAAAAAATCTGCCGTAAACAAAAAAGCTGGACTCCCGTTTTCCAGTCATCAGGCTCAGTACCAAAATGAAAGCGGAGGAAAGAAAAGATAATGAGAAGAAGTCTCCTGCAGCTCTTACGCTGAAAAGAAGTAAAGCTGAGGAAGAAGCTGTCAAATATGTGCTAAAAGGAATGCTAGTAAATCTCAATATTGGAGATCTACAAAGTGAGATGCAAGTTGGAACAGATGCCACTAACTTAAAAAAAATGGATCCACAGACCAATAAGAAAAGCCAGGCCAATGCTGCAAAGCCGAAGGTCAAGTCATGTCAACTGAACCTTTTAAGAGTGAAAATGAGCATCGAAAAGTGAAAGAAAGTGCTTCTACAAGAAAACAAGCACACAATCCTTCCAAGAGATGAAAAAAAAACCTGTAACTACGTAAGTCCATATTGCATTCTTACGGGGTAAAACACTGATTAATCTATTTGTATGCACCCACATTCAGTAGGGATCATTAAATTCTTGTAGATACTAACCTCAAGCATTTACATATATTTCACCGAATTCGTTTCTTGCAATAAAATGTATGTATATTCATGTTCATACATCGGTCCGCGCACCGAGCTAATCCTGATTGGTTGATGGATAACCTGTATAATGTATTTATGTTCCAAAAGTTACTAAAAAGTTTTAAATACACTTACCCTCTTACTTTTCTGGACACTCTCCCTTACAGCCTACCCCCTTCCGCACGCACATCGAGTAAAACACATCCTCCTTCGTGTTGGAAATCCGGTGAAAATTACTGTGCTTTGGGGTACTGAAGTAAATCTTGCCGGACAGCACACATTGGGATAATTACACCACTGAATATGATCGCATACAGTTTCTCATGGTGATCATTGTGGTAATTACACCACTGAATACGATCGTATACAGTTTCTCATGGTGATCATTGTGAAAATTACACCACTGAATATGATCGTATACGGTTTCTCATGGTGATCATCGTGGTAATTAGACCACTGAATATGATCGTATACAGTTTCTCATGGTGAACATTGTGGTAATTACAGCACTGCATATGATCGTATACAGTTTCTCATGGTGATCATTGTGCTAATTACACCACTGAATATGATCGCATACATTTTCTCATGGTGATCATTGTGGTAATTACACCACTGAATATGATCGCATACAGTTTATCATGGTGATCATTGTGGTAATTACACCACTGAATATGATCGCATACAGTTTATCATGGTGATCATTGTGGTAATTATACCACTGAATATGATCGCATACAGTTTCTGATGGTGATCATTGTGGTTATTACACCACTGAATATGATCGCGTACAGTTTCTAATGGTGATCATTGTGGTAATTACACCACTGAATATGATCGCATACAGTTTCTTATGGTGATCATTGTGGTAATTACATCACTGAATATGATCGCATACAATTTCTATGGTGATCATTGTGGTAATTACACCACTGAATATGATCACATACAGTTTCTCATGGTGATTCTTGTGGTAATTACACCACTGAATATGATCACATACAGTTTCTCATGGTGATTCTTGTGGTAATTACACCACTGAATATATTCGCATACAATTTCTCATTATGATCATTGTGGTAATTACACCACTGAATATGATCGCATACAACATCTCATGGTGATCATTGTGGTAATTACACCACTGAATATGATCGCATACACTTCTCATGGTGATCATTAAACTTCGAGCAAAAGACATCAAAAAAGGTATTGCGATACAAAAAACTTAAATGTAAAATATAAATGGGAAACGAAACATACTGTTTAATCCAAAAATGCTTTTATAGACAGACATTGATTACCAAACAGCACATTTTTTGTACACCAGGCAATGTCGATTTCAGTCATTCAAGATTTCAACTCTACCCAGTCATACAGACCACCTAGCAAGTGTAAAAAGCGTTCCATTATTATTGTGACAAACCATAGAACTAACAGTATGACGTGTGTTGAAACTGTAAAGTTAGTTGCATAAACTTTTTTGCACACTTGTGGCGTAAATGTGGAGGGTACATCTGTATATCGGCATCCTGATCATCAACAACTCTTACCGATCTACTGCCTGATGAAAGTCTCCGTAATTATGTTCAACCTTCTGTCTTGAGCCAGTCTCTACTAAGTCACTTTCGGATTTCATCCACCCATTTTCCGCGTGGTCTTCTTCTGAGTCATTTCCCACGCAGCAGGGCTCAGTTCTTTTAACAATCTGTGTAACCTATTGCTACGTGAGGGTCATTACTTTGATCATGATCCACTCAACTCTTTTCTCTACCCTCATTAACATGTTTCTTTTCCTATTCTTCGTAGTTACACCAAGCATGCATTTCTCCGTGCTTCTTCCATTTATTCACAACCTCAATATGTCTTTTCTTAGTTAAGGTCCATGTCTCTGATTCGTAAGTAAGAACTAGAGGTATGCATTGATTAAACCCTTTTCTTTTAAGACGTAATGGTAAATCGCTCTTGAAAATTGTACTATTTCTTCGAAAAGCTCTCGAACCAAGTTTTGTACGCGTATTTCCTTTTCTTCTATATGGCCGTATTTTGGTAGTAGTTGCCCTAAGTTATTGCAGATATTGACTGCTTCTAGATGTGCCCAATCAACTTTCAAATCCTTTGATTTTGTAAAAGTACTGTGTATCAGCTTTCTTTTCTGTAGCTTCATTCTTAAATCCACTTCCTTGCCCCGTTCAGCAAGTTCTTGGATTATACACTTAGCTCTGGGAAAAGGGGGGGGGGTGTTACAAAAATGTCTGTTTCACAGAAAAAAAGGTTGGTTGAATTATCCATGTTAATATTTATCCTCTTCTCTTCCTAATTCAATGATTTAAAAATATTCTGTAATGTTGCTCTCTGAACATTTCGCAAAATATGGTGTCAACTTGTCTTGTTCCTTTTCCAACTTTTAGAAGTGCTGTGTTCTGGAACAGTCGAGTCTTTGCATTTGCATTTTCATAGATGTCATTAATATTACTAACGTCTGCACCTTTAATACTATAGGATTTCAAATTTTAAAGACATTGAAACTGTTGATGACATTACGGAATCAAGACTTTTCATTTTATATAAAAACCATGCATAGTGGGAGACCATATTTTTTCGTTCTTTCAATTAGTTTTTTCAGTACATGTACACACATATACAGTATTTGTAAATATAGCACATTGTGACGTTACACTGAAGTGAGGCTGGAGTCAAAACGGCAAGCAGCACAGATAAGACAAGATCGGTGCAGTTCAGTCGGGAGAATAACCGGCTCCTGAGCGGGAAGACGAGGTTTGGAACTCCATCCCAGCAAAAACCGTTTTATTTTAAATTAGTGCCCACACGTAAACATTAATCTCCGGGTCGCGGGTGGCCTAGTGGGCAACGTTCGTGACTGCCGAGGAAGGGACCTCAGGTTCGATCAAAGGCAGGTACGAACGCTCGATCCACTAAATATCCGCCGTGCGCTGGATGGGCACGTTAAGCCGTCGGACCCCGGCTACTGGCCCCCGGTAATAAATAAGGGCTTCTTTCTCCCCCTTTCTACTTCGCTTCCGTGTCACTTTCCTATCTGGCACTCTAGCCCAAATCTCCTAACTTCTTATTTCTAAGGGTTGTTTAAGACCTGGGTCAGACACTACTTTCCTAAAATCCTCTACATATGATCATGTTCAAAATGAATCCCCGGGCCGTGTGGATGGAGATTAATGTGTATTATATCTTCCACACATCGTCTCGAAGGAAGGGTAAACTATCGTCTCGAAGGAAGGGTAAAACATCGTCACGAAGGAAGGGTAAAACAACGTCTCGAAAGAAGGTTAAAATGTGTGATATATCTTCCACACATCGTTTCGAATCAATCAGAATTCGTTCTTCTACAGCGAGCTGCTTCCAGCATGGTTTGAGGCGGCCCTGAAAAAATCGATTATTTTTAATTGAAGGTTGAACGAGCACCGAACATCTGCAACTTGATGGCTATGAGCACACCTGACCCTAATTTTGGGCCATTGGTTCCAAGCAAAGGAGAGAACCAGTGCGATAAGACAAACACAATATCCATGCCTCAATGGATTTGAACCGGGACCGTCTCGAATGAATGGTCATAAACCAGCGCTTTGACCAGTGTGCCACCATGGCGGTAGTGATTTCGTGCACACGCCTTTCTTAAGAGGAGGATATATGTGACGTCCCATTAAAATGACGCAAGAATCGTGCCGCGGGTGGCCTAGTGGGCAATGTTCATGACTGCCGCGGAAAGGACCTCAGGTTCGATCCTAGGCAGGTATGAACGCTCGATCCACTAAATATCCGCCGTGCGTGGGATGGGCACGTTAAGCCGTCGGTCCCCGGGTACTGGCCCCCTACGGTAATAAATAAGGACGTCTTCCTCCCCCTTTCTACTTCGCTTCCGTGTCACTTTCCTATCTGGCACTCTAGCCCAAATCTCCTAGCTTCCTATTTCTAAGGGTTGTTTAAGACCTGGGGTCAGACACTCCCTCCCTGAAATCCTCTACATATGATCATATGAGGCAAGAATCAAAACGGCAAGTTGCGGAGATAAACCAAGGTCGGTGTAGTTTTAGTCGGAGGAATAACTGGTTACGCAGCGAAGAGACGTGAGTTCGAATTCCACCAACGGCAAAAATGGCTTTATACTATAGTATGATTTGCATATTGTACACATAGATTATTACTTTTTTGTACCAATTCTGATCCTTGTCACAGCTTTTACGTTTGAGCCCATTTGTAGGTTTTTTATTCTTATTGTTGTAACTGTTGCCTCCTTCTGACCTGACTCCACCATCATTATACGTATATAGAATGCATTACTACACGATTTTTGCACCATTGGTACATACTGGGTATATTTTTCTGTATAGACAAAACAATGCGGCATTAATTGAGATTCGGTTTAAGTAATACATAATTTGATAATTTTTTAGTTTATTACATTAAAAGCATTAAAAGATAGCACTGTGAAGACTCAGTGTCTTTTAACCTAAAAAAAAAAAAAAGAAAGAAACAGAGATAAAAACAACAACAGACTCATGGGTTTAAGTCAATGTGTTTTTCAACATTCAAGAATTTAAGGACTTATTAACGCCTGCCTGTTCATCGGTAGCAATTAAACTTTGACACTCTGCCAATCAAATTATTTGTTCGATATTGCATTTTTATTTCTGTGAAAAATATCACTAAGTTGATAACATTTTGATTCTCCACAATGCAGATATTGGTAATGTTTATTTAATTTGCTTATATATTTACAGGAGATGTACTAAATGTTTACGGCTTTCAGTTATTTAAGTGTCCAATGGCATCTCCCCAAATATGCTATATTTTCCCTACTGGTCACCATAGCGAACCTCATCATCGTCCGAACCTTCACCGAAACTTAATCATGATCTTTCGATACTTAATCATCGTCATCGGAACTGTCATCATCATCGTCTCTACACTTCATCATCATCATCTCTTGTGTACTACTTGTTCCTTGCCTGTCACTGCAGTGAGCCTTCGCTCTTATCATCTCTACACTCTTGTGGCCACGGCGACTAAAGCTCCTTTCTTTCCATAGAACACAGCCTTTGGGTTTATGTTGACTTTCTCTAACGCACGACGATGTCCATTCAGAAAGATCAGAACAAGTTTGCTGCATCACGGTCTGAGGTCGAACTTGATAGTCGTCACATGAAGATTTCGCCTGTGAAAGAGAAGAGACAGCTGATATAGTACTTCATCTGATCAGAAGTCCCACGGAATTTGTAATGTATTATTGCACTGAAGTGTCATTGAATTAGAGATACCAGCTTAGTAACGCTTTGGGTCACTTCTTGCCCTAACGACCGCGGCCACACGACGAGTCAGTGCAGAATCTTACGAAAATGTTTTGAACGTATCGCTAGCCATACGTCCTCAAAAGCTGTGCATAAATAGCTCAGGTTCGTACCTGGTATGGCACGTGCCCGAACATCCTGTACAGCGGAATCCCCTAGAATTTCGATTGGACTTCTAGGTGGCAACTGAAGTATTCCAAATTCACTAAAATGATCCTGTAACCACTCAGTATCCGTGTGGATACTGAGTGGTTACACACGAATGGGTTTAAATGGTGGGTGCCGCCCCGGTGGCGCAGTAGTCTAAGGCGATGGCCTCTGATCATTCGTCCGAAAGGGGTCCGGGTTCGAAACCAGTGAGGCATGGATGTTGTGTTTGTCTTACGGCACTGGCTCCTCCCTTCCCAGGAACCAGTGCCCCTAAATTAGGGACGGACGACTGCTTATAGCCCATTGAGTTGCTCACGGGGGTCGTTAAACCGCCAATAAAAAAAATGGTGGGCTAGGATGACCACATATTTGGAGACACTCAAAGACGATTGAAAATGTACTAGATGTCTCACAACATTCCAGCTGAAGACACCCTAGATCATAACTGACCACCAGCAGCTTATACTATTCGGACTTAAGGTGAAGGGCCATTGGCTTCGTGAATTTGACACCAGGTCTGGTACAACCTCTTCCGCTCGATGCAGTGTAAATCTGGATTTACCATTTTAGACTATCCTCATTCAGTCATCTGTGGTCCCTTGTCGGTGTGAATTTTGCCCGGGCAAAACCCTTAGCCCGGTGTTGTGCCGTTAACTGCGGGACTCTTGTGGGTTGGAGGTTTCCAAACCGTAGACTTTTAAGAATTCTTTGCTCTGTCCTTGCACAAATATGGCGACATCACCCATTGCTCAAATCGTTCGTGATTTGTGATATTATCTTGTGCTTATCTGTGTTAATAATGCGACCCGAACGGCGTACATCATGAACTGTCAAGGCTGGCACACCTCTGCAATTAATTCGGGAGCTTGTTCTTTTGCCAGACTTTTCGTATCGTTGAAGCACTGTGAACCGTGTCACAGGAAAACCTTAGTGTGTTGACGACATCCGCGCGCAGCTACAATGCCCCGTCTGTCAAAAGCAACTAAACCTTACTCACCACGCTTGTAATCGATCACTACTGGGGAAGCTGTGGGCCATGGCTGTATTTTAACTACTATTTCTGCTGGCATGCGCGATATTGAGGAAGTAACAGCCAGGTATTTGCATAAAATTTGCTACCTCTAATTCAATGGCATTTCAATGTAATATCATGCATAGTTCCATCATGTTTACTTAATAGGAATTGGTGTTAAGATACTTACTGTATATCACTAACTTATTTAGTTGCGGAAGGAAAACGGATGGAATCATTTGATTAGGCCTTAGAAATCAAACTAAATCTTCCGGTTCCTCAGCGAAAAGGATCATCGAGTCTAGTCGAGTCGAGGATCCCTGACAAGACTTAGTCCCATCTTTCCTGTAACCCACTGGGTCTACTGCATTGGGAAAAACATAAATTTGAATCGAGAATATGGTGTTCTAATAGAAAGGAAATCAAGCAAACGTACGAAAATATATGGAGTTAGAGGAGTAGACGATTTCCATTTAAGTACAAAAAGTTACAAGCTTCCTTAACCCTTTAAGCGGCCGATGTTTCAGAATCAAGTGAAGCCCAAATGTTTCTATGCTTCCCAATCAGAAATTGTTCTCATAGCGGCTTGATTCTACGAAAGCTACGAAAAAACAATCCTTTACCTATCCTACGTCAGCAGTACCGAACATCAAAATACAAGGTCACGTCAATAGTACCAAACTTGTCGCTAGTGACAAGATCTCGCTTCTATAGTCCTCTGTTCTCTCCTCTATGACCCTAGACACGATGGGGAAGGGCTTGTTACCCTCTACAAGGAGAACGTGCTACTGGGTAGAAACAAGTTACTCAAACATCTTCTCTCTTTCTTTTCTTAGGTTAGTCGACATTGTTGTAGCTCTTTCAGCAGTTAATCCGTTAGAAAGTATTAATGTCAGTCATTCTTTAAAATAACCACTTTGAAACAAATTTCATTTAGAGGAGGTCATTTAGTGTCAGTCATCTCCTAAGTGACCACTTTGAGTAGCTAAGGAGAAAGCATCGCTCTCTGACGAGCAAGTTTACTCATTCCAGACGTTTTCGACACACTTTCTAGACAGCGAATAGATTCATTCGAGCTGATTGCAGCCTATTTTGCGAATCCAGAGTAAATTCGTTCCAGCCTGTTAAAGGGTTAACTTCCTCGTCACACTGCTGCAGCGGTACCTTACTTCAAGATGAACTCAGAAGCTCAGATTGAATGCCAATAAAAGGAGAAGGAGAAAATTAAACTGAACACAGAAGAGCCTAAAAAAGTAATCAAGAGAATACAGAGCGCGCACGCACTTCCCCACCCACAAACAACACAGAAAGCACCAAATACAAACAGCCTGCACTAAAAAGCACTGTTTTCTTACTCCATGTGAAATTTTCTACTACTCTCTTTCACCGCTGGAGTTCGCAGCATACTGAAAGTAAAGTTTCTGAAACTGAAAGAAATCAGCGTGGTTCAATCACGTGGCTGTCTTTTTTTAAAGGATGATCTGAAAAACGCGGTCTTTTAACATTTTTCGTGAAAGGTCGTAGTCTAAATATATATAGCATAGGAAAGTAAAATTTTCGTTCATGTAATATAATATAAACCACAACAAAACTGCGTAATGCTGCAAGTATTAGATGTAGTTAGTGTATGTAAAAGAATATTAACATACAAGCAATCTACCCTCATAAACGAAAAAATAGAGCCAAAAGCCTTTAGATAAAAAAAACAAAACTAAAGTGAATAACAAAATAACGAAACAATGTTAAGAAAATATTTATAAAAACATTTACTCAGAACCCCTGGATCACACTTCAGGGAAAGACATCCAGAGGCCCTGAGCACACAAGTTCAGTTCAGGTTTCATGAGAATGCAAAAATCTCAAAAAAGAAATAATGGATATCCAATTTGAAATTTTGGGTTGTAAATTTTGATGCATTCTGTCTTCCCTACCTGAACTAGAGAAAATGCAAAAGAAAGAGTCACTAGGATTAAAATTGAACTAAAATAGGTCAGGCATCCTGTCAAGATTCACGATGCCTGACCTGCAAACACATTCATAGTCTATATGTTGGCGGCCAGGTGGATCCTGTTTTTGGTAAAATGTCAAATGTAGTCTATTCTATTACTTGCCGTATCAGTAGACTTTGTTACATTGGACAAACGGGTAATCCTTTATACTTACGATTAAACAGACATCGCTCTGACATAAAAAATTTAAGCATAAGAATGACATTGAACTGCATCATTTTCAGCGTTATAGCTTTGAGGAAATTGAAATTCGTATTTTGTTTATTGAGTCAGATTTGGAAAAGAGATTATTATTGGAAACTTTGTGTATTTTGCAATTCAGGACATTATTCCCATATGGACTTAATGATTTGTTTAATGGCATTAAGACTACAATCAAGGATATTTCAAGCATAAACCTTTTACTTCTTCAGGAAGAGGTGCCACTCGACACAATAGAGGTAACAGATCTCGTGGTAGTGCTTTCGTGGATTTTCAGGATTTGTTGCTGGAACTGGATGGTCTTACTACCAATATTGTACGGATTTGTAAATCAAGAATTGTTTCGCTTAATTTGGCTAAAATTCGTTACCTAAAAAAATATATGAAAATTTTCATTTCAATAATTTACATATTAAAACATTAATCAATGACTTCCTTAATTTTAGATTTTCTTCAGGGCTTAATAATTTTGGTTCTGATCATAGGGAAAAGTACTGCTGTGTACTTCAATTTCCAGATCAAATTTTTGATAAAATTGGTGTTAAAAGGATTTTTACTGACAATAACATACACTTTCCATTAAAGGACAAGGTTAATACAGTCCCGTGTTATCCTTATGCTACAACTGTTGGTCGTTTAATTTATAACTATCGCCACGTTGCTGATAATTTTGCAGGACTAATATGAAAACCGATCCGCATTTTGTTTGTGCAGTAACCCAGAATATGTCTGTTTTATTGATCCATTTCATAAACATATTCTCACAGGCTATACTAGTCTTATTTCCTCTCCTGTTCTCAGGTCTGTTTTAGATAAAGGTACAGGATTTCGTATTCCTACTAGATTGAATGTTAGTACAGTCCTTAGGGATCTAAAAACTGATCTTACTAAATATATTCTTAAATTATCGTATAAGTTTGGAATTTTTTATGAAGAATTTAACATTCGGTTAGATTATGTTTTTAGTGATTTCAAAAGGGCTTTGAATTTGTTTTCCACAGTGTCAAGTTATAAAAATTATTTCAACATTCCACTTATCAAGAAGCATATCAGAGAATTACAGAAATATTTCATCTTCACTCCTGTGGATAAGGCAAAAAACAATGTGGTTATTTTTTGCATGTGTCTTAATGTTGAGATATTATTTTCTGAATTACAACATGGTTCAACTTATAATCCTATCACAGTTGACATCAATATTATAAAGAAAAAATTATTGCTTTGCATAAACGCTTAAGTCTCAATAACATTAACATGCAGTTACCTTTTTTGTATGCCATTCCGAAATTTCATAAGCTTCCTGTGTCTTTTAGATTCATTCAGAGTAACCGTCACTGTTATACTGGTCTTTCAGGAAAGATTTTTGACAAATATCTTATAATTATTTATAAGGAAATACAGGATTCTTGGATAAGTAAGAACAATAAACCAGTGTCGAATTATATTAGGTCAGTTTCTTCTATTCAACATATCGATACATTTGATTTTAAGAATCTTTTTGCCTCAACACCGCTTTGTGGCCTGGTGGAGGTTTGTAGTGTGATGTACTTGAAATATGAAAAAGTCCTTGGGATTACTAAGACATATTGGAATGCACTGGCTGAATTGTCCCTCAAAAATAATTATATTTTAATGGGTAACAGATTATTTTTGCAAACCATAGGAATTGCCATGGGTAGTAATTTTTTCCAGTATTCTGGCTAATCTTTATTTACACTCATTTGAAGCTACATATGTCGAAAATAATCACGTTTCTGGTAAAATTTTATTTTGAGATATATTGATGATTTAATTGCAATAGATTTTCCAAATTTTGATTATTCCGCTCCCTTTATATATCCACAAGATTTGATCTTGGAAAACACTAACCATCAACAAAATTTAATAGTTTACTTGGATTTAGTAATTACACTTTCCCAAACTGGGTCACTTGGGGTCAACCTGTATGATAGAAGACGTTCTTTTAATTTTCAGGTACACTTTTTTGCTAACTGGTTTTCAAATTTCTCCAATTTAGTTCAGAGAAACCTAATTTTTTCTCAAATTTTCCGGTTTTTACGTATTTGTGGTACCTTTGATAATGATTTATAACTCTAAACTATTTTTTTAACAATTAATTTCTAATCAATTTCCTTTACCTTTTATCAAAAAATATTTTTTACAATTATTCCAAAATCACAAACTTCATTCTGCTGACACATTTAATTACAGTACTCTTATTAACAATTGGTCTAACAATATTAAATATTTTAGAAACTCTAAGTACCACTCGGTAGACCACTTGTGGCCACATTACCCTTTGCTTTCTTTGCACTAGCTTACACCTAGCCTATAAAAAGTGAACTACATTCCTCCATTTGGCAAACAGGTTTTGTTTAAACCGTATACCATTACTTCCTTATCAGCTGAACCTTTGCACTTGTGCAGCTTTGTCATTCTTGATTCCTTATCAGTGGTTCTTGGTATTAGGTGTTGTAACGATCTTTGTAGCTTCACTTTACTCTTTGGGTTCGTTCTTGCTTTCTTCGATTATTTTTGTTTCCGGCTTTTTTTTGTCCAGGTAGGACTAATCATGATTGTACAATTTTTTTTTTGGGTGGGGGAGGTCTTCTGACTTTAAAAGCACGACTAAGAGAACATTTGGATTTTCTCCGTCCCTTTCTGGGATTCAGAAAAGCCACTTACAAAAAACAAGTGCTTCCCTGATGATGACCGTTTTAATTTGATTTTAGTGTCGTCTCGGTTTTTTGTTTGTTTTGTGTTTCACTTTTTAAAGTGAGACGGCTGTGGTGCTGTTCTCCATTTATTTCTTGTTTGCATTTTGGGTTCCATTCGGTACGTTGGCAGTGTAATGGGTTTGAGTATTGTGTTTTTGTGTGTTTTTTGGGTTCTGGGCTTTTTGCAAGAATGTGGGAATTGTTTGTTCCTTTGGTGGTATGTATTGTGTGTTTCGTTTGGGTGTTTGTGGGTTTCCTTTGTCTGTTTTAATTATTATTTGCCTATATAGCCTTTTCGCCCAGATCACATACAACGCCTGCAGGCAACTCAAAGAAGCATGGAGAGGTGCATGCTTGGTATAACCAGGAGAGATAAGAAGAGGAACTCGTGGATCCGAAAAATGACAAGAGTGGAAGACATCATGATCAGAGTTAAATCACTGAAATGGCAATGGGCTGTACATACTGCCAGAAGGACTGACCATCGATGGACAGTCGAAATTTTAGATTGGATTCCAAGGGACAGGAAAAGACCCAGAAGAAGACCACATGGGAGATGGGTGAATGAAATTCGAAAGTATGCGGAAGAGACATGGAGAAGACTGGCACAAGACAGACCGTTGTGGAGGAAACTTGGGAAGACCTTCGTCTTGCAGTGGATTGATAATGGTTGACAAATATATATATATATATATATATATAGAGAGAGAGAGAGAGAGAGAGAGAGAGAGAGACCGCCAATAGCGGTATAACTATACCATCGGGATTAGAGGAAATGCTATCCCACACTAACCAACCCGCTTGGCCAACGTGGTGCGTTATGGCCAAACAACTCCAAAATGACTCCACAACTCAAATCTTGGCCCTCAGTCTCCGGCAGCTGGAATGTACCAGGCCAAGGCAGCGGCCAGTGCGACATGAAGGCAGAGGGTGCTAAGAATCCCCGAAAGACCGGACTAAGCTGCCATCTTATGCTGACTTTGGCTAGGTATAATGGACGGTCCCTATCTTCTGATTCAAGGCTTCTTGAATTGGAAGAGGAACTACAAAGGATCAAGTGGGACTTTGTCGGGCTAAGTGAGGTAAGGAGAAAAGGAGAAGATCTCGTTGAACTGAAAAGTGGACATCTCTTCTACTATCGTGGGACAGATACTGGCAGAACTAGTGGTGTTGGATTTATAATAAATAAGAAACTGAAGGATAAAGTTGTAGAAGTTGAAAGTTCCTCTGACAGAACTGCACGACTCATTATAGAACTCTCGAAAAGATACCAGGCTCAGATTACTCAAACTTATGCACCCACCACAAGTCATCCTGAAGAAAAAATTGAAGAATTTTATGAGGAAATTCGTCATCTAAATAATAAAGGTAAGCAGCACTTGAAGATAATTATGGAAGACTTCAATGCAAAAATAGGGCAACAGCAACAGAATGAAACTTCAGTAGGTAAATTCGGTCACGGCAACAGAAACCAGCGTGGAAATACTCTCGTTGAGTTTGCAGAGGCAGACGGGTTTTTCATCTTAAACTCGTTTTTCAATAAAAAGCCGCACAGCAAATGCACATGGAGACATCAAAATGGGACAACAAGTGAAACTGATTTTATAATGTGTAACAAAAAATTCGTCATAGAAGACTGCAGTGTGCTAAACAAGTTCAACACAGGTAGTGACCATAGATTGGTGAGATGTAAGACGCACCTCAACACTAAACTTGAACGTGGCAAGCTCATAAGACAAACAAAATGTGTTGACATACCCA
The DNA here is from genome assembly GCA_039090855.1 of Macrothele yani. Classification (NCBI taxonomy): domain Eukaryota; kingdom Metazoa; phylum Arthropoda; class Arachnida; order Araneae; family Macrothelidae; genus Macrothele; species Macrothele yani. Next base: position 85,734,613 of record CM076999.1, read on the forward strand.
ACCTTAATAAACACCATAATACCTTGAAGTTGGAACTGAAGAACAGATTCTCTGCTTTAGAAGGCCTAACACCGGAAGAAGTGGATATTTCTGAAGTTAACAGAAAAGTAACCAAAGCTCTTATGGAAACAGCAACAAAATTAGCTGGGTCTAAGAACAAGTTGCATGTGAACAAATTATCAGGAAAAAAATGTTGATGCAAAAAAGAAGAGAGATGAGGACAACTAAAGAAGTTGTGACTTCCAAAGTGGAATACATAGAGCTACGCAAGACAGTACGAAAAAGTATCACTGAAGACATAAGGAAATTCAACTGTGAACTAGTAAGGAAAGCAATTGAAAACAACCAAAGCCGAAAGATAGCAAAGTGACATCTCAATAAGGGAAGAACACAGATTATGGCACTGAGAAAAGAAGATGGTTGTGTAACAAGAAATAGAGGCGAAATTTTGAAAAGGGTGAAAGATTTCTACTCCAAGTTATATGAAAGAGATGATGCATGTACTCCAGACATCATGGAAGGTACCAGTAGCAATGTTCTTCCAGTCCTCCCAGCAGAAGTTGCACATGCAATCAAGAACATGAAGCAGGGAAAAGCTCCAGGAGAAGATGGAATTACTGTGGACATCATACAAGAAGAAAATGGAGAAATCGAAACAGTACTCACCCAAATTTTCACTCGATGCATTAATGAAGGGAAGATTCCTGAGGATAGGAACAATCCTATAATGATCCTGCTACATTAAATAGGTGACATTGAGGATCTCAGGAACTACAGACCTATCAGCCTCCTATCAGTGGTTTATAAAATCTTCACTAATGTTCTTTCACACCGTTTCAAGGTAACACTAGACATGGCTCAACCGAGAGAACAAGCTGGATTCAGGAGTGGCTACAGCACAATAGATCATATCCACGTACTGAGAGAACTAATTGAAAGAGCGAGGGAATATGAACTTCCATTGTGCATGACTTTTATCGATTATGAAAAAGCCTTTGATTCGGTGAAACCATCAGCAGTTACAATGGCTTTGAAATCCTGAGGTATTGAAGATGCGTACATTAATATTATTAATAACATCTATGAAAATGCAAGTGCAAAGAGTCGGCTGTTTGAAAATACAACACACGTAAAAATTGGAAAGGGAGTGAGACAAGGTGACACCGACAGCATATCTCCGAAGCTCTTTAACGCCACATTGGAAAATGTCTTTTAATCACTGAACTGGGAAAACAAAGCGAAAAAGATTAATGGGGATTCTCCAACCCACCTTCGTTTTGCTGATTACGTAGTCATTTTTGCAACTACCCCATCAGAGCTGCAGAGTATGATCCAGGAACTTGCTGACAAGAGTAAAGAAGTGGGATTAAAAATGAACTTTCCGAAGACAGAAGTGATGTTCAATGCTTTTACAAGAAATGAAGATTTATCGATTGATGGAGAAAAGCTGGAGATAACAGACACGTACGTTTATCTTGGACAGCAGATATCAAGTGAGGGTCACATTGATGAAGAAATTAATCGGCGTACAAAACTTGCCTGGAGAGCTTTTGGAAGAAACAGCATAATTTTCAAGAGCAATATGCCATTATGTCTTAAAAGAAAAGTGTTTGATCAATGCATCCTTCCAGTGCTTACGTATGGTGCAGAGACGTGGACCTTAACTAAAAGAGACATACAAAGGCTGCAGACAACTCAAAAAAGCATGGAGAGGTGCATACTTGGTGTAACCAGGAGAGATAAGAAGAGGAACTCGTGGATCCGAAAAATGACAAGAGTGGAAGACATCATGATCAGAGTTAAATCCCTGAAATGGCAATGGGTTGGACATACTGCCAGAAGGACAGATCATCGATGGACAGCCGAAATTTTAGATTGGATTCCAAGGGACAGGAAAAGACCCAGAAGAAGACCACATGGGAGATGGGTGGATGAAATTCGAAAGTATGCGGGGGTGACATGGAGGAGACTTGCACAAGACATACCATTGTGAAGGAAACTTGGGGAGACCTTCGTCCAGCAGTGGATTGATAATAGTTGACAATGATGATGATGATGATGATATATATATATATATATATATATATATATACTTATTAAATTGAAGCAAGCTGAATTTAGTTATGATACAATGTTGAGACGTAAAATTCGAGAATTCGTACAGAAGCGCTGAAGCAGCAATCCGGAACGAACCACTTCATAGTATTGATAAAAACATACCACTGTAATCCACACGCACACAAAAAAAAAATATTAATAATGCAAAGAGACTCAAAAATGCATTATAATCAAAAACAAACCTCTCAAGCCGATCTCATCAGGGGAACACCTCCTCGTGGATCATGACCTTTTGAAACTCAGCAAAAGCCGGAATAACCCAAGACCCGCTGAGGTGCTCCCTAGGTCATGGGAAACAACAGATAAAAACCAATCTTTTATACGAAGACCATTTGACAGAAAGGGAAAAAAACCCGATTACGTGGTCCAATCGTGACAGTATGCAATTAGGTGTAAGTTGTGTAAAAAACCTATGAAGTGGATTAGTAAATTATTAGCCACAACAGCCCACCAAGTGGCATTTAGCAACCTAAGTTATTAAATTTGTAGGGCTTATATTAATAATGTCTGAAAAATGTAATTGGTGACGAGTTTCGAAGAAATTCTTGGCTCTGGAACCATCAAGTAGCTGCATGAATAATCTTGTAATAAACCTGATTGGTAGTTCATTCTTGCAGAGTCTTCTCCACAGATTCCTCATTTCAACGGTAAACATATTTGAATTATTGTAAATATCCATGATCCTGTGGAACTGCGAAATGATAACATTTCGATATACTGAGGTAGAAATATTTGAATTCCAATTAATGTAAACATTTATGGCAAAAGAATACGTATTCCTTTTATCAAAAACTGTAGTTAAAAAGCCAACCTGCTGACTATTTATTTCTATGTCCAAAAAATCTGTTTAATTATTTTGTTTCTTAGTTTTTATCTGTTTGAAATTGGGTGGATACAACAACTCTAAATTGCCACTGTGAAGAAAGTGACCTAGAAGCTTTTGTTGATAAACATCACGGTCATATAGTAACTGGTAACATAGATATTGTGCAGGACAAATGATTACGATTACTAATAGCACGCCGTGCGAATTTCAGACCTCAAAGAAACCATACTTGGGTAACTTATGACTGGCATAAGAATAGATTTGATAAAATTTGCCATGGATATATCATCTAGGTTTCAGGTAACATACCCTGCATTCTTTGAATGGATATGTAAAACCCTGAAGCTTATCAAGACACGAATCTCTAAATGCCAGTACGTACATCAAGACAAGCCACACAGAAGTTTTTCAAAACAAATTCAAGAACTTAGGGAGAGATTCACCATCGTACCTATTGATAAAGCAAAGAATAACATAGCCTTTATTTGTAAAATATTCTACTTCAACATATTATGGTCTGAACTTGCAGATAGTGAAACTTACTCACAGGTAGCTCAAGGCAGTGTGGAGATGATGAAAAAATTAATAGCTTCGCACAAGAGATTAAAAATAAAAACTTATAATTTGAACTTCTCTTTTGTAAACGCACTCCCAAAATTTCACAAATCTCCTGTTGCTTTCTGCTTCATAACTTCGGCAAGGAATTGCTCTTGCAGCCAAGTTAGTGCACTATTTGAAAATAAATTAAAAATAATCTTGCAAAATATATCAGTTTCCTGGATTATTAACAGCAATAAGCCGGTCTTAGAATTTATACATACACTTCAAAAGGATTCTATAACAAAAATAGATACCCATGACTTCCAAAGGCTGTTTACTAGTATTGGCATTGAGGACTTAATAACATATGTGACGAGCTGTTTCAGGAATTCAACGAGGTAATCAATATGAAGTAAGAAGACTGGCGATTTATTCAAACACTGTGTCTCGATAATAACTACGTGCGCATGGAAGAAGGGATTTTCCGTCAGACATCAGGTATACCCATGGGCTCCAAGTACTCAAGTGTTTTGGCAAGCCTTTATTTATATCAGTATGAAATAAAGGCTGCTTTGTATTTTGACACCAACCATGGAAGGATATTTCGCTATGTTGACGACGTCATAGTTTTTGGACACGAAGACTTTGAAGAATTGTCATCCAAGATATATCCACCCAATTTGAAACAGATAAAAACTAAGAAACAAAATAATCAAACAGATTTTTTGGACATAGAAATATATAGTCAGCAAGGGTGGCTTTCTTACTACAGTTTTTGATAAAAGGAATAGGTATTACTTTGCCATAAATGTTTACATTAATTGGAATTCAAATATTTATACCTCAATATATCGAAATGTTATCATTTCGCAGTTCCACATGATTATGTATATTTGCAATAATTCAAATATGTTAACCGTTAAATTCAGGAATCTGTGGAGAACACTCTGCAAGAACGAACTATCAATCAGGTTTATTACAAGATTATTCAAGCAGCTACTTGATGATTCCAGAGCCAAGAATTTCTACGAAACTCGTCACTAATTACATTTTTCAGACATTATTAATATAAGCCCTACAAATTTAATAACTTAGGTTGCTAAATGCCACTTGGTGGGCTGCTTGTGGCTAATTATTTACTAATCTACTTCATAGGTTTCTTACACAGCTTACACATATTTGCATACTGTCACGATTGGACCACGTGATCGGGTTTTTTTCCCATTCTGTCAAATGGTCTTCGTATAAAAGATTGGTCTTTATCTGTTGTTTCCCATGACCTAGGGAGCACCTCAACGGGTCTTGGGTTATTAAAGCTTTTGCTAAGTTCCAAAAGGTCATGATCCACGAGGCAGTGTTTCCCTGATGAGATCGGCTTGAGAGTATTGTTTTTGATTATAATGCTTCTTGCAGTATCTTTGCAGTAATAATGCTTTTTTTTGTGGTTTACAGTGGTATTTTTTTATCGATAGTATATATATATATATATATATATATATTGCCCAGAGGAGGAGAAAATATATATATATATATATATAGCAAAAGCATATAAAAGGAAAAACAAGAAACCAAGAACAAATTTGAAATTCCAAAGCGCCAGAGCTGCATAGAAGAAAGATCAAATAGTATAAAAATGTGAAAATCAAAGCAAATTTTGAGCAAAGAAAAAACAAGAAACAAAAAATCGTGGAACGAGAAAAAGAACAACAATCACCACTTTCCATTCACCCGAAGCAAGCGAGCTTTAAGCGATGTAAATTTAACGAACAGAAGAATGCAAGGAAGCATATTAATGACTGACTCCTTGTTGGCTTCGTCAAGAGCAAGCAATAAGAAAATCAGTCATTAATATACTGAGACCTGATAATTGTGGGTTTCTGCTACTTTAGTTTGCTATTGGGACCGATTAAATTTAGGGGGAAATGTCAAAATAAAAAGGATTCCTAATAAAAACCCAAACCCAGCAAACTAAAACCCGTTGCCCGACCGCACAACAGCAAAGATAATCACAAAAAAAAATAAAAATAAAAATAAAAATAAAAAGAAAGTGACCTGAGCTCCCCAAAAACACAAATTCATGTAAGAAAAATCCAACTAATGAATGGTACTGAAGGGATATCTTTAAACTTGCCAAAGAAAAAGTGAAACCTTAATCCTGCCAGACAAAAAGATAAACAGGAAACACCCAAAAAAATTTAATAATAAACAAAAAAATTAATTAAAACCAGAAAAAGCAACATTACAATATTGAAAAAGAATGCAAGCAACAAATGTAGGAAAAAGGATGCAAAAATTGTCCAGGGAGCTATTTACAGTTGCAAATCCCAAGAGTGAATCAAAATACCTAAGTTGCATGTCACAGAATGGCAAGGGAAATGCAGCCAAAAAATTCTTAAACCAGCAAAAATTCTTTAAAAAAAATTCTTTAGCAAAATAAAAATTTCATTCCAAAGGGCAAGGAAGCAAATATCAGTGAAGCAATTTTTATGCCCAAGGCACACAAGAAGACATTTCAAATTAAGTTTGGTGCAAATTTATAAAAACGAATATCCACTAATTTCTACAAGAAAATAAAAATAAAAAACGACTTACATACAGTTAAAAGGTGAGATTACATGTGAGGTGTTGCTTTGCTGTTACAAGTTCACATATTTACAAAATATTGTACTAATCATTTGGCCTACAGGAAGGCTCAGAATCACTAAAATGAACTTTTGCAAAACCACAAAGAGACACGAAATGCTACAATAATTTTCGCTATAAATTTAAATCGTGGCCAAAGCTCATAGCCTGCTTTCAATGAGTGAAAACAGCCCCCCCCCTCCCAAAAAAAAAATTAATTCCAGTAAGAAATAAAAGTTGAATTAGAAGAAGAATGAACAAACAGAACACAAAACAGACCTACCATGCCTGAGAACAGCAATGAACAGACTACTACATCTATGGGGTGTAAGAATCTAAAAGCAGGGGCATGTCCTTTGCAGCGCCATCTAGAGTCCAACTTTAGAACCTTCCTGGTGGGTAACAGTGAAGTTCCTTTAGCAGACTTCAAAAAACAGATTTAATGCTCTGATAAAACCACTACGAGTTATCAGTGCAGACCAAAATACTTAAAAGCTCTTCCTGGTAGCAGGCTAATATTTCTCTGCTCCCAAGAGTTCAAAGAGTAATATTAAACCTAATTAGCATCATTCCTCCCAAACTTTTGAAATTTAAGTATTACTATTTTTATATAGCTTTTATTGTGATATAAATACTTTTAAGAAATTTTTTCTAGGGGTTTTATGCTTTTTTCTTGCGTAATTTTTTATAATTATAACCTTTTTTGATTATCAAAGGAGAGGAAAAGAATTTTGTATTATAGGTTCCTCAATTGATTGCTGACAACATCATGCTTAAACCTCTAGAAATTAGCTTTAATTTAGACAATTCATTCAGTCAACAAGATTTAAATTAAATTAAGCCTTCCATCCTAATTCTATGTGTGAGTACTATTTTACTTAATGCGATTTTTAAGAAGTTTCTAGGAACTTGGTTTTCCGGAAACTGTTTGATTAAAATAATAACATATCTTTCTAGTTCAGAATTTCAGCTACACATTCTAGAAAGCCTTAGTACTTGTGATATAAATGCATTTTCAGTTACTTTATTGGAAATATTGCTCCACCACATTCCATATTTGACAATTTCAAATTTCAATTGATTTCTCTTATCATAAAGACTTATGATTGGGTTACCTGCATTGAAATTTATAGTTAAATAAAAAAAATCAAGGACTTGGTTATTATCATTGCATTTATTAAGTTTAAGGCTTATATGATAAATAGCAGCAAAGTCTGTTTTGATATTTCCTGAATTATTAAAGCAAAGTAGGTCATCAATGTACCTGTAGGTATGAGAGTAATTATCCTGATTGGAGGAATTTAACTTCATGAATTGAAATTCTTTAAAGAACAAGAACAAGTTGCATACGCTCGTTGAATGTGAACTCCCCATAGGTATTCCATTAACCTGTTTGAAAAACTTGTTATTGTAGAGGATAAATTTATTTTTAATACAGCAATTTAGAAGCGTATGCCAAGAACTTTCCGAAATGATGTTGGAGATTTGAAATTCATTGAAGAGTAACTTGAGGGTACTGATAATGCCTTCTAGCGGAAGGCTGGTATACAGGTTTTCAAAGTCATAGCAATTAGCCTCTGCTGGTGTGTTATCAAGAATTTCCGAAATGACCTCAGCATTGCTTTTAATAATCCAGAAGTTCTTACATGTTAGGTTTACTTTGGATTTAATAATGTTTAATACCTGTTTCAAAACTGAATCAAAATACTGATCTATTACTTTTTACGGACTTTTGGTACCACTAGCTAGGAATCTAAATTTAACCGGTTCCTTATGAAATTTTGCAGTAGCAAAAAGATAAGGAAATTCAGGATCATAACTACTGTATATGCCGTTACAAGCCCCAACTGTCTGTGAAATGCTTTAAATTTATTGTCGAGTTCCTTACTGGAAGCTGAAGTAAACATATAGGTGACTTTATTATAAAGTTCTTTCGAAATTAATTCAAAAGATAATTTTTGCAAATAATGGCAAAATTATTATTTGCTTTGTCTGTCGTGGTAAAAATGAAATTTTCCTGTAATTTAAAAAGTGATTTTTTTTTAATTCAGGAGAAAACACAAGACTGTTATTGTAAAAAATATTTTGAATTGCCAGATTCTGTTTAAATTCTTGAAAAAATTTGCATTTCCATTCAGCAAAGACTTCGATTGGCATACTCTAGGCTAAGCTAGTTTTAATAATATAGTTACATAAATCTTAATAAAAATCATGCTTGATTCTATCTTTTGAGAGTTAGAATGTAGACCTGAACTTGGCCCCAAAACCTAAAATCCTTCTTAAATCAGGATTTTCAATGAAATCTAAGTTATCAGTAATTATGTGCTTATGAAATGTATCATAAAAAACTGAATCTTGAAATTCACAACATTTACAGTTGTAATCTGCCAATGTGTTAATGTTGGAAAGAGACTTGTAATTCTTAACATAAGATCCTCACACCTTGACATATTTGAAACTTACTACTGTTTTGGTGATAGGGAATAGGGAAGGTGCTAGAACCATAGTAGAACAATTTTCTAATTTTGAGAGAGTCATAACATTTATTAAGGAACCTAATGGTAATATAGTTTTTGGAGTTAGACTTAGGGCTAATTTTATCTTTAAGAATAAATTTCAAAATATCTAACACAAGAGAGGAAACGTGTGAATCTATGTTACCAGATTGAGAATTCCAAAATCTTATTAAGGCCTTAAGCACAGTGTGCTTAAAAGTTTTATGAATGGATACAGAGTTTCTCACAAAATTGTTGCAATTTTTGAAATAAAGAAGAGTCTGTTTTAAAATATCAAAGTCAATTATTTTGGAGTATTTAACTAGCCTCTTCCCTTTATTTCCTCTGCTGCATGATTGTTGTGGATACAAGGAGAAAAGCTCTCTAACGGCCACCTTAAACCGAGAGTGTTTGTTATCTGCAATGGTAGAACTCAACCCATATGGGTACAAGGCCTGCTTTTTAAGAATCTCAACTGATTCCGTGGCCAGCCTGTCTTGCAAGTTAGTAATAATGTGCAGCACCCCAATGCGCACATTATCAAACCTATGAAGGTGTAATTGTTCTGGTTCATGGGTGAAACTTCACGAATCATTGCTATTCCCACCTTCACTATCAGGCTTAAATTTACTAACCAGCGACCTGTGCCCATTAATTCTAAGGTGCAATGGGCTTTTGGACTGCCCAATGTACACCAAATCACAAATGGTGCAAGTAAGTTTATAGATGGAATTAAAAACTTTTCAAAACCTATGACCTGTTTCATGTTGAAAATTCTCAAATAGCTTAGGATTCGCAGACTTTCAGGTGAGTCCCCTTTTATCTTTGCATAAAATAAGATTCTTTTTGCCAGCTTTTGAGTACACATAGGGTTGGGGAGCTAGCCTGCCCAAGTGGGAGTATTAAAATATCTGACTCGGACTCCACTCCTATCATTGTTAAAAGCCAAGAACACATTATGCCAGCAAAAGAACCAACCAAGTGTTGTACCCTGCACTCAACCCCTGCCACAAGTAATTGCAGTAAAAGAAAACAAACAAAAAAATTAAAACTTTAGCTTTTGGAAAAACAGAAACAAAAAAAAAAAACAAAAAAAAAATAAGAAGCACAAAAGGAGAATAAAACCAAACGAACCTAGCAGAACAAATCAGTTTTGAAACAGGTATTAAACAATATTAAATCCAAAGTAACCCTAACATGTAGGAACTTCTGGATTATTAAAAGCACAGCTGAGGTCATTTCGGAAATTCTTGAAAACACACCAGCAGAGGCTAATTGCTATGACTTTGAAAACCTCTATACCAGCCTTCCGCTAGAAGACATTATCAGTACCCTCAAGTTACTCTTCAATGAATTTCAAATCTCCAACATCATTTCGGAAAGTTCTTGGCATACGCTTCTAAATTGCTGTAATAATAATAACTTTATGTTTTCCAATAACAAGTTTTTCAAACAGGTTAATGGAATACCTATGGGGAGTTCACATTCAACGAGCGTATGCAACTTGTTCTTGTTCTTTAAAGAATTTCAGTTTTTCAAACAGGTTAATGGAATACCTATGGGGAGTTCACATTCAACGAGCGTATGCAACTTGTTCTTGTTCTTTAAAGAATTTCAATTCATGAAGTTAAATTCCTCCAATCAGGATAATTACTCTCATACCTACAGGTACATTGATGACCTACTTTGCTTTAATAATTCAGGAAATATCAAAACAGACTTTGCTGCTATTTATCATATAAGCCTTAAACTTAATAAATGCAATGATAATAACCAAGTCCTTGATTTTTTGGATTTAACTATAAATCTCAATGCAGGTAACCCAATCATAAGTCTTTATGATAAGAGAAATTAATTTTGATTTGAAATTGTCAAATGTGGTATGTGGTGGAGCAATATTTCCAATAAAGTAATTGAAAATGTATTTATATCACAAGTACTAAGGCTTTCTAGAATATGTAGCTTAAACTCTGAACTAGAAAGATATGTTATTAATTTAATCAAACAGTTTCTCGAAAACCAAGTACCTAGAAACTTCTTAAAAATTGCATTAAGAAAAATAGTTCTCAAACATAGAATCAGTATGGAAGGCTTAATTTAATTTAAATCTTGTTGACTGATTGAATTGTCTAAATTAAAGCTAATTTCTAGAGGTTTAGGCAATGATGTTGTCAGCATTCAATTGTGGAACCTATAGTACAAAATTATTTTCCTCTCCTTTGATAGTCTAAAAAAGGTTTATAATTAAAAAAATTTACACACACACAAAAAAAAAGCATAAAACCCCTAGAAAAAATTTCTTAAAAATATTTATATAAAAATAAAAGCTATATAAAAATAGTAGTACTTAAATATGAAAGGTTTGGGAGAAATGATGCGAATTAGGTTTTATAATACTCTTTGAACTCTTGCGAGCAGAGAAATATTTCCCTGCAACCAGGAAGAGCATTTAAGTATTTTGGTCTGCACTGATAACTCGTAGCGGTTTTTTCAAAGCACTAAATCTGTTTTTTGAAGTCTGTTCAAGGAACTTCACAAGTTATCCACCAGGAAGGTTCTAAAGTTGGACACTAGATGGCGGTGCAAAGGACATGCCCCTGCTTTTAGTTTCTTACACCCCATAGGTGTAGTAGTCTGTTCATTGCTGTTCTCAGGCATGGTAGGTCTGTTTTGTGTTCTGTTTGTTCATTCTTCTTCTATTTTAACTTTTATTTCTTACTGGAATTAATTTTTTGGGGGGCTGTTTTCACTCATTGAAAGCAGGTTATGAGCTTTGACCAGGATTTAAGTTTCCAGCGGCAATTGTTGTAGCATTTCGTGTCCCTTTGTTGTTTTGCAAAAGTTCATTTTAGTGATTCTGAGCCTTCCTGTAGGCCAAAAGATTAGTACAATATTTTGTAAATATGGAACTTGTAACAGCAAAGCAACACCTCACATGTAATCTCATCTTTTAACTGTATGTAAGTCGTTTTTGACTTTCTCGTAAGAATTAGTGAAGTTTCGTTTTTATAAATTTGCACTTAACTTAATTTGAATGTTTTCTTTTGTGACTTGGGCATAAAAAGTGCTTCACTGATGTTTGCTTCCTTGCCCTTTGGAAATAAATTTTTATTTTGCTAAAGAATTTATTTTTTAAGAATTTTTGCTGTGGGAATCGGGCATTTTTCTCGCCATTCTGTGACATGCAACTTAGTTATTTTGATTAACTCTCGGGATTTGCAACTGTAAATTGCTTCTTGGGCAATTTTAGCCTCCTTTTTCCTAAATTTGTTGCTTGATTTCTGTTACATTATTGTAATGTTGCTTTTTCTGGTTGTAATTAATTTTTTTTGTTTATTATTAAAATTTTTTTTTGGTGCTTTATGTTTATCATTTTGTTTGGCAGGATTAAGGTTTCACTTTTTATGTGACAAGTTTAAAGATATCCCTTAAGTACCATTTATTGGTTGGATTTTTCTTACCTGGATTTGTGTTTTTGGAGAGCTCGGCTCCCTTTATTTTTATTTTTATTTTTTGTGTATTATATTTGCTGTTGAGCGGTCTGGCAACATGTTTTATTTTACCTGGGTTTGGGTTCTTATTAGAAATCCTTTTTATTTTGACATCTTTTCCCCTAAATTAAATCTGTCCCTATAGCAAACTAAAATAGCAGAAACCCGCCATTATCTGGTCTCAGTAGATTAATGACTGATTTTCTTATTGCTTGCCCTTGACGAAGAAAGCAAGGAGTCATTCATTACTATGCTTCCCTGCATTCTTCTGTTCGTTAAATTTACATCGCTTGAAGCTCACCTGCTTCGGGGTAATGGAAAGTGGTGATTGTTGTTCTTTTTCTCGTTCCCCGATTTTTCGGTTTTGGTTTTTTCTTTGTTCAAAATTTGCTTTTTGTTTCACATTTTTATATATATATCATCATCAACCCCATTGTCAAATATTATTAATCCACTGCTGGACGAAGGTCTCCCCAAGTTTCCTCCACAACGGTCTGTCTTGTGCCAGTCTCCTCCATGTCACTCACGCATATTGAATTTCATCCACCCATCTCCCATGTGGTCTTCTTCTGGGTCTTTTCCTGCCCCTTGGAATCCATTCTAAAATTTCGTCTGTCCATCGATGGTCTATTCTTCTGGCAGTATGTCCAGCCCATTGCCATTTCAGGGATTTAACTCTAATCATGATGTCTTCCACTCTCGTCATTTTTCGGATCCACGAGTTCCTCTTCTTACCTCTCCTGGTTATACCAAGCATGCACCTGTCCGTGCTACTTTGAGTTGCCTGCAGACTTTGTATGTCTCTTTTAGTTAAGGTCCACGTCTCTGCACCATACGTAAGCACTGGAAGGATGCATTGATCGAACACTTTTCTTTTATAACATAATGGCATATTGCTCTTGAAAATTATGCTGTTTCTTCCAAAAGCTCTCCAGGCAAGTTTTGTACGCCGATTAATTTCTTCATCAATGTGACCCTCACTTGATATCTGCTGTCCAAGATAAACGTACGTGTCTGTTATCTCCAGCTTTTCTCCATCAATCGATAAATCTTCATTTCTTGTAAAAGCATTGAACATCACTTTTGTCTTCTGAAAGTTCATTTTTAGTACCACTTCTTTACTCTTGTCAGCAAGTTCCTGAATCATACTCTGCAGCTCTGATAGGGTAGTTGCAAAAATGACTATGTCATCAGCAAAACGAAGGTGGGTTAGATAATCTCCATTAATCTTTATCCTTTTGTTTTCCCAGTTCAGTGATTGAAAGACATTTTCCAGTGTGGCGTTAAAGAGCTTCGGAGATATGGTGTCACCTTGTCTCGCTCCCTTTCCAATTTTTATGTGTGTTGTATTTTCAAACAGCCGAATCTTTGCACTTGCATTTTCATAGATGTTATTAATAATATTAATGTATGCATCTTCAATACCGCAGGGTTTCAGAGCCATTGTAACTGCTGATGGTTTCACCAAATCAAAGGCTTTTTCATAATCGATAAAAGCCATGCACGATGGAAGTTCATATTCCCTCGCTCTTTCAATTAGTTCTCTCAGTACGTGGATATGATCTATTGTGCTGTAGCCACTCCTGAATCCAGCTTGATCTCTCGGTTGAGCCATGTCCAGTGTTACCTTCAAGCGGTGTGAAAGAACTTTAGTGAAGATTTTATAAACCACTGAGAGGAGGCTGATAGGTCTGTAGTTCCTGAGATCCTCAATGTGACCTTTTTTATGTAGCAGGATCATTGTAGCGTTGTTCCAATCCTCAGGAATCTTCCCTTCATTAAGGCATCGAGTGAAAATTTGGGCGAGTATTGTTTCGATTTCTCCACTTGCTTCTTGTATGATGTCTACAGTAATTCCATCTTCTCCTGGAGCTTTCCCCCGCTTCATGTTCTTGATTGCATGAGCAACTTCTACTGGGAGGACTGGAGGAACTCTGGTACTGGTACCTTTCATGATGTCTGGAGTACATGTGTCATCCCTTTAATATAATTTGGAGTAGAAATCTTTCAAACTTGTCAAAATTTCGCCTCTATTTCTTGTTACTGAACCATCTTCTTTTCTCAGTGCCATAATCTGTTTTCTTCCCTTACTGAGATGTCCCATTGCTATCTTTAGGCTTTGGTTGTTTTCAATTGCTTTCCTCACTAGCTCACAGTTGAATTTCCTGACATCTTCAGTGATACTTTTTAGTACTGTCTTGCATAGCTGTATATATTCCACTTTGGAACTCACTTCTTCTTTAGTTGTCCTTATCTCTCTTCTTTTTTGGATCAACATTTTGGTTTTTCCTGATAATTTGTTCACATGCAACTTGTTCTTAGACCCAGCTAATTTTGTTGCTGTTTTCATAAGAGCTTTGGTTACTTTTCTGTTAACTTCAGAAATATCCACTTCTTCCGGTGTTAGGCCTTCAAAAGCAGAGAATCTGTTCTTCAGTTCCAACTTGAAAGTATTATGGTGTTTTTTAAGGTTAGTTATGTCAATACATTTTGTTTGCTTAATGAGCTTGCCACGTTCGAGTTTAGTGTTGAGGTGCATCTTACATCTCACCAATCTATGGTCACTACCTGTGTTGAACTTGTTCAGCACACTGCAGTCTTCTATGACGAATTTTTGTTACACATAATAAAATCAATTTCACTTGTCTTCCCAATTGGATGTCTCCATGTCCATTTCCTGTTTAGCTTTTTCTTGAAAAAGGAGTTCAAGATGAAAAATCCTTCTGCCTCTGCAAACTCAACGAGAGTATTTCCACGCTGGTTTCTGTTGCCGTGACCGAATTTAGCTACTGAAGTTTCATTCTGTTGCCGTTGCCCTATTTTTGCATTCAAATCTCCCATAATTATCTTCAAGTGCTGCTTACCTTTATTATTTAGATGACGAATTTCCTCATAAAATTCTTCAATTTCTTCTTCAGGATGACTTCTGGTGGGTGCATAAGTTTAAATAATCTGAGCCTGGTATCTTCTCGAGTGTTGGATAACAAGTCGTGCAGCTCTCTCAGAGGAACTTTCAACTTCTACCACTTTATCCTTCAGTTTCTTGTTTATTATAAATCCAACACCACTAGTTCTGCCAGTATCTGTCCCACGATAGTAGAAGAGATGTCCACTTTTCAGTTCAATGAGATCTTCTCCTTACATAACTTAGCCCGACGATGTCCCACTTGATCCTGTGTAGTTCCTCTTCCAATTCAAGAAGCCTTGAATCAGAAGATAGGGAGCGTCCATTATATGTAGCCAAGGTCAGCATCAGATGGCAGCCTAGTACGGTCCTTCGGGGATTCGTAGCACCCTATGCCTTCATGTCGCACTGACCGTTGCCTTGGCCAGGTACATTCCAGCTGCCGGAGACTGAGTGCCAAGATTTAAATTGTAGAATCAATTTAGAGGTGTTTGGCCATAACACACAACGCTGGCCAAGCGGGTTGGTGAGTGTGGGATAGCATTTCCTCTAATCCCGATGGTATAGTGATACCGCTATTGGCGGTCGTCAGAGCTCCTTTATTGGGAACAGGATGCACCACGAGAAGGCGGGGTTGATATTTGTCAAGGAGAGGCTGTGATGTTACGCATCACCTGGCCTTACATCCTTATATATATATATATATATCTGTGTGACTGAAAAATATATCATAGCTTGCATAAATGAAAATTAAAATAATTTTGGTGAATATTTCTAAGTCACACAGATATTAAAATTAATTTCATTTTTAGGAAAATACGTTACTAACACGTTTCGTGTTTTGCAATATTGTGTTTATCAGTACGGAAACTGAAGTAAAACTTCTGCTGACGATGCAGGGTCAAAATGAAGAACTAAAACATCATTCGCGTATTTTATTTTTGTTTCAAGTTTCAACAACCACGATGAGCAGCTCGATGGGCTATAAGTAATTTCCCGTCCCTAATTTGTTGTTAAAGGTACCAAGAAAAGGCGAGCACAACATGGAAACACGCCACCTATGCTTCATCTGGTACAGCTATTCAAAAATCTATGCCTCCGACCAATGGACCCCTGGGGTGGCCCATTCACATTCTTCACCATAAATAAACTTAATATTTTTTTCATACATGCAACTGCTAGTTATCTTCAATCGTGGTGGATGAGAGCCTCTACCACGGAGTAGAGATAGGAAGGTTTCGTCTGTTCCTCAAAACAACAACTTTAAGATAAGATCTGTAAAGTGATCTATGAACAAAGGGCAGACCGAAGCATCAGGTGATATTGTTAGCAAAAGGTATTTCGTGCAACTAATATACGTCGTTCTTTTTATCAGTCCGGTGCATTAGAAGAGAATCGTCGGGAACAGCTCACATCTGCGCAGAAAGTGGGTCGTTTGCAACGAATCTATTCTAAATTTCTGCACAAAATATTTAACAGTCCTTGTTGGTATTAGACCGACCGCAGACGGTCTGGTGGCAAACTTTTGAAATTATACTTTAGGTTTTGTTAGAAGTAAGTTCTTGGGCGACAGACCGATTGTTACGATTTCCATTACATTTTTGTGCAATGATTTAAGAAATGCCGCCAAAAAATATCTATCATTCACTGCCGAGGACAAAAAGAATGTCAGATTCATTGCTATAGAATGCGGATAAGCGCCATCGCATCAGACTGTTATGTAATTCCGTTATTGCTTTAGATTTAGCTTATGTACAACAGCTTTGTTCTGATGAATCGCAAAGCAAAACTATGATAGTTAGGAGCAATGTCTCCCAAGACTGAAGGGGTTTAAGATGAAAACTTCTATTAATAGTTCTTCCACTTCTGGAAATGAATTCGAAACCTAGGAAAAGCATGAAGGAATGCCATGTGCTCTCTTTCCTCACTGTCTGTCTTCACTTTTCGTGAAATTTGTGACCAATAAGAAATACATGACTCTTTGTAATGGAGATATACAACAGGGTTGCTGAAGTCCGTAAAGAAGAAATAAGATAAGTGGCACCGAAGACTTACATATGATGAGGACATAGGTATAATCCATTCCGCCAAAAGCAGAATGTTTGAACGTAGCTTTTTAAGAAAAAAGAAAATCTACTAAAAATAAAATTCATTTACGCATCTAACATAAAATGAAGGAACCAATTATGCCGTTTTTCATAGAACGCAGGACGTGACCAGGCATCGATGGTGCAGTGCTTTCAAGAATTCAAGGTGAAACTCGGAGAAACTGGCACCGTTCTTTAGAGAACGTAAGATGAAATTAGATCAGTTTGTAGGAAATGGGCGATGGAGAAAAACACGTTGTAGTCAGATGGGGGAAAGGACCAGACTGTATTGAGAATGTAGTAGAATCTTAAAACTTTCCAAATCCTGTAGTTTTCAGGGGACTACTCTGGAAGTGTGACTTGGGACATTATCCACTTGCAGAAACGCTCAGTGCACATTGATGAGTGTTATGAAGCGTTGGTACAGAGCATAACGGACTCGCTGCAGCTGTTTGGCATAGAGTTTCCTCTTCCGCAACCTAATCATATCGCGCTAGTTCCCAGTGCACAGGACCTTCACGATTCCACCAAACGCACAGCAGAACTTTCATTTGGAGCCGCTATCTTCACAGCACTAGCTGTGCTTCTTGATGTGGCCACGGCCCCTGATTCCCAGTGGTAGGATAATGGAGAAATATCCACTTTTCAGTATCTGGAACAATACGACGCACACACACACACACACACACACACACACACACACACGCACGTCGTTCCACTTGCTGGGGATCAGTTCATGAGGAATCACCGCTGGCGCCTGGAGGAGAAACCGGGCTGGTGCAGCTGACGAACGACGCGGATTGTAAAGACCCCACTTCATCTGTATATTTTCGTGTACTGCTATGCTGTCCAGCGTCCCACTTCGACCAGGGCGTCACCCTTTTTGGTCGATGGAAGTCCTGACCTCGGCTTGTCTTCGATATTGGTGTCCCCAAAATTGAGGCAGTGGAACCGTGTTCGTGGAGTCCTGCTGTCAACTGTTTCCTCACCTCTGGCTGCAAAAATTTCTCTCGCTGCCGTTGCCACGTTTTGCCCTTTTTCTCAATAACGGTGTTGGAGCGCAAGAACAGAACGTTTGTCGACCTCCATTCTCAGCTCACCTGATGATGCAATGTGGGTTCCGTGCCAATTTGACGTCATCAACCTCGCGTGTTCCCCGTCATCACGGTACCCAGTCGATGTTGGCGTGTGTTTAGCACCAGAATTTAGGCGCCACATTATGTGTAACACAACGTTTGTCTCACACTGGTTAGCTTTGCTTAATATAAGAAACAGGAACACTATTTTTCGACTGAGATGGATTTATTGAATAGTAAAATGTATTGCCAGAACTCCTGAGATAAACCTTCAAAGGAATTTAATTTGCCATTTCATATGCAACACGAACAATTGGTAAGTTGTTCCGTATATCAGTCTGTACAGCCAGCTATAGGGTATTTTCAACGAGGAATCATTTCGAGGAAAATAGGTAAAGTAGGTAAACAAAAAACATGCAGAAATACTTTTTGCAGAACGTTGCCCTACTTGCAATTTGAAGCAGCGTGTTTTCCAGTGGTCAGAGACGTAGGTTTCTGACTACTTGTGTTAGTTGGGCTGTTGTTCGAATCCAGAGAAAGAATGGGTGGTGTATTTGTCTTATAACGCAGGCCTTCTCCCTCTCTTCCCCGGAATCAGCCCGACACGGCTTTTATGTGATAGACTCGGGTATAGTTCACTCGACTGAAAAATCACTTCACCGAAACTGAGTAGACCGAAAGGCACATTTCACCGAAGGGTCGCTCCGCCTGAAAGTTAAGTTTATCGAAATATCATTTGACAAAAGGGTTATCGAAAACTTTGGATTTTAGTATAGGGTCTCCTGAAGTGTAGTGATATTCATTTTGTGTATGTGCGTGTGGGTAAATCGTCAATTATAACTTCACATTTTTAAATTACTAAATTTGATTTTTAATTCTGTGCAATGTCACATTTATCGTAATTTTACTTCTACGCAAATACACTAACGTTTTTCTCAACATATAGTACACTATCCTCCGGATATTTTCAGTCATTTTTGCTATCCATCTTTAACTTTGATAGCCACTATTGATCTTACATAGCTACTAATACATAAATAAATACATCGCTCTTAACCACGTTCTAGAAACACACAGCAACCGAAAAATTGTTTATCAGCCGCCGCTGTGGAAATGGACCATCAGAACTCTCGATATCAGCCGCCGCTGTGGAAATGAACCATCAGAACTCTTGATATTCACCGCCGCTGTGGAACTGAACCATCAGGACTCTCGATATCAGCCGAGTGCAATACATATACGCACGGTGGCCAACAATCCACGGTGCTATGTGTATTTTTAAGTCAGCTTCTCACATCATAAATCCGTAAGATGGGCTCAGCCACTGAGACGTCTCCATCTGGTGGGCATTAACGGCACAGGCTATATATATTATAGCAGTTAAATCCAAAGGGCGAGATCCAAGTTGAAAATACTCCAAATACGTGGCGACAGCAAATAAATAAATACATCGCTCTTAGCACGTTCTAGAAACACAGAGCAACCGAATATTTTTTATTGCTATAATATATATATAGCCTGTGCCGTTAATGCCCACCAGATGGAGACGCCTCTGTAGCTGAGCCCATCTTACGGATTTATGATGTCAGAAGCTGACTTAAAAATACACATTGCACCGTGGATTGTTGGCCACCGTTGCGTATATGTAACGCACTCGGCTAGATATCGAGAGTTTTGTTGGTTCATTTCCACAGCGGCGGCTGTTAAAGAATTTTTCGGTTGCTGTTTGTTTCTAGAACGTGGTTAAGAGCGATGTATTTATTTATTTTACTGTCGCCACGTATTTGGAGTATTTTTAACTTACATAACTACTAATATTTAATTTCATGGTAGTTTATCTATTCATAACTGACGCAGCACCTTTTAGCCGATCTGCAAATCCGAGTCTGTGTGTACACCTTGTTGAATATTGTCCGCTATTGACTTATAAATCATTACACAACTCAACAGTCTACACATATCTACCAGTTCGCATGGTGCTATGACAAATTGTTCTTGGTGCGGCATTTTATAGGTCTATCACTGTACATTAAGTGATCAGTTTGTTAGGTGCATTAGGTCTATAGGAAAAGAACAATCACAATCAGTGTTTTTGCTACTTTATTCAGGGTCAATTACAACGGAGACTGAGTGACCGCTTAGTCTCTTGTCTTTGTATAAGTATGATCTCTTGAAACTGTAAGAGAGGTACGACATAATGTGCTCTTTTATGACTACCTTTCCACAGAATACAAATTTTATTACCCTAAACACCAGTACACTGTGCCTTCCCTCCCCACTTGTAGAAACACGAGATCAGTTTGGCAGGTGTGCCATGCATGCCCCGAAACTCGCACCACGGCTCCTCTGACACCAGTTCTCGAACCCCTGACACACCGGTCAAACAGAAGAACTCTGAGAGACACTCTGACACCAGTTCTCGAACCCTTGACACACTGGTCTAACAGAAGAACTCTGAGAGACACTCATGCTCCGCCCCTGTGGTGCAGTGGTCTAAGCGATTGCTTATGACAATTCGTCCAACAAAGGGTCTGGGTTCGAATCCCGGAGAGGCATGCATGTTGTGTTTTTCTTACGGCACTGGCTCTCTCCCTTTCCTGGACTGGAACCAGTGGCCCTAAATTAGGGACGGGCTATTGCTTATAGCCCATTGAGTTGCTCCCGGTGGTCGTTAAACCTTCAACCAAAAAAAAAAAAATCACTCATGCACTTTACACATCGGTGACTCTGAACCCATACAGGCCTCTCGAGCCGGACACTTACACGAACTGGCACATTCAGCATCCATCCTAAATACACGCGCACATACATATAAGAATGCTATACAAAACCAATCGTGCTCCCAGTCAAACCCCTATTTGTAAGTGAGGAACAAGCTCCTCATCCTGTAAATGCTCCCACTAGGTCTAAGGAAAGAATCACGTGTAGTGATTGTGACATTTTGAATGAAATTTTCCTGAGGTGATATTGTGGTAAAGAAATACAAGGTGCCGTTTCAGTCAGGAAAGCAAACATTTAGTACTCACAAGGTAACGGTCATCTCGGCCATGCCACAAGTCTAAGCACATATCAATGCAATCTTGTTTGGTGTCCTGCTCAGTAACAGGGGATCCAGAGTAGCATAGATACCGGCGTAAAACATCTACCCTCAAATACCGTCTGCACAGTATGTCTGATGGCTCAGACACGGATCTTAGTATGGCTGCGATTATATCTGTAATAGAAGAAATAAAATATTTAAAAAAATGAGTTCATGGAAGAGAATACAAGAATGGTTTCGTCGAATCTTCGTGTGTAATGAGCACATCTTTTGAACCTTTTAAGACAGGAAAGGGATTTTTGAAAATAAATGTCTAGTAAAGGACAATGCATTTACGCCTCTAGTTGAAACATTAGGCATTATTTAAGATACGCTATGTGAGAAGTGTTCTTCATAGTGAATAGAAACAGTCTCATAAAAGAAAAAGACCAATGGATTTTTACAATCGGCAAATCGTCCACGCAAATAGAAACAGATACTCAGGCCGACTAGCGACAAAAATTCACGATATCTTCTAAAATGTTCCATATATCATAATACATCAGCGGAATAAACGCTGGCCTTGACACTACATTCACAAAGTGCAGCTCTCCGTCAAATCCAGTTAATATGCATTTAGAATTTCTTTTTCAAAGTAAATAGCGGTTACTACACAACCCTTTAATCTTAATGGATGATTATTTATTTTGAACTAAAATATTTTTGTATGAAATGATCAAGTTAATTTTATCTTTCTAACGTCTTTTTCTTCATAATAAATGATAAGCAAACGAGATAACAATATTTTGCAATCACCGCTCTTTACTTTGAAAAACAAATTTTAAATACATATTACTGATATGAAAAGCGCGTGGCGCCGCACCTAAAATGTCGTTGCCTTCTCAGGGCTGCCAGTGGAGACTAAGTAGGGGAATATTTTCTGACAAATTTTCCTGCCCACCCCTTGCAAAATGGGGAGGGGTGTTCTTGTTTAGGAGGACTGAAGCTACGTTATAAGCATCTTTTGCATCATGCTATCACTTTGTCTGTCCCACCGGGAGACCATATCTCCACAATTATTAGTTCGATTCGAAAAATTATTTTTTTATTGGGAACCTTAAAATGTGAGAATGATGATCCGTTCGTTCTGTTTTTTTTTCCGACGTACAACTTCCCCGCTAGAGGCAGCAAATGGCCTCTCCTTGACAAATATCAACCCCGCCTTCTCGTGGTGCATCCTGTTCCCACTAAAGGGGCTCTGACGACCGCCATTAGCGGTATAACTATACCATCGGGATTAGAGGAAATGCTATCCCACACTCACCAACCCGCTTGGCCAGCGTAGTGAGTTATGGCCAAACCTCTCCAAAATTACTCCACAACTTAAATCTTGGCCCTCAGTCTCCGGCAGCTGGAATGTACCTGGCCAAGGCAGCGGCCAGTGCGACATGAAGGCAGAGAATGCTAAGAATCCCCGGAGGACCGAAAGCCGCCATGTTGGCAGCTCCAAACGTAAAGAACGAAGCAAACGATAACAAAACGGATGAATATGCACTAATACGAAGACGAAAACGTTAGAAAAAAGCTCAAAACGTACACAGTACCTTTAGACAGCCTGGCCACACAACAGGTGAGTGAGGGACGAGGTATTCCACACTAAAGTGTATAAAATATTGGAGCCACCAACACTACGTCGGTCACGAACGAGCAATGGGCTGGACATACTACCAGAAGGACAGACCATCGATGAACAGCCGAAATTTTAGTTTGGATTCCAAGGCACAGGAAAAGACCCAGAAGAAGATCACATAGGAGATGGGTTGATGAAATTCGCATTGTGCGGGGCTCCAAGAAGCAACCTGCCAACTCGGCTTGGCAGTTAGCGTGTGTGGGTCTGTAGGAATTCAAGGCCGCTGTGGTGTAGCGGAAGCATATCTGGCGTGTAACTGAAAGACCCTGGGTTCGAATCCCGGTGGCGGCCAATGATCATTTTTCCGTGACTCACTTATAAAAACGTGGAAAGAGCGAAGATCTTTGTTTGATGTTTCTGGTCCACGTTAAATGTCTGTATTAAGTATGCGGGATTAACATGGAAGAGACTGGCACAAGACACACCGTCGTGGAAGAAACTTGGGGAGACCTTCATCCAACAGTGGATTGATAATGGCTGACAATGATGATGACAACATATATAATTTTTTCCCCAGCCAAAATGTGAACATGCGCTAATTTTGTCACCGTGGTTTGAAATAAATTAAAAAAATGAACTTTTTTTTTGCTGTGGAGCATGTACACTTTTTTGGGCAACTATTTTAGACATTAACATAAGTTGTTAAGGCTACTATTTTTACCATTAGTGGCTATTAAAGCAACTATTTTCTTGAATGTGTTAGGCTCGCAGCTCTGCCTTTTCCATCTCGAAGGCCACGATTAGGCCCAGAAGACTGGAGGTTGTTTATAGATCTTAGCTTTCATTGTCGAACATCAGGGTGGGAACAATTACATTTTCATACACAGATATTACATCAATTTTTCGATAATCCATCATTATTGTGAAGCCTTCCAAAGGCAGCTAAAATGTACTGCAAAAAAAAAGCAAATATCAAAATATTTTTCTTTTGTGCTTTTGCACAAACAGACTTCAACATACATCCACGAGCCATTCTATTATCACTATCCACAGCCTAGAGAAATGAGGGGAAGGGGGGGGGGGTCTGGAGACCGAACGGTGGCGCAGGAGAAGTTCACAGAGCTGTATATATACAACACGAGGACCGGCTTTTGGTTAATAGAGTGTTCGGATGCAAAATGGGAAAAGCTGCCGCTTTATCGGAATTTGATAAAAGACAAATTGTTATGGTACGACGCCTCGGAACTACGATCTTGGAAACGCCGCGGCTTGTGGGTTGTTCACGTGCCACTGGGGTGAATACGTATCAAAAGTGGTGCACAGATGGCCAAAAGAAAAACCGTTGTCCAGCCGTGTGTCGTCCACAGCTCATTGATGCCAGAGGGGAGCGGAGACCGTCGCGCATTGTTCAGAGCGACCGCAGGGCTACTGGGCGACAAATCATCCACAGCTACAATAGTGGTAATCAGGGCAATGTGCCACAGCACACAGTTCATCGCAGCCCACTGCGCATGGGCCTGCGTAGCCGAAAACCCAGCCGGGTACTCATGCTTACTGCACGTCATCGCCAACTACGCATGAAATGGGCCCAAGATCATAGAAATTAGACCGTGTATGAATGGAAGAAAGGGGCATGGTGTGAAAAATCAAGATTCCTCGTACATCACATAGACGGCCGAGCGCGGATACGCCAATTACTAACGGAGCGTATGGCACCTGGATGCACAGATGGGAGGAAACAGGCTGGAGGCACAGGTGTTATGCTGTGGGCGATATTTATTTCGGCAGTTTAGTCCCCGTTATCCAAATAGCACAATTCCTGGCAGCTGTCAGGTATCTAAACATTGTTACGGAGCAAGTTCACGCATTCATGGCAACTGTGTTCCCTGCTTGTGATGGCCATTACCAACAGGATAATGCGCCATGCCACACTGCCAGAATCGTCAAGGAGTGGTTCGAGGAACATGCTGGTGACTTTCTGTTAATGCCCTGGTCTCCAAATTCACCTGACATGAACCCAATCGAACATTCGTGGTTCGATTCGGAAAAGCAGTTTCGCGCTAAATCCCCACCAACCCGAAATGCAGGGGAACTTGAGGACCTGCTGTTGACATTATGGTATCAGATACTTAAGGAAACCTATCGCTACCTCACAGAATCGATGCCTCGCCGAATGGCCACTGTTTTGCGGGCTAAAGGTGGTCGTACTGCTTATTAGGTAGGCATTCATAATGTAATGGCTGATCGGAGTGTCAGGCACGTCCGGTTATCATATAACCTGTGCAGTATATCATAAACGTTCTCCTTTGTACATATAACATGTGAAGTGTTCCACGAGGAACTCTCCTTTGAGTTTCTATTTCTCACGTAAATTTAGTTACTCTTCAAGTATATTTTTTCTCCTGTTGAATGACATATTACTTTTCTGAATTTCCTTGTATGTTCGGCAACACCTACAGTGAGTCAAAGAAAGCAGAAAGCTACGGCGAAAGCAAACATAGCTGGTGTAGAGCGTAAGGAAATAGCTAAAATTGTTAAGATTTTAAGACTTAATTCATACTAAGCCAAAAGAATGACCAATGATCGTTTTCCACTACGTAGAAACTACGCAAGTATAAAATGCAGGTGTGTCTGCAGTCGAATATTCGCGGGCCGCAGGTGGCCTAGTGGGCAACGTTCGTCACTGCCACGGAAAGGGCTTCAGGTTCGACCCCAGGCAGGTACGAACGCTCGATCCACTAAATATCCGCCGTGCGTTGGATGGGCACGTTAAGCCGTCGGACCCCGGGTACGGGCCCCCGGTAATAAATAAGGGCGCCTTCCTACCCCTTTCTACTTTGCTTCCGTGTCACTTTCCTATTGGGCATTCTAGCCCAAATCTCTTAGCTTCCTATTTCTAAGGGTTGTTTAAGACCTGGTGTCAGACACTTCCTTCCTAAAATCCTCTACATATGATCTGATCTGATCTACAATAGCATTGTGGGCACATTAAGCCCTCGGGCCACAGGTACTGGCCTCCGGTAGTACATAAGGGCGTCTTCTACCTCGCTTCCGTGTCACTTTCCTATCGGGCACTCTAGCCCAAATCTCCTAGCTTCCTATTTCTAAGGGTTGTTTAAGACCTGGGGTCAGACACTCCCTTCCTAAAATCCTCTACATATGATCTGATCTGATCTACAAGAGCATTGTGGGCACGTTAAGCCCTCGGGCCACAGGTACTGGACCCCGATAGTAAATAAGGGCGTCTTCTTCCTCGCTTCCGTGTCACTTTCCTATCGGGCAGTCTAGCCCAAATGTCCTAGCTTCCTATTTCTAAGGGTTGTTTAAGACCTGGTGTCAGACACCCTCTTCCTAAAATCCTCTACATATGATCTGATCTGATCTACAAGAGCATTGTGGGCACGTTAAGCCCTCGGGCCACAGGTACTGGACCCCGGTAGTAAATAAGGGCGTCTTCTTCCTCGCTTACGTGTCACTTTCCTATCATGCAGTCTAGCCCAAATGTCCTAGCTTCCTATTTCTAAGGGTTGTTTAAGACCTGGGGTCTGACACTCCCTTCCTAAAATCCTCTACATATGATCTGATCTGATCTACAAGAGCATTGTGGGCACGTTAAGCCCTCGGGCCACAGGTACTGGCCCCCGGTAGTAAATAAGGGCGTCTTCTTCCTCGCTTCCGTGTCACTTTCCTATCGGGCACTTTAGCCCAAGTCTCCTAGCTTCCTATTTCTAAGGGTTGTTTAAAACATGGTGTCAGACACTCCCTTCCTAAAATCCTCTACATATGATCTGATCTGATCTACAAGAGCATTGTGGGCACGTTAAGCCCTCGGGCCACAGGTACTGGACCCCGGTAGTAAATAAGGGCGTCTTCTTCCTCGCTTCCGTGTCACTTTCCTATCGGGCAGTCTAGCCCAAATGTCCTAGCTTCCTATTTCTAAGGGTTGTTTAAGACCTGGTGTCAGACACTCCCTTTCTAAAATCCTCTACACATGATCTGATCTGATCTACAAGAGCATTATGGGCACGTTAAGCCCTCGGGCCACAGGTACTGGACCCCGGTAGTAAATAAGGGCGTCTTCTTCCTCGCTTCCGTGTCACTTTCCTATCGGGCAGTCTAGCCCAAATGTCCTAGCTTCCTATTTCTAAGGGTTGTTTAAGACCTGGTGTCAGACACCCCCTTCCTAAAATCCTCTACATATGATCTGATCTGATCTACAAGAGCATTGTGGGCACGTTAAGCTCTCGGGCCACAGGTACTGGACCCCGGTAGTAAATAAGGGCGTCTTCTTCCTCGCTTCCGTGTCACTTTCCTATCATGCAGTCTAGCCCAAATGTCCTAGCTTCCTATTTCTAAGGGTTGTTTAAGACCTGGGGTCTGACACTCCCTTCCTAAAATCCTCTACATATGATCTGATCTGATCTACAAGAGCATTGTGGGCACGTTAAGCCCTCGGGCCACAGGTACTGGCCCCCCGGTAGTAAATAAGGGCGTCTTCTTCCTCGCTTCCGTGTCACTTTCCTATCGGGCAGTCTAGCCCAAATGTCCTAGCTTCCTATTTCTAAGGGTTGTTTAAGACCTGGTGTCAGACACTCCCTTCCTAAAATCCTCTACACATGATCTGATCTGATCTACAAGAGCATTATGGGCACGTTAAGCCCTCGGGCCACAGGTACTGGACCCCGGTAGTAAATAAGGTCGTCTTCTTCCTCGCTTCCGTGTCACTTTCCTATTGGGCAGTCTAGCCCAAATGTCCTAGCTTCCTATTTCTAAGGGTTGTTTAAGACCTGGTGTCAGGCACTCCCTTCCTAAAATCCTCTACACATGATCTGATCTGATCTACAAGAGCATTATGGGCACGTTAAGCCCTCGGGCCACAGGTACTGGACCCCGGTAGTAAATAAGGGCGTCTTCTTCCTCGCTTCCGTGTCACTTTCCTATTGGGCAGTCTAGCCCAAATGTCCTAGCTTCCTATTTCTAAGGGTTGTTTAAGACCTGGTGTCAGACACTCCCTTCCTAAAATCCTCTACACATGATCTGATCTGATCTACAAGAGCATTATGGGCACGTTAAGCCCTCGGGCCACAGGTACTGGACCCCGGTAGTAAATAAGGGCGTCTTCTTCCTCGCTTCCGTGTCACTTTCCTATCGGGCAGTCTAGCCCAAATGTCCTAGCTTCCTATTTCTAAGGGTTGTTTAAGACCTGGTGTCAGACACTCCCTTTCTAAAATCCTCTACACATGATCTGATCTGATCTACAAGAGCATTATGGGCACGTTAAGCCCTCGGGCCACAGGTACTGGACCCCGGTAGTAAATAAGGGCGTCTTCTTCCTCGCTTCCGTGTCACTTTCCTATCGGGCAGTCTAGCCCAAATGTCCTAGCTTCCTATTTCTAAGGGTTGTTTAAGACCTGGTGTCAGACACTCCTTTCCTAAAATCCTCTACATATGATCATGATCATCAATCGCATATTCGTATAACTTCTACAATTTAGAGGAAAAAACAATTTGGAATTGATTGCAAGTTTTTACTATTCATTGCAACCCTTGGTAGTCTCCATTTTATCAGACTAGTGTGTTTATATTGTACTACATGTCCAACGAGTTATTTGGTAAAGACTAAAGCAACTTCAGAGTAAAGAAAAACATTGCGGGTGTTTTTTCTCTCAAAAACCTGTGAAGTATGTCCATCTACGACTTTGACTTTTACAGGATATGCCAATCAGGCAGCATCACAGAAATGATTAGTACTCCGACGTCGCAGATGCATGCCTACCGCTTTCAGGCAAATCAGGTGACTCAACGTCTCTGACCGGAAACCGGCCCCGTGTTTCAGTCATACGCGCCACGTGGCTCGGTCAACATGTCAGTACATGGTCAGCAGGGAGTAAGGATGCCTCGTCGTCGTGTAAGACAGTTGTACATTCAACAAAGTTGAGTTCAACAGAGATCGCATTATCCGCATGAGAGATTGGAATGCTTCCTGCAGGGAGATTGCCGGTCGTGTCGGACGCAGAGTATCCATCGTGGCAAGAGTGTGCAGGGAATGGCACGAAGGAAAGGCTCTGGATGTCGTACAGAGACAACGGCAAGGGACAACCGTTATATCATGAGGATCATTTTGAGTGACCATTCTGCATCATCAACGTCATTGTCTCAGCAGTGGCAGACTCTAACGGATTCTTTCGTGTCGGATGTAACAGTTCGTGGCCGGTTATTACAATTAGGACTGCGCTCACTAGTGCCTACTGAGACGACCTTTGAAACGGCAAAAACGGACAGCCAGGCTGAAATAATGCATCGAACGAAGGAAGTGTCGCGACGAATGGCACAAGATCATGTTTTCAAAATGATACGTAACAGGTCCGTCGGTAAGTAGGACAATGCCATACCGCATGTTGCAGCGACAACACGTGCCTTTTTCAGAGACAACAACGTTCCACTTCTGCTGTGTCCGGATTGATCGCCGTATTCATCATCCATAGAAAATCTCTGGGACATGCTCAAACGACAAATACAGCGGTAGGACCGTCCGCCAGGAACACTTGATGCACTTTGGACGCTGGTCAATACAACCAGGATGGCTATTCCACAGGAAACCACACTTTATTTGATTCGATGCCTCATCGCGTACAGTAGGTGATACAAGGCAGAGGTGGCCACATCGATTATTAGCTACATCGACGGACCTAATGAATATATCTTTAAAAATCAAAGTCTTAGCTCGACTCCTTTCAGGTGTTATGTTGTTTATGAACATGAGAGTTATGTCCTTGCTTTCTTAAAAATCGCATGAAGTATATCATGCGTGTCGGTTTTCTTAGGAATCTGTGAAATACGAAAATGTCATGTATTTCTTTCTTTGCTGCTTTAAATGCAAGAAGGGTGACATCAGGGGAGTTCTGGCATTTTGCAATTTACATGGTTGGTACTGCAGCCTTGATATGTTTTATTTCATTTTTTACTAATTCTCGATGGTAATTACTTGTCCTATACATAGAAAACATGACTGTAAAAGTCTCTTACACAAACATATAGAGTAATACCCGAAAAATTCCTCGATTGTTTGCAGGATTTGATTGTCGACTGTTTGTAGGATTTGATCATCGATTGTTTGTAGCATTTGATTATCGATTGTTTGTAGGATTTGATCATCGATTGTTTGTAGCATTTGATTATCGATTGTTTGTAGGATTTGATAATCGATTGTTTGTAGGATTTGATCATCGAGCTAAGGCAGAAAAGTTTTAAAAAAACAGAGACATTTTACCATCAGGTGACTTTCGCTTGCGTTCATCTGAAACCAGCTGGTCCTGGAGTGTTTTCAGGTCTTTTGTGTCAGCATATTCCAGAATTCTTCTGAGCCCATTTTTTTCTACAATCGGCAACATTATGATGTATCTGTGACAGAAATGGAATAATCCAAATATTCACTACAATAAGAAAATAATAAGAATATTTCTTTTCCAATATGACCCAAAATCAAGTACACATAAAAGAAGAAGAAAACAAAGTTGTAGATTGCACTTGCTTTATTATAAGGCCCTTGGTTAAACACTGCTGGACACACTACAGTAGGGGAAATTCAAAGAACAAATTACACTGCATGAACTTTTGTCCCAGGTATAAACTAAAGTGTTTTAAGCAAGTTCCATATCTGTGAGCAAAGTTTGTCCATCATTCGCTGGAATATCCAGAAGTGCAAAACGGAGGGGGAGTAGTCGTTCTTTATTTATTACAATTATCAGGTAAACTGCAAGACATGCTCATAAAAGACAGAACAGCTGAAAAAAAAAAAAAAAAAAAAAGACTCGAGCTAAGACTTTGATTTTACAGGATATAGGCAGTGCAGAATAAGCCGCCCCGGTGGCGTAGTGGTCTAACCGATGGCCTCTGATCATTCGTCCGAAAGTGTTCCGGGTTCGAATCCCGGTGAGGCATGGATGTTGTGTTTGTCTTACGGCACTGGCTCTCTCCCTTCCCTGGAACCAGTGACCCTAAATTAGGGACGGGCGACTGCTTATTGCCCATTGAGTTGCTCACAGTGGTCGTTAAAACTCCAATAAAAAAAAAACAAGAAGGTTGACCCCGAATTTTTGGGTGTAATAAGCACGTCTTTTGAATCCGTTCTGACGCAAATTAAATTTAATAAAGCTATTCAAACTCAATGGAACCGGTATGGAAAACAATAGATCTCACGAAAGAAAGAAGATTTTCAATCGGGTTTTTAATCCCTCAGATATTGCTGTAAACGGAATCGTGAGCTTACGAACTCTTAGAAACAGAGATGTCGACAAAAATAAAATGTGACTTTACGTCCCCTGGTGGGAAAACCATGCATTATTTTAGGAAGAAAGTTTTCTCAAAAGCTTTATCCGTATAAGCGGTATCGGTCGAAGAAAAAAAAATTAGTCGAGTTTTCAGGAGCCCAGATTTTGCAACAAAAACTTCTGAAGCAGAAATTAACATATATGACCCCTGGTGGCTAAACCATTCTTTACCAAACATTAGAAATTATGTGAAAAATATTTTCCATCAGGTCTTGTATGCGATACAGGAAGAATTTTTCAAATCAGAGCTTTAGGAGCAGAAATAACGCAGAAAACGCAATTTACCTTTGTGCCTCATAGCGGAAAGTGTATGATTTACTTGAAAATTTAGAATTTATAGGGAAAACATTTCGCATCGGAAACAATATCCAACAAGGAAGGAATTTTTCAAATCGTACTCTTAGAAGTAGAGATATTGACAAAAATAATATATATAAATCTACGCCCCCTGGCGTAGAAACCATGCATTTTTTCAAGAAGAAAATTTTCCTAAAAGGTTTGTCGACATGATTAGTATCGGTCAACAAACGACGTTTTTTTCAATCGAGAATTTAGAAGCTCATATTTTGCTGCAAATATAACAGAGACGGAAATTAAGATTTACGCCCCCTGGTGGCCAAACTATTTTTTTACAAAAATTAGTAATTATGTGCAAACGGTTTCCAATCAGGAGCTGTATCAGGTGCAGAAAGAATTTTTCAAATCGGAGATTTAGAAGCAGAGATATAGGGGGAAACGCAATTTACAGTTACGCCCCCTAGCGGAAAGTCTATAAATTACTTGAAAATTTTGAAATGATATGAAAAACATATCACACGGAAAACACTATCCAACAAAGAAAGAATATTTCAAATCGGACTCCTAGAAGTAGAGATATTGACAAAAAAAAATATGTTTCTCTACGCCCCCTGGCGGAGAAACTGTGAAATATTTTAAGAAGAAAATATTCCGAAAACGTTCATCGATGTGAGTTTCATCAGTCCACGAAAGAATTTTTTAATCGATATTTAAGAAGCAACGATTTTTTGGCAAATACATCAGAAGCAAAAATTAACACTTACGCCCTCTGGTGGCCAAAGTATTATTTACTAAAAATTTGAAGGCATATGCAAAAGATTTTCCATTAGGAGATGTGTTCGCTGAAGAAAAAATGTTTCAAATCGGAGTTTTAGAAGAAGAGTTACCGTGGAAAATGTAATTTACTTTTACGCCACCTAGCGGAAAATCTATGCATAATTTGAAAAAGTAACTATATCTAAAATACTCTTCGACATAAATGGAATCGAAAGATATAAATTTTTTTAAATCGGATGTTTAGAATCAAATATGTGGAATAAAACATATTTTTCAATTCGACATCATCTGCATTTACGCCTTCTACCGGCGAAATTGTGCATTGTAAAAAAAACAAAATAAAGGATCATCATTTAAATATTTCAAGCTTCCCAATGCAAAAATAATTTTTCAAATCGAACAGATAGTTGCTGAGTTATCGTGGGTACAGGCGGACGGACGGACGGACAAACCGATAACAGAAGCACGATCTTTTTACAAAAACGTGCTAAAATGCAGAATAAATGATTACCATCTCTGGTGACATACGAACAATGTACGTCAAAGTAGTTAATAATTAATCGGTGTGGCCACTTCTGGCTTGTGTCACCTACTGTACGCGATGAGACATCGAATCAAATAAAGTGTGGTTGTCTGTGGAATAGCCATCCTGGTTGTATTGACAACCGTTCAAAGTTCATCAAGAGTTCCTGACGGAGGTCCCACCGCTGCACCCGTCTTTTGAGCATGTCCCAGGGATTTTCTATGGGTGATGAATCCGGCGATCTTGTTGTTTACGGCAGAAAGGGAACGTTGATGTCCCTGAAGAATGTTCAGGTTGTCGTTGCAACATGCGGTGTGGCATTGTCCTGGTGAAATATAACCGCGATGACGTTCTGCAAATACGGTAGGGAGACCGGACATAGATTGACAGTGACGTAACGGACACACGTTATGGTGGTCTGTGAGGGGATCTGCTTTCTAGCCCATTCGCACCCCAGGCCATAATACCTCGTGTTGGTGCGATATGTCTAGTGCGAATACAGTCTTCCCGACGCCTCTTCCTCTGTCATCGGCAGACACAGGTGCGGCTATCATTTTTGCTTAAACAAAAGCGGGTTTCGCCAGAAAACACGATCTTGTTCCATTCGTCGGGGCACCTCTTTATGTCGATGCATTATTTCAGCCTGGCAGTCTGTTGTTGCCGTGTCAAAGGTCGTCTCAGGAGGGACTAATAAGCCTGCAGTCCTAATTGTAATAACCGGTGACGAACTGTTATATCCGACATGGAAGAATGCGTTACCGTCCGCATTTGCTAGGCCAACGTCGTTGATGATGCAGAACTGTCACTCAAACACACTCTCGTGAGATGACGGTTGCCCCTCGATGTTGTTTGTGCACGACATTCAGAGGCTTCTATTCGTGACCTACGCCCTTCTTCGTACCATTCCCTACACACTCTTGCCATGATGGATACACTGCCTCTCACACGACGGGCAATCACCCGGAGGGAAACATTGCAGTCTCTCATGCCGATAATTCGACCTTTGTCGAACTCGCTGATGTGACTGCACAACTGTCTTACATGACGACGAGGAATTCTTACCCACTGCTGGCCTAGCAATTACATACCCCACGACGCTTATAACTGAGAATCGGCCGGCTTCCGGTCTTTGACGTAGCGCAGTTTGAGTTGCCTAGACGTGGTACGTCTGCACCTATAACGCCTAAATGCTAATCGTTTCTGCGATATAGCCTGATTAGCATTACCTGAAAAAGCCGAAGTCGTAACTGGACTTCCTTCTTGTATTCTGTTTTTCATGACATGTGTGCAATTAGTCCATTTCGTTGAACTGCGATGCAATAAACACTTTGTCGTCTGTTCATCTCTGGGTTTCAATGAAAATTCTATCCCTTATTTATGGCGACCTTTTCTTGACAAATACGGACAATTAGCTTCAGGTTGAAAATCTGAGCCAGGAGTAAAGTCAGCGTCGGGTTCAAAATTTGAATCTGGATTACACAGAGGTAGAATTTAATCATTCAGTCTCTATCAACATAACAGTGAACCTGTCACAGAAACGGGGTTATATAAATGTTCACCACAATAGCAAGAATTATAAGAATCTGTATTTTACAGGATGACCCAGAATCAAGTAGGCATAGACTGGGCCCACAAGATACCAGGAAAGGTCCCGGTAGCAGTCATATTGTTGACTGGTAGTCCTTGTGCTAACTACAGTTGGAAACGGGTCACGGGCCAGCGGGTCAATGGGTAAACGGCGCTAAAATTTCTTGCGGGTCGAACTGGTCGGGTCAAGGGAATCCTGATCCGATTTCGACCCGGATTTATTTGCGTTTTATTATTGTCTCTTTCTTCAAAGATTTCCACCAACCGACGATGCGGGGCTGACACTAGACACGCTGACACGATATTGTAAAACGATACTTCCCTTGCGTTTGTTTTCAGTACGATTGTTCGTTGCATAGTACAGGCAAATCCTGTCGCTTGCTTCTATGCATCCTGTTCCAATGGTATGTTGTTTCGGAGTTAATATCTTATTTGTTAATATGGATGAATTTAATATTAGGGAGATTGAAAAAGTCGTCGAGGCCAGGAAACACGTGTTTTTGGAAAACAAAAAGGGGAAAAGTGAATGCTGGAAGTTGTTTTGTCTGATTGAGGAACCAGAAAATGTTTCACAGCTACACCAAATTTCACAAGCTTGTGATGAGTTCAAAGTTTCCAAATGATAATTCTGTTTTCATGAGTGTTTGTTCCTTCTGGGAGCAATGATGAAATCAACATGCACATTTTAGATACTTTCAACTCACCACAAGCTTGTGGAAATTAGTGTTGCTGCGAAATACAAAGTGCGTCAAAGAATTTTTCAGACTGGCGCTAGATTTTAGCCTACGGTGGCGCCACCAGTGTAATCGCGAATGCGTTATATACCGTGACCATCTGCTTGCTTTCTGCCAAAAGTACTACGCAATTGTTAAAGTAACTCAAACGAAACGACCGTTCATTAAAGAAGTAAAATTTT
The DNA here is from genome assembly GCA_039090855.1 of Macrothele yani. Lineage (NCBI taxonomy): Eukaryota > Metazoa > Arthropoda > Arachnida > Araneae > Macrothelidae > Macrothele > Macrothele yani. Next base: position 85,769,852 of record CM076999.1, read on the forward strand.
TTTCATGTTGAATTATTAAGATAGAACAAAGGGCTGTTATTAAATTAAACGCAAAACTTGCTAACAGTGCTTCGGAAACGTACCAAATGATGAAACAAGTTTACGGTGAGTTTTGTTTAAGTAGATCAAATGTTTTCCTGTGGCACAAACGTTTTTTGAACGGAAGAGAGACTCTAGAAGATGATAAGCATACCGGAAGACCAAGTTCATCTAGGACACCTGAGATTATTGAAAACGTGCGTGATTTCGTAGCAAACAATCGATGTGCTTCACTAAGAATGATGGAAGAGTCTTTATACATCAACAAAGAAGCGATTCGAACATCTTGCATGAAGATTTAGGCAAAACAAAAGTATGCGCTGAATTTGTTCCACACACGTTAACCAATGAACAAACATCAAGGAGAATTGCACATTGCAGAGACATCATTTCAGCCGCTGAAAATGATCCAAACTTATTAAAATCGATTGTTACTGGTGATGAAACATGGTGTTTTCAATATGATCCCAAAACAAAGCGACCAAGTGCGGTATGGAAGTCAAAAAACTCGCCACAAGCCAAAAAAACAAGAAAAGTTCCATCAAAAATCAAAACAATGCTCATTACATTTTTCGATAGTGAGGGTTTTATCCACAAAGAATTTGTTCCAAGTGGACAAACAATTGCTGGTGAGTTTTATTTAAATGTTTTAAGGCGTTTGATGGTCAGAATTCGTCACATTCTTCTAGAATATCGAGATCAAAACAGTTGGTGTTTGTTGCACGGTAATGCACGCAGTCACATCTCACTTCTTGTTCGTAGCTTTTTGGCGAGAAATAACGTCTGTGTGTTGAATCATCCACCGTATTTGCCTGTTTTATCACACTGTGACTTTTTTTGTTCCCAAAACTTATAATGACGTTAAAAGGGTGTTATTTTGATGATATTTCAACCATATAAACAGCTTCGGCGCGTGCTTTGGAGGCAATTCCACAAAGTGAACTGGAACAGGCATTCGAATCATTATTAAATAGCTGTAACAAGTGTATTGAAGCCGGAGGGACTTATTTTGAACAACAAACCAAAAGAAATTATAATTTCTTGTTTCCATTTCATTTTACAGACCCAGTCTTGAAAATCCTTTGACGCAGTGTGTATATTTTGAAGCTTAATGTGTTATAAAAAACCCGGCAAAAACTGAAATTAAACATACAACAAGTTACTTAATTCAAAAATTTGATTGTAGTCCCACCAGAATTAGGTGGAGCAACGTTAACATTACTGCGGAGGAACATTTTGACTCTCGTAGATGTGTTTAAAAACATGTGTAAAACAGTTATGCCTTGCAAATGAAGAACTGCAGTTTCAACACTTCGTGTAAGTGATTAACTCGATGTAAATTTTGAGTCATACTCTTTAAGAGTTTAAATCTTAACGTTATATTTTTCTCACTCAATGAATACTTCTGAGGCAGCTGTCTGGAGGTCAGGATGAATGACGTGTGCGTGTTGACAAGATAAGAACGAGTAACATACCTAATGCATAGAGCGTACAGCGAAAAGTTTGGTGTGATGTGGGTATATTACTGCAGCAGCCAACCAGATATATTCTTGACGAAAGTTGTATTGAGATCTATACACGTTGAACCTAATGGTATAGAGGTTCAGGCTGTTGAGACCACTGAAATACCTTGTGGCGTAGTTATGCCATTTTTTGAAGACCAAGAAAAGGCAGTTTATGTGGGTAATTGAAGTCTTCTCTCTTCTGGCCATAGGATCTTCTAATTTAGCACAGTCTATAGCTATTGTTAAGGATTTTGTGTACTGCACTGGTGTGCAAAACATAAGGACGAAGAAGAGAAATTAGCATAACAGCGGAACGAGCAGGCAGAACGGACCGAAAGACCACTCAGGAGATAGACTAGGGTCAGGTACGGTAGGGCATACGCATATATGCCGCATAACGTGGGGGAGGGGGTGTCGGAAGCGTATAAAGCACACGGGCGGTGTACGCTCAGCAATTCGGTGAAAGCTATTGCCCTGTGTACATCGGTTTGAACGACGTCGAATTGCTGTCACCGTGTGATACGGCCAACAGGCAATCCAGTAAACGACATCTGGATGACTTTACCCGAGGTCGCGTCATTGGGAAGCTGGAAGAAGGTCAAAGTGTGACTACTGTGGCCGAGGAGTTTGGGATCGTTCACAGCATCGTTTAACGAGCTTGGAGAGCATTTCCAACGACAGGAAAAGCTGTCCGAGAGTTTAGCAGTGGTCTTCCACGAGCAACCACGGCAGCCGACGACCGGTATATCGTCCTACAGGCGAGAAGAGACAGACGGCAGACAGCGGGAGAAATCACAAGGCACATGCAACAGAAAAGTGGACGTTTGTTATCGCGTTTTACCGTGGCCAGGAAGCTGCACAAAGGTGGTCTAGTTGCTCGACGACCAGTACGGTGTGTGCCATTAAAGCCTGCTTATCGGAGACGGCGGTTTCTGTGGTGCCAGGAACACAAGAACTGGACACATCAGCAATGGGGTCGAGTTCTCTTTACGGATGAGAGCCGATTTAGACTGACGAGCGATTCCGGACGTTTACACATCTGGAGAGAGCAAACACGCAATCACACCTCCAACATTATCGAAAGGGACCTGTTTAGAGGTGGCGGAGTTCTCGTTTGGGGCGGTATCATGCTTGGTAGCAGTACTGACCTCCACATCTTACAAGGAGGTTCAGTCACTGATGTCCGCTACTGTCCCGAGGTTCTCCTGCCTCACTGGCGTCTGCTTAGAGCTGCTGTGGGTCCTGAGTTCCTCTTCATGGACGACAATGCTACACATCATCGCACAGTGGCTATCTCAGAGCTTTTGGAGAGTGAAGATATTCAACGCATGGATTGGCCCGCAAGGTCCCCGGAGTAAAATCCAGTCGAACACGGGTGGGACCTTCTCGGGAGACGCTTGACAGCACGTCACCAGCCGCCAGCAACGATTCCGCAGCTGCGATTGACGCTACAAAAGAAATGGACCGCGATGCCTCAACAGCTCCTTGACAACCTCGTCCTCAGCATGGACAGACGTTGTAAATCTTGCAAAGCAGTGAGGGGTGATCATATCCCCTACTAAAGACTAGATTTTTCTTGGCAGCCGACTGTCACATGGACGTTTCTGTCTTCTGTCCAGTTGTGCTCAAGGCTACCTTTTTTAATAAAGTTCCTTTGTATTCTTTGGATTCCTTGTTTAGACGGTTTTGCTCACTTGTCCCATATTCTTACATCTTGGGGATCTTATGGTATAATTTGAGTCGATGTGGAGCACTTCTGCACGACGTTACATTCGAAAATCTGTCTCGTCCTTAATTTTCGCGCGCCAGTATAGCTATCTAAGGCTTAACACTAAGAAGTTCCAGTACTAGGAGAACAACCAACCGATAGTACTATAGGAAATATTTAAGTTAAGTAGAGACTAAAGAAATCGGTAAACATTACGGGTGTCATTCGGTGAAGTTTAAAAATAATCGGACCTTTCTTTTTGGTGAAAAATACACAGAGCTGAATTCTTTATCTTGATATGAAAACTCAATTCGTTCTACTACAAATTCAAGAAGCGCGGCATAACATCTTGTTGCAAAAGATCGGGCTTCTTCACTCTGATCCTTCTACATGAAACAACTTCTTCATAAGGCCGATGGATTTGTCGAAGTGGACCTATTTATTGGCAGCTTCCTTCTCCAGATTGAACCCCACTACTTTTTCGTTCTAGTGATATGTAAAAGACATCGGAATCCACTGCTGTGAAGGATCATGTAGAACATGGAATCAGAATCACCAATATCATAACCGTGATCTGCTGGTTGCTGTAGTGGCAACTGAAAGAATAAATAAATGTAATGAAATGAAATAAAATGATCTCACCTGACATTCTTGAGCACACTAGGAATTAATGCACTGTAATATCGTTTATATATCGTTCACGCAACTAAAAGTGTTCAAATAGAAATACACTGGCGGTAAGTGAAGAAAGAACACCAAGAAAGAATTGGCGGTCGATCATCAAATTTACATATGTTAATGGGGTCGAGTTTACGTAGGTGTGATGTTAATTTCGGGACCAACCGATGGGCGCTTACGACACAGCACAGCATAATATGCAAATCATCGTCGGTGGTATTTAAGGAGTACGGCGAAGTGAATATAATCAGTCGTCGGCGTACGGACAAGTGCGAAGACCCTGAAGAAGCTGCAATGACTGGACATGGAAGACGTGTACGATTTCAGCAGTTATCGGACATTGAGCGAGGTAGTCTAGTCGGACTCCGCGAGGCCGGGTGGTCGTATCGTCGTATTGCTGAGCGATTTAGACGGGAAGTATCGGTGGTGGTACGATGGTGGCGTAGATGCTCCGAGAAAATTTCCCACACGAGAAGACGTGGAACCGGGAGCCACATACGGACTGATGAGTGGACCGATCGACGCATGAGAAGAGCGGCGTTGTCAAGCAGAACATCCACTGCGACAAAAATCCGAGCTTCCGTTGCACCTGAGGTGACTGTGCGAACAATCCGCAACCGTCTACTGGATGCAGGACTGCGTGCACGTGTGCCTCTGGCATGTGTACCTCTGACTCCATCCCGCCGTCAGGAACGGCTGCAGTGGTGTCGCCAACGTCTGCACTGGAGAACGCAATGGCGATCTGTCGTGTTCAGCGACGAAAGCAGATTGAGCTTGGGTGCCACCGATGGCCGTGTGCGTGTTCGCAGACGCACAAGGGAGCATCTCCACCCTTCTTGCATCCACCAGCGACACAGAGGGCTCACATTTGGTCTCCTGGTGTTGGGAGTGATCAGCTATCGCTCCCGTACACAACTAGTGTTGGTACCGGGTACGTTAAACAGCACCTCCTATATCAACAACATCATTCAACCCGTTGTTCTGCCATTTGTAAGGTCGATCCATCGTGGTGTTTTCCAGCAATATAACGCAAGCCCGCACGCGGCACGTGCAACGCAACATGCACTTCAGGGTGTGAGACAACTTCTATGGCCTGCACGTTCACCGGATTTGTCCGCCATTGAGCATGTGTGGGATTTTATGGGACAACGACTTATCCGGTATCCCCGGCTAGCCACGACCATCCGCCAATTACGCGTCCAGGTTGAGGATGCTTTGAACTCAATACCCCAAACTTACATTAAACATCTGTACGACAGACTCCATCCCAGAATTGCACACAGTGTGACGCAGTTCATGGCGGTTCAACCTCGTTCTAACCATGTTACATGGAAATGTTACTTTTCAGTTTACCAGCATATACAACTGTATTTTGCCATAACGTTTTGATCACGTTATCCTCTGTATTCCGTTATTATGCTGTATAAATTTCGTTGGTATCAGACGTCTCCTTCTTGGTGTTCTTTTTTCACTTTCTGCCAGTGTATACAAAATCGAAAAAAAACTATCATCTTCATATAGCCTACAATAAGATGCAGGTATAAGCTTTACTCTACTTTACGAGCTATCAGTTCTCCCTTTTATGCTATTCTCATAAACTGATTTAAAAGAATAGAGTTCTCCCTTTTATGCTGTCTTATAAATTTATTTACAATAATAGGGCTATCAATTCTCCCTTTGTATTATTCTTATAAATTTATTTATAAGAATAGCAAATTTATCTTCATCAGTATTTATGTTTTACGTTCTTCCATGGTCGATGCTCAGTATGGTCAAACCTAACGATGGATTTTGAACTTTCGAGGCTTCATGGCCCCTCGTGAGCATCTGAAGATATATTTGAGCTTCCTTTTTACAATAATTCAGGCACACTAGTGGCAGGGCTATTACACAGATTCGGTACCGTAGAAGAGGTACATGTCCCATTCCTCGTCTTGGCTCTGGTCTCCGCTCGGACAGTTTAACGGAATACAGCGCCTATTTGCTTTCGTTAAGGGTCTGTTTGCTATTTCACAAATAATTCTTCACCAGCTTCATTTCGGAGAAATATCTGCACGCGGTGACTGGAATTATCAAGATAACACGACTGCCAGAACGGAATCTGGGAGATGTATACATGGACGATAATTTATAATAATACATAAATTTTACATCTTTTTACACATAAATGTGTATATTTTAAGTAAACGCTGATTTGAAACAAGCAAGTTGGGAGGGAAATTACACTGCTGGACAATTGCTAAGGACGGATCATAAACGGCTATATAGCGTATAAAAAAGTAAGTGTGGTTGGATGCCAAGTGAAATAAAATAATGTCAGAATGCCAGGACATTACAAGAAAGACAATTTATTGTGCTCTGAAATCCAGAAGGCTTTGGAACGTGTTCAAGGGACAAACAGGCCATTTCGTGCAGAATACGTAAACGTGAAAAAATGCAATTACCGTCCGCAGGCGTTCCGGCGTAAAATGTCAATACGGGATATGGCCACCATGGAGGGCGATGCAAGATTCCACACGTCGTGTCATGCTTTGCACAACATTATCAAGCAGCTGTTGGGGTAATTTATCTCATTCCTCTGTCAGTGCACGGATGAGGGTGTCCTTGTTTATTGGAGTGCATTGGGGACCAGCAAGACTCCTCCCCAAAGCATCCCACACATGTTCAATGGGATGCAGATTTGGAGAACGTGCTGGCCATACGAGGCGTTGAATATCTTCGCTCTCAAGGCACTCCTGGACAGCGACTGTTCGATGACATGTTGTGTTGTCGTCCATGAAAATGAATCTATCACCGACAGCACCACGGAACATGCGAACATGAGGTAGCAGAACATCATTAATTTATCGTTGGCCAGTCATATTCCCAGTTGGAAGCACTTAAAGGGACGTACGGCCATTAATCATGATGCCAGCCCTTACCATGACACTACATGTCGGATATCGGTCCCTTTCCTGTATGTTTACTGGACAATATGCAGTACCACTATCACGCCAGATCAGTTGTCGTCGACAATCAGACGATAGACTGTATCTACTCTCATCTGAGAAGAGGACAGCAGACCATTCGTTATCAGTCCAAATGCGATGTTGATGGCACCATTGCAAACGGGCGGTACGGTGACGTCTGGACAATGGGATGCACACAACAGGACGGCGGGCGTATAGTCGTCCTTCATGCAAACGTCTGGCGACAGTTTTTCGGAAGATCCACTTGCCAGTATCAGTCATAAACTGATTTGCTACCTCACTAGCTGTGCTGCGCCGGTGTCTTTTTGTTGATAGCACTATGTACCGATCTTCTGCAGGTGTCGTACTGCGAACACGACCTCCCCCGTGACGTTTGCTACACTCTCCATTTGTTTGAAATGATTTCCAAAGCCTTGAAACAACACTGTGGCTGACGTCGAACTCCCTGGCAACATCTGTTATTTTTCGCCCTTCTTCAATCTTGCCAATAATACGGCCACGCGTAAAATCATCTAGGTGATGTCGGGAAGACATACTAAAAATTGCTAGTTCGTCAATTGATTCTTTCTCTTTCAACTTTGCGTTTGAACATCAACGGCCAATACGCGTCAAATCCTTTATATCTCTTATCAGCGCTATGACGTCACGAACAAGTTCGGCAATCCAAAATTTGCATACGCACAACACGTCTTACTGTATCCCGCACTTATGCTAATTTCCACATTTTCCTGCCTTCCATTTTATGGTTGCTATCGTTGCTATTGTCATCCGTCCTTAGCAATTGTCCGGCAGTGTATTTAGCAAAATCTTGTTAATTTCCCTGCGAAACAATTTTTACAATTTGGGATATTTTACAGTGGTGGTTGCAGACATTTTAAACTGGATAGGTTTTCTTAAAATATAGCTATCGATTCAATCGAATGAAGAAGGCATATGAATTATTTTACATCCTTAACAGCAAGAGAAGCGTGGGCATTTTCAGTTAGTGTAAAATCCAGAAATTTTGTTCTTTTAAAAGAGAGGACGTTCTTCTGTGTGTGTCCCCTTTCTCTAACCTTCCTTAATGCTTTCAAATTCTCTAAATCAGATCAGGAGCTGGTCCAAATACCAAACACAGAAAGGAGAGAGAAAAAAAGAGCGCCCGTCTCAACATTTCGTAATCACAATGCAACAATTTCGATACTTTTAGATCACTACACTATCATTAAAAACGACTTGTATAAAATTTACGTTATACTTACAATATAGTAACCACCAAATCTCCAATAATAACCAAACCGTCTGGAGAAAAAACTGTTGCCCTGATCAGAAGACGCAGTTTTTCAGTGATTGGCGACTTTATCACAGGTATTTTACTTAGAAACTGACGTCATTCCACCTTCCCTTCATATATCTGCAGCTATTGCAAACGGCATGATACTCTTCATAAATTTCACCTTTAACCTTACCTTAAATGTGATAATGTTTATCTAGGTTTCGCTTTTGATGACGCATAGGGGTGGTACACTTCAGCTGATAATAATGTATCTGAAATGACGTTTGCGTGTTTACAATGTCATGTTATTGAGTATTGAAGCAGTTCAATAATCTAATGCCTATTTTTGTATTCAGCAAGAGCCACATTCAACATCAAATTTTCGTAGTGATACACGAAGACATAAGATGTGGAGAATGAAATTCACTCGGATATTTGGGTACTTTCTAAGGTCACTCTCTTTAAAACAAAAACTCGCATTTCTCATGTTGTCGCCTGTTCTAACAAGCTGCTGAAATTGATTGCACGTTATCATTTCCAGTTGCTCTGACCGCAGACTTTAAGGTTTTGAGATACAATCTGTATATCCACACATTCCGGTCACTGAATTAGAAACTTTTAGTCGATACCGGGTTGGACCTCCTTTAGCCCAAATTACAGCATGTATGCGATTTGGCATAGTTTCCACAATGTGGTGGAGTGCAACTACGTCTACAGCATACTAGGCGTTTACGAGACAGTACTTTAACTGACTCAGCTCTGTGCTTACACATATGCAAAATTACAGATGTTGGCAAAGAGAAGTTGCTGGTGGTTAAAGATGACCTCCTTGAGAGAACTCATCTCCATGTGTTTCTAAACCTTTATGAAGAAATACAAAAACAAGCTGCTGAAATTGATTGCACGTTATCATTTCCAGTTGCTCTGACCGCAGACTTTAAGGTTTTTACGTTGTTTTCCAGCGTCGCTGCTTTGCAAATGTCACTCAGATATTCATAGAATTCAGTTAACATATTTCACGTTGGTCCAGTTTTAATCACTACAACCATCTTTCTCTTGCTGTTTATTCTATCAGCTTCGCAACTGTGCATGAAGAATCGGAGCATACTATGCGATTGATAAAAAAAGAGACAAAGTTTCGGCTACGAGTCGAGGGTAAGAATCTCTATAGTTTTCGTAACTCACCTTGTGTGCCATGAAGGCGTGGGCCTAACTGTTATGAGAATATTTCCGATAACTAGACAAACAGTCTTAACTGTGTTTTGCTTTCTTGTAACTTACACCGTGCTACTGGTTAAATTTGGATGAATCAGAAAGCAAACTGCGGACCCTAACTTTGGAAAACCCATATTTGTCTTCACAGCAGATATGACAAAGAATAAGCGTGTGAATAGAAATGTTATTCAACTTGGAAATAACGTCATGAACATATATTTGAGAAGAAGCTTTTCTAACAAGCATTCCTGTGAGTAGCACTAAAATTTTGTCGTTTTTTCAGATGAAGTTCATGATCCTAAGACCGTTTTTTTTATGGAATTGCATTTTAATGTATAATGTACTCTTTGGGAAAACAATCTACTGTACCAAACTACAAAAACTATACAAAACTACAAAACATTCAATGCAAATATAATTCAAAATAACCAGTACTGTACCAGGAAAGCTCGAGCCCCCCCCCCCTCCCACCGGAAAAATATCTTCCAGGACCTTTTGGGAAAATTTGTTATCTCTCAGTTACTGAAATTTTAAATTGCATGTTATGAACAAAATTTTGTGCCCAAACGTTAAGCCTGGAAAGCAAAAGCGGCCAAACACACTGCCCGAAAGTGAAAAACGTACATCAAGAAGAAGACGTCTGATACCAACGAAATTTATACAGCATAATAACGGAATACAGAGGATAACGTGATCAAAACATTATGGCAAAATACAGCTGTATTTGCTGGTAAACTGAAAAATAACATTTCCATATAACATGGTTAGTACGAGGTTGAACCGCCATGAACTGCGTCACACTGTGCAATTCTGGCATGGAGTCTGTCGTACAGATGTTGGATGTAAGTTTGTGGTATTGAGTTCCAAGCATCCTCAACCTGGACGCGTAAATTGGGGATGGTCGTGGCTGGCCGGGGAGACCGGATAAGTCGCTGTCCCATAAAATCCTACACATGCTCAATAGGGGACAAATCCGGTGAACGTGCAGGCCATGGGAATTGTCTCACACCCTGAAGTGCATGTTGCGTTGCACGTGCCGTTTGTGAGCGTGCGTTATCTTGCTGGAAAACATCACGATGGACCGATCTTACAAATGGCACCACAACGGGCTGAATGATGTTGTTAATGTAGGAGGTGCTTTTTTAACGTACCCGGTACAAACACTAGTTGTGTACGGGAGTGATAGCTGATCGCTCCCTACACCAGCAGACCAGGTGTAGGCCCTGTGTGTTGCTGACGGATGCAAGAAGGGCGGAGACGCTCCCCTGTACGTCTGCTAACACGCATACGGCCATCGGAGGCTCCCTAGCAGAATATGCTTTCATCGCTGAACACGACAGATCGCCATTGCGTTCTCCAGTGCAGACGTTGGCGACACCACTGTTACCATTCCTGACGGTGGGCTGGAGTCAGAGGTACACATGCCAGAGGCACACGTGCACGCACTCCTGCATCCAGTAGACGATTGCGGATTGTTCGCACAGTCACCTCAGGTGCAACGGCAGCTCGGATTTGCGTCGCAGTGGATGTTCTGCTTGACAACGCCGCTCTTCTTATGCTTCGATCGGTCCGCTCATCAGTCCGTCTGTGACTCCCGGTTCCACGTCTTCTCGTGTGGGAATGTTCCTCGGACCATCTACTCCGCCATCGTACCACAACCGATACTTCCCGTCGAATTCGCTCCGCAATACGACGATACGATCACCCGTCGTCGCGAAGTCCGACTAGAGGACATCGCTCAATGTCCGATAACTGCTGAAATCTTACACGTCTTCCATGTCCAGTCATTGCAGCTTCTTCAAGGTCTTCGCACGTGTCCGTTCGCCGACGACTGATTACATTCACTTCTCTGTACTCCTTAAATACCACCGACGATAATTTGCATATTATGCCGTGCTGTGGCGTAAGTGCTCACCGGTTGGTCCGCGCTCACGAGTTTACACCTATGTGAACTCGATCCTATTAACGTATGTAAATTTCATGATCGTCTGCCAATTCCTTCTTGGTGTTCTTTTTTCACTTTCCGCCAGTGTATAATCCAAAGCATTCAATAAAATGTCACGATGTTCACATGAGATATGCAAATGAGCACGAGAAACAAATGCTTACTCTGGAATTTACATCCGTGAGCAATTGCTACTCAATATGCAAATACTTTAAGCCAACGTGTAACGGCCGTGGAATTTCTCGTTGACGGTGCGGGTAAGAAGTCTTCCGGAGACTGCAAATGCTTTTCTTATGCCTCAAGCACGTGTTTACGGTGGAAAGCTATAAGAGGACTAGATGCAGGCCAGTCTTAGTCACATACCACAAGGGACTTCAATATCCAAACCGAGTGGTTTCACACTTATGGAGGCAATTCAACGACACCGGTGGGATGTCACGAAATCCTGGTTATGTTTGACCAAGGCGTACGAAACCTCGATTGAATCGTCATGTCGCTTGAACCGCACGGCGTCATAGGTCCTATACAGCCTGACAATTGTCTTTGAAGGTCTCCGCATCCATTGGGCTACGGTATGAAGGCAAACGATATATCGATTAGCTTTTATGCCAGGAGACTGATGGTTTGCATTTCGCAAACTACTTCTTACAGGACAGCTCGCGTGAACTGGTGCAGGAAACATCGTTCCTGGAACCCAGACAAGTAGGCCGTTGTTCTCTTTACATACCAGTCGAGATTCCGCCTACAAACGGATTCTCGTCGGCATTTCATCTGGAGAGAACAAAGAATCCGTAATGATCCTACAAACATCCACGAACGAGACCCCTTTGTAGGCATTAATCTGCTCGTGCGGGGTGGCATTAAGTTCGGCACTCCACTCAACGTTTTCGCAATAGGCAATGTGAATGCTAGGCGTTATAGGGTCGATATCCTGGAGCCCCATTTCGACTTTTTTCTGCGTGTTGTAGGCCCATCGTTCCTTTTCATGAATGATAACGCTCGCCCGCACTAGGCTCATCTTTTCGATGATTTCCTGCAGAGCGAGGATATTAGGCGTGCGTACTGGCCAGCCAGGTCACCACACTGGAACCCTATAGTGCATGTCTGCGATGCTATGGAACGAGACGTAGCAGCACGTCAGCTCCGTCCCATTCTATCACCCCCGAGCAACGTACCGCTCTCATTGAAGAATGGAATTCTTTTGATTCCAGTGTTTATGAACAACCCGTAGATGAGCCTGTATCGTGACTTCGTGATAGAGAATCATTGCCAGGACAGGGTCTTCTTCATTGACAGTTATTTTGACGATTTGACGGTCTACTCGAAAGACAGTGATCATCAGGGTTTGGCCGTCTTCTTTATAGACAGTCATCGTCAGGGATTGACGGTCTTCTTCTCAGACAGTCATTGTTGTAGTCGAAACTCCTCTCTCTGAATTTCACGAACCAGTTTTGCAGCGTACGTTGAGTAATGTCGGCTGATCCTTCGATTATTTATAGTGTTAGACCGCTCATTTGATAATAGCTGCTAAAAAGCTGTGTTCCCAACATGAGAGTAATCAGATAACGTGACTTTAGGCAGAAGAGCTTGTGTGCCCTCTAATTCTAATGCTTTCGTAGCGCCAGTCAGCCTATTTTAAAAGATTGAAGTTTGGTAAATCATGTCAAATGGAACTGTCGTTTTTAGGAACAATCATTTTTAGGAACAGAATATAATTGTAAGAAAATTTTCCTTTATCTAAATTTAATTGCAATCGTTCTAAGTTACAAAATGAGTCGTTAGGTCAAAAGTAGTATTTGTTTTATGTGTTTTAATATAAATATGACGGATGCCTTTGTACTAGAAACTCCATGAAAAGTGTGCTCTGATTTATATTATATGTTAGAAAGCTACAGTATTTTCAGTGCACGATAGTGTGAAAATTCCTGAAACACAGTCAAATAAAAATATCGCTAATGACATTGCGCGACTTAAAGTAACTTTACTTAAAATATGTTCGAATGTGGAATTTTGTTGTTTAGCTGTGAGTACACCTTTGTGATGAATATTTGCGAAGAATTCGAAACATGTGCATTGCAATTTGTTATTACGAATGACTACATTTTTATGTGAGTATCCACACGTTCTCTGGATTTACAAATGAACCTTGATTATTTCTGCCCAAATATGATAACAATTGTTTAAAATATGGTAAACTCAGGTATAATGTAGTAGCCTTTACTGCTCTAATAATAACTTACCCAGACCTGGAATCACGACCATTTTTCTGCTGCATGACGTTCCTAATTTACTAGTTTTCTGATGAATTAGAAACACGGTTACACATACTGAAATCATAGATGTGCTAAATATTATACTTTCAATACTTGAAATAAATTCAGAACGTTACATAAGTTTCATAATTTCCTGAATCATATTCTTGATGCCAAGCAGAAGAGACCATATACTACTTTTGACCAAACGACTCATTCTGTAACTTAGAACGACTGCAATTAAATTTTAATAAAGGAAAATTTTCTAACAATTATATTCTGTTCCTAAAAACGATTGTTCCTAAAAATGACAATTCCCATTTTACATGATTTGCTAAACTTTAATCTTTTAAAATAGGCTGACTGGCGCTACGAAAGCATTAGAATTAGAGGGCACGCAAACTCTTCTGTCAAAAGTCACGTGATCTGATTACTCTCATGTTGGAACACAGCTCTGTAGCAGCTATTATCAAATGAGCGGTCTAACACTATAAATAATCGAAGGATCAGCCGATATTACTCAACGTACGCTGCAAAACTGGTTCGTGAAATTCAGAGAGAGGAATTTCGACTATAACAATGACTGTCTGAGAAGAAGACCGCCAATCCCTGACGATGACTGTGTATCAAGAAGACAGCCAAACCTTGATGATCACTGTCTTTGATGATGATCACGTCATGCAGCATAAAAACGGTCGTGATTCCAGGTCTGGGTTCCAGGTCTTCTGCTGGGACAAACAAGTATTAAGTGCTGTCATGTTTTTGTGTGTATTCAGGCTCCCTGTTTAAATATTTAGCTGGAATTTAAAGGTGCATGGTATAATCCAATAGACAAACGTAATTGGTTTACTACTTGAAGCAGTGATATCAAAAACGTTAAGTTTTAAAATGTCACTGCGCCTTTCTCTCTCTCTCTCTGTTTCTGTCTGTCTCTCTATCACACTCTCTCTTTCCTGGAACCAGTGGCCCCAAATTAAGGACGGTGGTCATTAAACGCTTACCTCCTTCCCAACAAAATAATGTCAAGCAACAAAAAATTGAAACTACTTGTAGTAAATCATCTATATTGTTTCACGACGTTATTTTCTTATATTCGGAAAGATAGATAGTTTAGATCGCTGCTTTCTTATAATCAGAACACTGACATTACAATAGCAGCTTGATTAGCAGCATAGTAACTAAGTTATGCAAGGTCACCCGGGTAGTGCAGTGGTCTAAGCGCTGGCTTCTGACCATTCGTCCGAGTTCGAGTCCTGGTGAGACATGGATGTTATATTTGTTTCACGGTACTGGCTTTCTCTTTTACTTGGAACCAGTGGCACTAAATGAAGATTGGGCGAGTGCTAATAGCTCATTGAGTTGCTCACGGTGGTAGTTAAATCCGGAAGCAAAAAAAAAAAAAAAAAAACAACAACAAGAAAACGCTCTTCTTCTGCTGCTTGCGGCGGATCCGCCAGTGTATAAACATTTCGTTCTGGAAATGCTGACAGCATTTCCAGAACGAAATGGTGTGTTCCAATAGGACAACACATGGTGTTATAGAGCCCTAACCGTACAAGCTAGATCTAGGAACACAAAAAAATTATGTTCCCTCATGGTCGTCCACGTCACCCATCGTGAACATAATTGAACACATTTAGTTCCATATATGGGTAGATCGGCAGCTGCGGCTTATTGATCTTCCCCCTCGAACGCTGGATGAGATACGGGCAGACGTTGTACGGATATAGTAAGGCGTATCAGTGGATAACTGCTGGAGATACGGGGAGTCCATGTTGCGTCGCAAGGTCACTATGGTGGCAACTCAGGAAGGTCCTACGCAATACTACCTACACCATGATCTGATTTCTGATATATCCCTGCGTGACATAGCAACAACTTTTCAAAGAATTGGAATTTGACTACGGATTTCGACATTGTATATTCGACGTGAAATATATTTTTCATATTTTACAGTGGTCAGTCATCAGCAATTCTCCTAAACTTTGCCAGACGCAAATCATTGCTTTTCTGATTTTTTTTACGACAACCGTGAGCAACTCAATGAGCCATAAACAGTCGCCCGTCCCCAAATTAGGGTCACTGGTTCCAGGGAATTGAGAGAGCCAGTGCCGTAAGACAAACACAACATCCATGCCTCACCGGGATTCGAACCCGGACCCCTTTCGGACGAATGAGCAGAGGCCATCGCTTAGACCACTACGCCACCGGTCTGTTCTTTAGCAGCCATTGAGATTAAAGGTCCCTATGGATTTCAACATACACAGTTGTATTAGAATAAGATGACCACCTCTGGAATCTCAGTGTACTCTCCCAGGCGTTTCACAAAGTGCACGTGAAAAGGTCGACCACACGGAGATACAAACGAACGGCCAAGACAGATGAGCCATAGTGCGTGACGTCAGCCCAACAGGCAGAGGTAGTGATTTGACGGAAACTCATAAAGGAATGATCATTGGCTACCGCTCCAAAGGTGGAAGTATCTCAGAAATAGCAGACTTCGTGGGTTGTTCGAGAGGTGTTGTACTAAGGGCGTACCAAGAATGGACTGCTGGCACACCGAATCCTCCCGACGTCATACGTGTGGAGCCTCAAAGGTCATCGACCCCAAAGGAGAACATCGCCTCCGTCGGCTGGTAAAGGGCAATAGAAGCGCAACATCGGTCACGCAAATGAACGCTGGGGCACTTGGCTACTTGTCCCTGATAGCATTAGAGAGAACCTTGTTACGCATCGGTCTCCGGAATCTACGCTGTGTCTAGGCGCCCATGTTAACATAGATCCACCGGCAACGATGCCTGCAGTTTGCAGGCGACTACCGTTATTGGACAGTGTAAGAGTGGGAAAAGGTTGCCTTCTACGACGAATCGAGGTTTTTCTTCATAGAAGTGACGGACTGCGGCGGATACGGCGTCAGGCACACGAGAACCCACACACGGACACTAGTGTCGGTCAGGTACAGGCTGGCGGTGGCAGTGTGTATGTCTGGGGGATGTTTTTCTGGAATAACCTGTGGCCGTTAGTATCACTGTATGGGTCCCTGAACGCCAATGGCTACCTGTCCAATTTCGGGGACCACATGCATCCCTTCATGTTGGACGTTTACTCTGGTGGTAATGGTGTCTTCCAACAGGACAATGCTCCCTGCAATGTCGCTAAGAGGGTGCGCAACTGGTTTCAGGAACACGACAGTGATGTCTCAGTTCTCCCTTGGCTGGCGAAATCGGCCGACTTCAGTCCCATGGAGAACCTATGCAACTATTCGGATCGACAGGTTCGACATGCCGACCCACAACCACGTCATCTCCGGGACCTCCGCGCTCTGCTACAGACCGAATGGGCACGTGTTCGTCAGCAACCTTCCAGGGTGTCACTGCGTCCATGCAACGCCATCTCGCCGCTATCGTCAGTGCCAAGGGTGTTTTTTGCCATTATTAGGTAGGTGGTCATATTATTCTGATACGATCGTGTAGAAGCACAGATGCTTTCACACCTTCCGCCAAATATTTATTTTTGCCTCAAGAAAAGCATATACACTCAATGGACAAAACATTAAATACCTACCCTAATAGCGCGTTGGTCCTACTCGTGAGCGGATAATAGCCTGTACACGCCTAGGCACCGACTCCACCAGATGCTAGAGAGATTCCGGAGGTAATGCCAGCCTTGTCCACAACTCCGTCCAAGACGTCGGTCCAGGATCCGTTGATATGATGTTCCTGTGCATGGCATCTTAGAGAGCTTCCACAGGGTTTGAATCCGGAGACCACAGGGGCACTGGATGGTTCCCAACTCAGATGAATGTTCCTCAAGCCATGCTTAGGAGGTTACAGTTCGGTGAGGCGGTGCATTGTCTTGGTGAAACAGACCATCGGCCTCAGGGTGCGCGAAGCCCATGAAAGCGTGCAGGTGATCAGAGTGTACATGTTGGTAACGTGAAGCGGTTAAGGACTTCTCAAGACAGACTTACTTAATGTGTCCTATGAAAAGGCTCCCTTAATCATCACAGAGCCACCCTCGCCTTGAACAGAGTCGAGCTGGTAGCTCCTCAAGCCAGGCAAGAAGAGGCCATGGCCTCATGCTGTCGAAGCCACAGCCGCACAATTGCGTCAGATCGGTACGGCTAAAAACGGGATTCATCTGAGAGGTTCAGTTTTGATGTTTCGGCCACCAGGTGAGGCGTAATGTCTGATGACGAACGGTCAACTGTGGCACACGAGTAGAGCTTCGGCTCCCGTAGCCCACGGTTTGGTAGCGTACGCTGCTTGGGCATCCGACATTTAACCTGGATGTGATTTATGCCGCCGTTGTCAAGCGGACGGTCTGTACGAGCCTGGGTAGTCTACGTAGACTTCGGTCATCAATGGCGCGTGGTCGGCCACTGCTTGCATTCTGGGCGCTGGTACGTCCGTCGGTGGTACACTCTCGGGAAATCCTTGATATGGTTGCCCTCGGGAACACCAGGGTTCTTACCACTTGGGCGATGGAATCACCTATCTAACTTGCGTCGACAATATGTCCACGATCAATGTCACTTATATCACCACGTTTATCCATCTTTGTCCATACACTGTTGGGAAGCCCTGCTGTAGGCCTATTTATTGTCTGCGTTCGGTTTGGGTCTGTTCCACACTGCACGGGGGATCCATCCATGTCCACTGTCCCTCAAGTTTATCTCTAATGTTTTGTCTACTGAGTGTATAGCATTGATTGATTTTCATGTGGGATGCTGGCATTTTTGATTCTCGTATTTTAACCCTTTAAACGGCTGGAACGAATTAACTCGGGGTTGGGAAAATCAGCTCACGAGGATATATTTATTCACTGTCTAAGAAGTGGACCGTGAGCGGTTGGAACGAGTCAACTTGATCAAGAGAAAGCTTTGCTTCCCTCTTTAGTTATGTCATTCAAAGTGGTCATTTAGGTGGATGATTGACACTAATCCTTTCTGACTGATTACCCTTTCAAAAGGCTGTAAGAATGACAAAGAACCTAAGAAAGAAGAGAAAAGATGTTTGAGTCACTTGTAACTACCCTGTGGTATGACGTCCCCATCATTTCTTGGGAATAAAGAACTTTAAATACCTATCACCAGGCAAGGACTATTGGGATACCAATCACCAAGGACTATCACCAAGTAGTAGTGAGATGCATTCCACTATAGATTAGTGGGATGACTATCAATGGTGACAAATTCATGGGCAGTACTGATCACGTGAGAGCGGAAAGGAAATTGTTGCGCGGCCTATTTCATAAAACTCGAATACTATGTGAATATTTCTGTTCGGAAAACGCGGAGAGTTTTGGGCAACTTTTACTTTGGGTTCGTCGGCCGCTTAAAGGGTTAAGTTCCACTTGCACGATATCCATTTTCGTACAGTCAGGACTTTGACGACATTCATCTAAACATTACATTTTAAGATCGTTTATTAACTAATCAGTAACATTAGAACTGAATATCATATTATTCAGAGGTTCCCTATTATAATCTGAAGCAGTCTTCTTTCTTAAAGATGATAACAGTCTTCTCTTGATTAATTTTTTCCAGCAATTTCTTCAGTACTGTCAAGACGTCTTCAATGAATTAAAAAAATAAAGATATATATTCAAACAGAAAGGTATATATGCTGAAGTAACATGACTGAAAACGCTTACCGAAGTTTCTCCGCGAGTAAATTCTTTCCATGAACGAAAAAATTATTATGACAGTTGTCAGTTACATCCGGGCCTTATGTTCACGCGAAGACCAGTTGGACCTTCCTTTAGCAAATACACGATTCACTTTTAACCACCTGTTACATGAAAGAAAACTACAACATGTCCTTCTCTTCACATTCCTTATCACACACACAGTCACACAGGTTTGCACAGAGAATCACACTTCGAACCAGCACAGACCACAGGAGAGAAAATTCAGCAGCTGCCTGCAGCACTTCTTACCTTTCCAGGATTCTGCGCTTTTCTGTTCTATTGGAAAGGGATAGAGTAGCTCCCCTCCCACATACAACCTAATGTGCAATGCAGTTCCAGCAGACTGCGTTTTTGATGACAAGGAAATGTGAAAGTAATTGTTCTAATGTTATAAATCACATTTTTTAACCATTAGGCAAATTTGCCAGAGCTATTTCTCAAAAATGAAAAAAAATTATCAAACAGAAAAGTGTATATGCTGAAGTAACATGACTGAAAACGTTTACCGAAGTTTCTCCGCGAGTAAATTCTTTCCATAAACGATATTTTTTTTATTAGAGTTATCGCTGTTAGATACAATTTGTAAGATGCACTAGCACTGCTTGCTAGTTAATGCCTTGTCCTCCACTAGCAAATTTAAATTTTTTTGTCACCACTACTTTTTTCCGGTGGAATTTACGCCATGTCTTCATGTTGTGTGCATTACATCACTTAACTTGTTCCGAAAATCCCTTTATGTATTACCCCGATGTTCATTCATCTACAATATTTTCTCTAGATGTGATTACCTGATTTTTATTGTAAGAGTTATCCTAAGTATATTTTCAGTCGAAAGTTCTAAATTCTCGTCAGACGTATACGGACAAAATAGGTAATGCAGTCGAAACGCTCCGAAGCGAAAAGTTCTGTTCTACTTTTGAGTACTACAAAAAAGAAATATATTATTTCACTATACAAGGTAATCAAAATCGACCGCACAATAAACCTACCGTATGATTCCTCGTGGAGAAAGAAGCCGAAAACCGTTGTCCGATCGGACGTCGCATTCCGGAGATATACCGGGCCGGAAGTTTTGTGACGTCACATCCGGTAACGCACATGCTCGTTGAAGAGCGACGTGGATAGTTATACAGACGCACGTATCACGAGGCAATCAAGCAGCCCCGGTGGCACAGTGGTCGAAGGTGATGGTTTCTGAACATTTGTCCAAAAGGAGTCTGGGTTCGAATCCCGGTGAAACATGGATAATGTTGTTTGTCCTACGGCACTGACTTTCTCCCGTTCCTGGAACCAGTGGTCCTAAATTTAGGACGGGCGACTGCTTATAACCCACTGAGTTGCTCAGGGTGGTCGTTAAACCTCCCATTAAAAAAGAAAAGGCAATAAACATTTGAAAATGTGGCACTGGATGAGTATGCAAATTCGAAAGACGTGGTGGCGTGAAACCATCAGTTGTACGCCTGTGCGATACGGCAGGTAGGGATAAAAAGGGTTGGATACGGTAGCAGGTAGGCTCATACTGCGTTGGTACATTTGACAGTAGTGTGGGTAGCGATATGTCCTACAGTTTGAGAAAGTATTGTGACATGTATCTCCTATTGAGGGAATGCCATGGTTTAGCATTGCGTGCAGCAAGGACCTACAGCGAGCGATACCCAACACGACGGCACCCGGACGCTCATGTCATACGGCGGCTTGACGCTCGAATGCGTGACACAGGCAATGTCGCTCCAAGTCCAAGTGCAGACAGTGGCGCTGGACCCTCTGTGAGAACACTATCCCTCAAGGACGCCATACTAGAGTACATAGAGGAGGAGCCAACGAGCAGCAGCCATGTGATCGTGCGACAGTTTGGTGTGCACCAAGGTACTGTACTTGCCGTTCTACACGACGAAGACCTGCATCGATATCCCATCAACGGGTGCAAGGCCTATTACCACAGGATTATCCTCGAAGACAGGCATACTGTGAGTAGCTGCTACAGCAGCATGCTGCCGATAATAGTTTCATCCGGCGGATCTTGTGGACAGATGAAGCAAGGTCTACACGGCAGAGTATCTGCAAAATAGTCGTGTTTGGGCGTTGGGCAATCTGCACGATACACGTGAACACGTTCACCAGGTCCGGTGGGGTGTTAATATCTTTTATGGTATTGTGGGCGATATCCAAGTGGGACCATATCTTCTTCCCGAACGTGTCACAGCTGCCAACTACATGGTGTTCCTACGTGATGTTCTGCCACACTTACTGGAAAACGTACCATTCGATGTTCTCAGCAATCTATGGTTCCGGCATGATGGAGCACCTGCGCATTACGCTGCAAGTGTTCGCCAGTGGCTGGATATGGAATATCCCTGTCGATGGCTTGGCCGTGGTGTGCCTGTCGCATGGCCCTCTAGATCGCCGTATCTTAACCCATTGGACTTCTTCCTCTGGGGTCATGTAAAGGAACTAGTATATCGACGACCTGTGAACTGCCTGCACGACCTAGTGGCCACCTTACACGCGGCCCTCACAACTGTAACCCCTGCTATGCTGCAACGCGTGCAGATGTCTTTTCCTAGGCGGGATGCCGCCTGTTTCCGCACTACAAGGTGGTCATTTTGAACACATGTTGTAATCTGACACGAATCCACGTGTTTTATCATTTGTGTTGCAGTGGTACACATCAATAAATTACATGTTTTCTGTCGAAGCGATTGGGTAAGTTATTTCTAATGTCCGTATTATTACCGAATGTGACGTCACGAAGTTTCGGCTCACATATCTCCGGAATGCGACGTCCGATCGAACAACGGACAACTGTTTTCGGCTTCTTTCTGCACGTGGAATTGCCCAGTAGGTTTATCGTGCGGTCGATTCTGATCACCCTGTATAAAATCATAGGCTTTTGTCAGTAAGTGAATTCTTTAAATGTTCTTTTAAATTTTAATGCAAAAGTATTGATTGTCTTCAAAGAAAGGAGCTCTCCTGAAGAATCAACTGCCAGCAAACAAAAATAGTTTCATTAGATAAAAGCACTTTCGAATGAATTTGCACGTCACTTCTTTACAGAAAGGAACCGGTTTTCCTTTCAGCAGAAAATTCGAGCATTAACTCTGTTTACCTTAGTGTGTCCAATCAATTCCTAAGACGTCAGAGTCATCAATTTTAAAGATGGAAGACTCTAACGTTTCACGGGAATGCAAAGTAGCTTTGTGTGTCGCCTTTGCTGAGAAATAATTCAGTACACAAACTACGACTGCAACGCGCCCATTAAGAGAACCGACAGCATGACGCAGACGAAAGTAAAAAAATATTTTTTTATGATAATGTCTTGAATGAATTCACTTCTTTTCTCCATTTCCTCAGTTTTCTAGCATATACAGCTTTCATAGTACTGGACTTCGATATACTTAAAGTAGCGATTAAGCTCACCTTACAACTACGAAGTATCTGTAATAATCTGTCTGTGACCTTTCCGGATTACAGTAGTTTACATTTTTATTAAAATTTTAAAACAAAGCAATAATATTTATTCTTTGTTTCGTAAATATTCGTGAAGGATTATTCAAAAATATATTTCTGACAAAGCACTTGTTTACATTGCTGAAGAAACGAACTGCTAAAATTTGTAGTGTGAACTGTCTTGAATTCAAACATCCCGAAAATATCTGAAACTGTGCAGCAATTGTTTCATATCTTCCACGAAAGGTATGCCTGATATTACACTGAACAGAAATCTACGCCCCATTTTGGATGCCCTCTGCAACATCGGTGTGCGCATTATTGATAACACCCAAGAAAAATGCCATCAGAAGTATTTCTATGTCTCACTACATTACTCTTCAATGTTATATTATTTATTACTAGCACTAAACTACGTCATAAGATCTAAACTACACTCGACAGAAATCTTTCTTCTGTTTTATCTCCTTCTTATAGATTCCTTGTGGCTAAGCCTGAAGATAAATGCAAAGCCCTATCTTCAAGTTCTACAAAATCTGCAAGAAATTGAATCCAAGACAGAACATTGGGCAATTCCTCATTTACAATCTACACTAATGAAGTGTGCAGTACGTACCTTGGCAGTGCTGCCTAGCTCAAACGCAGTAGTAGTTGTGTTAATATCAGTATTCCTAAAGCTGGATTTTTTTTATATTGTTGGGTTTTTTACTTTTGGACTTACAAATAATGACCGTGAAGGTGGCTGGTGTTTTTTATTTTCATAGCATTCACCGTCGGCTTTAACCAAAGCTATACGGTTATATGTTACTACACTGCATTTTTTCAGCCTTGAGTTTGGAAATTTGCAGGCTGATTGAAAATATGGAACAGATCTTGAAGAAAATAGCGACTCAGCAATTCAATGCCGTTCATTTCCAAGCTCGTTTGGATATCTATAAGGAGCTACATAGCCATATTGTGCAATACGACTCAATATCCTCTTGGCCCGTATTTTTTACTCTAGTCGCCCAAATATTTCTCATATTTTCCATTGTACACATGATTTCTGGCACCCTAAACTATGATGAATTTCTTACTTGTTACGTGTTCAGTATTTCTGCGTTGATTGTGATAGGAATCTCAGTTGTGATACTGATTTTATCTGCATCTCGATTGTATGAAAAGCACCGTCGTCTGTTGAGACGATTTGCTTTGTATGCTGAAGGCAACGTCGTCCTCAAGGATACCAACATGTTCACGATGTTACTCAGGTTTATGTGGTCGGATGAATTTGGTCTGACAGCCTTTGATATGTTTCCCATTACTAGAAACATGCTTTTTAACTCTAGTTGGTACTTTGATAACTTGCACTGCTTTGATTCTACAGTTTAATTTAAACCAAAGATAATTTATGGTTTGAACAAAAGTCAGTGTCGTTTGAGACGAAAATGGCAAACTATGCTTTTTCATGGTTTTCTTAGACCCGTGATGATTACAACTGGAAGACATGTTTATCACATTGACTTGCGTTGAACAAGATCTGCGATGTTCGCAATTTGTTGTGAAAAACTAAATATTCTTCAATTAATTTCCTTTTTGAGTTTCGTGTTATTGATATGCCTATTTGAACTTCAACAGAATTACACTGTTTTACAAAGAGAAATGCAGAAATGTTAGTTGAAAAAAAACGCTCTTAAGGTAAACTCTAGATATGTTCCTGATACTAGTTTGTATTATGAAATTAGTTATAGTAATGACCTCAAACTGTCTGCTTCTTTTAATCCAGACTTGTGATTTACGATAATTTCAATGGTTGCACCATATTCATTTTATTCAACTTTAAAAAAAACACTGTAATCCTGTTGTGTTACAGATATTAACTTGTCCTGTTTTTAAAAAGATATGTGATTTAACATACTTTAAACTCATAAGAGTGTATGGTTTTGTTTTTAATTTATTATTAACTGTTATTCTGAACTAAAACGGAGTTCATGCTCTTCAAGGAAACATGTTAAGATGTTTCTGCTTGAATTCAAAAACTGAGTGGGTGTTTATCGCTTTCACGGCCCCTTAAGGTCATAGAATCTTTTGTAACCCAGACACCACAACACACGAAACTATCTGTGCCTCCTTTTCGAATTTTTCGCCCGACTTTTGTCCTCCTTTTTATAGATTCACAAGACAAGGATTGGTGCAATGTCAGCACACGAAAAGTCAGTAGATATATGGATTTTGCTCTTCCGTATTCTGTTCTACTTACAGATTTTCGTAAATCACAGGACTCATTTCTCTGTTTGAGGCAACCTCTTGAATTTTCTACTCCTGAGCCTAATTTTCTGGTTTGTCACATTATATTTCGATTTTTTGACGGATTTTTTTCCCTATATATTGTATGACACACCTCTGATACTAATGTTATATAATTTTGCTAGTAATTCATTACAGTTTCTTTTATCGAATACCTTAGAGAAAATGAGAAGTCCTACATTTAGTTCAACGGAGTTATAATTTTTCCGTAAGCTGGGTTAAGGTCAGGGTCCTGCACAGGCCAGTCCATTCGATTAACCCCATTGTCACCGTACCAAGCCATGGTGGACCTCGCAACATGACAGGTAGCATTGTCATCCTGAAAGTAACATGGGTCCACCCCGTAAAACTGCCACACCGTAGTAAGCGCATGGTAAACCAAAATGGTGTAGTAGGTCTCGGCGTTGAGTCTACCAGGATATGCGACCAAGGGTCCCGTGCCATATCAGGAGAAACACCCACATAGCATAATTCCACCGCTGCCGAACTTCACAGTTGGCGCAACACATTCCAGCAGGCGACGTTCTCCAGGAAGATGCCAAATCCAGACCCTGCCATCCGAACGGTAGAGGGTGAACCTTGATTCATCGCTCGAGAAGACCTGTTTCCACTGTTCAACGGTCCACTGTCGACTTTTTTGCACCACGTTAGCCGAGCAGCGCTATTGGACTTGGTGATCAAAGGCTTATGGGCTGCAGCACGTCCATGATACCCGAGCAGATGGGCTTCCTTACGGATGGTGTTTATCTGAAGAACACCCCCGAATGCCTGTTGAAACTGCTCGCGGATGTGGCCCGTCGACTTGGTGCGGTTCTTCCGAATTTCTCTGGCGAGCACCTGTCGGTTTCTAACTCCCAGTTTTGTGGGTCTGCTGGGTCGGGGCACATTCCGACAGTCACCTCTCATCTTCCACTTGCCAATCACGTAGGCCACTGTCGAGTTTGGGTACTTCAACTCGCTGGATATGTCACGTACGAATCTGTCATTTCTGTGATACCCGACGATTACACCTTTCTCTAAATCAGAGAGTTCCGAACTGCGTGGCATGTTGCATGCGACTGGTTGCGTTGTTGTTTTCCACACGATATTTTACGACGGTGGTCGTGACGTGTATCAGGACCGCAGATATCGTCAACTGCAGGGGTGTCCAATTACTTGTTGGTAGATAGTGTATATATTTAATAACGGCCACATGAAATTATAATAAATCACACTTACACAATCTGTTCTTTCATTCACTCTCATCAATAAAATGTAACATGACACATTTTACATTTCTGCTTAATGAAATAGCTTGGTAACAGAACATATCACCTTAGACACAACCCCCCCCCCTCTCTCTCTCTCTGTCTCTCTCTCTCTCTCTCTGAAAAATACAATACTAATACACTTGTAATTAGCACTCTTTGCAGTGTCTTACTTTAAACAACATGATCGTTTAATATCGCCAACGTCCGACAAACAGGTCCGATTCCCAAATAAGGAAGAATAAACACTGAGTGAGAACGTGAGTGATTACTCAAGTCAGAGTGAATTAATGAATACCCTCAAATCAAATCAAATCCCCAGATACATTTCAAAACAACAACTCTGGTCAACATTTTCAACTTACATCATTGCTGTTTGACCTGTTGTCAAGGTCGCGAAACACAAATTCGTCAAGGGAGAGAAAAAAGTAAACCTTCAGAGTGAAAAACCTTTAACGAAGACAAACCCAAATTTACATACTGCGAAGGAACTAAAAGGAAGGTTAAATTACGGTATACTTCGCAAACTTCTATACGCACTTAGAAATTTGTGTTAATAACATTTTGAATATAGCCGTTACTACAACTAGTTAGGGAGAATCTGATTATCGTTCGGTAAAAAGTGAATAAGTTTATAAACAATTATTCTTAGAAAGACAACAAATAAGACCGATACAGATATGACTACGCTAAGGCAATGCAAATTATTCTTTTACACCAACATTAGTTTTAATGAAGTGTATTATTTCATAAGACTTATCATCAGTTAATATCTTCTATAAAGTGATTCATGATTATATTTTGAATTTGCATTTAGGTGTTGAATAGTAGATCGTGGAGTATTGGCATTATTTGAAATATCAGTAGTATTGAGATTACATCTTTATTTTTGTTAAGTGATGGCTATTTCAAGTCAACAACGAGATCTACTGATTCCTACGGAAGCATTTTCGGTATCGGATATACACTGCTGACCCCCCAAATTGCAACACCAAGAAGGAAGCATCCGATTGGCCTAAAACTCGCAGCATGCGTCGCCCGCGAGTGGACATGCAAACGATTAGCGTTGCAGGGCATATGCAAATCATGTGCGCCCGGCACGCCACCGAGAAGCACTATAACAAGGGTGCACAGAGGGCGGGGTGTAAGTAGTGGAAGTGTGTTGTGCTGCCGGACCTGTGCGTGGGAAGCTTCCTGATGCCTCGTCGCAGAATACGGCAGCACGTTTTGGAGTTCGACAGAGCACGAACAGTGGCTTATCGCAACAGCGGTTTATCGTACCGGAACATCGGCGCTCGTGTGGGACAACATCCAGCCACAGTGAGGCGAGTATGGATTCGGTGGATGCAGGAGGGACGGACGGACCGACGTGAGCGATTGCCGCAGCCGCGGCACACCACCGAACAAGAGGACCAGCATGATGTGTGGCGGGGATTGACTGCTCGCAATGCCACATCACGAACTTTAGCGCAGAAATTAGGGTGTGTCGACAACCATTGCTCCGATTACCATTGACGTTACACCACCGGCAACTGCGGGGGCAGTGGGCCTTTGAACGCCGCACCTGGACTACGGAATGGCACGACATTGCCTTCTCCGACGAATCCCGCTTCTGCCTGCAACACCACGATGGTCGAATCCGCGTGTGGCGGTACCACGGCGAGAGACTGTATGATGCCTGCATTGTGCATCGCCATACCGGTCCGTCGATTGGCGTTATGGTTTAGGGCACAATTGGATATGACACCTGCACCCCTCTGGTACGCATCTCCGGTACACTCAATAGCCACCTCTACATCTCCGACGTTTTGGAGCCTGTAGTGCTCCCTTACTTGCCGGACCTTCCAGCTGCCACGTTTCAATAAGGCAATGCGCGCCCGCACGTGGCACGCATCGTGCAACAATTCTTCATGGCCCATCAGGTGTCACTGCTGCCGCGGCTCGCCTGTTCTCCCGATATATCGCCCATCGAACACTTCTGGTCGCTGATCGGCAACCGAGTGGCCCGGCGAGCACCACCTGCGGCTACGCCTGATGAACTGTGGCTACGTGTGGAAGCAGCCTAAACCGACATACCCCAAGCCCACATTTAAAGCCTCTTTTGTTCAATTCCGCGGCGTGTAGCGGCCGTTATTGCCAGCCATGGGAGCCACACGAACTATTGATGTCTGCGTGTTCCGCAAGTCGCACGGGCCTGTAAGCTCAATCGTTTTATCTTTGTATCTGTTGTTATGTGTCCAGTAAATCTGGCTTTGCTATCTCGTGTCCTTCTTGGTGTTGCATTTTGGGTGGCCAGCAGTGTACTTATTTCTAAGGAAGCTTTTGAGTCCTGATTTACAAATTTCAGGCAAAAGTCTCTGGCGACACTACTTCAGATCCGCATGCTAAATACGCATTGATCTTCGGATATTTCCCGGGGGGGGACAGAACCGTAGATGGCGGGGGGCCGGATGGGGCTCATTCCCCCTGCAAGTCAAGTAATCCTTCTCCTGGGAAATAGACGCTGTAAATTCTCTGAACTTTTATCTTCCGTGGTTTATGAAAAACTCTTATATTTCATTATAAGCATAAATACGTACTTTACCATATTTATCCGTGTATTGCACATTTTAAAGAAATGCAAAACCGAAATGATAAACGATGGACAACTCAAAAGAAATTATTTCCGGAAGTGAATTAACAGGAGCATTTGCACCAATGATTATCTGCCGCATCGGCACCGGACTTGTTGCTGCTAAAGGTCAGCGAAAAGGGAAATCCTTTTCTTTCTTTCTTTTGTTTGTTTGGGGACGGGGACCGTAAAACATAAAATAACGTTACAAAAATATGTATATATATCAGAGCGAGAGAGAGAGAGAGAGAGATAGGCGGCGGTGGAAGCGTAGTTGCACATATAGATGAAACATTATTCTTCACTTGATAAATGACTGTGAGGCTGAGCTACTGTCAAAAAATTTCCAGGTGGTTAATTGCCTATAAAGAACTGTTGTCATTGGGACGTTTTAGCTAAATGTAACCCTTTAGGTGAATGGAAACAGTGCTAAAGAGAAACCTTTGTGCAAGAGAGAGAGAAAGCATTCCACTTCTTCCTGTACAATGTTTTTGGTGTCAGTACGATTGGGTTTGTGATGCATGGTGGGAGAAGAAGAGTTTGTTGGCGGGAATATGAAAGGTTTTGGTTTTCCAGTGGGAAAGAGAGGTTTGGCTGTTGACCACGGTAAGAAGAAGACGAAGACCACCAGCGATCAAGAATGCACTGTTAAAGATGGAGAAGAAAGTGCCAAAATTCGATATCGTGACCAAAATTGGCATTGCGTGAATCCACGGAAAGGAACACAATAGTAAGTAGAAAAATAATTAAACATTTTTTTCATGCTACGAGGAGTGTTGAATAAATAATGCCTCCGAGCAAGTATTTCGCGCATTACCTTTTGCCTAGCTACCAGTCTGACTGCAAACGATTCTTTGTGCCCTCAGCTTCATTTCACTGCGTAACAGAGCCCCGTACATTTAATTGTTCGTATTTAATTACGTTTAAAGTGGACTCTTTTTTACGCTTTCCAACCGTAGGTTGAAGAAGCGTATATGCTCCAGCTTTTTCCGTCCGTCTGTCCGTCCGTCCGTCTGTCGACACGATAACTCACGTAAAAATGGTTCGATTTCAATGAAATTTTAGTATGTTGTAGAGGACCACCTGGGAACGAACCCTATTGAAAATAGGTGAAGTGGGGTCAAAGGTCATGCCACAAGAGCGGGATCCATTCAATTGCCCTTATGCGTCATAACTTGCGTAAATATGGTTCGATTTCAATGAAATTGTAGTATGTTTTAGGAGACCACCTTAGGACGAACCCTATTGAAAATGGATGAAGTGGAGTTAAAGGTCAGGACATAGGAGCGGGATGCATTCCATTGCCTTATGCGTCTTAAGGTGCGTAAAAATGGTTCGATTTCGATGAAATTTTAGTATGAGGTAGGGGACCACCTGGAGAGAAACCTGTTGAAAATGATACAAATGGAGTCAAAGGTCAGGACATAGGATCGGGATTTATTCCATCGTCCTTATCTCACACTATTAAGGTGGACGTGAAGTAATTTTGCTTCTTATATTTCTAATGGAAAACGTTTTGTACACATTTCCTTCACAATTAGTGTGTTCTCAAGGATGGAAATTTGAACATCGATTAAAATAACTTCATACTATAACTTGGAATACTTAACATTTTCTAAAACATAGGCATAATTATATTAGAAAACAATAACGTTTCCTTCGGTGGTGTTGAAACCAGAAAAAAGATGGCGCCACCTGTACTTTGATGACGTCAGTGGACAAATAAATGTTGGATTGCATAATAATGGTTATGGTTCAGAAAATATTATTACGGTTATGGTTTAGTAAACATTATTACGGTTATGGCTTAGAAAATATTGTTACGGTTAGAGTTTAGAAAATATTAAGTATTCCAAGTTATGAAATGAAGCTATTTTAATCGATGTCCAAATTTTCATTCATGGGAACGTGAAGAATTGTGAAGAAAATGTGTATTAATTGTGAAGAAAATGTGTATTAATTGTGAAGAAAATGTGTGCAGAAGTTTTTCCATTGGAAGTATAGGAAGCAAAACTACTTGACGTCCACCTTAAAGTAGCAATTCTTGTATGTATGTATGCACATTTTATTTTGAAAACGGCTCTAAGAATTTTGATGAAAGTCGTTAACCTACCGTTTTCTGGCACGAGAAATCGATTTAGCTTGATATCGACTTTGGGAGAATTCGTTCAGTGGGTTAAATAACCACCCCGAATTATAACGTTTTTAGTGTCATGGCGTCGTTCCAATAATGTTTCCAATGCTTAGAAATCTTATGACGTCACAATCTCGCGTTTGAGAATGTTGGTGCGCGGTCACGCCATTTGTCATATTACGTCACGCGTTGTGTGTGGATCCTATTAAAGTTTTATGACGTCATACTCTTGCGAACAGATGGTTGCAATTCCCATCTGCTTCATTACGTCACGCGTTGTGTACGTATGCCCGTCCGCACGATAACTCACGTAACAATCGTTCGATTTCGATGAAATTTTAGTATCTGGTAGGGTATCACCTGGGAAGGAACCTTATTTAAAGTGAACGAAATGGGGTGAAAGGTCAGTACATAGGAGCGGGATCCATTCCACTTCTGGTACGCGTCATAACTAACGCAAAAAGTTCGATTTCGATGAAATTTAAGTATGTGGTATGGGACCATCTGGCCACAGACCCTATTGAAAATCGGCGAAATGGGGTGAAAGGTCAGGACATAGGAGCAGAATCACTTGCATCGCCATTATGCGTCATAACTTACGTAAAATTATTTCCATTTGGATGAAATGTTAGTATGTTGTAGAGGCTTGCCTGGGGACGAATTCTATTCAAAATGGGCGAAATTTGGTCAAAGGTTAGGACACAGGAGCGGGATCTATTCCATAGCCCGTATGCATCATAACTTACGTAAAAATGCTTCGATTACGACAAAACTTTATCATGATATTTCGGAGGTATACCGAACCGGTTCTGTTGAATATCATCGAAATGGGATCAAAGGTCAGGGCACAGGACCGAGATTTATTCCACAGCCATTATTCTTATAACTTGAGTGATAACTTGAGTAATGATTTCTGGTATGTTGGAAAGCGTATTATAATCAATGCATTGCATGATTTTACAAACTTGTTTAACTGTGTCGCCGCATGTTAAACAACGATAAGTTATAAAGTTTTTAACTCACGAAAATGTTATACCCAAAAAAATTCACGCAAGATTAAAGACAGTTTATGGTTTTTAAAATGTCGACATAATGACTGCTTGTCGTTGGGTGAGAAAATGAAAGGGCAGTGGTGGAATGTTGGCCGTAAAGTGTCAGCCGCGGAGTGGTGGGCCCGAAAGATCAATTTGCGATTTGCACAGGCAAATCGTCGGTGATCTTATCAAGGAAAATGGAAGAACAATTCAGAGAACAGCATGTAAGCTGAACACTATTAGTTTATGTATAGTGTCAATGACATTCATTGTTAACGTTTCGGGATACAACAAAGTGTTTGGTTCTTGTAACGACTGAAGTGAAGAAATCAATACATGAAACATTTCAAAAGTTGTTTACTCGCTATGAAAAATATGGAAGTGATTTTTCTCTAAAGCATTGTGCGGATGATGAGAGTTGAGTTTACCATTATAATCCAGCAATGAAAAATCAATCGCTGGAATAGCCATCTTCTCCTCGAGCGAAAACATTCAAAACTGAAATTTCTTCAGATACGTGCATGCTCACTGCGTTCTGGGACTACAGAGACATTATTCATCTGGAGTACATGGTCAAAGGTACGACTATTAACTCGGAGAGCTACTTGCATACCTTAAAACAGTAAAAGCAAAAAATAAACCACGTGCATGTTGGGAAAAATAGCTAATGATTCTCCAACGCAGCACGCTAAACCCCATGCCAGTTCTTTCTCTTCAGAGGTAATACAGAAATTCGGGTTTGAAGTTGTTGGACAACCCAACTACAGCCTATATTTGGCGCCGTCCGACTTCTGGTTGTTTTTAGAGCAGCGGTTGGCTTAGTGGTTAGCGAGTCAGACTATCAATGCAAGGTCCTCATGTTCGAACCTGGGCTGATCTTTAAGAGATAGTGTGATTTAC
Source organism: Macrothele yani (assembly GCA_039090855.1). NCBI lineage: Eukaryota > Metazoa > Arthropoda > Arachnida > Araneae > Macrothelidae > Macrothele > Macrothele yani. Next base: position 85,802,768 of record CM076999.1, read on the forward strand.
TAACAATCGCTGAATATCCGCCGTGCATCGGACGATATATAGATTCACAAGACAAGGATTGGTGCAGGGTCAGCATACGAAAAGTCAGTAGATCTATGGATTTTGTTCTTCCGTATTCTGTTCTACTAATAGATTTTCGTAAATCATAGGACTCATTTCTCTGTTTAAGGTAACCTCTTGAATTTTCTACTCCTGAGCCTAATTTTTTGGTTTGTGACATTATATTTCGATTTTTTGACGGCCCCCAGGCTGGACCGACTGGTTAAATGTGTATCCTTTTCTATGCCGCCCCCTGAAATTCTCTCACCCCTATGTGTGCAACATCGTACTTGTACGGTGGCGCCATCTACTATACTCTAATCTCACTACAAACTGTTCTGTCAAAGTCGCTAGACTTGCTCTCATTCCTTCCGTTTCTGTGTCCTGCCCAAAAGGGGATTTCGCTGTAGGTGGGTGGGACCTAAACTCTACGCACTGTGGACGAAAGTCCTACAAGAAAATGGCAAATACTGGTTGTTTTTGGCTCTCAAGAGACATGTAAAAGGAATTCAGTTCATCTGCGACGAAGATTTCCAGCTGCTACGAGGAAATGACTCTTAGAACAACCTGAAGATTTTGACCGAGACGGGCTTAAAAAATATTATTAAACGCTGGCGTATCTGTATCGAGCGTGAAGAGGACTATGTAGAAAAATAAAATGTGTGAATTAAAGTAGAAATTTTGAGCTTTGTTCTTGTTTTGGTTGAGTCTGATACATTGCCAGTGGGTTTGTATACTGTATTAAAATGGAGGCGTTTCTTTCTGAACACGCTCTGTAATTGGGCGTTACACTTCCTAAAGAGACAATGACCCAGCTACTCAGATACCGTCACACAAATTCTGATAATGCGACTGATTTTTTTATATTTCAAGAGAGTTCAGTCCTCCCCATCCTTTTTCTCATGCTCTGATTTTTTTAACTTTTTGGCATTCATAAAATATTTGCTAATGAAGTAAATTACTTCACTAGCAAATATTTTATGAATGCCAGATTTACTGGACACATAACAACAGATACAAAAACGATAGGATTGAGCTTACAGGCCCGTGCGACTTGCGAAACACGCAGCTATCAATAGTTCGTGCAGCCCCTATCGGTCGCAATAACGGCCGCTACACGCCGCGGCATCAAACGAAAGAGGCTTTGGATGTGGGCTTGGGGTACGTCGGTCAAGGCTGCTTCCACACGTTGCCCCAGTTCATCAGGCGTAACCGTGGGTGGTGCTTGCCGGGCCACTCGGTTGCCGATCAGCGACCAGACGTGTTCGATGGGCAACATATCGGGAGAACAGGTGGGCCACGGCAGCAGTGACATCTGGAGAGCAGTGAAGAATTGTTGCACGATGCGTGCCACGTGCGGGCGCGATTTGTCCTGTTGAAACGTGGCCGGTGGCAGGTCCTGCAGGAAAGGTAGCACTACAAGCTACAAAACGTCGGAGATGTAGCGGTGGCTGTTGAGTGTACCGGCGATGCGTACCAGAGGGGTGCGGGTTTCATATCCAATTGCGCCCCAAACCATAACGCCAGGCGACGGACCGGTATGGTGATGCATAATGCAGGCGTCCTACATTCTCTCGCCGCAATGCCGCCACACGCGGATTAGACCATCGTGGTGTTGCAGGCAGAAGCGGGACTCGTCGGAGAAGACAATGTCGTTCCATTCCGTAGTCCATTTGCGGCGTTCAACGGCCCACTGCCGCCGCACTCGTCGGTCGTGTAACGTCAATGATAATCGGAGCAATGGGCGCCGTGCGATAAGTCCCCGCTCCTACAGACGACGTCGAACGGTACTTGCTGACACAGGTTGTTCCGCAACGCACGCTTAGTCCTGCGCTAACGTTCGTGATGTGGCGGTGCGAGCCGTCAATGCACGCAGCACAACATGCCGGTCCTGTTGTTCGGTGGTGTACCGCGGCTATGGCAATCGCTCACGTCAGTCCGTCCGTCCCTCCTGCACCCACCGATTCCATACTCGCCTCACTGTGTCTGGATGTCGTCGCACATGTGCGCCGATGTCTCGGTACGATAAACCGCTGTCGCGATATGCCACATTTGGTCCTCTGTCGAACTGCGAAACGTGCTGGAATGACGGCCGTATTCTGCGACGAGGCATCAGGAAGCTTCCCTCGCACAGGGCCGGCAGCACAGCACACTTCCACTACTTACACCCCGCCTTCTGTACACCCTTCTTATAGTGCTTCTCGGTGGCGTGTCGGGCGCACAGGATTTGCATATGCCCTGCAATGCTAATCGTTTGCATGTCCTCTCGCGGGCGAAGCGTGTTGCGAATTTCAGGCCAATCGCATGCTTTCTTCTTGGTGTAGCATTTTGGGTGTCGAGCGGTGTAGTTTGTCGTTGAACATCGAGGCTCCCCACACAGATAAGTTTTAGTACCCCATGTTTCTTGGAAATAGTTACAGAACTGCCAGAGGAAATCACTGCATTCTTGAATGAAGAGAAAATGCGTTAGGAAAATAGGAGAGAGTCGTGAGTACCTAGAAAATCTTGTTTATCTTTTTCTTTTCTTGTCCTTTCTTGAAAGGAATACAGGGTGTCCACAAAGTCGCTTTACAACTTTGCATATTTATTACGGACACCCTGTACTATGTAATTTCATGGTATTTGTTGAATAATATACTGTAAAGATCAAAGTTTTAACTGATATTGTCGTTCTTTGTTATAGGTCCCTCACTTTTATTGCAGGTGCTGTTCTATGAAAATGTGTTCCCCACAAGAGAGAGCGCAGTGCGCCGCTTGGTTCATCGAAAGAAAATCTGATACACAAACGCAACGAAATTTCCGGACTAAGTATGGGAAAACCCCGCCATCTCATCCTAGTATCCGCCAATGGCGCCAGACATTCATGGAGGCTGGGTCCGTGTTGGATCAAGATCGTAGTAGCCGCCCACGAACATCGAATGAAGACATCGAACGTGTTCGTGATTCATTTCCACGAAGCCCTGAGAAGTCCATTCGTTCCGCTGCGAGAGAACTACAAATGCCCCGGTCCACGGTATACGGGGTGTTATATAGATATCTACGCTTATATGCATAAAAATACAACTGTTACAATAGACCACGATAGACCACGAGGAAAAGAATTCGCAGTAACGATGCTGGATAGACTGAGTGATCCCGAGTTTCTCACACATGTTTGTTTTACGGATGAGGCAACTTTTCATATCTCTGGGTAGTTAAAAAGACACAATGACAGGATTTGGGGGTCTGAGTATCCTCATGCGTTTATGGAACTTGCGAGAGGCAGTCTTAAAGTGAGTGTGTGGTGCGGTGTTATGCATAACCGATTCCTTGGACCATTTTTCTTCAGTGAGAAAATAGTGACGGCAGATGCTTCCCTGGATCTTTAGCGTGGGTACGTTGCGTTAGAGTTGGAGGGCCTTCAACCAAGCGCGATATTCCAACAGAACGGTGCGCCACCACATTGGGGACGACACATTCTGGACTTTCTAAACACAACATTCCATGAGAGATGAATTGGACGGGATGGTCCAATTGCATGGTTTATCACGTTACCCCGACGTCACACCTCTGGACTTTTTTGCATGGGGATATGTAAAGGATATCGTGTATAGGACAAAAGTGTAGGACATCGATGACCTGAAATCCAGAATCAACAATGATATTTCGACCATTACTGAGGACATGTTGCAGCGCACATAGTTGGAGTTGGAGTTTTGGCTAGATGTTCTACGCGCAACAAATGGTGCTCATATTGAGCTTTTGTAATGAGGTAGGAAAAACTTTAGTTTTTGCTCTTACTTACGTGCTCAACCACATTTGTCTATCTCATACAGTGTATCCGTAATAAATGTGAAAAGTTGCAAAGAGACTTTGTGGACACCCTGTATAATTTTAGTTTACTCTTTTGGAATGTGCAAAGCCAAGTGACTTTATACGAGAGGTACAAACCCTTTTCTCATTAGCTCTCAAGGCAATACAAGAAATTATTGTTAATTAGAAATACAGTATGAGAATTTTATGCTAAATTTGAATGGATATTTCTTCTTCTTAAATAAAAAACTCCTCGTAATAAAAAATATTTTATTTATGAAAAATGAAAAGTTTTTGTTCGAACATCTACTATTTTATGCGTGCATATTTTCTAGGTAGTCATCGGGAATACCCCCTGTTTTCGTTTTGGCCCATGCATAGAGCATTGAATTCTTAGGTTGCGAGCGAAATGTTCCAAACATGTTTTCCGATGCATATAATCTTTCCATTCTTTCATAAAATATTTCTTGGCTCCAGAGTTTGGTATCCATAGACCTGACTTCGTTTTCATATAATCTGAGCCAATTTTTTTCTTCACAATAAATACAACTTTTGAGCTTTTTCCATCACTCAACACAAAGTATGGAAGGACAAAATATATTATATTTTTGTTTTCCACGATGAAAGGGGCTGACACTATTTGATGAACGCATAATGAATAAATACAATCATGTAAATGAAATCTAAACAGCGCAGACACACCTAGCATGTAATGAAAAAGAAAGAGCTCTATTGGGCAATGATATGGGAGTTGTTGACATCGCTTTTAGAGAAAGTAATTTCTATTTTTTTCTTTGTTAAGCTAAGTGACAACTATCGTGACTGAGGGTAACCTCTGCTATTCCCTCAGAAGGTGTGTAAATTCAAAGAACATCCTACTCACTTTAGACAGGCAATTCAGGTGGACCCAGTTGTCTGTGTCCCACCTAAAATATAAAAAAATCCTACTCACTCTAGACATGCGATTCAGGTGGACACAGTCGTCTGTGTTCCACCTGAAATTAAAAAAATATATACTGCTCACTCTAGACAGGCGATTCAGGTGGACACAGTCGTCTGTGTCCACCTTAAATATAATTTTTAAGGAGAAAATGTTTCTAAAGGGTTTGTCGACGTGAGTAGTATCGCTCTGCAAACGACGTTTTTACTCACTCTAGACAGGCGATTCGGGTGGACACAGTCGTCTGTGTCCCACCTGAAATATAAAAAAATCCTACTCACTCTAGACAGGCGATTCCGGTGGACACAGTCGTCTGTGTACCACCTGAAATATAAAACAAAAATCCTACTCACTCTAGACAGGCGATTCGGGTGGACACAGCCGTCACCATGTACGAGCGCTTTGGCGGCATGGTCGCTAAATAGTGAATTTGGCACTTTCCCACATTATGTCTGACAAAAAACAAATATAACAAGAAAGATGACACCGAATTTTTGGGTGTAATAAGCACGTCTTTTGAATCCGTTCTGACGCAAATTAAATTTATCAAAGCTATTCAAAGTCAATGGAACCGGTATGGAAAACAATAGTATCTGACTGAAGAAAGAAGTTTTTCAATCGGGTCTTTAATCCCTCAGATATTGGTGTAAATGGAATTGTGAGCTTGCGAACTCTTAGAAACAGAGTTATCTACAAAAATAAGATGTGACTTTACGTCCCCGGGTGGGAAAACCATGCACTATTTTAGGAAGAAAGTATTCGCAAAAGGTTTATCCATATGAGCGGTATCGGTCCAAGAAAAAAATGTAGTCGAGTTTTCAGGAGCTCAGTACATCAGAAGCAGCAATTAACACTTATGACCCCTGGTGGCCCAACCATTCTTTACAAAACATCAGAAATTATGTGAAAAATATTTTCCATCAGGTCTTGTATGCGATACAGGAAGAATTTTTCAAATCGGAGTTTTAGGAAAAGAAAACGCAATTTACCACTATGCGCCCTAGTGGAAAGTTTATGATTTACGTGAAGATTTTGAATTTATGGGAAAAACATTTCGCATCGGAAACACTATCCAACAAAGAACAAAACGGACTTTTAGAAGTAGAGATATTGAAAAAAGCAAGATATACATCTACGCCCCTGGCGTAGAAACCATGCATTATTTCAAGAAGCAAATGTTCCTAAAAGGTTTGTCGACGTGAGTAGCATCGGTTAACAAAATACTTTTTTTTCAATCGAGATGTTAGAAGCTCATATTTTCCTGCAAATACATCAGAAGCGGAAATTAAGAATTATGCCATTTGGTGGCCAAACCATTTTTTTTTTACAAAAATTAGAAATTATGTGCAAACGATTTCCCATCAGGAGCTGTATCCGGTGCAGAAAGAATTTTTTAAATCGGAGATTTAAAAGCAGAGAAATAGCCGGAAACGCACTTTACCTTTCCACCCCTAGCGGAAAGTCTATGAATTACTTGAAAATTTTGAATTTATAGGTAACACATGTCACACTAAAAACACTATCCAGCAAAGAAGGAATTTTTAAATCGGACTCCTAGAAGTCGAGATATTGACAAAAAAAAGATATATATCTACGCCCCCTGGTGCAGAAACCATGCACTCTTTTAAGGAGAAAATGTTTCTAAAAGGCTTGTCGACGTGAGTAGTATCGGTCTGCAAACGACGTTTTTTTTCAATCTAGAATTTAGAAACTCGTATTTTTGCTGCAAATCATCAGAAGCGGAAATTAAGATTTACGCCCCCTGGTGGCCAAACAGTTTTTTTTACAAAAATCAGAAATTCTGTGCGAAAAATGTCCCATCAGGAGCTGTATCCGGTGCAGAAAGAATTTTTGAATTCGGAGATTTAGAAGCAGAGATATAGGGAGAAACGCAATTTACCTTTACGCCCCCTAGCAGAAAGTCTATGAATTACTTGGAAATTTTGAAATTATATGAAAAACATGTCACACGGAAAACACTATCCAACAAAGTAGGAATTTATCAAATCGGACTCCTAGAAGTCGAGATATTGACAAAAATAAGATATACATCTACGCCCCCTGGCGGAGAAACTGTGAACTATTTTAAGAAGAAAATATTCCGAAAAGGTTTATCGATGTGAGTGGCATCAGTCGACGAAATAATTTTTTCAATCGGTACGCTAGAAGATCAGATTTTATGGCAAATACACCAGACGCAAAAATTAACACTTACGCCCCCTGGTGGCCAAAGTGTCCTTTACCAAAAATTCGAAATTATATGCAAAAGATTTTCCATCAGGAGATGTATCCTCTGAAAAAACCATTTTTCAAATCAGAGTTTTAGGAGAAGAGCTATCGTGAAAAATGTAATTTATTTTTACGCCCCCTAGCGGAAAATCTATGCATTATTTGAAAAAGAAACTATATCTAAAATACTTTTCGACGTAAGTGGAATCGAAAGATAAAAGAATTTTTTCAATCGGATGTTTAGAAGCAAATAAAAAAAAATAACGTGGAAAGAGCGATGACATCGTCCATTTACATTATCTCCACGTATTTGATATATATTAACCATTTCTATCGCCCTTTGAATTTATCTGCTACAATTAAATAGCTGCTGCGTTAAATGCCACCAGATGACGCCATCTCAGTTGCTGAGACCATCAATACGTATTCGTGTAGTCAGATGCTGACTGATAAACCACGCATGGCGCTGAGAATTGTTGGCGCCGTAGCGTAAATTCGAACGCACTCGACTAGTTATCGAGAGTTCTGGGGTTCGATCCGAGCGGTGCCGGAATACAATTTTTCAGTCGCTATGCGTTGTTTAAAAAAATAACTTTTAAAGAGCGATGACATCGTCCATTTACATTTAGAAGCAAATATGTGGAATAAAACGTAATTTTGAATTCGACATCATTTGCATTTACGCCCTCTAGCGACGAAATTGTACATAGTAAAAAAACGAAATTCCGCATGTTTCAAGTTTATTATTATTTAAACATACTAAATTAATTCTCGTAATAACGGATCCTGTTTATAAATTCATAAGACACGTCAAAATTATTTTTTTTAACGCTGAAGAGACTCCAGTGAGATTCTAAGGCTTAAAAAAAGCCCTTTCTTAGTTTAGAGACCATACGTACCAGGGAATGGATAATGCACTGCGCATGCCTTATGCAGGATTTCAAATCAAACCCAAATCGGACGATCCCCAGAAGTCCTCGCCTGAGAATACATATTCACAGAAGAGGCTACGGAAATAGAGAGAAGTCACTGTATATACGAATTTAATGAATACAAGAAAGCGTTGATGATATTTTGTTTTTGACAGCGTTATTCAAAAGCAGAGGGAATGTTCCTATTCTGAAAAAAAAAATATATATAATACAAAAATTAATAATATATCTCCACCCACGGCACCCATGTGATAAACCTGCATGAACACCGCGCTTTGCTGCAGGAGTTACTTGCAAGTACACTATCTACCAACAAGTAATTGGACACCTGTCATAGCAAAGGAATACAAAGTTTTATTCACCTTCAATATTTGGTGGAGCCTCCACGAGCGGCGATTACAGCTGCGACCCTCCGGGGCATACTCTCAACCAGGCGTTGTACGACGGCTAGCGGTATTTCCTTCCATTCGGCTTGGAGAAGACAGGTCAGTTTCTTCACTGATTTCGGACGGTGGGGGCACCTTAAGTCCACGCTCCAACTCGTCCCAGAGGTGTTCGATAAGGTTAAGGTCCGGGCTCTGCGCAGGCCAGTCCATTCAATTAACCCCACTGTCACCATACCAAGCCATGGGGGACCTCGCAACATGACAGGTGGCATTGTCATCATGAAAGTAACATGGGTCCACCCCGTAAAACTGCCACAACGTAGGAAGCGCATGGTCATCCAAAATGGTGCAGTAGGTCTCGACGTTGAGTCTACCAGGAATTGCGACCAAGGGTCCCGTGCCATACCAGGAGAAACACCCCCATAGCATAATTCCACCGCCGCCGAACTTCACAGTTAGCACAATACACTCCGGCAGGAGGCGTTCTCCAGGCAGACGCCTAACCCAAACCGTGCCATCCGAACGGTAGAGGGTGAACCTTGATTCGTCACTCCAAAGAGACTTTTTCCACTGTTCAACGGTCCACTGTCGAAGTTCTTTGCACCCCGTTAGCCGAGCAGCGCTATTAGACTTGGTGATCAAAGACTTGTGGGCGGCAGACGTCCATGATAACCGAGCAGATGGGCTTCCTTACGGATGGTATTCAGCAAAAGAACACTCCCGGATGCCTATTGAAACTCCTTGCGGATGTGGCCCATCAAGCTGGGGCGGTTCTTCCGAATTTCTCTGGCCAGCACTCGTCGGTCTCTAACTCCCAGTTTTGTGGGTCTGCCGGGTCGGGGCACATTCCGACAGTCACCTCTCATCTTCCACTTGCCAATCACGTAGGCCACTGTCGATTTTGGGCATATGTATATCACCTCGCTGCATATGTCACGTATGGATCGGCCATTTCTGTGATACCCGACGATTACATCTTTTTCGAAATCAGAGAACTCCGAACTGCGTGGCATCTTGCATGGGACTGGTTCCGTTGATGTTTCCCACAAGATATTTAACGGCGGCGGTCGTGCCGTGTATCAGGACCGCATATATCGTTGATTGCAGGGGTGTCCAATTACTTGTTGGTAGATAGTGTTGTAACGTACCAGGAGATGTGACGTACCTGCCAGAAGGACGCACACGACATAAAGGCAGATAGGAATCAGAATAAAATGTCCGCGTAGCTCAATTGGTAGAGGTACTTATTCCGGAATGATGGGACCCGGGTTCGAATCCTGGCGCGGATAGAAATGACGGAGAAATTTACTTCGTTATAGTGTATAATATTATGAAACAAGTAATTCAAAACAATCCCCATTCCAAAATCACAAACATTCAGCACCCCACACACAGGCAAAACACGACTGACACCTGAACTCCTGACTCAGGTACTGCTGACGTTTTCCCTTGAAGATTGGTCTTGAGCTCCGGAGCCTATTCCTGTACTTATTTGACTTATTTGCTTCCTTTCGCTGCTCTTTGTCTGCTTATGTCTTCGCACAATTTCGCTTGAAGTTCATTGGTCGTGTTCTTCCTGCGACGTGTTGAGGGCTTGTGTTTTTCCTGTGGGATGCTGATGGTTTGTGATTTTGGAATGGGGGCTGGAGCCCCGAAATCAGGCATTTATCTAACGAGAATGTGACACTATCCAACGAAAATGTGCTACTGGTTTTTCAAAGGTACGGCCACCCCACCCCCTTCTATGGATACGCTGCAGTGCGACGTAGTATTACACGTTACACCTTGCCGAAGATTACGCTCAAAACCTTGTCTTTCGCGAAATAGAGGGACCTGTACGTTTAAAAAAACTCTAGTTTCCCAAACCTTTTTTTCCTTTTCATGAAAGAACAACTTGTCAGAGATAGCAGTGATGTTTTGGTCTTATGTTACCCCACTAACTAATAAGGAACTGGGCATCCATTTAGCACATCGAAGTTTCATCTTTCCTCACCAGCTAAATGAAGGATACCTGTAGAACATCTCTCTTACATCCCCCATAACACACACACACACACACACGCGCGACCGCAGAGACAGAATACAACAGCTTTCCACAAAGCAAACAGTTTCTCTCTCCTCTTCTTATCTTAACCAGACTGTTGTACTTCTTTGATCAACTGAAAAGGAATAATCCCGCTTCCCTTCTTGAAGCACCTAAATGTGTTAGTCTGGGACAAATAACTGCGCTTCAGATAAGAAGGAAGGGTAAAAGCAGTTAATCTAATCTACAATATCACATTTTTGAACGATTAGGCACATTTCTCAGACCTCTTTGACAAATATGAAAATACTATATCTGATAAATTATTTTCTCAGATGCACTATCACTGCTTTCTGGGGAATTTGTTTCACAAGCAAATTATCCCTTCTTTTCTAGCAATTCCGTACCTGTTATTGGTGGAATTCGCACCCTACCTGATGTTGAATGGTGTGATGCAGACTCATTTTGTTATTACCCCAGCGTTCGTGCATCCAGAATGTGTTCCGAGACTATGGGATACGTTAATTTATACACTATCTACCAACAAGTAATTGGACGCACCTGCAATCGACGGTACATGCGGTCCTAATACACTGCACGGCCGCCGCCGTTAAATATCTTGTGAGACACAACCACGGAACCAGTCCCATGCAAGATGCCACGCAGTTCGGAGTTCTCTGATTTCGAAAAAGATGAAATCGTCGGGTATCACAGAATTGGATGAGCCATACGTGTCATACGCAGCGAGTTGATATACATATGCCCAAAATGGACAGTGGCCTACGTGATTAGCAAGTGGAAGATGAGATGTGACTGTCGGACAGTGCCCTGACCTGGCAGACCCACAAATTGGGAGTTAGAGACCGACGAGTGCTGGCCAGAGAAATTCGGAAGAACCGCACCAGATTGATGGGCCACATCCGCCAGGAGTTTCAACAGGCATCCAGGAGTGTTCTTGTGCTTAATACCATCCGTAAGGAAGCCCATCTGCTCGGTTATCATGGACGTGCTGCCGCCCACAAGCATTTGATCACCAAGTCCAATAGCGCTGCTCGGCTAACGTGGTGCAAAGAACGTCGGCAATGGACCGTTGAACAGTGGAAACAGGTTCTCTGGAGCGACGAATCAAGGTTCACCCTTTACAGTTCGGATGGCAGGGTCTGGGTGTGGCGTCTGCCTCGAGAACGCCTCCTGCCGGAATGCATTGTGCTTACTGTGAAGTTCGGCGGCGGTGGAATTATACTATGGGGGTGTTTCTCCTGGTATGGCACGTGACCCTTGGTCGCAATTTCTGGCAGACTCAACGCCGAGACCTACTGCACCATTTTGGATGACCATGCGCTTCCTGTGTTGTGGCAGTTTTACGGAGTGGACCCATGTTACTTTCAGGATGACAAAGCCACCTGTCATGTTGCGAGGTCCATCATGGCTTGGTGTGGTGACAATGGGGTTAATCGAATGGACTGGCCTGCGCAGAGCCTGGATCTTAACTCTATCGAGCACCTCTGGGACGAGCTGGAGCGTCGACGTAATGGGTGCCCCCACCGTCCGAAATCGGTGAAGAAACTGACCTGTCTTCTCCAAGCCGAATGGAAGAAAATACCGCTAGCCGTCGTACAACGCCTGGTTGAGAGTAAGCCCCGGAGGGTCGCAGCTGTAATCGCCGCTCGTGGAGGCTCCACCAACTATTGAAGGTGAATAAACTTCGTTTTCCTTTGCTATGACAGGTGTCCAATTACTTGTTGGTAGATAGTGTATTGTACGTTGACTCCTGAATATGCAAGGTTTGTCCGGAGAGTAATGAGACCACTTTTCCTTGGCCAGTCAGAAGGGCCGTAGGGCGGAGCCTCAGGGCGTGATGGGTAGCAGGGTATGTTAGGTAAACGATCGATGTCTCGTCAGTTGGCTCTGAGCTCTTACAGAGTGAGGATCGCTTGTGAAGTGGACAGCTGTGTGAGCGTGGCGTAACGGTCAAAATGCAGAAGAATTTCGAACAGCGATACGCGGTAAAGTTTTGTGTTAAACTTAAAAACTCCGAGACCGAGACGCTTGCTATGATACAGAAAGCCCACGGAAAGGATGCTTTATGGAAAGCACAAGTGCTTCGGCGGCACAAAACGTTCACAGAAGGAAGAGAGAGCGCCGAGGATGAGCCACGCCCAGGGCGCCCTTCAACGTCTCACACTTCGGACAATGTGGAAAAAAATGAAAACGGTTTTTGACTATGACCGACGTCTAAGTGTTAGCTTGGTAGCAGAGCACGTGGGACTCGCGAAATCCATTGTGCATGAAATCATCACGCAAGAATTGCAGATGCGGGAATTTGCGCCAAACTGGTTCCTAAGGTTTTGACCGATGAACAACCGTGGGTCGATTTCTCGTGAGCTTGTGGACTGTGTGAGGAGTGAACCTGGTTTTTTGAAGAAAGTGATAACAGGTGATGAAACGTGGGTTTTTGAGGACAATTCGGAGAAGAAAAGACACAGCTCAAAGTGGCATACTCTCGAGTCTCCTCGACCAAAGAAGACTCGAATGTGCAAATCGAAAATGAAATCGATGCTCATTGTCTTCTTTGACTGTAAAGGTTTTGAAAATACTCCAAATACGTGGCGACAGTAAATAAATAAACACACAGCAACGGAAAAATTATTTTTCAGCCGCCGCTGTGGAATTGAACCAACAGAACTCTCGATATCAGGCTGAGTGCGTTACATTTGCGTAAATGTAACGCACTCATCTAGATATCGAGAGTTCTGTTGGTTCAATTCCACAGCGGCTGCTGAAAAATAATTTTTCGGTTGCTGTGTGTTTCTTGAACGTGGTTAAGAGCGATGTATTTATTTATTTATGTAAAGGTGTTGTCCATAAGGAGTTCGTACCATCCGAATAAACGGTCAACGCTGCATTTTACGTGGAAGTGTTTCAACGGCTGAAGAACAGAGTTGCGCGCGTCCTCCCGGAGATCACCAACACTTGGGCTCTTCACCACGAAAATGTCATGCGTCGCAGAGAGCGAGAGAGTTTCTGGCGAACACAACGTGACAACGCTGCCCCAACCTCCCTACAGCCCGGATTTGGCCCCTGCTGACTTTTTTGTTTCCCCGGTTCAAATCCAGCCTAAAAGGACACCATTTTGGGACTGTTACAAACGTGCAAACTGCCGCGACGAGTGCTTTGAAAGCGATCCCTGTTTCCGACTTCCAGGCAAGTTACGCGGCGTGGCAGAACCGCTGGCAGCGGGGTATTGTTGTTCAAGGAAGTTATTTCGAGGAATTTTAATGTTATGAAAGTATAACTTTAATTAAACATCTGTTAGTGAATGAGTCTCATTACTTTCCGGACAGATCTTGTATTTTCAGTCGGAAGGCTGTCAAATTCTAATTAGATTCTAGGTAACATAATATAGTGATAACGCCCTAAAGTTTTAGCTTTTGTTATACTTTTCAGTTGTGCAAAAGATGAATATTCTTTTGTTATGTAAATACATAGGCTACTGGTACAGGCGATTCGCAATAAATAAACACTTTAACGTTCTTTTAAAGGTAAATGCAAAAGGATCGATTTTTCCTGTCACATCGTTTCAAAGAAAGGAGCACGAAGAAGAAGCGGCTAGCCATGAAAAATAACCTCATCAAATACAAAAGGCCTTCATGTCGTTGTCTACAGAAAGAGAAGGTTTCCCCTTTTAACAGACTTTCGTGTATTTATACGATGCACTGACGTCATAGGCATGAATTTCAAAGATCGAAGATCCCGTTGCGTTTCAGGTGAATAATATCGCCTTTGCAGAGAAGTAATTCAGTACACGAGCTACGACTGCAACGTGTGCAATATAAATAGCTCACTGATGAAGAAAGTGAGAGAGAAAACTACTGGGCTTCAAGTTTTTGCAAGATGATGCTGTCGAAAGTAAAAAATATTTTCTTGCTAATATTCGGAAGAATTTCACGTCACATCTTTATTTGTGTTTTTGGAAGGTACGAATTTCATAATGCTGGACTTTCATATTCCTTAAAATTGCGACCAAACTCAGTTTACAAGTACTCAGGGTTCTTGTAATATTATATCTGTGACCTTCCCGGATTACATTCTTTTAAAATTCCAAGACAAAACTATCAAGGTGATTTATTCTCTGTACCGTAAAAAAACGTGAAGGATTATTCAGAAATATATATCTTATAAAGAAGAACATGGTTACTGCTGAAAAATTAAATATCCTCAAATATCACATTCTCGACTGTCATAAATTCAAACACTCCGGAAATCGTTAAAACTGTGTGATAATTGTTCGTACTTTTTACGACATGCCTGACACCGTGCTTAATGGAAATCTCCGCCCCATTTTAGATGCCTTCTGTAACATCGGTGAGCGTGCAATTGATACCACTCAAGAAAAATGTCAAAAGAAATATTTCTGGATTTCACTCCATTGTTGTTCCATGCTATATAATTTATTACTGGCACTGATCTATATAATAAGACATAAACGAACCCATACAGCCATCTTTTTTCTGTTTCATCTTCTCATTATAGATTCTTTGTGGATAACTTTGCTTCTGAAAGCAAACCAATTTCATCAAGTTCTCAAAAATCTGGAACAAACTGAATGTAAGACATACTGTTGGAGAATTCCACAGCCAAAACCAAGGCGGATGAAAACTGCAAAACTTATTTTGGCCTTACTGTCTGCTTTAAATGCATTAGTAGTTCTCTTGTAATCAGCTTGTCTGAAATTCGATGTTTCGAAAGTTGTTGAGTTTTTTTCGTTAGGAATTGCAAATAACAATTGTGAAGGCGCATGGTGTTTTTTTATTTTTATAGCATTTTCCGCCAGCTTTCACGCAAACTACATCGTCATATGCTACTCCACAACATATTTTTCTGTCTTGAGTTTGGAAATGTGCAGGCTGATTAAAAACGTAGAACAGCTCTTGAAAGTGACGACTCAGCAATCCGATACCATTTATTTCCAGTCTCTTCTCGACATCTATAAGGAGCTCCATGTCCGTATTGTGCAATGGGACTAGGTATCACCTTTGCCCGTGTTTTTGATTCTGCTTGCACAAATATTCCGAATCTTTTCAACTGTACACTCTGTTTCTCTCTCCGTAAATAAAGGGGAATCTCCTATTTGGCAGTGCTATAGTATTACTACTTGATTGTGACAGGAATCTCCGTTGTGGCTTTGATTTTTTCTGCATCTCGATTGTATGAAAAGCACCGTTGTATGTTGACACGATTTGCTTTGTATGCTGAAAGCCACATCAACCTGAAAAATACTAACATGTTCACAATCTTACTCAGGTTTCTGTGGTCGGATGAATACGGTCTGACAGCCTTAGTTATGTTTCGTATTAATACGAACATGCTTTCAACGCTAGTTGGAACTTTGATAACATACGTTGCTTTGATTCTACAGTTTACCTTAAACCAAAATTGATTTATGTTTTGAACGAAAGTTAAAGTTGTTTAGGACGAAAACAGCAAATTATATGGTAGATGGACCCCGCTTTCAAACGGTTTTCTTTGATCTGTGATGAAAACAGTTGCAAGAAATCCTTATCGTATCTGTTTGCGTTCAACAACGGGATGTGTATACCCTTCAGTCAATTATTTTCTGTGTTTCGTGTTGTTGATATATCTGTTTGGATTTCAACGAAACTACAGTTTTTGTCAAAGAGAAATGCAGAAAATTCCTGTGCCGGGAAAACTCGTATGCTTTCAACTTTGGTTTTGATTGCTGAAACGAGCATATGTATAGTTTGCATTATGTAATGAAACTATAGTAATGACTTCAAACTGTCTGCTTCCTTCAATCGAAAAGAAGTTCTGACAATTTCAAGGATACCAATACATTCACGTTATTCAGCTTTAAACAAAACCCTCTGATTCTGCTCTGTTAAAGATATCAACTTTATCACTCAAAGCAATTTTAAAAGATTATGTGGCACGGTATTAATTCAAACTGTTAGAAGTGTGCGGTTCTGTTTTTAAATTAACTGTACTTCTTGATTGGAACTGACAACACGGTTTTCCCTCAGACATATTTATGTTATATTCTTGATGTTTCTGCTTTAATTTGTACGCTGAGTGGCATTTCCATTAGCGTCACTCTGATATAATGTCTGTGAAAATGGGATAGTAAAAGGTAATATAATTATTAAAATAGCAGTTGCATGCAAGAACTGTGCTTCAACCATATAGACATGAATAGCACACCCAAATTTACCTTCTTTCATTCCACATATTTCAAGTATATTTTAATTTAAACATACTAAATCGTTTCTCTTGATGAAGGATCCTGTTCCTACCTCCTTCGTTTTAGTTATGATCCTTAACTTTCATCCATAGGTAACACCTGGCTCAGAGACATCCAGTTGTTACTCGTGGATTTAAGATATGTACCTTAAGTGAAAAACACATACGGAGGTTGCAGATAACTGAAAGAGGCATGGAGTGATGCATGCTCGGTATAATCAGAAAAGATAGAAAGAGAAACTCGTGGATCACGAAAATGACAAGAGTGGAAGACATCATGACCAAAGTAATATCTCTTAAATAGCACTGAGCTCGACTTATTTCCAGAACTTATCGCCCATGGACTAAACAAAATACTAGAAAAATTCCGAAGAAAAGAGAAATACCCAGAAGATCACACGGGAGATAAGTGGATAAAATTCGAAAATAGGCTGGGGCGGCTTGGAGGATGCAAGACTATAAATTGTGGAAGAAATTTGGGAAACCTTCATCCAGCAGGTGACTGATAATGGTTGTTGATGAGATATGATCATCACCGTCAGTCATTATCAATCCACTACTGGAAGAAGGTTTCCGCAAGGTTCTTCCACAAAGATCTGTCTTGAGCAAGTTTCATCCATATTACTCCCGCATGCTTTCGAATTTCATCCTCCCATCTCTCACGTGGTTTTCTTCTGGATCTTCTACTGTTTTTTCGTATCCAGTCTAATGTTTGAGTTATCCATAAGTGGTCACCTTGTTCATATAGCAGGATCATTGTAGCATTTTTCGAATCCTCAGGAATCTTCCTTTCATTGAGACATCTAGCGAAAACCTGGGCGAGTGTAGTTTCAATTTTTCCACATGCACCTTGTATAACGTCCACGGTAATTCCAACTTTTCCCAGAGCTTTTCTCCGTTTCATATTCTTAATCGTATGTGTAACTTTTGCGGGAAGCACTGGAGCGACTTTGGAACTAGTACTTTTCGTAATGTCTGGGGTAGATGTATCATCCCTTTCGGTTAGTTTTAAGTAGAAATCTTTCAATTTTATCAACATTTTGCCTGTATTTCTTGTTATAATTCCATCTCCTTTTTTCAGTGCCATAATCTGTTTTCTTCTCTTACTGAAATGTTCCTTTGCTCTCTTCAAGCTTTTGATGTTTCCATTTGCTTTTCTCACTACAATTCCGTGATACTTTTTCGTATTGTCTTCCATAGCACTATATATTCTACTTGGAAGTTACATCATCTTTATTTGTCCTCATCTCTCTTTTCATTTGTATCAGCATTTTTATTTTTCCTGATATTGCATTTGCCAGTTCTTAATTTAGGGCCACCGGCTCCAAGAAAGAGAGACAGTCAGTGCTATAGGATATCGATGTCTAACCTGGATTCGAACATGGACCCATATCGGACGAATGATCAGAAGCCGTTGTTTAGACCACTGCGACAGTGGGCGGCCCACTCTATGGTCACTACTTGTGTTGAACCTGTTCAGTACACTGCAGTCTTCGATGAAAAATTTATTGTTACACATAATGAAATAAGTTGCCCTTGTCATTCCATTGGGGTGCTTCCGTATTCATTTCCTATGTGGCTTTTTCTTGAAAAACGGGTTCATGGTGAAAAAACTTTCTGCCTCTGAAAACTCTACCAGAGTATTTCAACGCTGTACTTTATTCTGTTGCCGTGACCGAATTTGCCAACCGAAGTTTCATTTTTTTGCTGTTGTTCTACTTTAACATTAAAATCATTTATAAAGATTTTGAACTGCTGCTATATATCATTGTCAACCATTATCAATCCACTGCTGGATGAAAGTCTCTCCAAGTTTATCCACTGCTGGCTGAAGGTCTCCCCAAGTTTATCCACAACTGTCTGTCTTTCTGTCTCGAGACAGTCTCCTCCATGTTACTCCTGCATGCTTCGATTTTCACCCATCCATATCCTTTGTGGTTTTCTCTGAAGTCTTTTCTTGTCATTGGAATCCAGCCTAAAACTGTGGTTGTCAATCCGTGGTCCGCCCATTTGGCCACATGTCCAGCCCATTGACATTTAAGATATTTTACTCTGGTAATGATGTATTCTACTCTTGTTATTTTCCTTATTTACGAGTTCCTCTTCTTATCTTTACTCGTTACACCAAACATGCACCTGTTCATGCTTCTTTGAGTTGTCTGCAGTCTTTGTGTGTCTCTTTTAATTAAGGTCCACGTCTCTGCACCATACGTAAGCACTGGAAGAATGCGTTTATCAAACACTTTGCTTTTAAGACATAATGGCACATTGCTCTTGAACATTATACTGTTTTTTCCAAAAGTTCCCCAGCCCCGTTTTATACGTCGATTAATTTTTTCATCAATGTGACCTTTGCCTGATATCTCTGGTCCAAGGTAAATTTACGCATCGGTTACCTTGAGCTTTTCCCTATTGCTCAGAACATTACAATTTTTCACATATCTCCCACATTCCTCGCATATTTCCGCCCCCTACAATCAACCATCCTCCTAATTGGTTTAATTATTTTTTCTTTCCTTATTTGATAGTCCAGTTTTGCCTAATGCACTTACATAAGCTCTATCTGACTATCGCTCTAACAGGTTTCTTGTCTCTACACTTTACGTTCGTCTAAACTCTAAAAATTTCCTTCTCGTGTCCGGTGGCACCAGGAGTACTTTCCCCCCCCCCTCCTTGAACTGGAGCTCTCCTGACGATGACAATCATTGACATCCCTCCTTACTGGTATTTCATTATTACGTCTAACCCTTATATTTGTTTCATAGTGTTTTTGTTCATTCTTTTCCTTTGTGTTTAGAAATACACTGCTGGCCACCCAAAATGCAACACCAAGAAAGAAGCATCCGATTGGCCTGAAATTCGCAGCATGCGTCGCCCGCGAGAGGACATGCAAACGATTGGCATTACAAGGCATATGCAAATAATGTGCGCCCGGCACGCCATCGAGAAACACTATAAGAAGGGTGCACAGAAGGCGGGGTGTATGTAATGGAAGTGAGTTGTGCTGCCGGACCTGTGCGTGGGAAGCTTCCTGATGCTTCGTCGCAGAATACGGCAGTCATTCCAGCACGTTTCGGAGTTCGACAGAGGACGGATAGTGGCTTATCGTGACAGCGGTTTATCGTACCGAGACATCGACGCCCGTGTGGGACTACATCCTGGCACAGTGAGGCGAGTATGGATTCGGTGGGTAAAGGAGGGACGGATGGGCCGACGTAAACGATTGCCACAGCAGCGGCACACCACCGAACGAGAGGACCGGCGTGTTGTGTGGCGGGTATTGACGGCTTGCACCGCCACATCACGAACGTTAGCGCAGGAATTAGGGTGTGCTGCGCAACAACCTGTGTCAGCACGTACCGTTCGACGTCGTCTGCAGGAGCGGGGACTTTTCGTACGGCACCTATTGCTCCGATTACCATTGACGTTACACCACCGGCGAGTTCGGCGGTAGTAGGCCGTTGAACGCCGCACCTGGACTACAGAATGGGACGACATTGTATTCTCCGACAAATCCCACTTCTGCCTGCAACACCACGATGGTCATATTCGCGTGCGGCGGCACCGCGGCGAAAGACTGTATGACGCCTGCGTTATGCATCGCCATACCGGTCCGTCGCCTGGCGTTATGGTTTGGGGCGCAATTGGATATGACACCTGCACCCCTCTGGTACGCATCTCCGGTACACTCAACAGCCACCGCTACATCTCCGACGTTTTGGAGCCTGTAGTGCTCCCTTACTTGCCGGACCTTCCAGCAGCCACGTTTCAGTAGGGCAATGCGCGCCCGCACGTGGCACGCATCGTGCAACAATTCTTCACGGCACACCATGTGTCACTGCTGCCGTGGCCCGCCTTTTCTCCAGATATGTCGCCCATCATACACGTGTGGTCGCTGATCGACAACCGAGTGGCCCAGCAAGCACCACCCGCGGCTACGCCTGAAGAACTGTGGCAACGTGTGGAAGCAGCCTGGACCGACATACCCCAAGCCCACATCCAAAGCCTCTTTCGTTCAATGCCGCGGCGTGTATCGGCCGTTATTGCCAGCCATAGGGGCCACACGAACTATTGATATGTGCGTGTTCTGCAAGTCGCACGGGCCTGTAAACTCAATCGTTTCATCTTTGTATCTGTTGTTATGTGTCCAGTAAATCTGGCTTTGCTATCTCGTGTCCTTCTTGGTGTTGCATTTTGGGTGGCCAGCAGTGTATATTGCTACAGCATTGGGTATGCAGCATTGGCGCCTCCTGTGGGATATAACTTAGAATGCATTAATCGTTTATTTTTTTCGCACCGACAGGAGGATGGTTTATGCTTCAGATTTCACATTAACATTTGTGAACTCCGTTGAACATTATTGTTCCTGAATCATATCTTCTCTTTTCATTCGAGTGTACAATTTGTTATTCATGTAGTATTTTATAAGCATTATGACCGGTTTTCTCCGTCCCTTCTGTTCCGTTGTGTTTTTTTCTTTGGATCTTTGCCCTGAATTTTTGTTTTTTGCTTTCTTATATCCACCATTCTCATCTTTTTCTCTATTATGTTATTAAGGTCTGGTGAAATTACTTTGCCACCTTGGTGGTCAAGTGGTTATTCAAGAACCGCGACCGGCTCTGTGACACAGGAGACAGAGTCGATAAGTCTGCCAGAGCACCCTGGCATCTCCCCTGAAATAGAGGGAATTTACTACGTTCTCCATTCATTACTCATCTTGAGACGAGGGAATTTACTATGTTCTCCATTCATGACTCATCTTGAGACGAGGGAATTTACTACGTTCTCCATTCATGACTCATCTTGAGACGAGGGAATTTACTACGTTCTCTATTCATGACTCATCTTGAGACGAGGGAATCAACTACGTTCTCCATTCATGACTCATCTTGAGACGAGGGAATTTACTACGTTCTCCATTGATGACTCATCTTGAGACGAGGGAATTTACTACGTTCTCCATTCATGACTCATCTTGAGACGAGTGAATTTACTACGTTCTCCATTCAGGACTCATCTTGAGACAAGGGAATTTACTACGTTCTCCATTCATGACTCATCTTGAGACGAGGGTATTTACTACGTTCTCCATTCATGACTCATCTTGAGAAGAGGGAATTTACTATGTTCTCCACTCATGACTTATCTTGAGACGAGGGAATTTACTACGTTCTCCATTCATGACTCATCTTGAGACCAGGGAATTTACTACGTTCTCCATTCATGACTGATCTTGAGACGAGGGAATTTACTACGTTCTCCATTCATGATTCATCTTGAGACGAGGGAATTTACTACGTTCTCCATTCATGACTCATCCTGAGACGAGGGAATTTACTACGTTCTCCAATCATGACTCATCTTGAGACGAGGGAATTTACTACGTTCTCCATTCATGACTCATCTTGAGACGAGGGAATTTACTACGTTCTTCATTCATGACTCATCTTGAGACGAGGGAATTTACTACGTTCTCCATTCATGACTCATCTTGAGACAGTTTATGATTCGATTGATGTATTCAGTTATATTAAAAAGATCCAAAAGACATTGTTCCAGTGGGTACTTAGAGCCCCAGTTACTTACCTACATTGAAATTCTGCCAATGTAAGGATATTAAAAGTAAAACATGCCGGGTTACACATGTGTCAAATGTCAGAGAGGCCATCGACCCTACATTCTGCAAAACATCTAATACAGTTTATATGATCACTTGTAAAATCAGCGGTTTTTCTTATATTGGGCAGCCCAGCAATCCTTTACATCAAGAATGAACTGCCATAGATCGGATACAAAACTTTTAAAGAGAACAAGCTGGATCCAGGAGTTGTTACAAGACTATAGATATCTAACTAAAATAGAACTGATTCATTTTTAAACCCATGTTTTTCAGGATATTAAACTTGAAATCCTATTTATTGAGGCTAATTCGAAAAGCCAATTACATCTGGAAAACCTCAGTATGTTACAATTTGAGACGATATATTGTTACGGTCTGAATGACTTCTTCAGTGGTAATAAAATTAATACCATGAACTCATTAATACTATAATAGTAATATTTATCAACTTTCAAACATAAAGCTTTTCTAGAGAGTAATGGGAAGAAACATAGAAGAAGACGACGTTCAGTCACCAATTATAATCAGTACCTCGATGCCCAGCGATTTTCATAGGAATTGGACACAAGTCATAGCAATATCTTTAAAGACTGTAGATGGAAAAGCTTTCAACCTCAACAAAAGAATGGTGAAGGTCCTCAAAGACGCTCATGACAAATATAACTACAAAATTATTCATGTGCGATATCTCATATCTCATTTAATTAAATTTAGACTTGCTAACCAAACGCAACACCGCGTTTCATTAGTTGTTTTTGCACATTGGGATTCTCTAATAAATTAGTCGATGATATTAAACTTAAAATTTTTTTTTTAATAATAACATATATTTCCCATTAAAGAATACTTTGCATGTCGCCATTTACCACCATTAGGAAGTTTAATTTACAATCATAAGCATTTGACTATTTGTCTAAGGCCCTACATAAACTATTGGATATAAAAGAAGAATTTTGCCTTTGCCATCAGGACAAATTCAAAACATGGTTATGTATGCGTCACGAGAAGGTGGGGTTGACATTTGTCAAGGAGAGGCTGAGATATCTAACGCGCGTGTACACGTGTGCGTGTGTGTGTGTAGTTCCCAATTCAATTATCATTATAGTGCCAAGAAACGGCAATTTTTATACGTCTCCCTACATTTTTGTGATCAGTTGTCCTGTGGGCAGTTGTCCAGTTACCAATAATCCGCCTGTCTTAAGGACAAATTCAAAACATCATGATTGTATATGCACCACAAGAAAGCGGGGTTGACATTCGTCAAGAAGAGGCTAAGATACGTTACGCGCGCGCGCTTGTGTTTATGTGCGTAGTTCCCAATTCAATTCTCATTATAGTGCCAGGAAACGGCAATTTTTATACGTCTCTCTAAAGTTTGTGATCAGTTGTCCTGTGGCCAATGGTCCGCCTCTCTTTCAGACAGAAAATCGTAAATATTTTTTCATTTCCTAATGATAATGAGGAATAAGGAAAAAACATTTTGTGCACACCAATTACTCAAGCAGGGAGAAATATAGGAACACTTTCATGTCATGATATTTTTCGAACACAATTTCCTCACTCTAACACTGAATGTGGCCAGGTGTCTTAAAATCGTCGTCTTTCTCTACCAGCTAAATGAAGGATAATTGTAGAATATTTCCCCTCACATTCCCCCATCATACATACAGATGAATGTAGCGTAACACTCAGAAAAGATCCCAGGGACAAAATTCAGCACCTTTCCGCAAAGCAAACATTTTCTCCCTCCACTTGTCATTTTAACCAGACTGCTGTACTTCTTTGTTCAACTGAAAAGAAATAACGCCGTTCCATTTTTTCAAGCATCCAAGTGTGACACGCATGACCTAGTTAACTGCGTTTCTGATAATAAGGAACAGCGAAGGCAGCATCGCTGTCATTGCTTTTTTTCTAGCAATTTCCTACCTGCGATTGGTGCAATTCGCACCATGCACTAATATTCAGTGGTGTGGTGCAGACTCATTTTGCTTTTACTCCAGTGTTCGTGCTTCCAGAATGTGTTGAACAGATGTGCTATGTCAATTTATATAGAACGTTGAATCCTGAATATATTTCCAGTCGGAAGACCGAAGTTCTCATTAGAGATTCTAGACAACATAACATAGTGATAACGCTCCAAGGTGTTAGCTTTTGTTATACTTTTCAATAGTGAAAAGGATGAATATTTTTTTATTATATAAATGTGTAGGCTGTTGGTACTGGCGATTCTCATTAAGTTAACTCTTTTATGTTCTTTTAAAGGTTCTCAAATGGATCGATTTTCCCCATCAGAGAAATAGCACTTACGCACAAAAAACTGATAGCAATAAAAACTTCATAAAATAAAAAATGCCATCATATCAACTTGCATATTGATGTTTTGCAGAAAGAAAACGATTCCCTCTTTCGGCAGATAATTCAAACACTAACGTTGTATATTTAAGTGTGTATGAGCAATGCAAATTACGTCACAGACATCGATTTTAAAGATCGCAAACAAGTTAGGTTTCAGGCGAAGACACACCGGTTTCATATCGCCTTCGCAGGGATATCATTCGGTACACAAGCTATGACTGCAACGTGCGCAACGGAAAGACTTGACTGAAGAAGCAATTGAGTGAGAAACGTGATCGGCTTCTACGGTCTGCAAGACGATGCAATCGAAAACAAAAACATTTCCGTGCTAATATTCTGAATGAATTTCACATCACTCCTTCTTTGTGTTTTTTCTGGAAGGTACAAATTTCATAGTGCTGGACTTCCTTAGTCCTTAAAATTGCTACTAAGCTCAGTTTACAACCACCAGGGTTCTTGTAGTATTATATTTTTGACCTTCACGGATTACATTCTTTTAAAGTTTCTGGACAAATCAGTGAAGTTGATTTATTCGCTGTGTCGTAAGAAATTGTGAAAAATTATTCAGAAACATATTTCTTATAAAGAAGAACGTTCTTACTGCTGAAGAGTGGAATCCTCTAAAATACCTTCTTCTCCACTGTCATAAATTGAAACACTCGTGAAATCGTTGAAACTGTGCAACAATAGAAATTTTCGTATCTTTTACGACATGCCTGACACTATGCTGATTGGAAATCTCCGTCCCATATTAGATGCCCTCTGCAACATCGGTGTGCGTGTTATTGATACCACCCAAGGAAAATGCCGAAAGACATATTTTTGGACTGCACTCCATTACTGCTCCATGCTATATAATTTATTGCTGGCACTGAACTATTTAGCAAGGTATAAAATACTCTTTACATCCTTCCTTTATCTTTTTCAACTTCTCCTTATAGATGCTCTGTGGCTAACTTTGAGCCTGAAGGCAAAGCAATTTCATCAAGTTCTGAAAAGTCTGCAACAAACTAAATGTAAAACACTGAATCAGAGAATTCCACGGTCAAAACGTACATGGATGAAATTTGCACTATTTATTTTGGCCTTACTGCCTGCTTTAAGCGCATTAGTAGTTCTCTTATTATCAGCTTCCCTGAAGGTCGATGTTTCGAAAGCTGTTGAGTTTTATTCGTTAGGAATTGCAAATAATAATTGTGAAGGCGCATGGTGGTTTTTTATTTTCATAGCATTCACTGCCGGTTTTCACGCAAATTACAGCGTCATATGTTACGCGACTACATATTTTTCTGTCTTGAGTTTTGAAATTTGCAAGCTGATTGAAAATGTGGAACAGCTCTTGAAGAAAATGAAGACTCAGCAATCCAATGCCTTTTATTTCCAGGGCCTTTTGGACATCTACAAAGAACTCCATAACTGTATTGTGCAATGCGACTCAATATCTTCTTTGCCTGTGTTTTTGACTCTGCTTGCACAAATATTCCTCATCTTTTCAACTGTACACTCGGTTTCTTCCACCCTAAACGACGATAAATTTTATATTTGGTACTGGCCCAATGTTTTAACGTTGATTGTGATGGGTATCTCCGTTGTGATTTTAATTTTATCCGCATCTCGATTGTATGAAAAGCACCGTCGTCTGTTGAGACAATTTGCTTCGTATGCTGAAGGCAACCCCAACCTGAAGAATACGAACATGTTCACAATCTTACTCAGGTTTATGTGGTCGGATGAATTCGGTCTTACAGCCTTAGGTATGTTTCCCATTACTAGAAACATGCTTTCAACTCTAGTTGGAACTTTGATAACTTACATAGCTCTGATTCTACAGTTTAACTTCAACCAAAATTGATTTATGGTTTGAACAAAAGTTAGTGTTGTTTGATACAAAAAAGGCAAATTATGTCACATGGTCTCTGTGACATGTTTTAGCGAGCCTGTGGTTCCCAGGCGCGTTTGGTTCGTTTCGTCCTTCACAAAGTACGGCCTTAAGGAAAATACCTTCAGTTCAAGAATCCATTTGCCAAGAAATCCGAATATTTATTCAAGGTATATATATATATATATATATATATAACTGTACATTATTTACATGCTTTATGGGTTATATTCCATACAACGAAAAAAAAAACCATTATGGTGTATCACCGTGACATCTCATTCTCCTCGCCTTCCAATCTCTAATGTCCTCCTCGTATCCCTTCCTCCGCGAACCCCCCAACGTTTTCGGGGGTTGCATTGTTGACACCTCGTAACGAATGTTCTTTAAGTTCCGCCTCCGAGCATGTAAGAAGGCGTACCGAATATCACCATGTACTTGACAACCAACGACTATCTTACGAGTTCGAGCAAAATGGCGTCGTTGAGGACCAATGTCCTCAAAATGTCCAGTAGTGAGTTTGCAAGGATAAATTGTTCGTTCTCGTACAAGATATCTTACTCGGCTGTCACTTGAACACATACATATACACACGAAAAAGACACAAAAATCATATATAAGTATTTAAAGGGGCCTCTCGTTCGCAGAGATCCTCACAGTCTCCGCTTTCAAATGGTTTGCTTTGACCCGTGATGAAATCAGTTGTAAAAAATGCTTATCATATCTGTTTACGTTCAACAATGGGATGTGTTCAACAATTGGAGATTCCCGTGTCGGAAATACTCGTATCCTTTTAACTTTCGCTTTGATCGCTGACACGAGCATATGTATAGTTTGCATTATGTAATGAAACTATAGTAATGACCTTAAATTAGCTGCTTCTTTCAATCGAAAAGAAGTTCTGACAATTTCAAGGATACCAATATATTCACGTTATTCAGCTTTAAACAAAACACTTTTAATTTGCTCTGTTAAAGATATCAACTTTATAACTCAAAGCAATTTTAAAAGATTATGTGACATGGTATTAATTCAAACTGTTAGAAGTGTGCGGTTCTGTTTTTAAATTAACTTTACTGCTTGATTGGAACTGACACCACGGTTTTCACTCAGACATATTTATGTTATATTCTTGATGTTTCTGCTTCAATTTGTACTCTGAGTTGCCTTTCTATTAGGCTCACTCTAATATAATGTCTGTGAAAATCGGATAGTAAATGGTAATATAATTATTCAAATAACAGTTGTATGTCAGAACTATACTTGAACCACATAGACATGAATAGCACCCAAAATTTTTCCTCATTCATTCCACAGATTTCAAGCTCATTTTTACTTAAATTCACTAAATTCACCAATTTCGTTTTTTACCTGTTTCTGTTTATTTATGGTACATAATTCTGCTCCACAAGTATGAGCTGGCTCAGAGACAGCCAGGTCTTACTTATGGATCAGAATCAAGGACCTTAACTGAAAAACACATACAGAGATTGCAGATAAGTGAAAGAGCATGGAGAAGTGCATTCTCGGTGTAGCCACGAAAGATAAGAAGAGGAACTCGTGGATCAGGAAAATGACAAGAGTGGAAGGCATCATTAAGAAATACTGTATGTGAAGCTGTCTGAGCTCCATATAAAACCACTAGTGTTTCAAATTTTCAATAGTTACTAAAAGTTGATAATTTATTTACAAATTAAAACACACTTAAGTTAAAAAATAACAAAAGGCGAGATCTTTCAGGGTTGCTACAACCCCATCTTCAGACCGATAATTATATGCAGATTATAATGACCATAATGCACTAGCCAGTGCTTGAAGTTCATTACCACAGGTAAGTTCAAAAAGGAAAAAAAACCAAAAGAAATGTTGGGTATGTCATCCTCACCTTGAAATAAGTCCTTGAGTAATAATCTCCATGGGTCCGGGATGTTGAATGGTAGATCGGCATTGGAACATTTAGAGTAACTTAGTGATAAATAAATTCTAAAACTATAAATAAACGAAAATGAAATACTCCACTTGGTAGGTGCAGTGACTAGAATCGTAGTCATTATTCCGCGGAACTCATCGTAATCGAAGTAATATCTCTGAAATAGTAATGTGCTAGACATATTGCTAAAACTGATCGCCGATTGACAACCAAAATACTAGACTGGATTCCAAAGGACAGAAAAAACCAAGAAGAAGACCACATGAGAGATGGATGGTTGAAATTCGAAAGTGTGCTGGTATGGAAAGGGGAACTCTAGCTCAAGGCTGAAAGTTGTCGAAGAAACTTGGGTGGGACTTCCCTCGCTGTCTGATTGAAAATGGTTGTTGGTGAAAGCCATCATCATTATTACCTACGATTAATGCACTACTGGATGAAGGTCTCCGCAAGTTTCTTCCAGAACTGTGTCTTCGGCCAGTCTCCTTCTTGTCACTCCGCCATGCTTTCGAAATTCGTCCACCCCTCTCCCACGTGGTCTTTTCTGGATCTTTTACAGTCCTTGTTATCCAATCTAATATTTCAGTTGTCCATCAATGGTCAATTCTTCTAGCAATACGTCCAGCCAATTGCCATTGCAGGGTATTTACTTTGATAATGACGTCTTCCACTCTTGGCATTGTCTCGATCCACGGGTTCCTCTTCTGATCTTTCTTGGTTACACCAAGCATGCATCATTCCATCCTCTTTTCGTTTGTCTGCAGCCTTTATATATCTTTTCTAGTTAAGGTTCAAGTCTCTGCTTCCTCGTAAGAACTGAAAGGATGTAGTGATTAAACAGTTATATTCTGAGACATAATAGTAAATTATTCTTGAAGATTGTAATATTTATCCCAAATGCTCTTCAACCAGGTTTTATACGCGAAGTAATTTCTTCATCAATGTGCCACTCACCTGATATTTGTTGCTTAAAGTAAAGGTAAATAACAGTTATATCTAGATTTTTCCAGTCCATCGCAAAATTTTTATTTCTTCCAAAAGCACTGTACATCAGTTTTCCGTTCTAAAAGTTGATTTTTGATCCCACTCCTTTACTCTTGTCAGCCAGTTCCTGGATCATACTCTACAGCTTTGAAGAGGTAGTTGAAAAAATGTTTATGTCATGAGCAAACGAAGGCGAGTTAAATGATTTCCATTAATCTTTATCCCCCTTGTCTGTTCCCAGTTCAATGATTGAAAAACAAAATCTGTGATGTGGTATTGAAGAGTTTTGGGAGATATAGTGACACCTTGTCTCACTTCCTTTTCAATTTTCATTGGTGCTGTAGCCTCAAATAGCAAAACCTTTCCAATGGCATTTTCACAGATGTTGTTAATAATGTTACGCTATGCATCTGCAATACCGCAGGATTTCAAAGACATTATAACGGCTGATGGTTTCACGGAATCAAAGGCCTTTTCATAATTAATAAAAGCCGTACGTAATTTGAGTTCATATTCCCTCGTTTTTTCTTTCAGTTATACCTGTCAGTACATGGATATGATCTGTATTGCTACAGTCGCGCCTGAATCCAGCTTGTTCTCTCAGTTGAGCCCGTCTAATGTTATCTTCAAGCAATGTGAAAGAGCGTCAGTGAAGATTTTATAAACCACTGATAGGAGACTGATGGGTATGTAGTTCCTCAGATCCTAAATGCCATTTTTTTATGTTGCAGAATTATTACAGCATTATTTCTATCTTTAGAAATCTTCCATTCCTTGATACATCTAGAGAAATTTGGGCGAGTGTAATTTCTATTTCTTCACTGGTTTGTTGTATAATGTCCACAAAAATTCCATCTTCCCGTGGAGTTCTTCCCTGTCTCATGTTCACAATTGCATTTACAACTTCTGCCGGGAGGACTGGAAGAACTTTGATACTAGCACATTTTTTATGTCCAGAAAAAATGCATCATCTCGTTCACATATTTTTGTGCAAAACATTTTTACTCCAATCCAAATTTGGTCTGTATTTTTTATTACAGGGCCATCTTTTTCTCAGTGACACACCTGTTTTATTCCATTACTGCGACGTTCCTTTGCTTACTTCAGTCTTTTGTTTTTTCAATTGCTTTTCTCATTAGTTTGCAGCAGAATTTCCTTGTTTTCAGTATAACTGCAAACATAAGGAAATCCAGTTGCGAACGAATGAGAAAAGCAACTGTCTTCCGTGAATCAATATATTCCACTTTGGAATTTATATTTTCTGTATTTATCCTCATCTCCCTTCTCTTATGCATCAGAATTGTTTTCTTCCTGATTCTTCACATGCAACTTGTTCTCAGTAACACCTATTTGTTTTTCCTATTTCCATGAGAGCCTTGGCTTGTTTCTTGTTAACTTCGAAGATATCTATTTGTTTTGATGTTAGAATTTCTAGTGCGTAGAGTCAGTTTCTCAGTTTCAATTTGAGAGTATTTTGATGTTTTTTAATGTCGGTTGTGTCAATACATTTTGTTTGCTTTATGAGCTTGTCACGTTCAAGCTCAGTGTTGAGATGCATCTCACATCTCACCATTCTGTGCTCATACTTGTGTTGAACCTGTTTATCACAATGCAGTCTTCCATGAGAAATTTCTTGTTACACACAATAAAATAAATTTCACTTGTCATCATTTTGGGATACCTCCATGTTCATTTCCTCTGTGGCTTTTTATTAAAAAAGGAGTTCATGATGAAAAAACCTTTCTACCTCTGCAAACTCTACGAGAGTATTTCCACGCTGGTTTCTGTTGCCGTCACGGAATTTACCTTTCTAAGTTTTATTCTATTGCTATTGCCCCATTTTCGCATTGAAGTCACCCCTACTGATCTTCAAATATTTCTTGGTCGTGTCATTTAGAAACCGAATTTCCTCACAAAATTCTTAAGTGCGTAAAACTTGAATGATCTGAATCTGGTTTATTTTTCGACTTGGGTAGAGTCAGGCAGCTCTGAGGAGCAAATTTCAACTTATTTAACATTGTTCTTCAGCTTCTTTTTTGCTATAATTCCAATACCACTAGTTCTGCCAGTATCTGTCTCGCTCAGTAGCAGAAGAGATGTTCACTTTTTGATTCAATGAGATCTCCTTTTCTTTTTCTCAGCCCGACGATATCCCACTTGATTCTTTGGGGTTTGCTCCTTCAATTCAAGAAGCCTTGAATCAGAAGATAGAGTTCGTTTGTTGAATGTAGCTAAGGTCAGCATCATCTACCTTCGTGTCGCAGTTCCTAATGCTTTGTCCAGGTACATTCTAGCTACCAGGGACTCAATTCTACCAGGGACTCTTTCTAGATACCAAGGACTACCAGGGACTCAAAACCAAATTTTTTGGTTGTGGAGTCATTTGATCGAAATTGGAAGGGTGGGAGTCAGCCATAACTGACCAGTCTGCCCAATCGGAGTATATTAATTTCTTCATCAATGTGTCACTTTCTTGATATGTGCTGTCCAAGATAAATGTAGGTATCGGTTATCTCCAGCTTTTCCCTATTAACGTGGACGACAAGTAATTTTGCTTCCTATACTTCCAATGGAAAAACTTCTGTACACATTTTCTTCACAAATAATGCGTTCCCAAGGATGAAAATTTGCACATCAATTAAAATGGCTTCGTTTTATAACTTGAAATACTTAATATTTTCTAAAACATAACCATAATTATGCAATCTCACATTTTTTTGTCTACTGACGTCATCAAAGTAAAGGTCGCGCCATCTTTTTTCTGGTTTCAACACCACCAAAGGAAAAGTTATTGATTTTTAATATAATTATGGTTATGTTTTAGAAAATATTAAGTATTCCAAATTATAAAAGGAAGCTATTTTAATGCTTGGGAACGCATTAATTGTGAAGAAAATGTGTACAGAAGTTTTTTCATTGGAAGTATAGGAAGCAAAATTACTTGACGTCCAGCTTAATCAATAAATCTTCATTTCTTGTAAAAGCATTGTACATCAGTTTTGTTTTCTGAAAGTTCATTTTTAATCCCACTTCTTTACTCTTGTCAGCAAGTTCTGCAGCTCTAAAGGGGTAGTTGTGAAATGACTACATCATCAGCAAAACGAATTTGAGTTAAATAATCTGCATTAACTTTTATCTCTTTGTCTTCCCAGTTCAGTGATTGAGTGTCACCTTGCTCTTAATTATGAGATTGAGGTCTGGTCCTGTTGTCACACCACATCGGTCTTTGCGTGAGTTAACAAGGAACGCGTCGGACTCTAAGGCAGGGGGGACGAGAAAATGTGCACTACAGCCTCTGGAACCCTGAGGCAGAGGGATCCAACATTACCTATTCATTACGGTTTCCATTCGATTTTATTGAAAGAAATATTAAAACCTAAAAGAAAAATCTTTGAAATTGCTGTTTATATTCCAAATTTGCAATTATCTAGGTGTAGCGATTGTTGGTGTAGGACGTGTTGTCTTGTTCGCTTTTTTCAACCATTGCAACAGCATTTACATGATTACTTGTGAAACATGCCAGTGTAAATACATATGAGAAAGCAGTAATCCTTTACATATTCGAATTAATGGACACAGGTCAGATATTCGAAGTTACAAGAACAAAAATGATCGCGAAATCTTGCACTTTCAGGGTCATGACTTTAATAATACACTGGCGGAAAGTGAGAAATAAACACCAAGAAGGAGACGACTGATACCAACGAAATATATACAGCATAATAACGAAATTCAGAGGATAACGTGATCAAAACATTATGGCAAAATACAGTTGTATATGCTGGTAAACAGAAAAATAACATTTCCATGTAACATGGTTAGTACGAGGTTGAACTGCGTCACACTGTTCAATTCTGACATGGAGTCTGTCGTACAGATGTTGGATGTAAGCTTGGGGTATTGAGTTCCAAGCATCCCTAACCTGGACGCGTAAATCGGGGATGGTCGTGGCTGGCCGTGGAGACCGGATAAGTCGTTGTCCCATAAAATCCCACACGTGCTCAATGGGGGACAAATCCGATTTACGTGCAGGCCATGGAAGTTGTCTGACACCCTGAAGTGCATGTTGCGTTGCACGTGCCGTGTGTGGGCGAGCGTTATCTTCCTGGAAAACACCACGATGGACCGACCTTACAAATTGCACAACAACATGCTGAATGATGTTGTTGATGTAGGAGGTGCTGTTTAACGTACCCGGTACAAACACTAATTGTGTACGGTAGTGATATCTGATCGCTCCCCACACCAGGAGACCAGGTGTAGGCCCTGTGTGTCGCTGGCGGATGCAAGAAGGGTGGAGACGCTCCCCTGTTCGTCTGCGAACACGCAAATGATCATCGGAGGTACCCAAGCAGAATCTGTTTTCATCGCTAAACACGACAGATCGCCATTGCGTTCTGAAATTGCAGACGTTGGCGGCACCACTGCAGCTGTTCCTGACGGTGGGCTGGAGTAAGAGGTACACATGCCAGAGGCACACGTGCACGTAGTCCTGCATCCAGTAGACTGTTGCGGATTGTTCGCACAGTCACTTCCGGTGCAACGGCAGCTCAGATTTGCGTAGCAGTGGATGTTCTGCTTGGCAACGCCGCTCTTCTTATGCGTCGATCGGTCCGCTGATCAGTCCATCTGTGACTCCCGGTTCCACGTCTTCTAGTGTGGGAATGTTCCTCGGACCATCTACGCCACCATCGTACCATCACCGATACTTTCCGTCCAATTCACTCCGCAATACGACGATACGACCACCCGGCCTCGCGGAGTCTGACTTGGCGACATCGCTCAAAGTCCGATAACTGCTGAAATCGTACACATCTTCCATGTCTAGGCATTGCAGCTTCTTCATGGTCTTCGTACGTGTCCGTACGCCGACGACTGATTATATTCACTTCGCCGTACTCCTTAAATACCACCGACGATAATTTGCATATTATGCCGTGCTGTGGCGTAAGCGCTCACCGGTTGGTCCCGGAATTAAAAATCACACCTACGTAAACTCGACCCAATTAACATATGTAAATTTCATGATCGTCCGCCAATTCCTTCTTGGTGTTCTTTTTTCACTTTCCGCCAGTGTATATCATAGAAATTCTATTCATTGAGCCTATACTGGTAAAAGGGTTGGTTCTTGATAATCTAAGTATGCTACAATTTGAAACTCTATCCGTTTGGTCTTAATGACCTTTTCAATGGAAAACAATTGAACTGGAATAACAACGGAATATATCTCAACTTCAAATACAAACCCTTCCGTAATTCGTTCACTAGACACAGAGGAAAAAAAGATAGGGTTAAAATCCTAATGGAACTGTTGATTTACTACAAATGATGAATGATTTGGATTCCTTGTGTCACAACTTTGTCAAAAAATTGTCAATCAATGATTTCTGGACTTAACAATAGTAAAGGTAAAGCACTTGCCGAAACCTTGAAATACATTTTTAAATGTGGACATGTTTCTCACTTGGTTGAAGATTTCATTAAATACAGAATTTAGAGTTTTCAACTAAAAACTTTGACCATTTTACTTAATCTAGAATTAGGATTTTTACAAGCACACAGAGTCGTCAAAAGGGAAGTTTGATTTCATAGGCTTCGTGAGTTTTGCAATGAGATAAAATACGAGAGTTGTACCGAAAGTAATGCAAAAGTGGGCACAACTTTTATTTATTTACTCACTGACGTCATTCCAATTGCACATGTTCGTAGAATAACTCTTCCTCTACACAAATGTACTACTCAACCTAGTCTCCATCACAAGCAATCCATTTGTGCCATTGTTGAACCCAACTCTAGAATCCTCTTTCAAAACATTCAGGGGTGGACTGTTGTACCCACTTCTTCACAACCAGTTTCACCTCGCTTGTCTGTGTCATCAAATCGTTGTCCCCGGAGACTGTTCTTCATTGGACCGAACAAGTGGAAGTCGGAAGGCGCCAGATCTGGGCTGTACGGTGGTTGGGGGACCACCGACTAGCCTAATCTGCTGATTGTCTTATTTGTTACCAAATATGTGTGTGGTCTCGCATTGTCATGGTGAATGTGGATCCCTTTCAGACTCTTGTTCCGTCTCTTCCTCCTTGTGGCTTCTCTAAGCTTCTTGAGTGTCACAACATAACGATCGCTGGTCACGATACGGCCACGTTCCAGAAAATCCAGGAGAATGATACCCCTATCATCCCAAAAACCAGTCACCATGACTTTCTGTGCTGATTGTTGGCTCTTGAAATCAGGCTTTGGTGAAGAGATTTGACGCCATTCCATGGGTTGATTCTTTGTTTCCGGATCGTAAAGATACGCCCACGTTTCATCTACTGTCACCAGATTGAAAAACACGTATCTTCATTGTCTTCAAACGCCTCCAGCAGATCAGAGAAGACTTCCACCTTCTCTCCTTCAAATCGGGTGTCACCTGCCGAGGTATCCACTTTGCACACACTTTCCGATAACCGAAGTCTTCCACCATCTTCTGTATGGCATTGTGACCACAGTCCAGTTGTGCAAAAAGCTCACGAATTGTGGCTCATCTTCTCTACGCGCAAATCAATTCATCTACTCGCTGACGATTCGTGTCAGTGGTCGCAGATGATGGTCTCCCACTGCGTGGTTTGCCTTCAATGCTGGTTTCTTCTTCTTTACACTTGTTCATCCATCTGTGCATATTGCTCATGTCAAAAGTGTAATCACCGCAAACATTCTGTAGCCTTCTGTCGATGTCGGACAGCCTATACACCCTTCCTTCCTCAAGAACTCAATGACAGTGTTTTGCTTCTGCTTGGAATCCTGTATTTACCTGCAAAGAAGAAGAAGGATTACCATAGAGGAAGAGCAATTTGAATGAGCTCTGTCAGTTAATAAAAACGTAATGCCCACTTTTGCATAACTTTCGGTACAACCCTCGTATATTGTACGTAGTTTGTAACGCATTATTTTTTAGCCGCCGATTCGACTTTAAAAATCATTATTTAGCAAAATCTTTATATTCCTTTAAATCATAATTTTTGGCTTAGTATTTAACGTCATGAAATGTTGTTTATAGGTTTTCTACTTTATACGTTTTAAGGCCACCCCCTAGGAAAACGTATATCCGAGGTTTCACTGCACTTTTAAAGTTATTTCCGGCAAAGAGCTGATATAGAAAAATAATTGTTACAAGCTATATATTTTTGTTGCTCCTTCATTCGGCAAGGCACGAATCCATATCGTATACTCGTTTTTTACTGTCTAATATACGTTAAAGGTAGTTTTCTTAAGTGTATTATGATATGAAATTAAATCTGCCTTGAACAAACTGTCAGGATATGTTCAATATAGAAACAGAACCTGATGCTTAGCGGTACTCAAGGTACTACCAGAAACCACTTTCTCAGTTGTCTGTGTTGCTATTTTCCTAAGGGCGCACCATTTTCGATGACCATGCGCTTCCTACGTTGTGGCAGTTTTACGGGGTAGACCCATTTCACTTTCAGGATGACATAGCCACCTGTCATGTTGCAAGGTCCACCATGGCTTGATATGGTGGCAATGGGGTTAATCGAATTGACTGGCCTGCGCATAGCCCGGACTTTAACACTATCGAGTCCTCTGGGACGAGTTGAAGCGTTGACTTTAGGGGTGCCCCCACCATTCGAAATCGGTGAAGGAACTGACCTGTCTTCTCCAAGCCGAGTGGAAGAAAATACCGCTAGCCGTCGTACAACGCCTGGTTGAGAGTGTGCCCCGGATGGTCGCAGCTGTAATCGCCGCTCGTGGAGGCTCCACCAACTATTGAAGGTCAATAAACTTCGTTTTCCTTTGCTATCACAGTTGTCCAATTACTTGTTGGTAGATAGTGTATATCTCGTCCCTGGAACGCCAGTCACATTCACCATTTCACTATGTAGGACAGACCAACGGCATGACTGAAGCCAGCTGTTTCTTCTCGCAGTTGTACTGTTACGTGAGTTTAGGAGATTTTAGAATGTTTTTTTTTCAAAGTAAAGAAACTGTCAGCTTGTGAAAGTTTGAAGATGTATCGACGGCGGCAAGTGTAATTACACGTTGTAAAACAGTGTTTATGGGCAGTATTTCTCTGTATTGAAGAACCGTTTCAGAAAACGTTAGGTGCTTTTTATCGTTTTATTGGCCTACGCTGCAATCGTATATATTGTCATCCGTAAGGTGCAATGCAGACAGCGAAATTAGCTTATTGCTTAGGTGGCGTCTGAGAAATGCCATCCTGTTCAACCTAGTGCAGAAGCTTGGACGGACACACAAAGAGAAGACAGAGGTCTAGTAAAGAAGAGGGGAACACTTTTCGGGTCTCTGAACTATATAGCCAAAGACAATGAAAACAAGTGAATAATTATAGAGAGTCAGCATGAAACAGCGAATAATTAAGAAACAGAATCAGTAACAAACTGAGATTGAAATAGTTATTTCGTAAAATAATTTAAGGACAACCTGCACATATCAGTTTAAGCAAGTAATAAGTAATTTGAAACCACAACTTTCTGAACTA
This sequence comes from Macrothele yani, assembly GCA_039090855.1. Lineage (NCBI taxonomy): Eukaryota > Metazoa > Arthropoda > Arachnida > Araneae > Macrothelidae > Macrothele > Macrothele yani. Next base: position 85,840,632 of record CM076999.1, read on the forward strand.
TTCTTTGCCCAATGTATTCCACGCCTACAGTACACTTTAGCAGTACTGTCCGATAAACGCATGTCATAATGGAAGTTAGCAAGGCACTCACTCGCAGGTCCAAAAGCGGATGAAATGTATAACATTTATTCCCTGGCGGAAAGTGAAAAAAGATACCAACGAAATTTATACAGCATAATAACGGAATACAGACGATAACGTCATCAAAACATTATGGCAAAATACAGCTGTATTTGCTGGTAAACTGAAAAATAACATTTCCATGTAACATGGTTAGTACCAGGTTGAACCGCCATGAACTGCGTCACACTGTGCAATTCTGGCATTGAGTCTGTCGTACAGATGTTGGATGTAAGTTTGGGGTATTGAGTTCCAAGCATCCTCAACTTGGACGCGTAAATCGGGGATGGCCGTGGCTGGCCGTGGAGACCGGATAAGTCGCTGTCCCATAAAATCCCACACGTGCTCAATGGGGGACAAATCCGGTGAACGTGCAGGCCGTGGAAGTTGCCTCACGCCCTGAAGTGCATGTTACGTTGCACGTGCCGTGTGTGGGCGTGCTTTATCTTGCTGGAAAACACCACGATGGACCGACCTCACAAATGGCACAACAACGGGCTGAATGATGTTGTTGATGTAAGAGGTGCTGTTTAACGTACCCGGTACAAACACTAGTTGCGTACGGGAGTGATAGCTGATCGCTCCCCGCACCAGGAGACCAGGTGTAGGCTCTGTGTGTCGCTGGCGGATGCAAGAATTGTGGAGACGCTCCGCTGTGCGTCTGGGAACACGCTGACGGCCATCGGAGGCTCCCAAGCAGAATCTGCTTTCATCGCGGAACACGACAGATCGCCATTGCATTCTCTAATGCAGACGTTGGCGACACTACTGCAGTCGTTCCTGACGGTGGGTTGGAGTCAGAGGTACACATGCCAGAGGCACATGTGCACCTAGTCCTGCATCCAGTAGACGGTCGCGGATTGTTCGCACAGTCACCTCAGGTGCAACGGCAGCTAGCGGATTTGCGTCGCAATGGATGTTCTGCTTGACAACGCCGCTCTTCTTATGCGTCGACTGGTCCGCTCATCAATCAGTCAGTGACTCCCGGTTCCACATCTTCTCGCGTGGGAGTGTTCCTCGGACCATCTACGCCACCACTGTACCACCACTGATACTTCCCGTCCAATTCGTTCCGCAATACGACGATACGACCACCCGGCCTCGTGGAGTCCGACTAGACGACCTCGCTCAAAGTCCAATAACTGCTGAAATCTTACATGTCTTCCATGTCCAGGCATTGCAGCTTGTTCAGGGTCTTTGCACGTGTCCGTACGCCGACAACTGATTACATTCACTTCGCCGTGCTCCTTAAATACCACCGACGATAATTTGCATATTATGCCGTGCTGTGGCGTAAGCACTCACCGGTTGGTCCCGAAATTAACATCACGCCTACGTAAACTCAACCCTATTATTATACGTAAATTTCATGATCGTCCGCCAATTCCTTCTTGGTGTTCTTTTTTCACTTTCCGGCAGTTTATTGCATACAAATGGTGCTCATGCGAAAATTGGAGGGTGCATGTTTTTTGCTTTGGTAAACAATATTATCCAGATGTAAAACACATATGCGATGTTTACAGCTATTTAGATAAAATTTGATACAGAAGATATTTATTAAGTAGGTTCAGTACTTTTTTTTTTATTAAGAGATTTTAAATCAACGAAGGTAATGTGCTTAGGCGTTTTCGGCACGGGCGGGACGATCCGCAGGCGTTACACTTCTGTCATCACTGCTGACGAAGAAGGCTCGACTATGTAAACTGTGCGAGCGGAACACATGGCTTTGCCTGATTCCGCGCTGAGACTACTGCGGACGAAATTTTCATTCACGAGATCGGAGTCCTGCTGTTGAGAATGATGAAAATGCCAGAAGAGAGTCGTACAGTGTTGTCGGAAAACTGTTCTACAGAGCGTAAAGAGGAACTGAAATTTGGCATAGATCGTATTCTGGCAAAAGATAAAGACAACAGCAACGCCAGGATAAATACAAGTAAACTTTTTTTTCTCTTATTCTTTAGTCATTACACCATTCAGCTCAAGTATAATTACTTTGCTGTATACTCATGATTTGATGCTATCACCTTTAAGTACGACTAGTTAAAATTTGTAAAGAAAATAACTATTAAGCTAAACCTTCTGATTTTATTCCAACTATTAACGACATTAAGTATGTAATGCAACGCTTAAACTGACATACAAATTAAGTATGTAATGTAACGCTTGAACCGACATACTATTTTGGTATAGTAATTGGTGGGCTTACTGAAGACTTAGGCAACAAAATTAGCAAAGCAGTCGTATTCATATATCAGCTGCATAAACTATTTTCCTAAGAAGAGCGTTAGTCAAAGGAGAAAGCAAGCCGTATAGAGACCGGTATTCTTCAACGGATAAATACAAGTAAACTTTTGTTTTCTCTCTTATTCTTTAGTCATTACACCATTCAGCTCTAGTATAATTTGTTTGCTGTATCTTCATTATTTGATGCTATCACCTTAAAGTACGACTAGTTAAAATTTGGAAAGAAAATAACTATGAAGCTAAACCTTCTGATTTTATTCCAACTATTAACGACATTAAGTATGTAATTCAACGCTTAAACTGACATACAAATTAAGTATGTAATGCAACGCTTGAACCGACATACTATTTTGGTATAGTAATTGATGGGCTTACTGAAGACTTAGGCAACAAAATTAGCAAAGCAGTGGTATTCATATATCAGCTGCATAAACTATTTTCCTAAGAAGAGCGTTAGTCAAAGGAGAAAGCAAGCCGTATAGAGACCGGTATTCTTCAACGGATAAATACAAGTAAACTTTTGTTTTCTCTCTTATTCTTTAGTCATTACACCATTCAGCTCTAGTATAATTAGTTTGCTGTATCTTCATGATTTGATGCTATCACCTTAAAGTACGACTAGTTAAAATTTGGAAAGAAAATAACTATGAAGCTAAACCTTCTGATTTTATTCCAACTATTAACGACATTAAGTATGTAATGCAACGCTTGAACCGACATAGCTATTTTGGTATAGTAATTGGTGGGCTTACTGAAGACTTAGGCAACAAAATTAGCAAAGCAGTGGTATTCATATATCAGCTGCATAAACTATTTTCCTAAGAAGAGCGTTAGTCAAAGGAGAAAGCAAGCCGTATAGAGACCGGTATTCTTCAACGGATAAATACAAGTAAACTTTTGTTTTCTCTCTTATTCTTTAGTCATTACACCATTCAGATCTAGTATAATTAGTTTGCTGTATACTCATGATTTGATGCTATCACCTTAAAGTACGACTAGTTAAAATTTGGAAAGAAAATAATTATGAAGCTAAACCTTCTGATTTTATTCCAACTATTAACGACATTAATTATGTAATTCAACACTTGAACCGATTTCAGCGAATTTGGTGTGATAATTGGTGGGCTTACTGAAGACGTAGGCAACAAAATTAGCAAAGCAGTGGTAGTCATATATCGGCTGCATAAACTATTTTCCTAAGAAGAGCGTTAGTCAAAGAACAAAGCAGCCCGTATACAAACCAGTATTCTTCTACGTTAGTAACAGTTAGAGGCGTAGTAATAATCTTGTTAGACGAGAGTAGGTCAAAGATGTGATAGTAGTAAGAAGGATAACAGAGAAAACACATTCAGTTTCATGACAGGATTAGTTATCGGATCTGTATTGGGTACATATTCTGTGTAAGATAAAGCTGATGAAAAACTAAGTGGTTTCGGCATGTTTGTCGTAAGGGAGAGAAAATATTTCTACGACAGGTGTTACATTCTAAAAATGCCTAATAGCAGAAAGAGGAAAAAACCGATACAAGATAGACTAATAGTTTTAAACTGGTTGCCAATGCTTCAGGTAGTAATTTTTCGCAGACATGACATATCTTACAATAGCCCGACACATAGCGTGAAAATTTGTAGATAATGGGAATCAATATTTTATTTTATTACTTATTTATATTTCCAGTTCGTCATTTTAACAGTTTTGTATGTGTGTGTGTGTGTCACTATCCTGAATAATTCCACAAAACAGATGAAATACGACAAATAACAGTGAAAAATGTTTATTCGCTGTAGAACTACGTGTACTAGATCTTTACATATTATTTTGACTGCTTACATTGACGAATAAATTTAAAGTAGGAGTTAAAATAAAGCCAAAGCTGCCATTTGGAAATTGTTCAGAAAGAGAAAGCACACAGCAATCGACTGTAAATCGCATTACGAATTTGGTAATGGATACGACATTCTCCAAATAACTCAAAAACGTAGGATCTCCATGTAAAGAAACTTTTTTGAAAGTGGTTAAACTCCCACTGAGTAATTTATAAGAATTTTTTCTCCAACACAGAAATTTAAATTACGAATTTGCCTGGAGGTGCAATGCTATCTGTGCCTAATAAACACACTAAATCTTTGTCAGGTTAAGGGAGACATTTTAAAAGCTGAATTTCAGAACTTCATCAATAATTTATTTTAATTAGATGAGCAATCTGTGCACCTGAAGCTCATAAACTGATTTTGTACTTACTATTGGAATGTCACTGCAACATTCAAAACAGAGTTTTATTCATAGAGCTTTACAGAACCTTAATTGTTTAGAACGAAATTTTAAGATACTTTTCACACTACTTCACCTTTTACGTTCCACTAATAACATTTCTTAATGAGGTAGTGTCATTAATTTTGTGTCACAAAACAAAACACAGGATGAATTTGTACAGATATTTATTACGTGTCAACACTAATTCCAGTAAAACAATTCAACTGCAGACATTTATAGTTATAGAGCTAAACCTGCATAAAATTATAATTGTTATGTGATCTTGGAAACCCTATCGATTCGATTTTCTGCTTAAATTCGTATGTAAGTCATTACTTTCTCTTCTGTGTGAATGTGTTCCTTTGTGAGTAACAACTTATAACCTTCTGCCGGTGGTGAGATTCGAAATCACGACCCCTTACTCCGAAGTGCCTCTCCTCCCAACTGAACAACGCCTGACGGTTTATCTCTGCTTCATTGTTGTTTTAACTCATGCATCACCTTATAGTATGACATCTGCGTCATATGTAACCGGGGCTTCCATGTTTATCAGAAGCGAGATTCTGTAGCCATTTTTAGAGATGGTGAATTGTAGTCATTTTCTTTCAATTCCCGCCATTTGTATGGGAAGGGCAGCGATAGGCAAAGTACTTCTTTCCTCATGCGTCGCAGCAGAGAGGGTGTTAGATTTATAGTTTCGTCGATGTGAGAATAATGAAACTGGACATTATTGCTTTTCAGCTGTCCAAAGCAAAGCTGCGAAGCAAGTAGAGGAGGCATCTTTAGGTTGTGGCTTTGCTTAGGAGGAATTTTCGTTGGACTTGACACGGGGGAGAGTTTTGGGTTCGGGGGTCGACTATCGGGGAAGAGGAGAGCAGAGAGAACTCGGTGGCAGAAGATCAACGAAGCGAGAGATCTTTAGCAGGGGTGCAATATCTTCGGGACGAAGGGAAGAGGGAGAAATGAGGCCGATGATAAGAGAGACGGAAAGAGATCATGAGGGGTTAATATGCAGAAAGAACGGAGATCAGCACCAGGCTTAAAGACATTCCCCGTAACATCTAAATAAAAGTTTTCCCCACTCCAAAATTTAGCCTCAGCCGACTCACTTTTCTATACTTTGTATTGTATTTATCTGCTGCAGTTGGGAGAATTACGGATTATACCACCGATGCCGAACTTACTGCAAAGGAAGCATCAACGAACCCTCCACACAGGGCGCTGTGATAGAACTCAGCGCCCAACCCTGTAACACATACTACGTAATACGTTACAGAGTAAATGTTCGTATGCGTTTATGTGAAAAATAATGCTTTGGTAAATGATTATTTTTAAAAGTAGTAGTACCTATGCAAACTACGCTAAGGAACAGTGATTTCATTTGTAGTTAACTGTTCTTACGGAATTTTTTTTTTTTTTTTTTTTTTTTTTGCGATGCGCTCTGTTTTCCAAAGTTTTGAATTCTAGTGGGTAGCACTCTTTTCAGGCAACGATCGGTTATTCTGGTATTTGATTTTCTATCAGAGGCAAATGGATCTACCAAGAATTTGAAACAAGCATTGGGTTTAGGTCACTGCTAAGTCGTAGCATTTTTACTGAAGTGAAGCAATTAAATAATGGCCATCTTGTTGATTCTTAACGCTGCTGGTTAACTGCAGCCAAAGATATCGTTACGTGAGAGACTTGAACCTAAAAAATGTTAACACATCTGCTTATGTGACATTTTCAGCTAACAGGAGTCATTCAGGACATAGGTTCACGTTCACTTATGACATTACGATATAAACCGATCTTCTCTTGCTTTTTCTTTTTGTTTCAATCTGTCTCGTCTTCTTTCTATCCTCCTGTTTGTTAACTCTCCGTATCTCTCTTTTTTCTCATTCTGCATCTCCTTCTATCTCTTTCTGTCTCTACTGTAGCTCATTGCTCTCCTTTGTTTCTTTTTCTCTCTGTCAGTAGTTTCCACTTTATGCCTTTATCATTCCCTTTCTTTCCCCTTTTATACTCCTTCTCTATCTACGACTCAACTTCTTTCGGTGTCTCTTGGAACATCTCTCCCTCAGCTTCTTTGTTGTCACACTGTCTCTCTAATTACCTCTTTGTTACTTTCTTTACTGTAGTTTGAAACTTCATATTCTCTTTTCCAGTGTTTTCTGGTACCCTCTTTTCACTGTCAATCGCCCTTATTGCTTCTAATCCTACATACTTCTGTTCCTCTCTCTGAATATTTATCAATATCTCTCTGTGCATTTTCTTTTTTTCATTTATTTCTCTGAATATTTGCATGTTGTGCATTTTTTTGCATTTACTTCTATGAATATTCGCCTGTTTCTCCTCTCTCTCTCTCTCTCTCTCGCTCACTCTAATTTATTTTTATCTACCTCTCCCTATTGTACCTACTGATTTGTCACTGATTTTTATTGATTTTATCTACCTCTCACTGTTGTACCTTTGATTTGTCACCGACTTTTATTGGTGCATGTTTGCGATATGCTGAACCACAGTTCCAGATTTTGGTTCCATCACTTTCTACAATAGATGGCCTGCAACACTAGCTCTACGAAGCTAAATGGTGAATGTCTCAGGACTCTATAAGACGTCTGTACAACTCGATTTCGCAGAGGGTAGCCAAATGCATTTACTTCATACTTGCATTGCTCTGTAAGCCTGCCCTTTCGGCATTTCTTTATTTCTTACAATCTAAAAATTATCGTTTTTCTATTTGTCTACCAACTTCTGTATCCAGTAAATTTCGCCGAATTTGCGACACTACTTCTAGTATTACAACACTTCTTTTCAGAGGGCGTTTTTGCAGTATTGTTTGTCATCCACACATATCCCTGAGAAGCTTCCGTTTTTAGAGTTTAACTACCTCTATTAATGCCTTTAAATACAGAAGCGAACAAAAGTATTTGGCGAAACACTTTTTCGAAAATATTTTTTTTCTGCGGGACTAAATCGGGTCATTTTGGGATATGATATGTGCTATTCAGTTGTAAACATGACCCATATGCAGATGGATCGGAAACCTTAACACAGATCAGGTACCGAGCTTAATAGCAAAGATCATACAAATTGACCAACTAAGTAGGTGTGTATCACATTCATTTATTGCAACGATAACAGAAAAGAAGTACGAGAAAACGACAAAACAATAACTAATATTTAGTGGGATAACCACGAGATTTAATAACACCTGCACAAAGGGCCGGCATCGAGTCCACTAGCTTCTCAACGGTGACCTGCGGAAATCGTGCCCATTCTGCAGACAGCTGGTGGAACTTCTGGGCCCTATTCCAGCAGGTTTTCTTCGCACATCGTTACCCCAGCTCCTCCCACATGTCCTGGGGTTGAGGTCTGGAGATGGGCTTGGCCGGTCTAGAAGTGTGACCTGTTGCTGCTGGAAAGCTGCCTTCGCTACTCTGGATGTGTGCTTCGGGTCGTCTTGCTGCATGATCCATCCGGATGGCATGTTCTGGTTTACCCATGGGAAGACATCGTTGATGAGCATGTTTGTGTACCTCTGGCTGGTCATTAAGCCATGAATCTTGATGATAGGGCCCATTCCATTGCGAGAGAATGCGCCGTAAACCATGAGCGATCCTCCTCCGTGCTTGACAGTCGGCTGAATGAACTGGGGGTTGAATCTCTGACCACACGGACGTCGTACGTATCGGATGCTAACACTTCCGAACAAGTTGAACTTTGCTCTCGTCGGTGAAAAGCACCTTACTCCAGTCCGCTGCGGTCCCGTGTCGATGACGGCGCGTGAACACGACTCTGGCTCGTCGATCCTTGACTCCGATGAGTGGTTTCTTGGTGGGGCGTCTTCCATTCAATCCAGCAGCAATGAGACGACGGGAGATGGTCATTCGGCTGACGTTCAGGTCGTCGCTGTCGCGGAATTCGGTGGCGATATCCACAGCAGTCAAGGTGGGATCAGCACGAGATCGACGGAGAATGCGTCTATCCTGACGCAACGTATTGGAACGAAGCCTACCTCATCGCGGACTGTTCTCGAAGGTCCCAGTCTTCTAACAACGTTGCAGGATAGCTGAAATGGACTGGTGTCGGATCATCAAGGCCCTCGCAATGTCGGTGACGCGCATTCCGGATTCCATCATGTTCACGGCCTCTTGGCGAGCTCCAACAGGGATCTCTGACTTTTTACCCGTTTCTGAAAACCCAAGAGTGACTTATTATCATACTACACATCACAAAACTCACAAAAATCACAAGAAAAACATTAATACATGCAGCAAACAAATGGGTAATAATTGGCCACTCTTGAATATGGCACATTTCGAACGACAAATTTGCTCTGAGCGAAATACAAGCTACGCGGCATTGTAACCCACGAATCAACACATATCATATCCCAAAATGACCCGATTTGGTCCAGCAGAAAAAATTACGGTCGAAAAAGTGTTTCGCCAAATACTTTTGTTTGCTACTGTATATGTGGAATAACCCATCCTTCGTTCCTTAAGTCAGAACCACGGGTTCCAGAAACGAACAACCAGCGCTGGAAGTGGAAATCCAATATCCGTGTCTGCCAGCGGGTTTCGGGCACACGAACCAAAAACCCAGGCTGGTGCCCTCGGCCACTGAATCCCTGGATGATTATCAGCGATTACCATGTGATGTCCAACCACAGTGTGAGTATATACATAGGTAAATCAAAACGTAAAATCAATTTGAAAATTAAATGGTAACGGCAACCGATAGAAGCTGACGTAAAGGAACATATTCGCAGTGGCTTATGGGTCGTTCGAACATGCATCTCGTAGCGTTTAGCCGTTATTCTAGTCGAAACCAAGATCAAATGAATGTGGACTCTCCGTTGCGGGATTGCACCGTTGTTGAACAACGCGCCATAGTGAGATTTCTTTGGGCAGAGGGAGTGAAACCTGTTGAAATGTACCGAAGGATGTTCGCTCAGTGCGGAAGTGAAAACAACATGACTCAACGAAAAATTTATGAATGGCTTTAAAGGTTTAAATCGGGAAGAGCAAATTCAACCGACGAAGCTCGATCTGGTTGGCCATCAACATCGCGCGCACAATTTAGAATCGACAGGACCAATGGCTTGATTAGAGAAGACCGACAGAATGAGTTGTCAGCTGGATATCCGCTATGGATCCGCACATGCCATAGTGCATGATGTCTGGGGATGCCGTAAATTTTGTGCAAGATGAGTACCCAAACAGCTTACTGATTTGCACAAGCAACAGCGTTTAGAGGTTGCGACCCAATTCCTAAAACGTTATGAAGAAGATGAGAGTGTTTTGGAGCGGATTGTCACCATCGACGAAACATGGATTCATCACTGTGAACCGGGAAGCAAGACACAAAGCATGCAGTGGAAACACTCGTCTTCTCCAGTAAAGAAAAAATTCAAACAACAGCCCTCCGCTAAGAAAATCATGCTGGCCTTCTTGTGGGACATGAAGGGTTCTATTATAGCGCATTCTGAGGAACACAGACACTCAGTGACAAGAGCAACGTACTGGTTTTTTTTATTGGGGGTTTAACGACCACCGGGAACAACTCGATGTGCTATAAGTAGTCGCCCGTCGCTTATTTAGAATCACTGTTCCCAGGGAAGTTAGAGAGCCAGTGCCACCAGACAAACACAACATCCACGCCTCACCGAAATTCAAACCCTGACCAATCTCGGACGAAAGATCTGAAGACATCGCTTAGACTACTGTGCCACCACGATGGCCAAAGTACCGTGCTATATTTAGAAAGAAACTGAAACCAGCAATTCACAGAAAAAGAAGAGGCATTCTGTGAAAAACAGTCTTGCTGCAGCATGGTAGCTGCTGCCACGGTGGAGGCAACGCACCAACTGCTGTGTGAACGTCGTTTATATTCTCCGAACTGCCCTGATCTGGCGCCATGTGATTATAACGCTTTTTGACAACTTGAAGAGGCTCTACATTGTCACAGGTCCACCTCTGATGATAAGAATAAGGAAGCAGTGCAGACCTAGATTCGGGAGCAGCCGAAAAGTTTGTTCTTCCAAGGAATGGAGAAGCTAGTGGAACGATACAAGAAGTGCATCGACCTGCAGGGGACTATGTAAAGAAGTAACATAAACGTTATGTTCATTTGCCCAGAATTACCGGTATTAAAGGGTTTGTTGCTTTTACGTCTTGATTCTTCCTCGTATTAACCCCTTAACCGACTGGAACGAATTAACTCGGGGTTAGCAAATATGGCTTATATCAGCTCGATTGAATGAATTCGCTGTCTAAGAAGTGGACTGAACGAGATGAAACGAGTGATCCTACCCATCAGAGAGCGTTGCATGTTTGAATCACTTGCTTCTACGCAGTGGCATGATGTCCGAGCAAGAGAAACTAGCTGTTCCTCTTCGGGGCTTCAGTCATGAAGCAGACAATAAGGTACCAGAGAGAGAGAGAGCGAGAGAGAGATAGCGAAAGAGAGACAGCGAAAGAAAGAGAGAAAGGGAGAGCTAGCGAAAGAGAGAGAAAAAGGAGAGAACGAAAGACAGACAAAGAGAGAGAGAAAGAGAGAGAAAGAGAGAGAGAGATAGCGAAAGAGAGACAGCGAAAGAAAGAGAGAGCTAGCGAAAAGAGAGAGAGAGACAGACAGACAGAGTCAGAGATAGATAGAGTGAGAGACAGAGGTACAGAAAGAGACAGAGAGCTAATGAGACAGAAACAGAGAGAGGCAGCGAGAGAGGGGAGAGAGACAGACGTACAGAGATAGAGAGAGTGAGAGACAGAAAGAGACAGAGATCTAATGAGACAGAAACAGAGAGACAAGGAAACAAAGAGAGGCAGTGAGAGAAGGGGAGAGAGACAGACATACAGAGATAGAGAGAGTGAGAGACAGAGAGGCATGAGACATAGAAAGGCAGAGAGAGAAAGAGATGCAGAGACATAGAAAGGCAGAGAGAGAAAGAGAGGCAGAGACAGAGAAAGGCAGAGAGAGGGGAGAGAGACAGAGAGAGACAGACACACACAGAGAGTCTTAGATAGATAGAGAGAGAGACAGAGAGACAAGGAAACAGAGAGAGGCAGAGACAGAGAGGGGGAGAGACAGAGAGAGACAGACACACACAGAGAGTCTTAGATAGATTGAGAGAGAGACAGAGAGACAAGGAAACAGAGAGAGGCAGAGACAGAGAGGCAGAGAGTGGGGGAGAGAGAGACAGAGAGAAACAGACACACAGAGAGAGTCATAGATAGATAGAGTGAAAGACAGAGAGGCAGAAAAAGACAGAGAGCGAATGAGAGAAAAACAGAGAGACAAGGAAACAGAGAAAGGCCAAGAGAGAGTTGGGGGAAGAGAGTGACAGACAGAGAGCTAATGAGAGAGAAACAGTAAGGCAAGGAAACAGAGAGATACAAAGACATAGAAAGGCAGAGCCAGAGAGAATAAGACGGTGAGACAGAGAGAGAGAGAGAGAGAGAGAGAGAGAATTTATGCCCAGTGACAGGTTTGTGGTTGATACTTCTGATATGAAAAGGCGAAAGGAAACGTTTTGCCACAGCTTTCGTAAATTCAGATCTCTATGAGAAAATATAGGTTTGGGAAGTACAGAAAAGTGTGGGCAGCATTTGGCCCAGATACATCGGCGGCCGTTTAAAGGGTTAATAAGACGATAATATAACAGAGTTCCAAGGAATGCTGTATTAAACTCTAACACATAAGCAACACCAGCCAAAAACATGAAAGCTCACAGGATGATAATGCAAACATTATTATCTCGTATTTCAGTAAGGGGTCTCCAGAACATGCGGATAACAAGTACAGAACATGAGGATAACAAGTAGAGAACATGCGGATAACGTTTCGTGAAGTTATGTCGTAGTCTTGTGTCATTAGAATAATCATGTCCAAAAATTAAGAATCAACGACAAAAGGCTGAATTTCGGGTTTGCAAGTCGTTGGTTAGCGGTAAAAATATTCTGACGTTATCCAAACACATAAAAACAAGCTATGTGAGAGGGCTTGGTCATATGAAAATTGTCAGGAATTACGTGACTGCTGTGTAATGCCGATAGGCGATAAAAGCTGAAGCGAGCGTAAGAGGGAAGAAAGCGTTTGTTTCGCAGGTGTTGAAGTGTGGATGTGACCTTTTTTGTTGTTATGGCGACTTGTAGTACAGTACATCTAAAAGAACTCATCTGGATGATATTACTCGTGGTGTAATTGTTTGTAAACTAGAAGATGGGAGGAGGGGGGGGCAACGGTGGACGTAGCGAAGGAGTTCGGAATAGCCCAGAGCAGTGGTTCACAAAGTGTGCGCCGCGGCGGCCTGGCACAGGGGCGCCGCAAACTATTACAACATTTTTATAATTTTATTTCCATTTTCAATTCATGTGATAGGACGCGACACCTGGTGCAAACCAGTAACTCATTTAGTAATAACTGTTTGAAGAAGCATCTACAAATGGTTACTAGATGGCGCTCTACAAAAATGTTACAAGCGTGAGCTTTCCCCGCACGATTGCTGCCCGACGAGACTGATGTGACGTGCCTGCCCAGCAGGACGCACACGACATAAAGGCAGATAGCAGCAACAACGAACGTCTGCGTAGCTCAGTTGGTAGATCGTCTTGTTCCGGAATAAATAGACTCGGGTTCGATTCCGACGTGGACCAAAAATGAAGAAGAAATTTACTTCCTTATAGGTGGCTGTATCCAGTTTGAATCCCAGATTTGAGAAAATATGTGATGATCAACAGGCTCATCCATCCCACTAAATATAATTAGTTGAATTTTTCAATTACATTTTTTAGGGATCTTCAATATTTGTTTTATTTATTTTTACCTAAGTGTACTTGTTAGAATTTGACATAGGTCGCCTTGGGAAAACCTGGATTCAGCAAAGGCGCCGAGAATCGAAAAAGTTTGGGAACCACTGGACCAGGGCGTAGTATCGCGGGTCTGGGAGAAAACTTCTGAATATAAAAAAGCTACTAGAAGCAGTAGTGGTCGACCAAACGAAACTACTCCATCACAAGATTGTTCTTCTGTCCTATCAGCTAAAAGATCTCGCCAAATAACTGTTGGCAAATTAGCAAAACAGCTGGAATCAAGCGCGGGAGCCAAAATATCGCGTCAAGCCGTGTGAAGGCATTTCAATAATTTCGGATTGTATGCCCAAATACCTGAACCGTGTGTTTCATTGACCCAAGCACACAAAACAACTTTCTGTCGATGATGTCGTAACACTCCACGTGGAGTGAAGAATTATGGGCCAATGTTCTGTGCACAGACGAAAGCCCATTTTGTGTATCGTCTGATACTAGGAGGCAACAAATCTGGCGAGAACCCAGTACCAGCTTTTAGCAAGAAACATCATAGTAATTGTCCGTTACACGGGTGGTGGGGTAACGGTCTGATCTGGGATTTTGGTCAATGTGCGTACAAAGCTACTAGTAATGAAGTGAGGGTCAATGAAGGCCCAGAGTTACTGTGAAGAGGTCATTATAGAACTTGTAAGGAGGTTTTGAGGTGCTGCGGGAAATTCTTTCCTTTCTATGGACGATAACGCTCGTCCTAATGGATCATCATGTGTTGATTAATTGTTGGGAAGCTAGGGTATCGACCGAATGAATGGGCCTGCGTACCCGGACCTGAATGGAATCGAAAGTGCTTCGGACGCTCTGGAGAGTCGCGTTGTTGAACGCGATCTCCCACCTGGAACTAAAAATAACTGATAATGCCGCTGAAAGAAGAATGGAGAAACGTACCTCATAATCTTCTGGATAATCTCGTGAAAACTACGTGCCACCGATGTCAATCCTGACTGGACGTATACCCTGTTAAAATGATCCATGAAAAACTATTAATTTTTTTCTGTCAAGTTTTGTAATTGTGAGCCAATGTCAGAAAAGTAGTAGTATGAGTCATTTTCTTGTAGGACTTCCGTCCACAGTGAGTAGATTTTAGGTCCCAGCCACCTATAATGAGTTCGCCTTTTGGGCAGGACACAGAAACGGAAGGAATGAGAGCAAGTCTAGTGACTTTGACAGAACAGTTTGTAGTGAGATTAGAGTACAGTAGATGGCGCCACCGTACAGGTACGATGTTGCACATAAAGGGGTGAGAGAATTTCAGGTGAGGGGCATAGGAAAGGATACCGATTTAACCAGTGGGTCCAGCCTGGGGGCCGTCCCTTAACGTGCTCGTCCTATGCATGGCGAATATTTAGTGATTGTTAGCAAATTACACCACCTCCATAAGATCAGCCCAGGATCGAACCTCAGAACCTTGCATTGGTAGTCTGAACTGCTAACCACTGAGCCATTCGCGGCTCAATGTCAGAAAATGGTATGCTTTGTTCTTTTATCTATTTAATGTGTTAATAAGCACACATTCATGCTAATTCATGAGTGTACATATCCTTTTCATTTTTGCTTACTTTTTATTAAAATATTTTGATCCACATCCCGTCGAAATAAAAGAATGCTATGAAAAGTTTCACAGTGCTTCTGTTATTGCTGAATAATTGTACTAAATTTTCAAGCAGTATATTTGTACGTGTCTGCCTACGTTCTTTTTTTTATGAAAACAGGTGTACAGAGGATGTTCACACATTTTTAAAAATATTTCTCAGCAATATAACTAATGTTTAAAATGAAATTATTTGTTTCTTAAATGTTCTGTCCGATAGCCCTTTCTCTGGAGTATGAACCTACATCTACATTTTCAAAATAACAAGGCATTTCTTAAAATTAGTAGTGGTATTTTATTCCACTTTTCTTTAGGGCCGCGGGTGGCCTAGTGGTTAGCGTTCGTGACTGCCATGGAGATAACCTTAGGTTCAATCCTGGGCAGGTATGAACGTTCGAACCACTAAATACCCGCCGTGCGTCGGATGGGCACGTTAAACCGTCGGACCCCTGGTTCTCGCCCCCTGGTAATAAATAAGGGCGTCTTCTTCCACCTTTCTACCTCGGTTCCGTGTGACTTTTCTATCGGGCACTCTAGCTCAAATCTCCTAGCTTCCTATTTCTAAGGGTTGTTTAAGACCTGGGGTCAGACACTTCCTACCAAAAATCCTCTACATATGATCTGATTCCACTTTTCTCCCACTGCTTTCCGTAGTCCAATCATTGTTTTAGGCCTGAGCGCTGTTTTTGGAAGTCGGAAGGCGCAATAATCCATTGGTGAGACATCAGGGGAGTTTCAATGAAGATGAGCAAAAGGTATGGAATTGATACCCGTCTCTTTTTTCATTTTTCGTGAAATAGAATGGTAGATTTGGATGTATGACTAGTAGCCTTATCATCATGCAGTGCTACTCTTTGGAGGCTCTGGAGATAAAGGAATGATATTTCCTCTTTAAATATAGCAGTTAAAACATTACTTTGTTAATATATACAATTTATTTTGACATTCTTTTCAACTTTCCTTAACATTAATTTTCCATTGTATGAGAAACCAGTAATAATAATGAATCCTTTTTAAACAGAAGTATCGCTCCTTCCACGTTCCAGCAACCCACAGCAACCGAAAAATTGTTATTCGGTCACCCCGGGAAATTGAATCCACGGATCTCTTGATATCTAACCGAGCGCATCAGCCTTACAACATGGTGGCCAACAATCTACGGTGCTGTGTGTGTTTTCAGTCAGCTTCTGACATCATAAATCCGTATATATCCAGTGCAGTTAATACCTCCCAGATGGAGAAGACTTCTCAGTAGCTGAGCCCATCTTACGGATTTATGATGTCAGAAGCTGACTTAATAATACACATAGCACCGTGCATTGTTGGCCATCGTGATATAAGGATAACGCGCTCAGTTAGATATCGAGAGATCTGTTGATTCAATTCCCCGGCGGTGACCTAATAACAATTTTTCGGTTGCTGTGTGTTGCTGGAACGTGGAAAGAGCGATATTTTCTGTTTATTTACTGACGCCACGTATTTGAAGGATTTTTCACATGAATCCATTACTGAAATTGTCTTTGGATTCTTGGAACCAAGTTTGTAAGCCTTTTTCTTGTTTTTTGTGAGAGGAAATGGACATATGTTGTTATTGTCGACTTGTGTTTTGTAGATCTATGCTTCATCAATCAATAGTCTCAATCAATTTCTTCTGTCTCCGCCTAAGTAATTTTCATACAGCGCTCAGTCACTTGCCTCGTCAAAAGGCGGTAAACATTATGTTTTGGGGTTTTTTTATTATTTTTAAATTCAAATCTTTGTTGATTACCTTGTTTACAGTTAATACAGAGATTTTCGATGACTTAGTGATTGCTCTTTGGGCTGGTGGATTTTTGTTTAAGACCAGAGGCCTCATTTTTGAAACAGTCATAAAAGTAAATACCTTCTTTGGATATTCGTTTCCTTTTTCCTGCTAAAAGCAATGCTTGACATTTCTTTCCTCTATTATTAATAATATTGCTTATTTTGCATTTAGAACTGTTAAATCCATGATTTTCACAGTGTTGCATTTTTTTATTACAGAGTACAAACATTTTTCTCCGTTAAGAGCTAAAACATAATATAAAACACTGGCGGAAAGTGAAAAAAGAACACCAAGAAGGAGACGTCTGATACCAACGAAATTTATACAGCATAATAACGGAATACAGACGATAACGTGATCAAAACATTATGGCAAAATACAGCTGTATTTGCTGGTACGAGGTTGAACCGCCATGAACTGCGCCACACTGTGCAATTCTGGCATGGTGTCTGTCGTAAGTATTCTGGCATGGAGTTTGTTGGATGTAATTTTGGGGTATTGAGTTCCAAGCATCCTCAAACTGGACGCGTAAATCGGGCATGGTCGTAGCTGGCCGTGGAAACCGGATAAGTCGTTGTCCCATAAAATCCCACACGTGCTCAATGGGGTAACAAATCCGGTGAACGCGCAGGCCATGGAAGTTGTCTCACACCCTGAAGTGCATGTTGCGTTGCACGTGCCGTGTGTGGGCGGGCGTTATCTTTCTGGAAAACACAACGATGGACCGATCTTACAAATGGCACAACATTGGGCTGAATGATGTTGTTGATGTAGGAGGTGCTGTTTAACGTACCCGATACAAACACTAGTTGTGTACGTGAGTGATAGCTGATCGCTCCCCACAACAGGAGACCAGGTGTAGGCAGTGTGTGTCGCTGGCCGATGCAAGAAAGGTGGAGACGCTCCCCTGTGCGTCTGCGAACACGCATACAGCCATCGGAGGCTCCCAAGCAGAATCTGCTTTCTTCGCTGAACACGACAGATCGTCATTGCGTTCTCCAGTGCAGACGTTGGCGACACCACTGCAGCCGTTCCTGACGGTGGGCTGAAGTTAAAGGTACACATGCCAGAGGCACACGTGCACGTAGTCCTGCATCCAGTAGACCGTTGCGGATTGTTCGCACAGTCACCTCAGGTGCAACGGCACCTGGGATTTGCGTCGCATTGGATGTTCTGCTTGACAACGCCGCTCTTCTTATGCGTCGATCGGTCCGCTCATCAGTCCGTCTGTGACTCCCGGTTCCACGTCTTCTCGTGTGGGAATGTTCCTCGGACCATCTACGCCACCATCGTACCACGACCGATACTTCCCGTCCAATTCGCTTCGCAATACGACGGTACGACCACCCGGTCTCGTATAGTCCGACTAGAAGACCTCGCTCAAAGTCCGATAACTGCTGCAACCGTACACGTCTTCCAGGTCCAGGCATTGCAGCTTCTTCAGGGTCTTCGCACGTGTCCGTACGCCGACGACTGATTACATTCACTTCGCCGTACTCCTTAAATACCATCGACGATAATTTGCATATTATGCCGTGCTGTGGCGTAAGCGCTCATCGGTTGGTCCTGAAATTAACATCACACCTACGTAATTTCGACCCCATTAACATATGTAAATTTCATGATCGTTCGCCAATTCCTTCTTGGTGTTCTTTTTTCACTTTCCGCCAGTGTATATCCACAGCTTGTTATTAGTTTCGATTCTTTGAACTGTTTTTATTTTCTGTTATTTCTTATGAAAAATGTTCCAAAAATAGATGAACATGCTCTGTATTTACCAGTGAAGCTGCATATTTGTATCTCTGAAAAGACTGAGTTTACGGAAAGAAGAAAAAAATTCTGTACGTATATATATCATCACCATCATCAGTCATATCACTATTGGTCTCAAGTGACCTGCGGTACTTCCATCACTATCTTATAGACTTTTCAGTCTTTTTCCAGAACTTAACAAATAAATCTTCATTTTGTTGCTCTGACATATTCTCTAAGACAATCTTCCCACCAAATGCTTGGTATACGTCCGAGAAGGGTCCGTGTTCGAATTCTGGTGAGGCATGAATGTTGTTTTTGTCCTACGGCGGAGGCTCTCTCCCTTCATGGAACCAGTGACCCTAAATTAAGAACGGGCGACTGCTTATAGCCCGTTGAGTTGCTGACGATGGTTGTTACACCTTCAATTAAATAAAACAAAATCCTTGGTTTTCGTCGAGGCTTCCAGTCCTAGTCCAGTACAAGTGTAGGAAACTTATTCTTTCGCACTTTGGCCGTATGATCGGCTGATGTCGCCTGGCTTTCATTACTTCAACTACCTCGTTTTTTCAAATAGTTTTTCAAGTTCATCATATCTTCCGACTCGCTTACAGGCCGAAAGGTTTTTGAAAAAATGACTGTTTTTCAAAGGGATGGAGGTTTAGCTTATACGCAAGTCAATTGAAAATATAGGTAACAATTTGTCTTAAGGCACATGCTCTCTTCCTTCCCTGGAACCAGAAACCCTAAATTAGGGACGGGCGACTGCTAATAGTCCATCGATTTGCTTACAGTGGTCGTTATAACCCCCCCCCCCCCCCCCGAAGAAAACGAAATGAACAATAAAACAGTGGAAAATAAAAATTCGCTTAAACATTAAAAAATTTTACTTATTTCCTTACACTCTATTACTCAAATCTAATGTTTTCATCTGATGAAAGCAAAGACGGTAGTCTGTTGTGTTCTGCAAATATATTGATACGAAAATTGGGTACAAATTAATTAACTATAAAAGGGGGAACGGACTCGATAGGCGTGGTTAAATTATGATGATGATTAAATTAAATATTTGGCCTGTTGCAAAATTAACTGGAAAAATTAGCACATTTAATAGGGGAAGTCGGATAATTTGCTTTAGCTGGGTGGAAACAAAGAAATTGAGAGATCGCCTTTGGAGGCTCACTCAACAACAAGGAGACCTTCATAAATACGCGTTCAAGCATAGGCGGCGGAGCCTATACGGAAGGTCCGGCTATAGCCGTACCAGAAATAGAGCCTGATATGGATAGCCGTACCATGCATTTTCTGTTCCAGTATGAAAATATCTGATTTTCTTTTTTTAAATAACTTTTTTGCAGTTACTTAAATAAAAAGTTGATGACAGATGGAGAAGGAAGAAGTCGGTAATCTTGCCAATTTATCGTAATTTTAGAAGTGAACATATGTCGGCCCATAAAGCCATGAATAACTAAATGCCTTAACACAAATGCTCGCCCCGACGACGATGGCATGGCATGGACTCGGTGAGGCTCTGGAAGGTTGCCCGACGCACACGTGCCCATTCGGACTGCAGCAGAGCAGGGAGGTTTCGGAGATGACGTGGTCGTGGGTCGGCACGTCGAACCTGTAGGTCCAAATAGTCCCACATGTGCTCTGTGGGATTGTGGTCGGGCGATTTCGCCGGCCAAGGAAGAACGGAGACATCCCTGGCGTGTTTCTGGAACCAGTCACGCACTCCCTTACCCACGTGGCACGGCGCATTGTCCTGTTGGTAGACACCATCACCACCAAGGTAAACGTTCAACATCAAGGGATGCATGTGGTCAGCGAGGATGGACATGTAGCCATTGGCGTTCAGGGACTCATCCAGCGGTACCAGCGGTTCCAGGTCACACCAAGAAAACATCCCCCAGACATACACACTTTCACCGCCGGCCTGTAAATTGACAGACAATCTAGTCCACGTGTTGGTTCTCGTGTGTCTGACGCCGTGTCCGCCACCGCCCGTCTCTTCTGTATAGTAGAAACCTTGATTCGTCGGGGAAGGCATCATTTTGTCACTCTTCCACTGTCCAATGACGGTAGTCCTGTGCGAACTTCAGGCGTGGTTGCCGATGGACCTGGATTAACATGGGCGCCTTGACTCAGCGTCAACTCCGGAGATCCATGCGTAACAGGGTACGCTCTACTGTTATTAGGGACATGTACCTGGGTACTCTCGCGTTCATTTGCAGGGTAAATTGCTGCACTGTTGCTCATCGATTGCTCTTTACCATTCGACGGAGGGACGTTCTCCTCTGTGGTCGATGGTCTATGGGGCTGCACAGTTATGACGTCGGGAGGTACTCAGTGTGCAAGCGGTCCATTTTTGGTACACCCTTACTACAGCACTTCGCGGACAGCACACGGAGTCTGCGGTTTCTGAGATGCTTCCACCCTTGGCGCGGTAGCCGATGATTATTCCTTTTTGAACGTCTATCAAATCACTACCTCTGCCCATTGTGCTCCTGTAACGCACTATGTCTCATCTGTCCTGGCCGGCCGCTTAAATCTCCGTGTGGTCGACCTTGTCACATGCGCGCCTGGACGGGTACACTGTGTGTGTGTGGTCGACCTTGTTGTGACGCGCCTGGGCGGGTACACTGTGATTCTGGGGTTGGTCATATTATTCTGATACGACCGTGTGTACTGACTGTACGTTCAATGGAAGACAAGTGCATTGAATGAACAACAAAGCAAGCAAATGTTTTCGTTCGATAACTTCATTTTGTTGTCCCTGTACAGCACATTGCAACTATTAGAAGAAAGAAAGTATTTATTTATAGTTTAAATTTCCATATGCGTGCAAAAATGAAATTTCGAGACTACAGAACTGTATGTTTTCAGATACTTTGCCATTCTTGAAATGAACGAGCCTCAAAAAAAAAAAAAAATAAGAAAGAAAGAAAGAAAAAAAGAAGCTGGCCTCTTTAGCCAGCTATTTCAAAAAAAAAAAAAAAAAAAAAAAAAGCCTGACACCAGTACTTCAGGAACTGAGAGTCTATCTTCATCGGCAATCAAGGAAATCACTCCAGCAGCTTAAAATGCCCTCATGGAATCAACAAACGCCTACAGTTTACAAAATTTTTAATCAACTCATTCCTTAAATTTGGTACTTCAAGACATTTGCTGAGCTATTCCCGAAATTCCAGACGTTTTGAATATCGCATCTGAATTATCAAACGCAACTCCCTCTTCACCGAAGCGTAATGCACACTTCCAAAATTTGCAGGTGCAAATAAAATCCGAAGCTTCGAGAACTGTTAAACAACTTTGTACAACCCAGTGGGCAGTCCGTGCAGCTGACACTTCTTCCATATTAGAAAATTACGAAGTTTTCTTAAACTTTTCCCCCGAAATTGCCTATGAAAACCGCGGCTGCCCTACAAGTTCAGCTGCAAGTGGTCTTTGCGTAAAATTACAATAGAAAAATCTGAAACATTATTCTTTCTCAAATTAAGTTTAGTTTGCCTTAAGGATTCTGATGTCTTATCGAAGGAGGGTAAAAGCGCCTATAATACTGTTACACTGATTCCAAATCAACCCAGAGACTGCAATTTTCCAGTGGTTAAAAAAACTGGATCGCAAACTAGGAAATTTCAGGGATCATGGTTCGACACGTGGAAATGTTTGGAATGGGATAGTGACAAAAAAGCAGCTTTTTGTTACACATGCAGATTATCCCTGAAGCTTAAAATGAATGTTCATGCTCGAAATAGTGAAAACGCATTCACGATAAGTGGTTACACTAATTGGAAAGATACTACCCGAATGTTAAAAAAGCATCAGCTTTTTTGCATTCACCGGGAGGCATCACTCAAACTTTTAGTTTATTTGAAAAATAATCTTGTTTCCTAACAATAAGTGAAGCGCTTGGGGTGGTACAACAAACATATCAGCAATCGCTGAAAATGATTTTTAAGATACTTTTCCTCCTAGGCAGGCAAGGCATTGCCTTTCGCGGTCATAACGAAGATGACGGAAATTTTAAGTTTTTTGAAACTGATTTCTGAAGATTGTGAAGAACTTCCAAAATTGCTTAAACGTAGGAACGACTTCACTTTCCATGAGGTTCAGGATGAAATTTTAAAAATTTTGTCTTTAGATGGTGTGTGTAACATTATAGACAGAGTAAAACAGTCTACATATTTTTCGCTTGTAGCGGATGAGACATCCGACATTGGAACACGGGAACAATTACCTGTTTGCTTATGGTATGTAATAGATGATTTTATTGTGCATGAGGACTTCATCGGATTGTATGAAGTTGAAACAACCACCTCGTCTTTTCTCGAGAGTGTGATAAAAGACGTGCTTGTTCGATGCGGCCTAAATTTTAAAAACTTTCGCCGACAATGCTACGACGGAGCAGCTGACATGGCTGGAAGATTGCAGGGTGTAGGGTGTAGCCAAAATAATTTTAAATGATGAACTGAGGGCCACTTTTATTCATTGTGCAGCTCATTCCTTAAATTTGGCGCTTCAAGACATTTGCCGAGCTATTACCGAATTTGGGTTTTTTTTTTGGATATCGCATCTGAATTATGAAACGTAATTCACTCTTCACCGAAGCGTAATGCACAATTCCAAAATTTTCAGGTGCAAATAAAATCCGAAGCTTCGAGAACTGTTAACCCACTTTGTGCAACTCGGTGGGCAGTCCGTGCAGCTGCCATTTCTTCCATATTGGAAAATTACGACGTTCTGTTAAACTTTTCCCCCGAGATTGCAAATGAAAACCGCGGCCGCCCTACAAGTTCAGCTGCAAGTGATCTTTGCGGAAAATTACAAAAGAAAAATTTGAAACATTATTCTCTCTCAAATTAAGTTATCTTTGAAAAAAAATGACAACTTCAGTAAGGCTTTACAGAGTCAATCCATGACCGCTCACGAAGCAAAAGAAAAAAGGATCTTTAATGGTGCAAAGTATTTTGGAAGAGCACGTTGTGATTGCACATTTAAAAAATTGTGGACTGAAACTCTCGAATGAGCTTAACTTAAATGAGCCTTCTGTTCCTGGATTTCGAAGACCACCAAGGCGTGTAGACGACAAAACCACAGCATATGAATTCACGGATCCCACAGCCTTATTAAAGGATGTATAACTTAATTTTTTGGATAACATAACAGGCGCCATTAGTTTCAGGTCTGATCAACCGGGTTATAAAATTTATAAGAAAATGGAAGCAGTTCTGCTTGCAGTATTAAAATGGGATTTATTGCAAGAAGACATACATCACCTGTGCACTTATTTCGGAAATGATTTAGAAGAACAGATCAGTAAAAAATGCTTAAATATGTGTGTGACTCTAAAAGCCTTGAAGATATAGTGGCAGAATTAAAGAAAGTAGTTTACTTAAAAAAAATATCTATTTTCAGAAATTTCTACATTTGTAAAACTTCTGTTACTTATGCCCGCAACAACTGCCAAAGCAAAAAGATCTTTTTCCGCTCTTAGACGTTTGAAAACGTATCTCAGATGTACAATGACTAGCAATAGGCTGAATCATGTGTTTATTTTGCATGGGTATAAAGTCTTGTGTAAAGACATTGATATTCAAAAGTCCATGGAAATATCCGTAAATAGCAATGAAAATAGAAAACAACAGTTTGTGAACATTTTACCATAAGTAACATAGGCGTAGAAATCTTTTTTATTCGTAATAACAATGTGCGTACATATACTCAGTATTTCTCATTTCCTGAAATAAACGCAATCATATATTCTAGGTAAGCAATGCTTTTAATTTTGTTTTGCAACATGAAAACGAACGAAGTGTTGTTTCTTTAAAATATTTAAAAATAATATTCCAATATTGTTTTTATACAGGGTGTTCAGTTAATGCCGCGACAAACTCAGAATGTTTTTAGTAGACATCAAGAGGAACTCAAATTGAAATGGAACATGGTGTCGCAAAACACGTTTAGTCGGTGAAAATCGCGAAAATACGTATGCAGGCTCTGACTCCAGAAGAGAGGAGAGTCGGATATCAGTTGATCGCTGAATGCATTCGTGGGTTCACTCACGATTTCTGACGTAAGCATCGTCCCGAAACGCATGAGCTGGTGTAGGAGCATGTGCTACGGGCGACGTAAGGTAGCGCCATTGCGGTGGTAGGCACATGTAGCAGTTAGTTGTCTGTTTCAGTGGGGATCGTAATGACTGACTACACGAACGAGAAATACGCTGATATGCATCTCATTTACGGTCGAGCAGATGGCAATGGACGCTTAGCACAGCGAATGCACCAACAGCAATAAATATCCGAGGAGGCGTTGTCCGCACCATACTACCTTCGCCACGATCGATCGACGACTACGGGAGACGGGGACCTTCCACCCAGCGCGGTGTGATGTAAGGAAACCGCGCATTGTACGCACGCCTCAAATGGAAGAAATCGTGCTGCGACGGTTTGCCGATTACCCGTCGACAATTACACGAGCGGTTGCAGCTGAAATCGGTGTTCAGCACACGTTGGTGTGGAATCTTCTGCATAGTAAAAAGCTGTACCCCTTCCACATCCAGAGGGTACAACACCTATTATCGCTCGGGTTCCTAATTGGGTTCACCCGGCGTAATACTGGGAGCCAAGGGGGTGTCGAGTGGATTGTGATTCAGCGATTCCCTGATTTAGGGCTGACGCAGCTTCAGATTCCACTGACGGGGCGTTGTGTTTCACACAGCAGAATTTCCTTTGGGAGTCAAAGGGTCCGCTGTGTGCCACAATATTTTTGTGAACGTCTAGATTTAAAATAAAAAGCATAAGTGAAGTGATTTTCTAAGTTCCGGTTCCAAAAGTTATATATATTCTCCAAATAATCTAGGGTTGAGCACACATATTGTAGTTAACGACACACTCATCATAGAACTTAGACAAAATTAAGTAACAAAAACAATTAATTGGTTATGATTTGGCATAATAACAAATATACGCTCATGTTATTAGCAAAAATGATTTACGACTCTCTGACAGGAACCTGTACTCAATTAGCTATTTGCTTATAAACAAGAATATTAATTCTATGAGTGGACTGCTCCGATAAAGATTTTGTGAGGGCACACCAAAGAAAGAATAGGATAGATTTCCTACCTTAACATCCGAATCTGGCCTAGATATCGCGCTGCTGACCAATCCTGATCCGGGATAATTCTCGTCCGGTGGTTATTGTAGCTTCTATCCGCAGTTGCGACCGTCGTATGGTCCCTAATGGTCCTTAGTGGGGGGTCCGTTCATCCGGAAACCTCGGTTTCGGTCTCCCATCTGCAGCTTACGGTAGCTTCAGTCCTGTCGCTTCTTAGGTGACAGTCATGGAGGACAGTGCATGCGATGCACGCCGCGAAACCAGCCAAGGTAAAGTTTCGTGCAAAAACCGTAAACGTGAAGTGACTCGTGTAAAAACTAAACGTGAAGTGATGAAGTTCTTCTCTTTTCCCTGTTAAAAATTTCGACGACGACCCCCACGAAGACCCACACTACCTCAAAACATCCCATCATCCAATCACTAGCTGGTAAACGCAAGCCTCCCTGAATTAAATTCCCCAGTGTAGATCTTACTGGTCAAAGAATTAACATTTTGATCTTCCATTTGCTAGGGGGTCAAGATTCCTACCGGATACAGTGAAATTCTGAGAACCTCTCGTTACGCTTGCCGCGTGATACTACTCCCGGCCGTAAATTCTCTACCCAATTAAACTGTTAGGCCCGGTTCCAGCAAGTCTTCGGTCGGCCCAACACGCATTGTGGATTCTAGACGGTAGACACTTCTATTGCCCCAATAAAACATACTACAAAGCCAGCTCGCCGATGGCTGTCGCCAGCGCTTTCTCCTTACAGTGTCGGTCTGTCCTGTGACGCCTTGTGCTGTATAGCTAGTCTTACGCCTTGTGCTGGGAGAGGGGGGACGGAGAGAGAAAAAAACAAGAAAAGATTCACCCGAAAGTATATGGCAAAATAAAACGTACTCCTTCTTCAAAAAAATACACGAATTAATAAAAATGAATAAATAAATAAATAAATAAATGAATAAATAAATGAATAAATGAATAAATAAATGAATAAATAAATGAATAAATAAAATAATAATTAAATAAATAAATAAACTAGGGAATGGGTTCTCGACTAAATGTGCAGCGCTTGAATTTGGGCGCTGTCACACACCTAACCGAAGACGATAATCCCCGTCGTGTACAGTTCGTGCGCTGGATGCTTGACGTCACCACACATACCAATCCTCAATTTCTGGCCACTGTATTATTTTCTGATGAGGCTAGCTTTACGCGAGAAGGAATTGTCAACACGCACAATGCACGAATGTGGTGGATGGAAACATCCCCATGCCAGTGTCCCGTGGAAACCTCAAGAGAGGTTTAGTGTCAATGTGTGGGCAGGAATCCTCGGTGATTAGCTTTTGGGGCCGTACCTTTTGCCCGAACGTCTGAAAGGCGTAACATACCTTATTTTCCAGCAGCACGTCCTCCCGGAATTGCTGCAGAGCGTGCCGGCCTCAGTGCAGCGAGGCACGTGACTCATGCATGATGGTGCCCCAAAACCCATTTGCCCGCGAGGTGCGTAACCACCTCGATGCTACATACCCAAGGAGGTGGATTGGACGCGCCGGACCTGTTGCTTGGCCTCCACGTTCGCCGGATCTCAATCCGTTGGACTTCTTCGTCTGGGGTCACCTTAAATCACTCGTTTATGAGACGACTGTGGACACACCGGAGGATCTCATAGCGCGGATCGTCGTCGCTGCGGCAGACATTAATAGCGCACCCGGTATCTTCGAGCGCGTCCGGGAATAGTTTTTACTTTGTTGAAGACTGTGCAATGACGTCCGCGGCCACCACTTCGAACAACACCAGTAAAAATTTCGTTCACATCATTCTCATGGTTCCTTTTCCAGCATTGTACTGTTCACAACATTCTCATGGTTCCTTTTCCAGCATTGTACTGTTCACAACGATGTAATAATTTCAATGTAATAAATTTAACAACACCTGTAATAATTTCGTTCACATCATTCTCATCGTTCCCTTTCCAGCATTGTACTATGCACCACAAGCTGTGTTGTAAACTTGCTGTCAAATAAATGTTCTTGTAGTTATTATTGTACTTTTTATCGTCCCTGCGTGACGTCAGAACCTGCATACATATTTTCGCGATTTTCACCGACTAAACGTGGTTTGCGACACCATGTTCCATTTCAATTTTTGTTTCTCTTGATGTCTACTAACAACATTCTACGTTAGTCGCCGCATTAACTGAACACCCTGTATACACGTTTCATATTTACTTCAAACTGTATTTTCTTCCTCTGTTATTTATTGTTTTATTTCTAAAAGGTAAGTACGTGTTAACACTGAAAAAATTAGATTGCGAAAGCCGAAATTGCACATGGATGCAAATGAACGAAACCATGGGGAATGTATACTTCCTCCCCCATGGCTTCCGGGGAAGGGGGATATATTGCTGCAAATAGCCGTACCAGTTGTCGAGAGCTTAATCCGCCACTGCCTTCAAGTGAGCCTTTAGTGCCAAAAATCCTTAGAAAACGTTGAAAGTTATGGCAATTGGGGGTCGAGGGCCAGTGACAAGCTTCTGTACGGATGAGAGAAATCTCGAGTGGTTGACAAAAACCAAAAGCCGGGAGGTTAGCATCTGAACAGATAAAAAGCACAGGACGAAGAAAGAAGGAGTCTACTTACAAACCACGTGGAGGAAGGAGGATAGGAGAAATGCTCTACTTTTGGCAGATGTAAGTCCAAGAGAGAGAGAGAGAGAGAGAGAGAGAACGTAGTTTCTCTGTAGGAAACGGAATAGCAGATGTAAGCCTATTCGAGGAACGAGAATCGGTAGTCGCTAAGCGCAGTTGTCAGTCGTTCTACATACCCGTTATAGATTGAAAGGAATAGTGATCGAGAAATAACCCAAATGGCAGAGAATCAGTCCATTCACGTTTATCATTCTAGCAGGTGAATTTCGAAACAGGGAAAACGAACCGTTTTGGACAGTTGCTGTTTCATCGTGTGGATTCAAATATATGAGTAGCGGTCAGCTTTGTCTTGGATGCTTTCACGGTTACGGAGGAGGCAGAAACGAAACCAGCAAGAGAACAGCTTCACAAATCGAGGCTTCCAGCTTCGCGGGGTCATTGCCCGCATAGACATTCAAGACGCTTGTGGAATCAACGCAAAATAAGGACCATCGCTCTGCTTGGTAAAAGGAGTCAGCCCCTGGTGTCCTTTCCCCCTCCCCTCCCCTCTACACACGGCCGGTGAATAGCGGAGAAGTTCGCTCTCTGCGTCGCCGAAGTAAAGAGAGGTGAAAGCCAACGAATTAGTGATGACCCTCTGTGACATACAGGTGAAATATCCCACCATTGCTACTTCAGAGGGTGTGTGTGTGTGTGTGTGAGCGCGAAAAGAGTATACAAATTGCATGGATCACCCAGCATCCGTCAGCTAGTCGTAAGTACTGAACTTTAATTATCAACTTGAGTAATTCATTTTGGTAATGGGGTTCTACCCCGTGCTCAAATGCATAGACTGCCAATTGAATTTATTAGCCATACGCTGGCTATCCAGAACTTTAAATATGGTGAACTGAAATAATCTCAAGATATAACTACAAAAGAGTAAGGATTGAACAGGGGGGGGGGTCTCTCCCCACTCGTTTTTTTATTTTTATTTTTTTTGTATGCCTACCCAATGTACGGAATTTACATCCTAGCAGACCGGCTGCTCCGTTGATTAAATAGATTAGTGGGTTAACTTATTATTTGCTCTCTGTTCTTTTATGCTATGGTGTATTAAATTCCTGTATTTTAGCTAACGTTCTCGCTCATATATACCAGCTCGGACATTTAAACGAATAAAAAAGTCTCTTATAACGAAATCGTATCCATTTGTAGTCAGCGGTGCGATAGTTAACCAAATATCGCATCAATTGGTGGTGAGCGGCGGAATGAATAATATAGCTCAGCACGTTGCCGGACCAATATTCTTGAATTTAGTTTGCCCAGAGAAACCTTTTTCGGCACCAAGGATTTCTGACTTGCGGATATCATATTCAGGATTTTGCAGCCATCCTTCTGGAAAACCGCTAACTCCGTTAACGATCATTTCTTTGTGAAACTTCTTTGATTTTTAAGAGCACTGGAAATTTAGTGTGCTTCCATTTTGCTTTGTACAAAGCAAAACTTCATACATCTTTGACCTTTCGAGAATTTAAAGAGGCACGCCTACTAGGTAATACGTTTCCAGTGTAAATGCAAAGAATTGTTTTCCATATATTTGTGATCACTAGCATGTACGTACATTTTTTTCTTTTATTGGAGGTTTAACGACCACCGTGAGCAATTCGCCCGTCCCTAATTTAGGGTCACAGGTTCAAAGGAAGGGAGAGAGCCAGTGCCATAAGATAAACACAACATCTATGCCTCACCGGGATTCGAACCCGGACCCCTTTCGGACCAATGATCAGAGGCCATCGCTTAGACCACTGCGCCACCGGGGTGGCGTACCTACATTGACCATTCCACTAGTATTGGTTGAATTATTCGAAATGGAAGTCAAAATAAGGCGAGATAACAGAAGTGCTTCTGAAATTGACAAGGTAGGATCAGGCGACATTGTGTCTAATAGTTTCGACGCTTAAGAGACGTTGGCGAACTATGGGATGAAAATTCTAATCAGTCGGGCAATAATTTTAATATTTCGGGTTACTCTGAGATCATCACTTTCAGCGAAAAAAGGGGTCCCCAAACAGAATTCCAAACAGAATTTAATCAAAATTCATATCTATTAAGACATATTCGAAATGTTTAATCCTTTAGTCAAATGTTCTTACTTCGAGTCAGCTAGTCACGCGACTGAGCATAACATTTGATCAAAATGCGTTATTTTTAATAAAATGTTTAATTCTGGTCCTAGGAATAAAGCCGCATTCAATTTTCCTCACCTGAGGTAGATCCATTCAAAGCGATTTGATTTTAAACAGAAGTTCATCCAGCTCTTAGAAATTTATTGCCCAGTAGGCATTTTATTCAACCAAATTATCAAATAACAACGAAATTCAATATTAAGATCCCCTACCTTAGATGCCATAAAAAATCCTTCACGTAAACAGCAATAATTTTCCACTGCTTAAAGCAATTGGGGGTTTTATTTGGGAAATATGAAATTTCATCTCATTATTCATGATGAAGTATGACAACCGATATGGAGTATATGTCATCCCAATGAAGACAATAGACATTCAAGATGAAGATCGTATATACACTGACGGAAAAAAATCCCAACACCAAAAAGGTGTTGTGTTAGATAAACGACAGTTGGTAGGCGGTGAGAGTACATCTGTAAGATGACGTCTATTCAAATTTCGCGCTCGGCGCATACGTGTGGCGCTAGTAGCGCCCCTCGGAACATGCAAAGCAGTTTGCTGTAAATATGCGCTGTAACGTTCGTGAGCGTTAGTTATCATTGAGATTCGACGTAGAGTGTTGATGTTAGTCAAGAATGTCTTTAAGAAGACGAAGAAGCCATTATCAACAGCTCACGGAGTTTGAACAAGGTCGTGTAATAGGGCTACGAGAAGGTGGATTTTCTTTCCGTAATATTGCAGAACGACTTCGAGGAATATAGCCACTGTGCATGATTGTTGGCAGCGGTGGTCAAGGAAAGTTACTGCCTCAAGAAGACCGGATTCCGGCCGGCCACGTGGCACTACTGAGAAGAAAGACCGCCGTGTACGGCGTATGGCCGTGGCGCATCGTACCGCATCTGCGGCAGCAATTCAAGCTGCAGTTGCCACCACAGTGACACAACGAACTGTTACAAATCGGTTTCTTGAAGGACAGCTCCGAGCCAGACGCCCTGTAGCGTGCATTCCACTTACTCCAAACCACTGCCGTTTGCGACGTCAGTGGTGTCAAGCTAGAGCTCATTGCAGGACGGAGTAGACATCTGTGTTTTCTGATGAAAGCCGGTTCTGCCTGGGTGCCAGTGATGGCCGTGTGTTGGTTAGAAGGAGGCCAGGTGAGCGCCTGCAACCAACCTGTCTGCGGCCGAGACACACTGGACCTACACCTGTAGTTATGGTCTGGGGAGCAATTTCCTATGACAGCAGGAGCATTCCCGTGGTTTTCTCACGCACCCTGACGGCACAGTTGTACGTCGGTCTGGTGATTCAACCTGTTGTGCTGCCATTCATGAACAGCATTCCAGGGGTGTTTTCCAACAGGATAACGCTCGCTCGCATATCGCTGTTGTAACCCAACATGCTCTACAGAGTGTCGACATGTTGCCGTTGCCTGCTAGATCACCAGATCACTCACCAATCGAGCACGTATGGGATATCATTGCACGACAACTCCAGCGTCACCCTCAACCAGCTTTAACCGTCCCTGTATTGACCGACTAAGTGCAACAGGCATGGAACTCCATCCCACAAACTGACATCCAGCACCTGTACGACACAATGCATGAACGTTTGCGTTCTTGCATTCAACATTCTGGCGGTTACACCAGTTATTAATGTACCAGCATTTCACATTTAAAATGGCTCTTCTCGCGCTTACAATAAGCTGTGATCTTGAAACCTTAATCGATTAAATATGTTACCTATAGAAATGTATTGCCGCCATTTTATTCCTCTACAACTATTTTTTCGTGGTGTTTGGATTTTTTTCCATCAGTGTATGTTGGATCTACACTTCACTCATTAAAAACACGTTTAAAAGAGCACCAATGTAACATAAAGACGAACTCATCAAGGATTTCCCTATTAAGGCTAACATGCAAAGGTTTTCATTACCCATGTTCAAACGAAGCCAACATCCTCGCCACGCCCTACTTAAAAGCATCAATCTTACTACTAGAAAGTCTATTTATTCACAAATATAGTGAAGTATGCTGCAATGATGATAATCCCTGTCACATCCCTTTACCTTGGAAAACGGTGCTTAATGAGTTATAACATGTAGAGACTTACACCAATTATTTCCTTCAAACATAGTTTTTAATACGTTGCTTGACACGTAATATATTTATCGATGTTAACAAACCTTTCACGAGATATGATGTCCATCACGAGCAGGTCACAATATCAAGAAAATCACATAACATTAATGCATTTAAATCATATTCAGTTCCATTCTGCTAATAACATCTGAAGATGGGACCGTTGCGGGCCTGAAAGTTCTGATGTTTTCTATATGAATTTAATAATTAAATTCATCACATTAAATCATCTAAACAGTCAAATGTGTTATTTGAATCTGTTATCAGAATAATGATCGTGTAAAGACGGCGGAAATCAACGTAGAAAGTCCACGTAAACACGAAATGAACATTTACTGAGTAATCACATTTACTTTACATAATTTGTCATTATAAAATATCGCTATAAATATAGTACATATTCCTTTTAAATAAAGTAATGAATTTTGGTTTACAGGTGTGTACCATCCAATGCCTACTGCTACACCGACCGGTTCGTGTCGTGTTCCGGTTTTTATACCTGATCCTCCATTCTGTTGTATCAGCGCCAACTGGATGAACTCTGAATATCAGCTGCCTTTGTACATAGCCGCCTGCAATGTCTATAGTTCAGGTATACATTCTGAAATACATAATTTTTCAATCAATTGTTGCTGAAAAGTAATAACTTCACTTGTTATGATTCAGAATTTTTGTTTTTAGTCTTTTGGGCCGCGGGTGGTCCAGTGGTCAGCGTTCGCGACTGCCATGGAAATAACCTCAGGTTCGATCGTGGGCAGGTACAAACGTTCGAGCCACTAAATACCCGCCGTGCGTCGGATGGGCACGTTAAGCCGTCGGACCCTGTGTACTGGCCTCCCGGTAATAAATAAGGGCGTTTTCCTCTCCCTTTCTACCTCGTCTCCGTGTCACTTTCCTATCGGGCACTCTTACCCAAATCTCTTAGCTTCCTATTTCTAAGGGTTATTTAAAACCTGGGGTCAGACACTCCCTTCCTAAAATCCTCTACATATGATCTGTTTTTAGTCTTTTACGCGGAAAGCATACGCGTCATTTTGAGCATTATTCTCATTGCCATGATACATTTAAAAAAAAACATTGAGTTTCGGAATGCAATACTGCTTGTGAAAAAAAACTACGCGGAATAAAAGTAAGAGTATTCGGTCAAGTTCATTTCAGGTCGCGGAAAAACTCTAGTGACTTTAAAACTACAGCCAAAAAAGAGCTAATGTGATCTCCTAAAGATCAGAAAACACATAGTTGCTGAAATCGGCATGATGTGTTTAATACAACATAAAAACATCATCAATGCTTAAAATTCCGTTGATTTATGATACCCGCAGACATTAATAGGTATTAATTAACTTGTGATGTATACTCTGATTTAACTTTCCTTTTTGGTTTCTCTCTCTATGTACATTTGTGTTCGTTCTCTTTAGTAATTTTCAAACCTAACGTGATATTTTCTCTCTTGCAAGAGTATGGTTGGCAACACCCTGAGGTCAGAGCGAATGACTTGTATATCTGAGATCATTTTTATTTTTGATTGGAGGTTTAACGACCACCGTGAGCAACTCAATGGGCTATAAGCAGTCGCCCGTCCCTAATTTGGGGTCACTGGTTCCAGGGAAGGGAGAGAACTAGTACCGTAAGACAAACACAATATCCATGCCTCACCGTGATTCGAACCCGGACCCCTTTCGGACGAATGATCAGAGGCCATCACTTAGACCAATGCGCCACCGGGGCGGCGTCTCAGATAAGAACTGAACGATATATGTATAATGTTTTGAGAAGCAGCAGTTGTGTTGTTGGTCGAAGTGAATGCAATTTGTAAAAGAGACGTTATTTAGTTAAAGTTGTGTCTATTGAAAGGCTGCGTCTTATCCTGATGTTTATATAGTTATCGTTAAGACTTATACCGGTTAACATTGTCTGGTTCTGTCGTTTACTACCAATCGGATAAGTTTAACGTTCAACAGAGCTATACGATAAGTTTTACGTTCAACAGAACTATGCGATAAGTTTGACGTTCAGGAGAACTATGCGTTAAGTTTAACGTTCAACAGAACACAGCCACGGATGGTTGAGAGTGATTATTCAGTTCTGTTCGTGGGTCTCTCATAATTGCTCGATCCTCGCGTTCTGTCGTTGCCATCTGTCGCCGAGTGACCGCATGCCGTTGGGTTGTGCCCTCCGTGACCCATTGGCGCCAATATTGTCCGATTGCAACGACACTCCGATCCAACATTTTTAGTGTAGAACTATATTTTTGTGCAGTTCTGTCAACCATGATTCAATAATTTATAACTTTGTAGGAACTGAAACAGTTGTAAATACGTAGAGAAAAATGACTCTTAAATTTACATCGTGATTCGTGTCGTCAAAGGGCAACGACAGAACGCCAGGATCGAGCGATTGTGAGAGCCACGAACAGAACTGAATTAATCGCTCTCAACCATCCGTGTAGCGTATACACTTTCGGAAAATGAAAAAAGAACACCAAGAAGGAATTGGCAGAAGATCATGAAATTTACATATGTTAATGGGGTCGAGATTACGTAGGTGTGATGTTAATTTCGGGACCAACTGGTGAGCGCTTACGCCACAGCACGGCATAATATGCAAATTATCGTTGGTGGTATTTAAGGAGTACGGCGAAGTGAATGTAATCAGTCGTCGGCGTACGGAAACGTGCGAAGACCCTGAAGAAGTTGCAATGCCTGGACATGGAAAACGTGTACGATTTCAGCAGTTATCGGACTTTGAACGAGGTGGTCTAGTCGGATTCCACGAGGCCGGGTGGTCGTATCGTCGTATTGCGGAGCGAATTGGACGGGAAGTATCGGTGGTGGTACGATGGTGGCGTAGATGGTCCGAGGAACATTCATACACGAGAAGACGTGGAACCGGGAGTCACAGACGGACTAATGAGCGGACCGATCGACGCATAAGAAGAGTGGCGTTTTCAAGTAGAACATCCACTGCGACGCAAATCCGAGCTGCCGTTGCACCTGATGTGACTGTGCGAACAATCCGCAACCGTCTACTGGATGCAGGAATACGTTCACGTTTGCTTCTGGCATGTGTACCTCTGACTCGAGCCCACCGTCAGGAATGGCTGCAGTTACGTCGCCAACGTCTGCACTGGAGAACGCAATGGCGATCTGTCGTGTTCAGCGATGAAAGCAGATTCTGCTTGGAAGCCTCCGATGGCCGTATGCGTGTTCGCAGACGCACAGGGGAGAGTTTCCATTCTTCTTGCATCCTCCAGCAACGCAAAGGGCCTACACCTCGTCTCCTGGTGTGGGGAGCGATCAGCTATCACTCCCGTACACAACTAGTGTTTGTACCGGGTACGTTAACCAGCACCTCCTACATCAACAACATCTTTCAGCCCGTTGTTGTGCCATTTGTAAGGTCGGTCCATCGTGGTGTTTTCCAGCAAGATAACGCGCGCCCACACACGGCACGTGCAACGCAACATGCACTTCAGGGTGTGAGACAACTTCCATGGCCTGCACGTAAATCGGATTTGTTCCC
Organism: Macrothele yani; assembly: GCA_039090855.1. Classification (NCBI taxonomy): domain Eukaryota; kingdom Metazoa; phylum Arthropoda; class Arachnida; order Araneae; family Macrothelidae; genus Macrothele; species Macrothele yani. The sequence goes on from CM076999.1 coordinate 85,876,826, forward strand.
CATTGAGCACGTCTGGGATTTTATGGGACAACGATTTATCCGGTCTCCACGGCCAGCCACGACCATCGCCGATTAACGCTTCCAGGTTGAGGATGCTTGGAACTCAATACCCCAAACTTACATCCAACATCTGTACGACAGACTCCATGCCAGAATTGCACAGTGTGACGCAGTTCTTGGTGGTTCAACCTCGCTCTAACCATTTTACATGGAAATGTTGTTTTTTCAGTTTACGAGCAAATACAGCTGTATTTTGCCATAATGTTTTGATCACGTTATCCACTGTATTTCGTTATTATGCTGTATAAATTTCGTTGATATCAGACGTCTCCTTCTCGGTGTTCTTTGTTCACTTTTCGCCAGTGTATATTCAATCGCCTTGTGTCAACATTCTTCAATGGCCTGCAACGTAGGTAAATGCTACGCTTTGACGTATGCTTCGCATAACATTTGCGCATATTCCAAATGGTGTTTCAGTTAAATTTGATGTCAGATATTTCTGCAGATGCCATGGAATACGAAAATTTTAATTATGATGATTCTGTTCAATAGCAGAACAAACTGTACAAGTAAGGTATATTAAAATTTGACAGGAACACCGTTCAGTAAATTTCTCAAAGGCGACATGGTCTCTATGGCCTTCCTTTTATAAGCGCCTCAGGCATATCTCCTACCAACGTTACCTCTGAAAACAAAATGTGTATCGTCACCGCGTTTTCATTAAATACCAATAATTCGTAGTCACACTCAGATGTTGCAATATTTGTATACTTTTCATATCGCAATGACACCTTAATTGGATATTAATGTATTTTCATTTTCTCTTTGTTTTGTTTCAGGTACGAATCCACTGAATAGTCAAGAAGAGTCGTTGTTCAATGGGGCGCAAACAGGCAGAAGGAAGCGTTCGTGGTCACGTGCAGTATTTTCAAACCTCCAAAGGAAAGGCTTGGAAAAGAGATTCATGATACAAAAATACATCACAAAGCCAGACAGAAGGCAGCTTGCTGCAACTCTGGGATTAACTGATGCTCAGGTAGGTTAGTAACATAATGGGAGAGGTTTGTACAAGACAGTGTAACTGCTAAGCGTGTTTTAGTTTGACTGAAGCATTCACTTATTCACAATTCCTTCTTTCTTCCCAAGATGGTGTGTTGTTTATTCAGACAATTAGTCAACATGAAATTGAATATTAGATCACTAGGTGTCCATTAAACATTTTTCGTTTGCTTGTTTTGTTTTGTTTCGGAGTTTAAGCACCACTATCAACAGTTCTATGAGTTACAAGCATTCTTTCGTCGCAAATCGAAGGTCGCTGGTTCGAAGGAAGGAAAAGAACTCCAACTCTGTACATCATTGTTGCCACAGGATGCCTTTGTGATATCATGAGATTCTTTCACGCTCATTGTATAAACACGAGATGATTGTAGGTTCTACTTCATTGGAACAGTAAAGAAAGTTAAGACTCTACGAGACCCGCCATCTTGTATTGCTGCTTTCTCTTGTTAACCAACGGGCAAGCGTATTTCACAAATTGCTCGTGCAATTTTGCATATTTTGGAACACCGTTTGTGGCTAACGCAAGATATATGATAAATAAAGAGGTCCCTGGTTTCAGAATTTTTATTGACCTTTCCCTTCAATTTTCATCTGCAGCGAAAGTCGTTCCCAGGCGTCTTCCATAGTTTCATTAATTAATAAAAAATACTTAAAAGGTCCAAAATGAAAATTCGGAAAGTCAGGGAACTCTTTATTTATTATATATCTTACGTTAGTCACAAACGGTGTTCCAAAATGTGCAAAATTGGCTGAGCAATTTGTGAAATACGCTTGCCCTGTTGATTAACAAGAGAAGGCAGCAATACAAGATGGCGGGTCTCGTAGAGCCTTAACAATTTTGATCGAACAGAAAAATTTTAATTTAGCAATTAGAGAGAACACTTCTAGATGGGAGGAGATTAAACAAGATGTCGTGCGCCGTCCATCTCACATTATCTCGCCTTCTTCTTTTAGTACTTAGCAGCCCATGGTAATCCTTCAGCCTCTCCCTATTCAACTCCCTAACTACAGACCCGTGTTTACCTTCATTCGCTCGCGGGAATGCGTACTTTTTATTGATATTCGGCGCGAGATGTCTTTTAATTGACTTGTATCGCGTGGGAGATCAGTCAATGTCACACCTAAGGAAGAAAACTGATTTCTCACGCCGTCTTCTGATCAAATAGCAATTGTTGGAATGGGCTGTCCAGACGCTGTGTTATCTCTTCCCTGCTATATAACGGTGTGGTTCCCTTTCATCGGAAAAGGACAGAGTGTGAGCATCATTTCATCGTAATACTGTAATGGATCTGTGGAATCCTTCGCTGATGAAGAATTTGCTTCTTAATCGTTTTGATTAAGTCTCAGTACCTACTTTTCCTCACTTGTATGCTTGATGTCGCAGGTTCATGATATTAATTAATATACAGATATATCCATATATTACCACCCATACCTCATCCAGGACCCGAACTTGCACCCAGTTCAGAAAATGACCTATTTTCACCAATCGTGAGAAACGCCTCATTAAAACCTGAAGTTTTAAGAAAAGCCATGTGCTCGAAATCTCTTCCTGCGTGAACCCTCACACTATAAAGCGACAGAACCACTATCCATCCACTCACAGAGCAATAGAGTAATTCAAACTGTTCATTGTGAACAAGGGAGATTGGCCAGAAAAAGTGTTCTCTCCAGACTCCGGAGGGTAACTCCAACTTCTCTCCTTCATTAATATATGCTGAAAACTAGGAAAGGGACCCAATCAGTATCTTACCAAGAACTGACAAAAACGAAAAATGATTTTAACTTATAAGATGGCATCAAAGGTGGTTATTAATGCTAACTTAAGCTGAAATTAATAAGGCCAGGATTACAAGAGCAACAACTTACAATAGCAGGGTTGTATATCTGTAAAAGTATTTGGATTAGCGATATTTGTAAATAATAATGCTTAACGTTACGAACTTTTAATGTAATAGGCTAACAATGTTAATTTTGATAATTTTTAATATCGTAAAAATGCTTAAAACCGTTCACTGATATAATGTTAGAAAAGCTGTAAATATGTGGTTCCCCAGAAAAGTCTGGAAGTGTCCGCACTATTTTCAGAGTGCGGACTTTTCCTTGTTTTCCCAGTGTGACAGTGCGACTCCTTGATTATTTCTGTTGTCGAACGAAATCGTTTGATAAACAGTCTTAAAGTTAAGCTAGGTGACAAATTTTATATCATAACTGGTTTTTAAATATCTGCTGTTTGCGCTCGAGTTAGCAATTCCAACACGCAAAAATGCTTCTGTTTATGGTAGGACATTATGTTTTCAGAGGGGCTTTGACTTATGTATCGGAATTAGGGACTGTACACTTTGAGCTAGCAAAAATGTGGTTAGAAGACCTGGCAGTTCGTTAGAAGTAGGTACCTGGGAATACGGAAAACAGCATAGACAATGATGATGTTGGTAGAACTAGAGAACGAGAAGTTTAAGGAGGATAGGTCTAGTTCCCTTAAGAGGGGAAGTAAGGAGTGATTCTCTGCAGGTTGAGCAAATTGAAATGGTGATTAATAACCGGCCAAAAATTAGCTCTTATCCTGTGACTCCGCACTAAACAATAAAATAGACTACGAGGTAGGATCCAAAGTTTCTCGGACTGAGTCCGTAAGTCCATAGATAGAGTTACAATGCTGAAGCACGCCCTTTTTCAAAATAAGACCCTCTTGCAAAAACAAACATTCTGCCAGCGGCTGTAGAGTTCGTCGAAGTTCTTTTGGAACCCATTGTTTGTAGTATCCTTCAGGGACAACTAGCGATGCGTTCTACACTTCTGCGATCGAAAACCGATGATCCTGAAGTCGACGTATCAGCTGAGGGAAGAAGTGGAAGTCGGAGGGGGTGAGTTTAGGTGAGTACGGTGGGTGTGCGAGGAAAACTAATCTTGTTTTAACGGGAAACTCATGAACGAGAAGTAACCTGTGTTCAGGTGCATTGTTGTGCAACAGCACACATGATCAAACAAAGATATTCGCTCTTTCCACATTTATAAGTGAGTCACGGAAAATTTTTCATTGGCCGCCACCGGGAGTCAAACCCAGGGTCTTCCAGTTACGCGCTGGATATGCTTCCGCTACACCACAGCGGCCTCAAATTCCTCCAGACTCGCACATGCTAACTGCCAAACCAATTTGGCAGGTTGCTTCTTGGAGCCTTGAACAATGCTGGGGAATCACCAAAGATGGTAAACTGCAATTGAAGAAATAATTAGAAGGCGAACCAATAATTAATACAAACATTTAACGTGGACCAGGAACATCAAACAAATATCTTAGCTCATTCCACGTTTATGGGTGAGTCACGGAAACATTTTCATTAGCCGCCACCGGGAGTCGAAGCCACTGTCTTCCAGTTACTCGCCGGATATGCTTTCCGCTACTCCACAGCGGCCTCGAATTTCTCCAGACTTACACACGCTAACTACCAAGCCAATTTGGCAGGTTGCTTCTTGCAGCCCAGCACAAAGCTGGGGATTCACCAAAGATGGTAAAGAGCAACTGAAGAAATAATTAGAAGGCGAATGATAATACAGACATATATATAATTAATACAGACATTTAACGTGGACCAGGAACATCAAACACAGGTCTTCGCTCTTTCCACGTTTATAAGTGAGTCACGGAATAAATGAACTGGAAGACCCTGGGTTCGACTCCCGGGGGCGGCCAATGAAAATGTTTTCCGTGACTCACTTATAAACGTGGAAAGATCTTTGTTTGATGTTCCTGGTCCACGTTAAATGTCTGTATTAAGCACACATGATTGTTCGCACCACAGGTGAGTCCTCTTCTTGCGGATCGACTCACGTAGACGTCGCATGATGTCCAAATAGCGCTCCATGAACAATACCCCGGATGTCGAAGAAGTCCTCTCTGTTACGATCTTGCCTTTGCTACGATCTCGGCGGAATTTCTGCTTGCTTGGAGACGATGGCGTTTTCCACGTAGCTATTGCCCACTTATCTTGCGGGTCTAAGAGAAAGCATCATTTTTCATCTCCTGTTATGAATCTTCTAAGACATTTTGTGTCTTTGTCATCGGCTGTTACGGGATCGCTCGCCATTTCCATCCGTATGGCCAACTGATCTTTTTTTTTTTTTTTTTTTGATTGGGGGTTTGACGACCACCGCGAGAATCTCAGTGGGCTATAAACAATCGCCCGTTCGTAATTTAGGGACAGCCGCCCCGGTGGCGCAGTGGTCTAAACGATGGCCTCTGATCATTTCGTCCGAAAGGCGTCCGGGTTCGAATCGCGGTGAGGCCTGGATGTTGTGTTTGTCTTACGGTAGTGGCTCTTTCCCTTCCCTGGAACCAGTGACCCTAAATTAGGGACGGGCGACTGCTTATAGCCCATTGAGTTGCTCACGGTGGTCGTTAAACCTCCAATAAAAAAAAAGAAAAATTAGGGCCACTGGTTCCAGGGAAGGGAGAGAGCCAGTGCCGTAAACTAAACACAACATCCATGCCTCACCAGGATTCGAATTCAGACACATTTGGGAAGAGTAATCAGAAGCTATTCGTTATACCACTGGCCCACCGGGGCGGTCAACGGATACTTCAGTTAACACACCCAGTGCATCTTGAAATCATGTGTTAGTATCCATTGACACGTAGTCTCCGATATCCCAGCAGCCTCTATTATTTGCTCGATCGTCTTTTGTCCTTTGGCGCGTACAATGGAAGGAACCTTCGAAATGTTTTCACCCGTGCGAGTTGTCACTGGCCGCCCGCTTCCTTCGTCGTCTTCGACAACCTGTCTGGCTTTTCTGCTGGACGAAACCAATTTCCCTCTGTGTCAACAGTTGTCACCAAACGTGGTCTATTATATGTATGAAAAGCATTATTGGAGCTAGGTTATGAATATTCGTTTTCAGAAGACGAATCTCTCTGGTTGTCGTGCCCTTAAAGGGACATACACCATTGGTTAGATGGACGAAACCGATTTCCCTCTGTGTGTAGGGGGGATGATGTCGCAACGTAATGCAATATGCAATAATCACTGTGGGTATGCGATACACGTACTTTGCGGAGCAGGCGCAGTCCGGGAACTTTTGGATCATACTCCGTAAATAAAAATAATTCCAAACATCCGTAATACCGTCTTCATTTTGGTGAAATACATTTTAACGTATCAATACTACTCCAACTTGCGAATACTTAATTGGGCTAATTAGATAAATAACTTTGATTTCAAACTGAAACTGCGGCAGTCTCGCATTTTTTAAGAATAACGAGTTCTGAATGGATAAACTGTTTCTGGAGCCTAGAGGCTGAGCTTTGTAGTACATGAGAGTAAGATCTACAGCTAAATGGAAAGGGTATCCCCGCTCCGGGAGCGCAGCAATACATGACATTCGGACAATTCGTCCCAGATGGGTCCGGGTTCGAATCCCGGTGAGACATAGATGGTGTGTTTGTCTTACGGCGCTGGCTGTGTCCATTCCTTGAAACCATTGATCCTAAATCAGGGACGGCGACTGTTTATAGCCCATTGAGTAGCTCACAGTGGCCATTAAACCACCAATAAAAGAAAAAGAAAAAGAAAGTAAATAGTAGCAGTTAACGTGGATACACCGAAAAGCCAAAACATTACGGCGAGCACGTCTTTATGCGAATCGAAGAAGCTGTAACAGTATAAATAACAAATGATACTGTGTTCTGTTGGTGTTGTTCTTGTTCTTCAGATGGGAATGGCAGCTGACTTAAGCGAGTTTGACAAAGGCCATAGTCTAATGGCCAGACGATTGGGTCAGACAATTTTCAAGGCGGTAAGGCTTTTGAGGTGCTGAAAGTCAGTCGTTGTTATTATTAAAGCAAATTGAGCGATGTATCTATTTTTGGCTGAAAGTCAGTCGTGGTTATCAGACGATTGGGTCAGACAATTTTCGAGGCGGTAAGGCTTGTGGGGTTGATGAAAGTCAGTCGTGGTTATTATTAAAGCAAATTGAGCGATGTATCTATTTTTGGCTGAAATTCAGTCGGTGTTATCAGACGATTTGGTTCAGACAATTTTCAATGCGGTAAGGCTTGTGTGGTGCTGAAAAACAGTCGTGGTTATTATTAAAGCAAATTGAGCGATGTATCTATTTTTGGCTGAAAGTCAGTCGTGGTTATCAGACGTTTGGGTCAGACAATTTTCGAGGCGGTAAGGCTTGTGGGGTGATGAAAGTCAGTCGTGGTTATTATTAAAGCAAACTGAGCGATGTATCTATTTTTGGCTGACATTCAGTCGGTGTTATCAGACGATTGGGTCAGACAATTTTCAATGCGGTAAGGCTTGTGTGGTGCTAAAAAACAGTCGTGGTTATTATTAAAGCAAATTGAGCGATGTATCTATTTTTGGCTGAAAGTCAGTCGTGGTTATCAGACGATTAGTTCAGACAATTTTCGAGGCGGTAAGGCTTGTGGGGTGCTGAAAAACAGTCGTGGTTATTATTAAAGCAAATTGAGCGATGTATCTATTTTTGGCTGAAAGTCAGTCGTGGTTATCAGACGATTAGTTCAGACAATTTTCGAGGCGGTAAGGCTTGCGGTGTGCTGAAAGTCAGTGGTGGTTATTATCTTCAAAAAAGTGGTCCGAGGAGGAAATGTACAGGAAACGCCTACAAGGTGAGGGATGACCACATCTGATCGATGGTAGAGTTTTGAAAGTAGTCCCGTATGGTACGAGCCAACAGAAGGGATACTGTGGCGAAACTCGCCTGTAATGGAATACTGGTGACGTGAGTAATGTGTCACAACACAAAGTACACCGAACTCTGCTTAAAATGTGCCTGCTTAGCGGCAGGCAGCTCTGGGTGATCACGATAACCTCGTTACACCATCGAAAGCACCTATATTAGGCATGCGAGCATCGAAAACAGACCTTCAATAATTAGAAGAAGATCATCTGGTCCGATGAATCACCTTTCCTGTTGCACCAAGTTGGCGGCCAGATACGTGTGCGTTGTTTACTTGGAAAGGTTTTGGTACCAGGATACACTGTGGGACGAAAACCAAGCCAGTGGAGGAAGTATAATGCTTTGGAAAATGTTCTGCTGGAAAGCCCAGGGTTCTGACATTCTCGTGCACTAAACTATTACTTCTACTACCAACTTAAACATCACTGCAGAGTAGGCATTTCCTTTCATGGCAACGGTATTCCACTTCTAGTAGTGGGTTGGTTTAATGGTAACGGTATTCTCCTTTAGCATGGCTAATATGCGCCATGTTACACTTCTCGGACCGTTCGAGAAGGGTTTGCAGAAGATGAGGAAGACTTCCAGTTATTGCCGTGGCCTCCAAATTCCCCAGAAATCAATCCAATCAAGCATCTGTTGTTTGTATTAGAACATCAAATCTGATCTGTGGCCACTCAACCACGGAACTTCCAAGAGTTATAGGATCTGCTGGTAACATGTTGATTCCAGATAGCACAAGACACCTTTAAAAATCTTGTAGCTTCCATACGTCGCCAGATAAGAGCTGTTTTGGACGGAACGTGAATGACCAAAATCATATTAGGCTGGTGGTCATAATGTTTTGGATATTTGGTGCATTTTCCAGAAAAACCATTAGAAAACCTGAAAAAGGAGAATGCTTCTTAAAAGACACACAGCACAACCAGGAGAAAACCATTCTACTTCGTAATTCCCATTGTTCCTGCAATTTGCTTTGTGGAAGAAACACACTGCATGATATTAAGTGGAATGAAAAAAGGTTAGACTCTACGTCGTTTTCATACTTCAGATGTTGTTCGACGTCAGCTGACTCTAACACAAGTTCAAGCGCTCCCTGCACACCATTCCGTCTGTTACCCAATGAGTCACACACCCAAACGTCCAGCCTGCTCATAACTTTTCGCGCACTTGCCAAACACATACAATTTTAATCATGATTTTTCGATAGATGATGTTGTCTTTTGTTGTTAATCTTGCTATGTAAAATTCCATTTAGGATCGCTACCTTCCTTTGCACTAGCGGTGTGTTTGGAACTACATCTTCAGAGAAAAGAAATCCCAGACGCAAGGCTTCAAAGAAACGAGGTTCCAGAAGTAAGGTTGCAGAGAGACAAGACCACAGAAATATTGCTTCAAAGAAACGAGATTCCAGAAGTACATCTTCGCGTACACGAGAGTCTAGAAATATTGGTTCAGGGAAATATGATCCTAGAAGGTCATATTTCAGGAGATCCGGGCAGAAAATACTATGAGGACGGTCTTAATGTGTGCCATAATTCATTAAACATAAAAATAAAATACTCAGAGATGCGAGAGATGCCACGTGACGTCGTACAACGTGCGTTCTCTATGGCGCTTGCTTGTAAACTATAAAATGACGACGGTTTATTGGCTTTCGAAATTTTACTGGATTACTTGAAATTTTATTGTTCCTACGCTAAGGACGTAACTGCTAAGCAACATTAACAAGTTTGACGCTAAACGGGGACACTCTTATGCAGTACATATACTGGAAGGCTTCCTCACAAAGACTTTGATACGAAATAATGTACGTACACATGTGCTTTGAAGCACGACTATAGGTTGGCCGTATTTTTAATCGTGAGTTTCTTAATCGCTACAATGTTGCGATTGATGTGTATATTTAAATTAGTACTGTAACATGGGCATCAATGTTTGACCGGAGAGAATTTAGGTAACCATTTCAAGTATAGTAAATTCGAATCATCTTCCCTTTCCTCAGCACCTGTTTTCGCCATTTCGATGCAGCTGGTCAGTGGGCATGTCTTTCACTTCTGAGCCGTCCCATCAGAGGAAAGAGTGGATTTATGCGTTTTGTTACCATGCGAGGGAGGAATAGAATAATAATCTCTGAGGGGTCAGAGGAATGCAATTAAAAAACATCCGCGCCTTCTAGGAAAAGAGGGATACCTTTTGGTGTTTTCCAGCCAACGACTATCACTATTCTGCTGAGGGAAGTAAGTAGACAGGGAGGTGTCGAGAATGTTTTCTCCAGCGTGTTAAACTGGGGAATGCTGATGATTAGGGAAAGCGAATACTGGCCTCAAAGGGAAAGAGATCGACAAGTTAATAATGTTGAGAATGAATAGAAATCGGGACAGTGCTTGAGACCTTCCCAATATCAAGTGAATAAAAACACTTTCCTCAATGCAAGAGCAAGTTATAACCTTAGTTGGCATTTTATTTACATTTTCATTTATCTGCTCCAGTCGCATAAAATCAGGGTTAACCCCCCCCCCCCAAACAAAATATCTCGAAAAGCGTGTATCAACGAGCCCTTCACACAGGACAATGAAATACATTCATCAAACAAAGATCTTCGCTCTTTCCACGTTTATAAGTGAGTCACAGAAAAATTCTCATTGGCCGCCACAGGGAGTCGAACCCAGGGTCTTTCCAGTTACGCGCCTGATATGCTTCCGCTACACCACAGCGGCCTCGAATTCCTCCAGACTCACACACGCTAACTGTCAAGCCAATTTGGCAGGTTGCTTCTTGGAACCTCGCACAATGCTGGGGATTCACCAAAGATGGTAAGCAGCAACTGAAGAAATAATTAGAAGGCGAATGAATAATTAATACCGACATTTAACGTGGACCAGGAACATCAATTAGAGATCTTCGCTCTTTCCGCGTTTATAAGTGAGTCACGGAAAAATTATCATTGGCCGCAACCGGGAGTCGAACTCAGGGACTTCCAGTTGTTAGCGTGTGTGAGTCTGGAGGAATTCGAGGCCGCTGTGGTGTAGCGGAAGCATATCCGGGGCGTAACTGGAAGACCCTGGGTTCGATTCCCGGTGGCAGCCAATGAGATTTTTTTCCGTGACTCACTTATAAACGTGGAAAGAGCGAAGATCTGTGATTGATATTCCTGGTCCACGTTAAATCTCTGTATTAAATACATTCATTTGCAAAAGTTTAAGACCACCTATCAATTTATTGAAAATTAAGATTTTCAAGAAAACAACTAATTACTAGGCAGAGATATTTAAGAAAATGACATCACAGATGAATACTTACATTCTTTAGAACACAAAAAGACCGAAATCAGTAATTTCTGGGGCCACCTTTGCTTTTATAACCGGCACAATACGATGTGGCATATTCTCAATGAGGGATTTGCAGTAGTCACTGAAATATCTTTGCACCACACGCACTTTATCGCGTCAATCAAAGCTTGGGAGTTTGATGGCTGTTTTTCTGATACCTTGTCTTTTAAAAAAATAGTCCACAAATTTTCGATGGGGTTAAAGTCGGAACTATTACCAGGCCGATTAAGCACATTATGTTTTTCCTCTGCAGGTAGTCCTTTACTGTCTTTGATCTGTGGCATGGAGCACCATCATGCATAAAGATTGTGCATCTGTGCACTTGCATATGAGGTAACTGCTTTCCACGTAACATTTCCACATAAAAAGGGTCATCCATGGTAGTGCCCATCGGCAAAAAGGATAATGAAACAGTACAGGTTGCTGACATTACACCCCATATAATATGACTAGGAGGAAGTATCACGATCCTAACGGCGTATTTTTCATCAAACCGCTTGCGTTTTGGTCGTCGAACATTTGCTTCACGTGATTCAAATTGACGCCTAGTTGATTCATCGGAAAAAAAGAACTTGGCTCCAATTTTCAGCAGTCCACGATTCATGACGCTTCGCAAACTGGAGTCTGTTCTTTTTCATGACAGAGGTGAGTCTAAGTTTATGTGCAGATTTATAATACTTGAATCCAACATCTTTGCTAAGACGTTGGGAAATAGTGCTGATACTAATATCAGGCCCTTTTGAATGTAGAAAGGACTTGATTTTCTTGCTCGAACTCCTCGGAGAATGCATAACTATTCGCCTTATGTATTATAATCTCGTGCGGTTGTTTCCCTTGGACGTCCACTTCTCTTCCGGTGGCTAAATTAACCTGTATCTTGATATTACATGATTGCATTAATATAGCAGAGTTGCTCACATTCACCTTTCTGTTTATGTCACGTTCGGAGTATCCTTTATGATATTTAGTCACTATTTGTGCCCTCTGAGTAACATTAATGACGCTTTTTTTGCCTATTTTTTGCTATATGGAAAATACGTGCGAAACCACTCAGCTTGAAAACCAGAAGCAAACTGAGGCTCACACGCTTCTCCAACTCTATCAACAGCTGCCCCTGTAGGATGATGCAACACCGACATGAAGTAATACAGACAGTAGCTGACGCAATTGGCAGAAATCTCCTAACACCAACAGGTGGTCTTAAACTTTTGAAAATGACTGTATAACGCAGTAGTAAGTCTTGTAAATCAATAACTACAGTAGTAGCCAAAATTGTAGAAACCTTTTAGAAATAGTGTACTTTTGAGGTTTGATGGCTCATAACACCACTTTTATTAGAGTAATACCATAAAATTACATATCAATGGAAAAATAATTTCACCAAGAATGTAATAAAATAACTATTATGAGGGATTTTGTATTAGAACAGCAGTTATAAGGAAGAAAAGTGAACCACATAGAAAAAAATGAGATATGCAAAAATTCTCACAATGTCAGTTAATACTTAGGGTAACCTTTAGCGTTAATTACGGCCTTACAACGCCTTCCCATGGAGTGAGCCAAAAATTTCAGTTCTGCAGCTGTTATAATGTGCAACCAAGATTGAATTATTGCTTCTATAAATTGGGTTTTATTGCTGAGTTGCTTCTGAGTAACAAGTTTCTTTAGTCGGCTCCATAGATTTTCGATTGGGTTAAGGTCTGTCCTATTCCCAGGCCATTCCAGCAGTGCAATATGATTATCTTGAAACCACGTTTTGCACACAGCAGTAGCATGACATGGAGCTGAATCCTGTTGAAATATAAATGCTTCATTATCTTAGAAAAGATCACGTGCGGAAGGCTTCAGTTTAGGCTCAAATATTTCATTAATGTATTTTTGGCCATCTATACTCCCATTAATCACGCAAATTCTGTCCACACCTTTTGATGTCATACAACCCCAGATCATAACACTGACTGGGTGTTTCACGGTACATGTAATGCTATCAGGATGCAAATCTTCTCCAATTCTCCTTACGTATTTTATACCATCACTACCTAACAAGGAGATTTTGGTCTCATCACTCCAAATAACACTGTTAACATGGGGTTTGGGTTGAACTAAACCCCATGTTAACTGTGTCTGCTGTCCAGTTAACATGGGGTTTAGTTCAGTTTAATCTGTTCAACCTTTGTCTGAGAGATAAAAATGGCTTTTTTCGTGGAATTCTAGATTTTAGACCAAATTCCTGCAGTCTGCGCCGAACAGTCCTTGCATTGAACTTCACATTGCATTGCGCCATTTCATCTTGTATACGCCCAGAAGATTTTCTTCTGTCACCTAGGCACAGTCTCTTAATTCTTCTATCATCACTTAATGTTGTGCACCTTTTCCTGCCTTTACCAGTCTGTTTTTATAGTGACTGAGTCTCCTCATACCTCTTCAAAAATTTAGAAAGGCTACCTTTAGTTAAGTTTTCACCAATTTTCCTTCTAATTTCTTCATAACTGAAGCCTTGTTCACGTAATAGTACTATTTTACATCGCTTTTTGGGTGACCAGTCAACTCTTTGCGCCATTTTTTAAATTTTATTACGTTTTACAAGCTCACTAAATGAAATAAAACACACACACACAAAAACAAACTTGATAGCAATCATATAACACACTGAAAAATGTCCTCTACTCAGCTCCAATACGTGATATCAATAGCTGAATCCTACTGTGACCTGATTGGCTCATTGCCAAAACAAAATGACACCTGATTGTCTCTCTAAACTCCCATGCTCATTGGCTACATTCAAATGAAGGAAAGCTACTTCATATCAACCTAAGCAAGTTGTGCTTCCTTTTTCTGGTTATTTGGCTATAACGTTTCATAGAATACATATAATTGAACAAATTTTGTTGAATTACATTCTTGATGGAATTATCTTTCCATTATATAATTTTATGGTATTACTCCAAAACAAGTGGTGTTCTGAGCCATCAAACCTCAAAAATACACTTTTTCCAAAATGATTCCACAATTTTGGCAACCACTGTATATTAGTAATCCGAAGTTATTGGCGTAGATTATAAGTCAAGGTTTCCAAGCTTTAACAAATCAACCAAATGGGTTTTTCAAGGAAGGTAGACAGCAGATTGCAAACTGAGTAATAGAACGTTTCAACAAGTTGAACGCGATGACTTGACAATAAACGAACAGATGCTTAGTAATTATTCATTCAAAGACTCGAGGCGTCATGTTCGTTTAGCACGCGGACATGGAAGGAAAACAAGGGTGCTAAACAAGCATGACGCCTCAAGTCTTTGAATGAATAATTACTTAGCAACTGTTCACTTATTGTCAAGTCAAATCACCGCGTTCAAATTGCTGAAGCATTCTATTATTCAGTTTGCAGTTAGCTGTCTACCTTCCTTGAAAAAACCATCTGGTTGATGTGCGAAACCTTGGAAACTTTGATTTGTAATCTACGGCAAGAAATTCGGATTACTAGTATAGTTTATGCTGTTTTAAGTGTAATTGATGTATAGTTCGTTGTTATTAATTAGATGCGTATGTTTTTATTTTTTTTAAATACGATGTGACACACATACACGTACAGATTTTCTGTTATTCTGCTTTCTAGGTCAAAGTGTGGTTCCAGAACAGGAGAATGAAATGGCGTCATTCCAGGGACGGCAGACATGATGCAGAAGAAAATTTAGCTATCGGAAATTTGCCTAAGTCTTCTCAACCTATATAAAATCGAAATACAGGTTTTATGTACATATTTATGGTAATGGACTGTTGTAACGATACGCAAATGGATTCTGAATGTCGTGTCTGGCTCTTAATTTATTGAATAAATGTATTTCTTCAACTGCTCTCAAAATACTGTGGTTTGTATTAAACTTTGGAGTTACTTGAAAAACTTACAGTTTTGTCTCTATCAATTGTTTACAGGTTCAACACTCAACAGACACTGCCACGTAATGACTATTTACGCCAAATTGAGCAGAATGCCTAATTCAGATTCTAACTATTTGTATTTTGTCGTTCCTTTGCATTAGAATGGATCCCAGGATTGTTAGAATGACACCATGAGCAACTCAATGGGCTGTAAGGAGTCGCCTGTCTCTAATTTAGGGCCACTGGTTCCTGGGAACAGAGAGTGAGAGTCTCCGCCTTAAGAAAAATACATCCAGGCCTCACAGGGTTTGAACCCGGACCTATCTGGGGCACATGGTCCCAAGCAAGCGCTTAGGTAACCGGGTGGTAAAGTCATAATTAAAAAAGATATTCCTTCAATATCGTCTCATAAGTTAAAAACATTTCCGTTTTTCGTCAGTCGTTGGAGAGGCTTTTAGTTGGTCCCTTTCCTTGTTTAGAGCCACCAGTTAATGAGGTGGGGTGGGGGGGGATCACCGCAGGGGTCCTAGCATTGGCTTCTAACCTTTCGTCCGAGTCCAGACTGGGTTAGAAATATTGGCGAGACATGGATAATGAATTTCTCTTACGGCACTGGCTCTCTTCCCCCTCTCCTTGGAACCAATGACTCTAAATTAGAGACGAGCGACTTCATGTAGCCCATTGAGTTGTTCATAGTTGTCGTTGAACCCCAAACAAAAGAAAAACAAATGTGGGAGAAGAAGATAACCTCTCCCTGCTACGTTTTCGATAAGACTTAAGCCGTGGGCAAATCAATGAAGCTCAGTGTAATCAAGAGAGATAGGAAAAGGAAATCGTAGATCGTGAAAAGGACAAGACTTAGTGATATCATGGGCAAAGTAAGAGAGAACAAGTACCTCAACTTAGAGAATAAGTCATCATCATCATCATTGTCAACCATTATCAATCCACTGCTGGACGAAAGTTTCCTCAAGTTTCCTCCACAACGGTCTGTCCTCTGCCAGTCTCCTACATATCACTCCCGCATACTTTCGAATTTCATCCACCCATCTCCCATGTGGTCTTCTTCTGGGTCTTTTCCTGTCCCTTGGAATCCAATTTAAAATTTCGGCTGTCCATCGATGATCTGTCCTTCTGGCAGTATGTCCAACCCATTGCCGTTTCAGGGATTTAACTCTGATCGTGATGTCTCCCACTCTTGTCATTTTTCGGATCCACGAGTTCCTCTTCTTATCTCTCCTGGTTACAACAAACATACACTTCTCCATGCTCCTTTCGGTTGTCTGCAGCATTTGTATGTCTCTTTTAGTTAAGGTCCATGTCTCTGCACCATACGTAAGCATTGAAAGGATGCATCGATCAAACACTTTTATTTTAAGACATAATGGCATATTTCTCTTGAAAATTATGCTGTTTCTTCCAAAAGCTCTCCAGGAAAGTTTTGTACGCCGATTAATTTCTTCATCAATGTGACCCTCACTTGATATCTGGTGTTCAAGATAAACAAACGTAAATGTCTGTTAACTCCAGCTTTTCTCCATCAATCGATAAATCTTCATTTCTTGTTAAAGCTTTGAACATCACTTTAGTCTTCTGAAAGTTCATTTTTAATCCCACTTCTTTACTCTTGTCAGAAATTTCCTGGATCATACTCTGAAGCTCTGATAGGGTAGTTGCAAAAATGACTACGTCATCAGCAAAACGAAGGTGGGTTAGATAATATCCATTAATCTTTATCCCCTTGTTTTCCCAGGTCAGTGACTGAAAGACACCCTCCAATGTGGCATTAGAGAGCTTTGGAGATATGGTGTCACCTTGTCTCCCTCCCTTTCCAATTTTTATGCGTGTTGTATTTTCAAATAGCACAATCTTTGCACTTGTATTTTCATAGATGTTATTAATAATATTAATGTATGCATCTTCAATACGGCAGGATTTCAAAGCCATTGTAACTGTTGATGGTTTCACCGAATCAAAGGCCTTTTCATAATCTATAAAAGCCATGCACAATGGAAGTTCATATTCCCTCGCTCTTTCAATTAGTTCTCTCAGTACGTGGATATAATCTATTGTGCTGTAGCCACTCCTGAATCCAACTTGTTCTCTCGGTTGAGCCATGTCCAGTGTTACCTTGAAGCGGTGTGAAAGATCATGATGTAGATGCTTTTAGGAAGCGAGTGTCTGACCCCAGGTCTTAAACAACCCTTAGAAGTAGGAAACTAGGAGATTTGGGCTAAAGCGCCCGATAGGAAAGTGACACGGAAGCGAAGTAGAAAGGGAAGAAAGACGTCTTTATTTATTACCGGGGGGCCAGTACCCAAGGTCCGACGGCTTAACGTGCCCATCCGACGCACGGCGGGTATTTAGTGGATTGAGAGTTCGTACCTGCCTGGGGACGAACCTGAGGCTCCTCCCGTGGCAGTCACGAACGTTGCTCACTCGACCACCCGCGGCCCTAAGGTGTGAAAGAACTTTAGTGAAGATTTTATAAACCACTGATAGGTCTGTAGTTCTCAAGATTCTCAAACAGCACTATATATTTGGTGTGTGCATAAGTTCTACCCGTTTTTGTAGGCTATACAAATAAAAAAAGGAGAACACAACAAATAACGTACCTAGGATTTCACATAATTTCCCTCATTCTGTATGACCTCTTGTCATTTGCCTATGAGTATGTGTCTCTGACGCCGGAAAAGCTCCTGTGTTTTAAAGTAAAAAAAATCGTGTAATTCCGTTTTCACATCGCCCACATCAGCGAAGGTTTGGAGAGCGAAGGCGATCTGTAACGATCTAAAAAGGAGGTAGCCCTTTGGAGCCAGGTGAGGGGAATACGCCGGGCGAGGTGACACCTCCCATCCAAAGTCCAGTCATTTTTTTTGAGTGATTAAAGCTGCAGGACGTCTGGCGTTATAATGATGAAAGATCACGCATTCGCGATTGACGAGTGCTTGCCGCTTCGATGTCAGTTGTTCTCGCAGTCTGTCCAACTGTTGGGAGTAGAGGTAAACATTTATCGTTCGGTTAGGTGCTAACAAAACACGTCCCAGTGGATTATTCCCTGGACACCCCACTAAGCACTCAACAAAACCTTTTTGGGATGCAGTCCTTCTTCCGAGATCGATGGACCTTAGCACATAAACCGTCGACGTTTTACATTACCGTACAGTACCCATTTCTCATCACCCGTTATAATTCGTCCCTAAAACGGTTGATTTCTCTGACGAGGGTGCAAAGAAACACAGGTACGTATTCTAATTGCTTTGCCAAAAACTGGTGCGGAACCCAGTTATCAAACTTGGTGATGAACCCAATCGCATGCATCCGTCTTTCGACTCTTGTTTTGTAATAAATACACAGTTGACGTGGACCAGGAACATCAAATAGAAGTCATCGCTCTTTCCACGTTTATAAGTGAGCCACGCAAAAATTCTCATCGGCTGCCACCGGGAATCGAACCCAGGGTCTTCTAGTTACGCGCAGGATATGCTTCCACTGCACCACAGCTGCCGCGAAATTGTCCAGACTCACAAACGACAAACTGCCAAACCACATGGCAGGGTTGCTTCTTCGGAGCCCCACACAATTCTGGGGATTCACCACAGATGAACAGCAGCAACTGAACAAATAACTAGATAACTTATCATTCATTCGCCTTCTAGCCATTTGTTCAGTTGCTGCTGTTCATCTGTGGTGAATCCCCAGAATTGTGTGGGGCTCCGAAAAGCAACCCTGCCATGTGGTTTGGCAGTCTGTCATTTGTGAGTCTGGAGAATTTCGAGGTAGATGTGTTGCAGTGAAAGCATATCAGGCTCGTAGCTGGAAGAGCATGGGTTCAATTCCCGGTGGCGACCGATAAGAATTTTTCCGGTGCTCACTTATAAACGCGGAAAGAGCGACGACTTCCATTTGATATTGTTTTGTGTACCAACAACGTTTCCGTTAATTCCTGAACAGTTGGATGTGGGTCATTTGTAATGGCTTGATCCACATCCTTGTCAAAAAACACGGATGGACTTCCAGGATGTGGTTGATCTTTACAGCTTCTGCCTTCGTCCCGGAATTTCCGAAACAAACAGCGACATGTGCTATCATCAAGTGCATCCTCCCCATACACTTGACAGATGTTGTGGCAAGCCACGGCTACAGTTCTGCCTTTATCGAATTCGTACAGTAAACAATGCCTAATGTGCTCCTTATGGAATGCCATGTTACACTGTCTGTGAATTCCGTTGCGCATGACTTACTAGGACAAACCTAGTTACTGTATATGCTCTACTGCTCCATGCTTGATTGGCCGAAAATTCGACATCGCAGCGTCATCTGTGACGTAACTTCTCCGATCGCAGTTTGCATCTATTACAAAAACGGGTAGAACTTTTGCAAACACCCAATAGGTCATATCCCTGTACTAAAAGACCTAATTGAAAGAACGGAGGAATACGAACTCCCACTATGTATTCTTATGAAAATGCGTTTGATTCCGTGAAAATATCGACAGCTATAATGTCTTCAATAACCTGCGGTATTGAAGATAAATATTAATGGAGATCATTTAATTTACCTTCGTTTTGCTGATGACAAAGAATTTTTGTCGACTCCCCCTCTAGAGCCGAAGAGTATGATTCAGGAATTTTCTGACGAAAGTAAAAAATTGGGATTAAAAATGAGCTTTCAGAAAACGAAATTGATATACAATATGTACAATGTTTTTAAAAGAAATGAAAATTTAGCGACTGTTGGGGAAAATCTAGAGGTTACTGATACCTACAGTTACCAAAAGAGACGTATATTAAGAGACGGCCACATTGAGCAATATATTAATTGGCTTATAGAAACTAGTCAGAGAACATGTGAAAGAAACAGTACAATTTTCAAGAGGAAATTGTTGTTCTACGTATCTTAAAAGAAAAGTGTTCAATCAATGCATCCTATCAGTCCTTATGTACGGAGTAAAGACATAAACCTTAAGTTACAATACACTATCTACCAACAAGTAATTGGACACCTGTGATAGCAAAGTAAAACGAAGTTTATTCACCTTCAATAGTTGGTGGAGCCTCCACGAGCGGCGATTACAGCTGCGATCCTCCGGGGCATACTCTCAACCAGGCGTTGTACGACGGCTAGCGGTATTTTCTTCCACTCGGCTTGGAGAAGACCGGTCAGTTCCTTCATCAATTTCGGATGGTGGGAGCACCCCTTAAGTCGACGCTCCAATTCGTCCCAGAGGGCTCGATAGGGTTAAGGTCCGGGCTCTGCGCAGGCCAGTCTATTCGATTAACCCCATTGTCACCATACCAAGCCATGGTGGACCTCGCAACATGACAGGAGGCATTGTCATCGTAAAAGTAACATGGGTTCACCACGTAAAACTGCCACAACGCAGGAAACGCATGGTCATCCAAAATGGTCCAGTAGGTCTCGGCTTTGAGTCTGCCAGAAATTGCGACCAAGGGTCACGTGCCATACCAGGAGAAACACCCCCATAGCATATTTCCACCGCCGCCGAAATTCACAGTAGGCACAATGCATTCCGGCAGGAGGCGTTCTCGAGGCAGACGCCACACTCAGACCCTGCCATCCGAACTGTAAAGGGTGAACCTTGATTCGTCGCTCCAGAGAACCTGTTTCCACTGTTCAACGGTCCATTGTCGACGTTCTGTGCACCACGTTAGCCGAGCAGCGCTATTGAACTTGGTGATCAAAGGCTTGAGGGCGGCAGCACGTCCATGATAACCGAGCAGATGGGCTTCCTTACGGATGGTATTCATCGGAAGAACACTCCCGGATGCCTGATAAAACTCCTCGCGGATGAGGCCCATCGATTTGGTGCGGTTCTTCCGAATTTCTCTGGCCAGCACTCGTCGGTCTCTAACTCCCATTTGTGGGTCTGCCGGGTCGAGGCAGATTCCGACAGTCATCTCTCATCTTCCACTTGCCAATCACGTAGGCCACTGTCGATTTTGGGTACTTCAACGCGCTTTATATGTCACGTATGTATCGGCCATTTCTGTTATACCCGACAATTACACCTGTCTCGAAATCAGAGAGCTCCGAACTGCATGGCATCTTGCAGGCGACTGGTTGCGTTGTTATTTCCCACACGATATTTAACGGCGGCGGCAGTGACATGTATCAGGACCGCAGATATCGTCGATTGCAGGGGTATCCAATTACTTTTTGGTAGATAGTGTATTTTATTCGAAGTGCATTCCTCCTTCATTAATACAAAAAGTGGCGCGATCAGTCAACGAAAGGAAGGACTTGCTGTTAACGGGTTGTCGTGTGATAGAATACAGTTGTTACGGGATTCGATTGTTGAACCTTATATCAACTCTTTGCGGATACCATAAAGGAATTGTATTATTATTTTACGAAATGTATCAGGATCATTTGCGTTACTCAATTACTCCTTTATTAATATTTAATTCGCTTATTGGATATGTCCTGAAGTTATATTAATTACTGAATGAATTAGGTTTACTTTGCTTTCTACTTGATATCTATACGTTTTTCCTAATTTCTCTTTTAACTCGTTCTCTTACTCTCCTTTGCGCTTCCGGAGGCTATTTCTTCATACCTCTTCCTGTTCGCTGTCCAACGATGTCTCTCCTCTCCAAGCATCATCCCATAAGCTATGACCTTTCGTAAACCCCTTTGTCTGACCTCTTCTTCCCCTCCATATCTTGAAGGTCGATGGAGTCTCCGATGCACTAAACTAATTAGGCAGTCTGTAATCGTTCTTTGATTGTTACTTGTATATCCTCCGGAATATCGTGCAACATTGGAAGATCATGATTTCATAGGTATAAATACCGGAGACGGGGCCTACAATTTATTACGTGCAGGAAATCAAATCATTCACCAAATAACTCCAACGGAATCACGCAGTACGAAGAAATAGTAAAACCAGGAGAGCGGTTACCGAGTAGAAAATTCAGAGAGCCCGGAAAATTGGGAGAGAAAACCCGAGAAGCATAAAGCAGACAGGCATCCTAAGTGGAAAATTATAGTTCATATTTCATAATTATTCTAAGCCCTGGCTGAGCAGATTTGCTTCTTTAGGAGGAAATTCCTTTTTTTATCTCGTCATACTTTTAAATTTCTGCTTTTAGTTTTTTCTGTTCCCCGAGCTCGCCGAAATTAAAGTAGGGATAGGCACGAAACATACCCCTTCGTTAGTAAAGCGAAAACTCGTAAGGAGGTTACAATGAACAACACTGCGGAAGTCGAGATGATTCGCACTCACAGTAGGAGGGCATTAACTTGACCATCTTCTTTTAATGGAAGCACGTTCTATGCAACGCTAGCAGGGATCAAATAGAGCATATTTCTCGTAGTGGGCATAACTGTTTGACACCAACAGAAAGGGTCACACAGGAACCATACGCGAAAGGTCTCAGGCAACTCGGACATCACGCAGAGAAGTTAACAAAAGAAAGGAATATTCATCTTCCAGAAAACTCCAGGTTCTCACCCTTTGCCCACGAATCACAGGGATCCCATTTAAGAATGTAAACCAATGCCTAATCGAGAAAACAACTCACCCCTCAAGGCCTCAGCCAATGAGGGGTGAGTTGTTTTGGGTAGGGTCAAAGAAACCCAACCCCTTCAAAATAGACGGAAGCGGGAGAGAAGTTGTTTTAATCATTCGAGAGTTATTCAAGATGCAGATTTCAAGGCAATAGTCACGAAGAGACTAGGAGAGTTTTGGAGAAGATTATGAAATGGAGAGATAGACGAGTAGACAAGAAAATGCAGAGCTATACGGGCAGGCAAAGAATATGCTAGTAGTCGAGCAGTATACAAGAGATGTAGTCAAGCATTCGAGACTTGGAATTCAAGCAAGAGAAGTAGAGATTAGGAAATGGTCTCTGAAGAGACGCCGGGCATTACAGATATATTATAAGACCGAGAAAAGTTATCAGGACAGTGAGGAGGATCCTCAAAAAAATGAAATGGTGCACATTACGCAGTGACAACACAGAGACTCGAGTTGGGAGACCAGAAGAACGAGATGTTAGAAGAGCTAGCGAACTTTCGCGAACTTTAACGGGACCGGATGAGGTCCAAAATCATAGACTTTATGCCATACAATCATTCGGGAAGAAAACCGACGGGACGAACAGAAAATGATTTGGTGAGATTTATTTATAATTTCCTACATCTCGTTAGCATGAGTATGCATGATCTTGTCTCCTATACATCCTCGGTAGGAAAGTTAATTTTCTCTTGCAAGTACTAAATTTATAAAAGCCTTCTTATATTTTGTGAAAGGTGAACTTTAGAATAAGAGTTCAAAGTTCAAACTGCTTGATTAGCTAAATATATAACTTGGTTTAAGTTAAAAGAAATCTCCACCGATGAGTGTACTAAATTTTAAGGAAGCATTATCGAAAAATAATTATTTATTTTGTATTGAAATTTACCAGAGTTTCTCAAATCTTGTAACTTCAAAATGAGTGAATCTTTGTTTGTTTTAAACCAGAAAAGCTAAAATAAAATAATCTCAAAGTTCTCGATAGAATAGCAACTCCCAGATTTTAAAGGGTTAATTTGGTTTGCATTTAGCAAATCCAGTCACCGGATAAAAGTCCCAATCTAACATCATGACTTTCTTAAATTTTAAGCGGCATATGGAGAAATATGGGTTTTCCATGTTCTCCCATATGAAACACAACGCAATGCACTTGTCAACCCTGATCTTGGAGACCCTCAATTAGGGAACCCAACCTCATGGTAGACACCCATAGGGGGAAGATAATAGAGGATAAAGAGTAACGAAAATTTCCTGCCTTTTAAAAATTCCATCCCACTGCAGCAAATAGGACGCAGCAGATGGTTCCCTCACCCTGTTCTGGGGGCGGTAATATGATGACAATAGCCTCGACTTCGGCGTATGCCAATAAAACGATTACGTGTTATATGGAAATATTGAAAATATAATTAAGTAGTGACTCTGGTTATTCTGTGTACAAAAAGCATCTAGAACTTTGCTTTCAGTTAAAAAAAGTGCTTAGCAGAGATCCTTATGGGACGGGTGGGGCTTTCTTTCACGGACCCGGACCACTCATAAACAAAAGGACACCCCCTTTTTATATTCCCCATTGTTGGAGGACATTCTTGTTAGAGAGTGCCCACCAGGAACAAACCGAGTAAGCAATTAACAGTCAACTTCTTACGTCAGGATCATCTTCCTGCGAGCGGGGGACAGATAGTGAAAGGGAATGAGACCGAGTGGTCTTAAACAGAAAGTCTTGTACGAGGTTTCAGAGAGTGAGGAAGGGTTTTGCTCGTGTACAAGGCAGTGAGGTGTAACCGGGAGTTCCATATTTACCGGAAGCGAATTTCTGTAGCAATTTTTAGAGATAGTGAATTGTAGTCATTTTCTTTCAATTCCCGCCATTTGGATGGAATGGGCAGCGGACAGGCAAAGTACCTTTTTCCCACGAGTCGCAGCAGAGGGGGTGTTAGATTTATAGTTTCGTCGATGTGAGAAGAATGAAACTGGAGACTTATGCTTCTCCGCCGTCCAAAACAGTCTGAGGCAGAGGGCAATTAAGGAATCTTGCGTTTTTCGGAGAAGAGGCATCTTAGGGTGTCTTGGAGAGAACTCGAGGGCAGAAGGTTGACGAGGCAGGGGATCTTTAACTGGAGTGCAGGACTTTCAGGACGAAGGTAAGGAGGAAGGATTTGAGGCCGACGATAGAGAAATGGAAGGAGATCATGAACGAGGGATTATGTAGAAAGAACGGAGATCAGGACAAGGCTTAAAGACATTCCCCGTAACATCTGAATAAAAGTCTTCCTCACTGCAAAATTTAACCTCAGTCGATTTGAGTCACTTTTCTATACTTTGTATTGTTTTTATCTGCTCCAGTTGGGAGAATTACGGATTATACCACCGATACCGAACTTACTGCAAAGGAAGCATCAAACTAAACCTCCACACAGGGCGCTGTAATTGAACTCAGCACCAAGCCCTGTAACATTTGAATGGCGCCTGATCAGGGGCGCTCTGGAATCTCCTATTCACCGGTATGGGGCCAGGAGCATCTTTAATAAGCAGCGTGGAACCCGATCATCTTTAATAAGCAGCGTGGAACCCGAGCATCTTTAATAAGCAGCGTGGAACCCGAGCATCTTTAATAAGCAGCGTGGAACACGAGCATCTTTAATAAGCAGCGTGGAACACGAGCATCTTTAATAAGCAGCGTGGAACCCGAGTATCTTTAATAAGCAGCGTGGAACCCGCGCATCTTTAATTAGCAACATGGAACTCGAGCATCGCCGATGAAAAGCAGTGCTTTTCTTCGGTATTTGGTTCTTCAGTGAAGCAACGTGGAGTCTTCAAGTCACCGACGTGAGGCCTGAGAGTATTTTATTCCTCATCGTGGAGACCTTTTCGAATTGTCCTACGGATTGGAACATTTTGGATGGACCAGTAATAGTGCTACTAGACTTTGTGTGGAAACCAAAACTGCGTGTGACAATAAATAAGAAAAATTTCAGGATTACCGAGGACGAAATCAACCGACGTGCTGTAAGTAAAAAATATTTTCTTCCATTATTAAAGTGCACCCACTCTTATAGTGAAATCCCACAACACACACCGCTAATAATCAGAATATGTATATGCACCATTATTGCTGAACGTTAATATTTGTGAACTCTGAAAAACATTTTTCATCGATTATTTTATATAACAAGCATTTTTTAGAACTTGTGGTATAAAAAGCATTTCTTAAGTATAATATTTACATCAGCATCATGGCAGACGAGCAAAATAATGATTCGTATCGCATTCCTGCGCTAGTTGCATCTTGCTCTCCCTTGATAGCTACTTTCGATCTGGAGGACAGAAATTTTTCGGTGGCACGTTTCTTCCAAAATATTGAGGATGTCGGAAATTGGGCTCAATGGGGCGATTTGAAAAAAATAATTATTGCACGCACAAAACTGCGAGGTGCTGCTTCCCAGTACTAAAATTTAAGCGCCATTTTGCGGACCACCGCGGACTATGAAGAATTTAAGGCCATCTTGCAGGAACGCTTCGAGAATGAGTAGCCGCTGGCAATACGTTTGGCCGCACTTTCAAATTGTTACCAGTGTGAGCACGAAACAGTCAAAGAATACGCTGCCCGACTTAACGTCGTGGCTAACGACTACTTGAGAGAGATCCCGAATGATCCTCCCGAATTGCGCAGAATTCAGGATCAAGCAAAGATGGGTCAATTCCCGCAAGGATTGAAGCAAAGTTTGAGAAAATGGGTGTTTTCTTCGAATCCACCGGATTACCGTACGGCAGTAGCTAAAGCTATCAATGAAGAGAGCTATATGACAATTACGACACAGCCTCTACCCGTAGCAGCATCTGTTTGCGCATACCCTAATGCCGAGAGCTCTCCTTTCAAATATTCAGGTGCCGCAGAATCCTATAGTAGGGATGCGCAGCCTAAATTGGATGCGAGGGAAGGAAATATGTTGCAACTGGTAATGAAAAAGCTTGAGGCCAGTGAGGAGGCAATTAGAGTACTGACGGACTAGGTGAGCGAATTAAAAATTCGAAATGTCCGATCCGAAATAAAGGAAGGGCGGCACAAATAACCGCTGGAGTACAGAGGCACTAGTACTCCGAGAAGATATGGAAATAATAATGAATGTTGTTGGACCTGTGGCTCATATTTGCACCTGCAGAGGCATTGCAGAGAAAGGTCACCCTCAGATCGCTATTACAGGCCTCAACCTAGGTCACCGAGGAGGGATTACCGACCGCAGTGGCAAAGAAGCAGAAACTGCGCGCCGTCGGACTCTGCGCAAAATGCTCAAACTGGAAATTGGCGAGGTGAAATAGGGTTGCGAAACAAGTCACCTCAAAGAAACACTGTAAGCTTCAGCGACGAACAACATTTAAACCGGTAGCGACAGAATCTGTGGGCATTAATTCTGCCGTCAAGTCATCTCCCGCAGGACATTCTAATACTGAAGAAGATGTGCAAAGCTCGTTCCCTATTATAAAAGTCAAAATTGCAGGTAACATTATACAAGCACTTCTGGATACTGGATCAACTGTTTCTCTTTTAGCCTATTCGGCAGTACAAAAGTTGAAAACTGTCCTCAGCTTTAGGAAGTTGATTCTTCCGTAATTATAAGAGGCATTACTGGAGCAAATACCGCCACGGAAGGATGCTACATGCTAGAAATGGAGGTCAACAAAAAGAAATTAAAACATCTATTTTATGCGATTCGTACACAATTTTTTAACTATGAGGCAGTTTTAGGGTACGATTTCTTGCATAAGCATGCCAAATCTCTCGATTTGGAAAATAATTCATTATCTTTAAAAACTTCACCTGAAATGGGTAATGAAATAACGGTAGTTAAAGCCGTTGACTCCATTCCAGCTGCTATTTCTCCAGTAATGGTTAATGAAACCACAGAAATGAAAACAGAAGCTATTAATATAATAAATTCGTCGACTGGGGAAGCATGTCCGTATCCCATACAGGTCAATGCAGTGCATCCTCACTAGAAACATGCACATGAGAAAACCTGAAGGTGATATATTAGTGCAGCTGATAGTTGAAAATCTCGAGGAGGGATTGCATGTTCCCAGATCTGTGAACAGAATCAGTAGCAATGGCCTTTACAATGTTTTAGCAGCAAATACTCCTGATCAACCAATCTGGATAAAAAAGGTCATGAAAATAGCGAAATTCGAAAATTTTGAAGAACCTCAGGGGAATAATGTCATGGTAGCTCACACCATAGATATCACTGAGAATACGTCTACCCAAAATTGTTTTGACTTGTCTCACATTCCTCCGAATCAAAAACGAGAGATAGAAGAATTGCTGAATAAATACGCGGAAGTTTTTGCTACGAATTTAAATGAGCTGGGAAATTCTACTGTCATCCAGCACAGAATCCCGTTGACGTCCGATACTCCAGTGTATTCCAGGCCTTATCGTATTCCCTTAACTTTAAAGGAAGAAATGAAAAACAAATTGAAAGCCTATCTGAGGCAAGAATAATCAAACCTACAGCCAGCCCATTTTCGAGTCCAACTCTCTTGGTGAAAAAACGAGACCATGCATCGTATCGTTCCGTTATAGATTTCAGATTTGGTTACTAAATTGGATCGCTACTGTTTACCTATAATGCATGATATTGTCGACAATTTGGTTACAGCGCGCTACTTTTCCTCTTTAGATCTGAATTCTGGATTTTTCCAGATCCCAGTCGCGCCGGAGGACGTGCATAAAACTTCCTTCTGCTCAGAATTCGGTACTTTTGCCTTTAGAAAATTGCCTCAGGGACTTGCTGGTGCGAGCTCAACTTTTCATAGGGCTATGGACATTGTGCTCTCAGGCATACAACAGCATAGTGTATATGCATTTATTGATGATATTTTAATTGCCAGTGCTACATCTAAAGAGCATATAAAGATATTAGAGATGATATTTCGCAGACTCCGGGTTCACGACCTAACGTTGAAACCCTCTAAATGCCATTTCCTTAGAAACAAAATAACATATCTTGGACATGAGATTTGAAATCAGGGAAAAAGACCAGATCCCAGAAATACTGAGTCAATTATGAACCTATCCACGCCAAAATCATTCAAGAATGTGCAACAGATTGTTGGGATAGTTAATTATTATCGAAATCATACCCCACATTTCTCTGATATAATTACTCCTTTGACTGATCTAACCATAGGGAAAGAAAAAAAAATATTTGAAAAGAGAATGCTGAAGGAGCTTTCCAAATAAAAATTTACCTTGCACCAGGCCTCTTTTGCATTATCCGGGTAACGACAAAGTTTACTTCCTATCTACGGATGCTAGTGGTGAAGCATTAGGAGCAGGGATCGAGCAAGAAAAGGAAGGGGTAATGGTTACCATAAGCTCTGCTAGCAGGAAGCTGAAGAAGCCTGAAAAGAACTACTCTACGACGGAGAGGGAATGCTTAGCCATTGTCTGGGTGGTTAATCATTTTCGTCCGTCTCTGTACGTAAAACATTCTGTTCTCAAAAAAGAACACAAGCCCATAACCTTCATGCTTACGAAAAGCAGCCCAAATATCAGGTTAAACAAATGGCACGTGCAGCTGTGAGAGTTTGATTTCGAAATTCCCTACATTCCGGGAAAAGAAAATGTAGTAGCAGACTGCTTATCACGGAACGTAAACACAGCCACGGCTGATACAGTGCATCTTCTAAGAGAAACATCTTCTATCGAAGAAATGAAGGTTTTACAGCGAAAAGACCCAGCTTGGAAAAAATATTATTGACAATCTCGAAGTTAAACAACAGCAAACCCCAACAAAGGGACGTGACTTTTTCTTTTTGGCCGAAGGTGTACTTTACCACTACTCAACTCTCCATCTATCTCAAGTGAGACAACGAACGGTGGAACAGCTGTATGTACCTGATTCTCTAATTGGACAAGTCAAATTGCCATTTAGCATTTGAGAAAACTCTGCTTCGAATCAGAGAGCATTACTTTTGGTACAATATCATGCAGGCATTTAGAATTTTGTAGCTTCATGTCCTCAATGTTTGGCGCGAAGGGGATACAAGGCTTCACAAAAGGCACTGTGGCAGCGAATGCCAACTACAAGCCGCCCATGGGAAAGGCTGCATATAGATGTTTTAGGGCCTCTAAGACGGAGCGACGAAGGAAATATATATGTTCTCACCATTCAAGATGCATTCACTAAATTTCTATTAACCTATCCAATGTCGGACCAAAAAGCTCAAACTAGCCGTCCCGGTGGCGCAGTGGTCTAAGTGATGGCTTCTGATCATTCGTCCGAACGGGGTCCGGGTTCGAATCCCGGTGTGGCATGGATGTTGTGTTTGTCTTACGGCGCTGGCTCTCTCCCTTCCCTGGAACCAGTGACCCTAAATTAGGGACGGGCGACTGCTTATAGCCCATTGAGTTGCTCACGGTGGTCGTTAAACCTCCAACAACAAAAAAAAAAAAAAAAAAAAAAAGCTCAAGCTATTGGTCAAATTTTACTCGAGGAAGTATTTTGTTTGTTTGGTGTGCCTGAACTCATGGTTAGTGATAGGGGCGCTAACTTTTTCTCCTGAACTATAAAGCAACTTTGTGAAAAAATGCAGATTAAGTATTTACATACTTCAAGCTTCCATGCACAGAGCAACGGGTTAATTAAACGGTTTCACAGGGTCCTTGCATCCATGCTCAGCCATTTTATAAACCGCAATCACACAAATTGGTGTAATATTATTCCTTTCGCATTATCTGCTTATCGCTCCGCTGTCTACGCTACAACCGGGGACACACCTGCAGTTTTATTTTTCGCCCCCCCCCCCATATACCTTGATTCCGCCTAGAACAAGGGGGAACTTATTCTTCCGCTGAGGATTATATTGAACATATTTCTGATACGATAACTGCAGTTCACAGAGTGGTGACTGAGAGAATAAAAAATGCCTCAGAAAAACAAGAAATTTACCGAATGAAAACAGCGGTATCAAAAGATTTTAAAGTAGGGCAGCTGGTATTCCTTTATACCCCAAAGGTGGAGGTAGGGCAGAGCAAGAAATTTGCATATTTTTCTGAGGGCCCATATCGTATCACGAGCATAATGGGCAACGTGAATGCGAATCTGCGGTTGGTAAGCAACCCCAAGAAAATCACCACGGCTCATTTTGATCGGCTATATATATGCCCGACAAGAACACCCAGGCAGACCGATGCAACACCGGAAGTTTCTGAAACGCATCAAAGTACTCCGGAGGTACAAGAAAGAGATTTTTCGTTAGAGCGCAGGGATATGCCCGAAGCGACTTACACATATGCTAATTATTCACTCCCACAAGCCAGGAGTGAAAATCATCAAGACCATATTGCCATTTACATGGAACCAGCAAATCGTGTATAGGAACTTAGGGAACGGGATATCTTCAATATTGTGCGACACACAAACAGGCAACGAGTGTGATTCTTCAGTGCTGGTGAAACTTTTCAACATTTTTTTTTTTTTTTTGGTTGGAGGTTTAACGACCACCGTGAGCAACCTCAATGGGCTAAAAGCAGTCGCCCATCCCTAAATTAGGGTCACTGGTTCCAGGGGAGGGAGAGAACAAGTGCCGTAAGACAAACACAACATCCATGCCTAGCCGGGATTCGAACCTGGACCCTTTACGGACGAATGATCAGAGGCCAGCGCCTTAGACCACCGCGCCACCGGGGCGGCTTTTTCAACATGTTGAGTCATCGACTGCAAAGAACGTGCCTGCAACATGTTGCGTAATAGTTCATATTTTGTGATAAACTATTCACACCACGCAGGTTGTTAACGCATTTTTTTTCATTTGTATTTCAGGGATAAACCGTTCACTTTCACACAGGTCATTAATGGTATATACACAGTTAAAAATTTCACAGTTAGATTACGGGCAATGGCCGGCAACTGGGGGCCCGGCCGTTGCCCATAAAACTACGGCTTGGCCCATTTTTGTGAAAGCCCATGAAATTACGGTCTGAACCCTAAATACTAAGCCCATAATCTCAAGAGCAACGCCCATAAAAAAATAAGTTTGACCGTATTGAGCTACGCCATAATTTCCAGGGCATTGCCCATAAAAAAATAAGTTTGACCGTATTGAGCTACGCCATAATTTGAAGGGCTATACCCGAAAAATAAGTTTGACCGTATTAACTTAAGCTGTAATTTGAAAGGCAATCCCTGTAAATATGAAGTTTGGCCATATTCGGTTAAGCCTCACGGCAAGTAGTCACAGACTTTTACATAAATGCATTTTTTGTGGAAGAGTGTGCAAGTAGTAAATGCATGTTTTTTGTGGAAGAGTGTACAAGTAAATGCATGTTTTTTGTGGAAGAGTGTGTGAGTGTGAAATTGTTGGATACTTACATTATAACTGAATCAATTCAGTTCTAAATGTGAGTAATGATATTTTCATATCTTAAAATCAGGTTTATTACAATATGATAAATAATGACATCAGTTACACACAGATTTGTTTAACATTAGGCATTACGAACTCTGTACACACAGTTGGTTGAACAATACTTACGTTTCTTTTAGACATGTTTTAATTGGAGAATTATTTCTAAAGCACAGTTGGTTGAACAATACTTAGTTTCTTTTAGACATTTTAATTTGCACATACGTACTTATGTAGTATTTGCATGAATGAATACAAAGGGCAGTTATGTAGTAAAGATATGTACAGGCATATTCTTGTATTTATATGTTATATCAATGACAAACAGAACTACGAACTGGCATCCGAGTACATTGCGTCTATAAGGGTATTCAATCCACAATGGTGTCAAAGTTGGTTTTTCATGTAGGTTTTGGCTAGTATTACATTTGACATAGGGTTGAATCATGCTTTTTTGTTTTCACATTCACTGCCTTGTGTGCTGGTTCATTTTACATTCTACTGAGCACTGTGTTGTCAGTGTTCCCAGAACTTTTACTGTCTTGTTTCCTATCTCTAATTTTTGGATATTTACCTACTTTTCACATGTTTAGTAAAATTATGTCAAAAACTGGAAGTACTGCTTTTGAAAGATCACATTGCTTCCCCATAATTAAGGTATCAGAAAGAAAAGAAAAAAATTACTTGAATGGAAATGAGAGCTTTTGAACTTGATAGGGCATAATTTCAAATCTCAGACCCCCACCCAAAGAAGAAACACTTGTTTAGACCCTGATTCTAACTGAGTCATTGTAGAACATTAATGCATATCAATATTTCTAAAATATTAAATTTTCCTGTTTGGAATGTTTTAGAAATGACTTCAGTGATTAAACCTGTTCTTTCATTGTTGTGTTGCCACAAGGAAACCATTTTGGAGCACAATTTTTTTTTGGAAAGCTATTAAATAGTTGTATTTATAATATCTTGGCAATACCTGAAGATACTGAAACAATTTTTATTGATGTACAAATCAGGTGTTTAGTGACAAAGGAAAAGAACACGGCAGAATCTTTAAATTTCTCAAAAAACAATTTCATCGCATCATTTTGTACCAATTTCAGCACTATCATCTTAAAACATGAAATACATGCTTTGCATATTGAACATTTTGAGTAGACCTTTAAAATAGGAATTACAAAACGTGTAAAAATGTTTACATATTTTTTAACTTAAAAAAAAAGTGGCTTCTGATTTATCTTAAAATATAAATTTTCCTGGGCATCCAGGTTTTACTACCTGGGTAGGTAAATAATTTATGTATATACCCAGCTGCGCATGTAACATTTCAGATATTTTCCAAGCCCTGCTTAAAGTGACACAGGTGAAAGATTTCACTCGCAGAAATTTAGAATGAAATCAATTCTTTTTTACATTTAACTTTAATTACTACATTTGCAAAGCAAAGAAACTATTCATGATATATTTTCACTGTCATTTTCTTGGCCAGCATTTACCGGATTCAGTAAAAAAAGAATAACAGTCGAAACTCGTTATAATGAAATTCAAGGGGGACAAAAAAAAATTTGTAGCAACGTATTGTTCTTAAAACATTACAAATTTTTCATTAAAAAGTTAGTATGTACTACAGAAATTTTCATTATGCATAAGATTGCAATGCTGTAAAAGTGAAATAGTGCCCACAGAGACAAGCAAAGGTAATTTTTTTGTAACGGGAAGTTTTTGCTAAAGTAGTAATAATGAAATATGTAAGCTTTAATTAATATGTATGTATGAAATTATGTACTGTATATATTTTTACTTATACATATCAGGGTTTGAAAAATACCATGCCTGAGTCGTGTGAATCATTGACCTGGGCAGGTAAATAAGTAATCTAGTTGCCCTAAGGTGCCAGACTGGGCAATTAAATCTAAAAATGAAGTTCAGAATATAATTTTCTACTACAAGAAAAAAAGACAGTCATCGCATGTCATGTTGCTTTTCACTGCTAATCACTGGAAGTTGTATTATTGTTACGCAGTGCCAAGGACAGAAGAATATCACTTCTTTAATTACATTATGCTTTAGGTCCATAAATTGGAAGCATATGTAATTTTGCTCCAAATGTCAGCAACTGAATGCATGCCTCTGATGGAACTAGCTTCCTGTGTTTATTGACAAAGGGTTAAAACTTCATATTTTTCATATTTTAATGTATTTCATATTTTTCAGATATTTCATATTTTAAACGTGTTTTAAAGATTTTTATTGTAATATGGACCTGTGAGTCTGACACTGTGAAGAGAAGCTGCGATAGGAATAATGCATCGCTCCAGTGAATATGTGAAGCTTTGGTCCGTTAAAGGAAGGTTTGTTGCTGTGTGGAAATGACGGGTACAAGAGAAAGAGGACTTACGTCATTGGCAGAAGAGCAATAAATGTTGTAGTGATACGCTACAGAAAATAGGTCCACAGCAGCCACCCTTTCTTTTGTTGTATCCTGTACGTTGTTGGCAAGAAAAACCGGATAAAACCTCTTCGATTTGCAAAAGATACATATGAGTAAGATAGAAACTCGCGTGCGAACAAGCTATTAACAGAAGAACCAAAAGTGCAGAGACACAGCAAATCTGTTCAAACCAAAAACGAAATTTATAGTTCCCCAGTTTTCTGTACAACATAGAAAAGCATATTAGTACTTTCGGTAAATGTGTACTTCAGCGTCCTAAACTATTTCGTTGGAAAAATTTAACTGTGGTTGAAAAGTTCGATGCACACATTTTTTTAAGCATGCAAAATAATAGGGAAAGGTGAAAAATTATATTTTTAGATAAAAAAGAAATAATTTTTCCGAAGTATTAACCTGCGAGTACGATGGTTTGTAGCAGGTGGTGCGGGAGGCGGAAGCGATGCTAACGGCCACCACGTG
Organism: Macrothele yani; assembly: GCA_039090855.1. Lineage (NCBI taxonomy): Eukaryota > Metazoa > Arthropoda > Arachnida > Araneae > Macrothelidae > Macrothele > Macrothele yani. The sequence continues at coordinate 85,911,648 of CM076999.1, forward strand.
AAAGTGCTGTGCGACGGAGTGAAGTACGCGTTGGTAGCAAATGCGTGGAAGAATACGACAGCAGTAGGGTATATTTTTCGGAAGAGTGTCGTGTAATCGTGCGCAGAAGTAGTTCAAACCTGTTTTATTCATTTTTGAGAAAGATATGTGCAGAATGTCGTTATTAGTGGTTTCACAGTGTCTCCGAATGGAAAGAAATTAAGGAATGTAAAATAATTTATGTACGACAGAAGTTTTGAGGAAGACGTTTTGGTTCCGGTTGAACCCAAAGTTTTAGTTTTGGTTTGGAAGATGTGCACAGGTAGGTGATTTCTTCAAGCACTTCATTTGCAGTTCTGCTGTTATTCAGTACATCGTAGCTCACATTTTTTTCCTCGTGACATGGATATTTTTCAAAATAAGCAATTTTCTTCAATTCATATATCGCACTATGGCAGGGAGGCAGCTTCTTGTATTGTGGCGGATAATGAAATTTTAAGCCCTGACGAAATCCGAAATGACTGACGATTTTGTACTTCCGCTTTCTCAAAATTACCCTTCAAAAAAACAAAAACTTACAATGCTGCACAAATTCAACCTCTTTCTTTCTGTGTATGCCTACAAGACTTTTCGATGACTACGTACTGCTAAACCGCTTCCTTCTTAATTCTTCCGCCCGTTACTTGCCCTTCTCAACGAAGCTTCCATTCACCGGACTCCACCTTGATGCCGTTGCCGCTCTCTCGTCCTATGCATATACCGCACGTACTCTTCCAAACCATCGCACTCTCAGGTAAATACTTCGGAAAACTTATTTCCTTTTATCTAAAAATACTATATTTTTGCACCTTTTCCCATTATTTTGCATGCTTAAAATATTGTATGTCACACTTTTCCCACACAGTTACATTTTTCCGACGAAATAATTTAGACGCTAAAGTACACATTTACCAAACTTTCTATTTCGGATCAGGGAATCATATGCGAAAGAATGAAAAATTTCACGTCTGCTTTAAAAACAATTACAAAACATGAACAAACTATATTGTGTAGCATATGAGTATAAAATGGTTCGCTCTCCGGGCAAGAAGGTACTTGCTTGGACTTGTAGTCATCCGCACGTGAATTGCACGGCGAAGCGAATCTTCCTTTCAACAAAGCAAATCTTCACATCGTTGCCGTAGTGATGTGTTAGGCCTACCACAGCGTCGCACTCACAAGTCAATATTACAAGTTTCCGACAAAATAATTTAGGACGCTAATCTACACATTTACCGAATAATCTGCCAATGATGAAGATTGGAGTGCCATTTCAGGTGGATTCAGTAGTTTTAAAGAGTTTGTAGAAATCAATGAAAATGCATTATTGGGAAATTGAGGGATATTCAAGAAATAGCCAATGAAATTCAGGATGATGATGAAGAGACATAACGAAGAATTAACAAAAGATCCCCCAGACTGTCACGAAAGCAGTGTAGAAGCTTTGGAAACATTGGCACTACATACAACTCACCGATACATCTAATTGCCACACATTCCTGTTTAAACAAACTTGAAAAAGCTGTTTTCAATGAGAGGCAACAGCAGAAACAGTCTTCAATTTTACATAACTTTAAATGTTTCTTCAATTTTACATAACTTTAAAAAGCCATAAATATAAACAAGGTATGTAATTAAAATTTTGAGATCAAGTAATTTACATTTTTGAGTAATCTAAGCTTTTAAGTGTTAAATTTAACTAAGTAAATTCAATCATTGATATTTTTCTTATTTTGCATGTTATTCTCATGTTAATTACATTTTAAACTTAATTTTGGCTGAAATTACACTAACTTTTACTTATGCTGCGCTCTTATTTATGCGTGCTTTGGTTTGCGCTGACATATATGTGAAATATTACTGTATACATGTGATAATGAGGTGATTATAGATATAATTAAAAAATATATATTTTTTGGCTCTTCTGGTTTCCAATTAAATTTATGTAATTTATGTGTTGAGTGGTAAAAAGCTGTTTTCAATGAGAGGCATATGGGGTTTGTATATATGCAGATTTCCATTGTTTGCTTCTTCCAGCTGAAAACTAAGCTAGGGGTGCCTATGAGTTAACTGAATATGCCATAGTCACAAAATGTTTGATAATTATATACTAAGGAATGTGAGTGAAATGGTATTCCTAAAAGCAATCAAAACCATGTAGCAGTCAGGGAGAATCACAAATGTGTTTCCTGAACGAAAATGTGACATTTCATCACATGAAACTTTTTTTCCACCTCTAAATTGAGGCCATTGGTTCTAGGGAAGGAGAAAGCCAAAGCTGTTATGTTATGTAAAAAACAGGTTTCTTTTAAAGGTTTTAACGGCTAATGTGAGGAACTAATGGGGATATAAGCAGTCCCCGTCCCTAATTTAAGAGTCAATGGTTCCAGGGAAGAGAGAACGCCAGTGCTGTAAGACAAACACAACATCCATGCCATACCGGGATTCAAACCAAGACCCACTTGGACAAACAATCATAAGATGGTGCTTAGACCACTGCACCACCAGGGTGGCAAAACTAATGCCTCATATGGGACTCAAACCATATGTTAAATTGTGACTGTTAGCCAAAAACCTTGATGTACAACCAACTCTGATACCAGAACGGCTTGAACATCCTCTAGACCAATAGTTCTCAAAGTGGGTTTCACTAAAATAATAGGGGTGGGGGGGCATATGCGGATTTGTTAGCAACCATACCGAGTCACATAGTGAACCAATTTTCAAAACAAAATTAATCTGAATTTATGGCTAGTGCTGGTAGGATTGTGTGGTGAAGTTTAGCATATTTAGCTGAAATTTCTGAAAAATGAACTAGTGGAACTTCTCATTACAGGGTGAAAACAATCTGTTCAATGTTGAAAAAACAAAACACAAGCAATGACCAAAAAACTTTATGAGAAAACCAAATTACAGGGAACAGCTCTGACCAATTTTCATAACTGAATTCATTATCATCAGAAAATGAGCAAACAATTGGAAACTTGATGTTAAACAGCTAATAATCGTCCATCTCTGCACTCTCCAAACATTTACAAGGCAGTATTTCCCATTCACACTGAATGAACTAGTTACTCATTCACATACAATGCAGAAATGTGTAATCTTCTATTGCCAAATAAAAAACTTATGAGACATCTTTTAACTCTGGTTGGTTTGAAAAGCATTTGTTCTTTGAAATCACTGACTAGTTTTTTTTTTTATTGGAGGTTTAACGACCACCGTGAGCAACTCAATGGGCTATAAGCAGTCGCCCGTCCCTAATTTAGGGTCACTGGTTCCAGGGAAGGGAGAGAGCCAGTGCCGTAAGACAAACACAACATCCATGCCGGACCGGGATTCGAACCCGGACCCCTTACGAACGAATGATCAGAGGCCAGCGCCTTAGACCACTGCGCCACCGGGGCGGCGACTAGTTTTGGACTCCAATGGAAAAAGAATTTCCAACATTGTCGAGCACTGCCTTAAGTATTTGTTGCCTTTTACAACTACATATTTATGTGAAACTAGTGTTTTATCCTTAACCACCATAAAAACTAAATATTGAAATAAGCTGGATGTTGAAGATAACTTGTTTGTACATAAGCAAGAAAACTCAAAATATTGATGAACTTTGCAAGAGTAAATGAGCTCATACATCTTACTGATACTAAACAAATGACTTGAGCAGTTTTATTTGATTTTTTTTTAGCCATTTGTGCAATTTCTGTGACATCAGTTTTCTGTGATCAGTGTATGTAATTTTAGCAAATATACGTGTGTATTTGTATTTTTTATATATTTTATACCCACATAAACACACTGGAATAAACTTTTCATTAAAGAATATGCCTGTACATATCTGTACTACAGAGCTAATCTTTGTATTCATTGGTGCAAATATAATACTTCACAAGTTCTTAAGTACATGAGCAAATGAAAAGGAGTCTTAAAAAAACAACAAAGTATTGTTCAGCCAGTTTGTGCTTTAGAAATAATTCTGTCTAAATTCAGGAGTTGAACACTATGCCGTAAAAAAAAAAAGCACAAAACGATAAGACAATATTTATGCGTGTTATATTGCAAAATGGAATTCATTTCAGACTACAAACATACGAAAAGAATGCTTCCCTACGTAATTCCCAAATCAGCATGTACAGATCGAATTTATTCGACATCCTAGTCAACGCTAGGTATATACCTGGCGATAAAGACTTGCACAGTAAGTAAAGCACTGTTTCATATATATAGTAAAACATATATGGATGTGAGAGTTATGCCCCAACCATAGTCAAATGAAATCTTAGCTACTACATAGATTTCCCTGTGTGACAATGCTTCAGCCACCCTCGTTTGGTGGTGAAACTTTTAAAAATATATATATATATGTACACAGTTCGTGAGCTTAATATCAAACAAAAATGTGTGCAATTGATTTCGTTACTTTTACATATCATAATAAACTTAATTTTAAAAAGTGTCTACTCACATGTTTTCTTTCTTTAACGTCTTTCTTGCACATTTTCGTGACTTCGTGTTCGTCAGTTAGGGATGGGCGATATTTATCAATTGCTCGAAATATCGATATTTTTGTCCGATATTTCGATATATAGTATTGATATCCAAGTTACGATATATCAGAAAATCACTATATCGGTGCCATATTCAGTATATCAGCCTATGGCTGATGTGATTTCACTTGTGGAATGAAATCTGTGTTCTTTCCTCTGGCATGTCACGAAAATTATGTTGCTTGAGGACTATCAAACTGCGATCTCATTATCGAGATTCACATGATATTATGTCACCTTCCGATTTCTAGAACTCTATAAGGAAAAATATCTGCTGTGTTGAAAACCTCGATGGTTGAAAATTTTAACTATTAGTTGACGTAGGCACCCAGAAAAAAAATTTAACGAACGGTTGATAGCAGATTGTTCTTTTGCCTATGAGTATTATGTTTGAAGTAAACTGGCACTTTGACCAAAATTAAATACATACCAATGACACACAATTTCAAGTTAAGCATTTTTTTCGTTAGTGATAAAGTATGTAGATCTTAACAGCTGGGTAAGGAAATGCAAAACAGCTTTTCGAGAGTTTTCTTGATGTCTTACAAGTTATGTAGTATAAAGTTTGTTGTAATTCAGACTATGTATATATCAGACGTAATTTTTTTTTATCATCCTTTGATAATTATCTTGTAAATACATAGTGAAACTTCCTGATGTAATTATATAATCTGGTAAAAATATGAGCATAACAACTTTTGTCTTGATCTGCTGATTTTTCCACACTTACAGCATGTTATTTCCTCTGATTGTCCATTCGTTTTTTTGTTATCTAGGAGAGACAGGCTTTCATGCATTAATTAGTAAATATATACTTGATGAATTTGGATTATGATATTTTTTTGTTTTTCATACATTAATTAGTATGGCTTTCATTAATTAATTAGTAAATATATATATACTTGATTAATTTGGATTACGATATTTTTTATGTTTTTATTTTTATAATCATATTTTAATGGAGGACTAATAATCATTAGCATTTTTTAAAATATCTTTCTGGGGAAAATAATTGCTTTCTATGAAAAGGCCATCACAAATTATTCGTACTCTAATTACTGTTTTTAACAAAACTGTCACTTGTAAACATATTATAAGCACTTTAATTTTTTTGCTTATGCCATGGAAACTATTTTTGCTTACACCATAGAAGTAATTATATCTGTATACTCCATTAACATTGTGTTCTGTCTTAAACGATAAAAAAAATAGCAAACATTGTTCACACCTTCTGAAAAATATAAATGTATACAAAATGCTCTAAAAATTATAATAACAAAGTTTTTTAAAAGATTTTTTCCATAACACTTCCTTGCAAGCTGATATAATGTTGTTAACTTTGACATTTGCATCCCAATAAAAAATGTTATTCTTTCTAAAATTCAGTTATTCCCATGTTAATTGATGGTTAAGATTCCAGTCTGCTGGGATTAATAAGTACTTTTGTTTTTTTGTCATTTATGCCATACTGAAGCTTCAACTTACCTTTTCTCGAAATGTTGGAAATACATTTCTCATAATCTCACATTGATGAAAAACTCATGAAAACATTCCTTTGCAACTGGGATTTTTGGAAACTTCTTGGCAGAAACCATATCCCTGCTCGTCGAGCAATGCCCACACATGAAACAACAAAATCACCTTTTGGGTTTTGGAAAGTATATTCAGCATTTCTGCAGATTACAAGCTCACTTCTGTTGCATGATTTTTTTATTTATTTTTGCATCAAAACTTTCTGCTATATATTTTTTTTATTTTAGGATCTGAAAAACAATATTTTATGTGTTTTTCATATCACTAAAAATACAGCTTGAGAGCTGCAATCTTGCATAAAGATAGTTTTAAGCTATAAAATGTAATAATAAAGGACAAATAAAATTGCTCCCTTTTAGTAGGAGAAAGCAGCTCTTGAAAAAAACATTTCAGCTGATGTTTCTAAGAAATTATCTGAGAAAACTGGTAGGATATTTATTCCCCACATTCACTGCCAAGCTTGTGTATTATAATTAGTTATTACTTATTACCAAAACAATTTTTAAGGTAAAGAATATTTTTATGTCTTAAGATACACATATGGTTGAGTCGTCATTAGACTATGTAAATGCTATCTGTGGAGAGTAGTTACTCAATTATGTTTGCTCATGCTGATGAAACAATCCTGTTGGCAGAGAGCAAAAGTGAGTTGCAGCGTATGTTGTCCCACATGTATGAAGTTTGTATGAATTTCAAACTTAGTATATGAAAGGAAAAACCCAAAGTTATGTTTTTGACAGATGAATTGTTAGTATTAAATCAAACAGATCAGTCTAAATGGCAAAGAGATTGACCAGGTAAATCAATTTACATATTTAGGAAGCATGTTTGACAGAGAAAACAAATTAGGTGGTGAAATTAGTAGGCTAGTAAATTCATCTTTGAAAGTCACAGCTGCTTCAGGAGGATTTTGAATAAATGATGAATGATAGGTTCTCAAAAAAGTCCCTAATAGTTGTGTGTGAAAAAGTACAGTAATTGTTCCTACTCTGATGTGCAGCAGTGAAGGTGGAGTACTGCAGATGAAACATAGGAGTGATTTGTGAGCTGTAGAGATGTGTTACTTATGGGGGTAAGATATGTTTTGATCATGTGAGGAATGAAGATGTTTTGTAGATGAGTAGTGTGAAGCAAAATATTGTTTGTAAGGTGGGGACAAATATTCTTGGGTGGTTTGAGAATGAGTGGTGAGATGATTACTAGGAGAATTTATTCTGCACAAGTGACAGGAAGAAAATGTAGAAGATCAAGGGAGGACCAGATTCAGGAATTCCTGCATGAGAAAAAGAGAATAAATGTGAAGTACAAATGGTCTTGTGTGTGATGGATGTCAGTGAAGCTCAAGTTGTAAGCTGAGATCACTGTAAATGCAGATGTTTGATACATCAAGAGTAAATAAAATGTATTTCCATCAGTTTTAAACTTTAATCCAGCAGATAAGCTCTCATCAAGAAACTAACCTATGACCTTAGAGAACAGCTTAGTGATATATATGCATGTAAAGAGAAAATCCCTCATCTACAGCAAGTTGAATATAACTAGAGGTGAGAAATCAGTACTTATTTATGTGTTGTTTTGGTGTTAATAAGTGAAACATTAAATGCTATATCCCCTTTGAGTTCAAAACTGAAAATTTTTTTTTAAATCTGCTGACTTTCTTAATTTTAAGGATAGACTCAACCAATGAGCATTTAAAATGTAAAAAAAAAAAAAAATGATATGATATCGAAGATAGCTCCTCAGGTGTTTTAGACTTGATAAAGAATACTTCAGATATTTATTGTGTACAAGTTTTTAATGGAGATGAGAAATCCAAAGAAATGGACTGAGAACTGGAAAAAAATGCTTGAAGTGAAGTGGTGTGTGTGTGTGTGTGTGTGTGTGTTGATCTCCATGAGCATCTAAAGTTGTTCCCGAATGTGTAGAAGCTTGATTCACCATAAGCAGACACATGTCCCTAATTTAGGGCGAGTGGTTCCAGGAAAGACAAGACAGGAACAACTTCTTTATGTATTTTACCACTTGGTAGGCACATTTTCCATGATTATTTAGATACTGAATAGTTTCCATGACATTTAATGAACATTTCATGACTGAATAGATTTTATTCATGACATTTAATAAATAGATTTCTTGACTGAATAGATTTCATGACATTTAATTGCTAAAACCTGGAAAGAGCGACATCTTTGTTTATTCACTGACGCCACATATTTGCAGGATTTTCACATTTAATGAACAGTGCTTCTTATTTTGAAAATTTGACTGTTTTCTAGCAGTTTCTGAGGAAGAAGTGATCTTTTTGTATGAGAATTTTCCTGATATTGATGCTGAATCAGTTGTAGCAGGTATAAAATCACATACAATTTTTGCAAACTTGATCAAATGTAAAACCAATGAGCGCAATGCAAGGTATTCATATAATCTGAGCATTGTTTCAGCTAATATATTAATATAGTCTTTAATGGTAGTCTAAGAACTCCTTCCTACAGCTAGTGTCAAACATTTGGCACAATGTATTGCCTTTTAATCAAACCAAAAACCCATATTTATGAGTACAAATGCAATTTTTCCATTGCACATTTATTAGATTTTAGCAGGAAAAGAATTTTGAAAAAAGTAACCTTGTATACTGTAAAGAAACACTAGAGAAATCAAATGAGGAAGAGCACTGCACATTAAAACTTTTCTGGGCAACAGAATTTTGTTAATGCCATTCCGTTTAAGAATAACAGTTTTCACAAAAAAAAAAAAAATATGTTCACAGTTTTTATTAAGAGAGAAATAGACATAATGACAAAATGGATAACACTGGGCAAATTAAGCCGAAACCTGTTAACAAGGTTTGTTGTATTTTCAGTTTTTTTTTTTTTTTGTTATTTTTTTACAAAAAAAAATTATATATGTATCTACAGTGTATATGCACACTAACTTTGAAATAATATATTTTCATGTATGTGTGCAAACTACTTCAAATTGCATTAAAAAGCTCTAGCCATTTACCTCTCAACAATATTATGACTTTGCAGAACATTCTGCATTAGAAATTGCAATAATATGCTGTGATTACAGGCTAAGGGGGTAATGTTTCAGACAGAAGTAACCCAGTGATTTTGTTTTAGGCATTTTACTCTGCTTTTGTACTTAAATAAACATTTCGAATAATGGAAAAACCTTAATATGTGTAGAATAATCAAATCAATGAGACTTATTTACCCAATTGCCTGTGGTTTACTGGTCTTCTATGTAGCAAAATATTTCTGCCACAAATTCCATTTCAAGTGTGTTTTTATTCATATACATTCTTTAAAAAGATGTTGAGTGTGCTTAACAGGAAAGTTGACATCTAATTTGTTTACTTTCAAATGATAACCAAAACCTTCAAATATCGTTGGTGACAGTTGATACTATCCACAGCCACAGCCCCCCCCCATTAGTGAAAGGGGAGTGCAGATGTTATATAAACACAAAAGTGCACAACACTTTTATGATTGCTTTTTTGACTAATTTTGTCTCGCTGTATCAACAATCTTGCATAGGTAGCAATGTTAAGTACAGAGAATCATGATAACATATTTTGTTAAAAAAAACAGTTTCCGCATTTATGTTCTGTAAATTTATGCGACAACTTCCTGCCCTTTGGTCACTTTCATCCCATCTGTGCTCTGCCCCTTCATTAAGAAATACAACAAGGGGCATATATAGATTTTTCTGAGGGCGTGCCAATGAAATGAAAAAAAATTAAATCCACCAGGACAAAATAAAAGAATGAGAATAGAAAAAAATAAAAAAAAAATTCTAATGTAAATTAATGAATTTTTTTATTAAATTAAGCATTTTTGTTTCCAATGTAAGGCACATTTTAACAATAAATAAAACACATTTAAACACTTTCGGGGGGGGAGTGGGCATAAATATATGCCACCTTACATTACATAAATGTATAAAATATATAATATAAATACGCCCTTACATTACCTTGGCTACGATGTAAACAACCCTCCTGATGTTGGCTTTCCAGCTCAGCATACAAGATATATTTTTTAGCGAATTTTTTATGAATTATAAAAACGTAAAATGTTAATTTCGCTGTCGAAAATATTTATTTACGTAACAAAACAACGAAAAAGGGGCAAAATAAAAGCACTAACCCATGGCGTCGGTCTTGTAAAAAAACGTTAAATATCAATTCCGCTATCGGAAATAATTATTTACACAACAAAACGACTGAAATGGCAAAATAAACGCACTACGTTTATTTCCAAGTACAGCGACCATCTTGTAAAAGGTACGAAGTTAGTAATATACAGTACTTTTCTGAGATATCACTATTTTAATGGTATTAACAAAACTTGATTGCAGCTATATTTTCAAGCTGCAGGATAATTTTAGTACTGGCTGAGATTTGTGCGAACAAGCCAGCAGCCAATTAGTCCCAAGTTCCCAGTAGTCAATACTTAGCACAGCATTGGATCGGATTCAGTGATAACCCTGATGCAGTATGCAGTGAATAAACCGAAATATCAGTCTTATTGAGATCAGAAGTATTGAAAAATATCGAAAAATCAATCTGATATATTGATCTTTAAATACAGATATTTTCGATTCAATATATCGGTCTCAGAAATATTAAAAGATATCATACTTTTGAAAATATCGCCCATCCCTTCGTCTTGGTAAAAAAACGAGCAATCCCCGTAAAATCACGTGACGACTCGCTGACCAATAGCAGAAAGCGACACATGCCGCATTCCTTTTCTGTCTTTATCGTTCATTGGCTAACCCGTGCCTCTTAGCAACGCCCGTAAAATTACGGTTAGGAACAGTTGTCCTACATATCCATGCCCGTTAAAATACGGGCATCGCCTTGAAACTGCAGAAACGAGCCTTGATCGTAAAATTACACGGGCAACAAGACTTTTTTTACGGGAATTTTTAACAGTGTAGTGAGCGCTCTATGATATCGAATATTTTGAGCACCAACGTTAGATTGGTTAATAATTTTCAATTTGTGAAATGTGTACATAAAAACATTTTGTGTTTACATGAACATTTCCCAAAAGACAATTAAGGTGTTTGTGCAACAAATTGATAATTTGCATCAAAATGATTTTTTATGTGCTTTCACGGACATTAATTTACGCTACTCCTTTTAAGTGGTTAGATGGGCAATGATCATCTATGATCTTATTGAACTTTAAACGGAGTCATTCAAAAGACTGAAGAAATCCATTGACTATTTGCAGTGCTATTTTTCGCAACTTGTTTTATTGTATATACTATTAGCGTAAGTAATTTTAGTATGTAGAAAATTGCAGTGTAAGTGTATATATGGTTTTGCAAAAATTATTCAAGTGTTCAATCGGTAAAAAATTGCATTGTAAGTGTATATAAGGTTTGAGAAAATTATTCAAGTGTTTAATCGGTAATTTATCAGCATTGTCAAAATTTAAATTTTTCTGCATTTCATGTTTCAACTAATAGAGAATTTACGCATATTTTGTCGTACATTTTTCGGAAATTTTCAGCGTAGATCAGCATTAAAAACTAAAATGAGGGGTTCATACAAACTGGACAAGAATGGTTGTAAAGTGGTAAGATTTTGAGAATTGATGACACCGTGAAGTTAAATTCTTGTAGAGTTCAATGGTAAAATTGTAACGTAGGAATGAAGTGGAATGGTAATAGCGATGGAAGTATCAAGTGTGAAGTATTGTTTGTGGTAGGTATCTGTACATGTATTTTTCAGGATAAGTGTGATTAGTAACCATGTTTGTATATATGTAATATCAGAAGATGTTCTGGAACCCACCATGCTAGTTATACTTCAAAGTGCTTGCTGGAAAACTTTCGTCAATTTTAACGTCAATTATGCTTTAAATTATTCTGCCGTTAGGTCATCATCGTGAAGTGTATGGAAATATGTTTATCAAAGAAATCAAGGAGAATAACTGTATGTAAACCTTAGCATGCAGGTACCTCTTGAAAATCATGTAAAATTGCCCGCCCAATATCGTATTGCAACAAGCTTGTCCTGATTCGAATTAATCGGTAAACGATAAAATTACCCCCGGGAAAATATACCCTCGAAGAAAATACCCCTGAAAACTGAAAAGCGGAAAAATGCCCCCGGAAGAAATACCCCAGAACAAACGGTTCACCGTGAACTGCCACATAGGAACACTGATGTGGTGCAGTAATCCAGTGTGGCAATTTACCGGCAACCCTGCCACACATCTTTCAGCAATTTGGCCACAAAATTTCAAGTATGGGGGGGGGGGGCTATAAAGATTGCCGTTTCTCGGCCTATATTGAGAACTGAATTGGGAACTCCAAACGAATTTCGAGAAAACGTTCTATGTGCGCCAAGCGAGAATTGTACTTCAATTTGAAGAAACAAATTGCCGAGGATACAAGGTACTTTTGGTTGGAGGGGGGGGGCTCAACCCCCAACTTCCGTAATATTAGATTTTGGGCCACTGGAGTCTGTCAGTGTATCCAGGCTGTTCCCCTTGAAGCGTCCGCGAGGACCGTGAACTTTTGAGAGGGGGGCTTCTCCCAAAATGTTAAAATGGACGTAGAGCTGTAAACATTAGAATCATGATTTACATAATGATTCTGTACACGACCACGAATTTTGAGGAGGGTGGGGTGCAAGTTTCTAAGAGCGCAGACAATTGTTCAAGGTAAAGGATTTGCTCGCAATTTCTATGCTTCGCGTTGTGTTTAATGGTAAACTATGTAAGCCCTCCCCCTCCCCCAGCAATTTGGTGAAACCTGTTGAAGGGATACGAGCTGCTTGGTTTGGGAAGCTCTACCCCCAACTTCCGTAATTTTTTCATATTCTGGACTTCTAGAGTCGGTCAGTGTATTCTCGATGTTACCCCTTAATAGCTCTTAGAAACGTGGGTGGTAGTTACCACCCTCCTGAAAAAGCATGGTAATAATGTTTACAGCTCTACGTCCACTTTAACCTTTTTGGGGAAAGACACCCTCCCCCCCCCCCCAAGCTCATGGACCTCGCGGATACTACAAAGGGAACTTCCTGGATACACTGACGGACTCCAGCGGGCCAGAATATAATATTACGGAAGTTCTGGGTAGAGCCCCCCCCCCCCAACCAAATGTTCCTCGGATCCTCGGCAATTTATTTCTTCAAATTCAAGTACAATTCTCGCTTGTCTTACATGGAACGATTTCGCGAAATTCGTTTCAAAATTCAGTTATCAATGTAGGCACAGAATTGGCAATCTTTATAGACCCCCCCCCCTTCTTTGAACTTTTGTATCCAAGTTGCTGAAAGATGTGTGACAGGGTTGCCAATAAATTGCCACACCGGAGCACTGCCACACATCAGTGTTCCTGTGTGGCAGTTTACAGTGAACCGTTTGTTCTGGGGGTATTTTTTTCCAGTGGCATTTTTCCCGCTTTTCAGTTTTCAGGGCTATTTTCTCCGGGGGTATTTTTTCCCTGGGGTATATTTACCTACATCCGAATTAATCACGTTGGTTACTGAAGGCAAAAAAAAAAAAAAAAGAAAACAATGTGAGGCTGTCTAGCGCCATCCTCATTTTTAATTTGGCGGGGGAGATATTGTAACCAGGGCTTCCATATTTATCAGAAGCGAGATTCTGAAGCCATTTTTAGAGATAGTGAATTGTAGTCATTTTCTTTCATTTCCCGCCATTTGGATGGGAAGGGCAGCGAGAGGCAAAAGTACCTTTTTTCCCACGCGTCGCAGCAGAGAGGGTGTTAGATTTATAGTTTCGTCGATGTGAGAAAAATGAAACTGGACATTATTTCTTCTCCGCCGTCCCAAGAAGTCCGAGGCCGAGGGCAATTAAGGAATCTTGCGTTTTTCGGAAAGGAGGCATCTTAGGGTGTGGCGGAGAAAACTCGGTGGCAGAAAGTCGAAGAGGCAGGGGATCTTTAGCGGTGGTGCAGGACTTTCGGAACGAAGGGAAGGAGGAAGGATTTGAGGCCGATGATAGAGAAACGGAAGGAGATCATGAGCGGGTGAATATATAGAAAGAACGGAGATCAGGACAAGGCTTAAAGATATTCCCCGTAACATCTGAATAAAAATGTTCCCCACTGCAAAATTTAGCCTCAGCCGACTGACATTTCGGTACTTTTTATTGTATTTATCTGCTCCAGTTGGGAGAATTACGGATTATACCACCCGATACCGAACTTACTGCAACGGAAGCATCAAACGAACTCCCGACACAGGGTGTTGTAATAGAACTCAGCACCAAGCCCTGTAACAGAGGAACGCCTTTGTACTGGATGAATGAGAAGAAATTTTGGTGAATAAATACCTAGAGAAAGCCACCCAAAAATGTCCATCTCCTGCTGGAAGTATATACTGTTTATCTTGACCAACTGATATTTCCCTATTCCCCCGAATCTGCAGAATGAAGATATGAGCGGACGAAATCCCCTGTCGTTATATTCCATTTGTTTAAATATTTATTTGTTTGCTTCCCTGCTGTAATGACAGGAACCTGCAAACAACGATTCTTCTGATAAGTTGGCGCCCACTTTAATACTTAACAATAATCACGCTAACATAGGCCCTTAGAGTTTTCTAAAACGACCCTCCACACAAAGGAACTCTTCCCTATAAACATCGCCTTTACTAGTCCAATTACGGATGCCGCCCCAAATATTGCTTTCGAACCTACCACTTAAAAATTCCCTGCTTGGAGAAATGAATTGATACATAAACGCTTTGAAATACTACATTCAAGTAACATATTTGCAAACTAATCTTCTTTCCTCTTGCGCGATGGCCGCGATATCCACTGAGATCAGTAACGCTTCGTTTCAAGATCATAACAAAAGCATCATGTCTTGTCTCCTGCCAGAATGCTTTAGAGAAATTTTGGCATAGTTTCTCTCCTTTGCGTACTCCACTCGTGCATGTTTTTGAGCACACACTCCGCCGCCAAAAAATCTTGCACTAAAATTTGACGAATCATCCATCTCCTTATTATCACCGAGCTCACAATCCAGCATCCTCAAGGTCACAGAACGATCACTTTTCATCATTTTGCGAACTTTCTCAATGAGTTCCGACGTACGGACTAAAATCGGGCGTCCGGATATTTCGTCAATTTCCAAATCTCCCCGCCCGTCCTTGAAATGTGCATACCATTAGAATATTTGGGCACGAGAGACAATTAGCCCCATATACAATACATCACGCAACAATGTCTCAGACGCAGTTTTACCGATTTTTAAGCAAAACCGGATATTTGCTCTTTGTTAAATGATAGAGCAGTGACGATGTGTGACAGCGCCCAAACTGAGCGCTGCACATTTAGGTCGAAAACCCATTCCCTAGTTTATTTATTTAATAATTTTATTTATTCATTTATTCATTTATTTATTCATTTTTATTAATTCATGTATTTTTTTGAAGAAGGAGTACGTTTTATTTTGCCATAACTTTCGGGTGAATCATTTCTTTTTTTTTCCTCTCCGTCACCCCTCTCCCAGCACAAGGCGTCACAGGACAGACCGACACTGTAAGGAGTAAACGCTGGCGACAGCTATCGGCGAGCTGGCTTTGTAGTATGTTTTATTGGGGCAATAAAAGTGTCCACCGTCTATAGCATCAACAATGCGTGTTGGGCCGACTGAAGACTTGTTGCAACCGGGCCTAACAGTTTAATTGGGGTAAGGATTTATGGCCGGTGGTTGTATCAAGCGGCAAACGTAACTTCAGGGGTTCTCAGAATTTCACTGGAACGGGTAGGAATTCTGGCCCCCTAACGAATGGAAGATCAAAATGTTAATTTTCCGACCAGTAAGATCTACACTGGGGAATTTAATTCAGGGAGGCTTGCGTTTGCCAGCTAGTGATTGGATGATGGGATGTTTTGAGGTAGTGTGGGTTTTTTGGGGGTCGTTGAAAGATTTTTACAAGGGAAGAGAAGAACTTCGTCACTTTCATCTTTTCACTTGTTCTTCTAAGTCGATGCGCTTGACTTGCACTTTTTTTTTTATTACTGGTGACTTGTCACTTGGGGTTTTTTTTTGGTGGTCCTAAACATGGACGCAGCCATGATGTATCAGAGACTGGCAGCATGACGAGAGTCCGCACCAAGTTTGACGGACCGGGGCAGACATCGCAGACCAGTACCCTAGGTGGAGGAACAACGATAACAGTGTTTGGCGGACAATAAAGTGATGACAGGAAAACTGGATTTTCAGGTGCTTCGACTTCTGCCGTGTAATAGGAGGGTAGCAGCGCGACATCTAGGCCAGATTCGGATGTTAAGGTAGGAAATCCATCCTATTCTTTCTTTGGTGTCCCCTCACAAAATCTTTATCGGATCAGTCCATACTAGTCTTCCGTTAGAGTTTATATTTTAATAAGCAAATACTCAATTGAGTACAGGTTCCTGTCAGAGAGTCTTAAATCATTTTGCTAGTATCATGAGCGTATATTTATTATTATGCCAAATCATAACCAATAAATTGTTTTTGTTGTTAATTTTGTTTCAGTTCCATGATGAGTGTATCGTTAACTACAATATGTGTGCTCAACCCTAGATTATTTGGAGAATATATATATCTTTCGGAACCGGAACTTAGAAAATCACTTCACTTATGCTTTTTATTATAAATCTAGACGTTCACAAAAATATTGCGGTACACAGTGGACCCTTTGACTCCCAAAGGAAAATCTGCTGTGTGAAACACAACGCCCCGTCAGTGGATCCTGAAGCTGCGTCAGCCCTAAATCGCAGAATCACAATCCACTCGACACCCCCTTGGCTCCCAATATTACGCCGGGTGAACCCACTTAGGAACCCGAGCGATAATAGATGTGTTGCAGCGCTCGTCAGCGAGCGTGCACCTTTTCCCTGTATTGGAAGTTGAGAATTAATTGGAGAAGCGAAAAAGGAATGGGGTTTAAAATTAATCAAATGAATGGGAGAGATTTTGGGGAGCTGGTGTAAGAATTAATAAATTTAGGATTTTATAAACTTCACGCTCCTCAGGTGCTCTACATTACGCGATTTAATTTTCCCCTTAGATTTTCTTCCGTGGACTCGCGACTAGGAAGGTCGGGAAAGTACCGCTCTTCCCCCTTCCTCTCTCTGAGTCGAAGGGCTTCCAGTCGGCCCCTTGCTGTGGCGTGGGACCGCTGCGCATCTCTTCCCATCGGCTACAAGCCAGGAATATTGGGTAAAGTTAAGTAATTCTACAAGAGGATGTATGGCGGGTAGACATTTTATTAGAGCTCGGCGCCGGTCGTCTTGAGAATTGCTGCACCAGGTCTGGTAGAAAGAATAGCATGGCGCCAGGCAAAGGAAAAACCATAGCAGTTTTATGATAGGAAAATTTACGACCCGGAAGATCCGCGGGCACGGAATTTCCTAGAATTCAGCGGCGGACGCAGATTTTGGTCGGGGCGAAGAATAGCAAGTCAGAGTATTGGCGGGAAACCCAGAGCAAATCAGATCGGGAAAGGATAATTATTTGACCAATCTGTAAATTGGTGCGAGGATTCGGGAAGAACAAATTTTTCGTAGGACTGGAAGAGGAGCGAAAAAATAAAAGATAGCATGGTGAAAAAAAGTTGAGGAAGAACTACCGATACGAGGATCGGGGCATTAAGAAAAAAAAGACGAGTGACACGGGAGGTCGTATCCAGCCTCGCTCTCACTAGCGGGAGATAGAACTATCCCCGAGGATCGAGCATGTGCCCAACAGGGAGAGATGTTCTACATTAACGAACAAAGTGGACTCTGAAATCATGACGGTGATATAAAAGATCCAGGACGGCAGGCTATGTACAAATAAGGAATCTGCATGGAAACTTCTGGAGGAGAATGATACGCCAGCCCTTATGGTGGGATAGAAGGTAGGAAATTTCCGACCATAACGGTTTCCTCTTGTTTATATAAATCGTATGTTGAACCGAGAGTTAAGGAAGAGCATAGTAGAATAAAATCAATGTTGAAAATAAAACCAGCTCTAAATTAATGCTGAGAAAAGTAGGGCAGAAATAGAAGAAATGAAATGGTTGAGTAAAGTAAATACATTGATCAGAGCAGGAAATTTTGTAGGATAGGGAATCATTTTAATTAAATTATGTTTCGAAATTTTTCGGATTTATATTAAATTAAAATAAGAAATTAAGGTTAACCTTTAAATAAATAATTTTGATAAAAGGGTCTTCAAGCATATTCATTGACTGAGTGTATTTTTCTAAATTTCAAGCCTTCATCAGGCAAAATAAACATATTTTATTTTCAAGTTACAATGAGTCGGCTAAATTTCATTTGAGTGTACAATTTTGTAAAGTAAAACTGTTAATCACGATTGAGAGTTGGATGTGTGAGTAAATGATTTGGAATGAATATTCAGAAAAGTCCTCCAGTTCAATACTGAGTAACTTTAAGATCAGTGCTAGTAAAAATTCAAAATTTGTAAGTTAACGAAATATTCGCGAGAAATTAAAAAAATAACTAGACGGTTACTTTTAAACATTGCGGCACTCAACGGACCCCGATTCACGGAACGTCGGCTGGGTGAAACACAACGCCCGTCCTCGAATAGCGAGCCTGTGTTTTCTCTAATACTGGGAAAACATAGTTTTTGAAATTCAAGTGATTACCCTTAATGCTACTAGTTATCGCCAGTGCACACACCGGCAGGCATTGGAGGCCGATAGTAGATGTTCTTCCACCGAATGACGTCATGCACAGCGTAATTAATCATCTCAGCAATTCTCACGCAAACACTGTTGCCTCAGCATAGCTGATAAATATCTTATTATTAAACCATGGCTTTTCGACTCGTGTTTTTTTTTTTTATTGTATGTTTTTTTTTTTTTTGATTGACTGTTTAACGACCACCGTGAGCAACGCAATGGGCTATAAGCAGTCGCCCGTCCCTAGTTTAGGGTCACTGGTTCCAGGGAAGGAAGAGAGCCAGTGCCGTAAGACAAACACAACATCCATGCCTCACCGGGATTCGAACCCGGACCCCGTTCGGACGAATGATCAGAGGCCATCGCTTAGACCACTGCGCCACAGGGGCGGCGATTGTAGTTTTACCGGTGATCGTTAAACCTACAATAGTAGCGCAGTGGTCTAAGCGATGACCTCTGATCATTCGTCCGAACGGGGTCCGGGTTCGAATCCCGGTGAGGCATGGATGTTGTGTTTGTCTTACGGCACTGGCTCTCTCCCTTACCTGGAACCAGTGACCCTAAATTAGGGACGGGCGACTGCTTATAGCCCATTGAGTTGCTCACGGTGGTCGTTAAACCTCCAATAAAAAAAAAAAACCTACAATCAAGAAAACTCGATGGGCTGTAAGCAGTCACCCGTCCCTAATTTAATTTAGGGTAACTGGTTCCAGGGAAGGGAGAGAGCCAGTGCCGTAAGACACACACACAACATCCATGCCTGACCGGGATTCGAACCCGGACCCCTGTCGGACGAATGATCAGTGGCCATCGCTTTGACCACTGCGCCACCAGGGCGGCCCCGTGCTTTTTACCGAAATATTTTTAAAATAAAATAAAACAGCATCATTACTTAATGGCCGTACTGTGTACACCCAGAAGACGACCACGTGGGAGATGGGTAGAAGATATTTGAAAACATGGTGGATGGATATGGAGGAGATTAGCTCAAAACAGAAAGTTGTCAAAGAGAATTGGGGGAGACCTTCATCCACCAATGTATGTAGAATAATGATGATATCGAAATAAGTGGCCAAGAAGTGTAAATCTGATATTTACATAAACATTCTGTTCTTCCTTTTTCTATGGTTATAAATGAATATTGAAAAAGTATTTAGGTAAGTGCTTGTCCGCACTGTTATCAGCTGCCAGAGTGTGTAAGTCAACCAGTTTTTTCTGCGCTACAAGTTTTCCTTCGTCAGGCATTTGTGAATGATTTGAGGAGAAATTGTTTACAGAAGTAAGTATATGAGGTCTCGATGAGCAGCGATTCCGCAGAGGAAACGAAGCATGTGGTCTTCGTCAAAGAGACCCATGTTTATCATTTCCTTACTGGAACAACCTCATGAAAGCACTGGAGGTGATCAGTTGAGGTCGCGACCCCGGAGCGAAGAAGAGCGATTCCTCATGATTCTCGAATTATCTCCGCAAACACAAATATTTGCCTCATTTGCTGATAGACCACCGGGAGCGTGTCCCGCACGTGCCACTGTGACGTCACATTCTCTGAAGTAGTAACGCACTTCGAAAAAGAAAAAAAGAAAAACGAATTTCGACTATAATTGTGTTAAAGAGAAAAGGAGTGTGGCAACAGTTCCCGGGAATCCCAAACGCTTCCGATGTACTTTATCGTCTTGTGAACTTGCCGTTTCGGGAGATGCTCTCGATAAAGAGAAAGAATAAAATTAATTTGTGCTTTTGTCTGTTATAATGCAGATGACAACTGGTGCAAAAATACCAGGGGATCAAAATTAAAATTCAGGCAATTTTTAGCTCGTCTTTTGTAAGAAAAGATCGTGCTTATGTCACCGGTTTGTCCGTCCGTCCGTCTGTACCCACGATATCTCTGCAACTATTGGTCCGATTTAAACAATTCTTTTTGCATTGGGAAGCTTGAAATATGCGAATGATTATCCTTTATTTCGTTTTTTTTTCCGCCGTAAATGCAGATGATGTCGAATTCAAAAATACGTTTTATTACACATATTTGCTTCTAAACATCCGATTGAAAAAAATATTTTATCTTTCGATTCCATTTAGGTCGAAGAGTATTTTAGATATAGAAACTTTTTCAAATTACACATAGATTTTCCGCTAGGGGCGTAAAAGTAAATTATATTTTTCCTGATAACTCTTCTTCTAAAACTCAGATGTGAAATTTTTTTCTTCGGCGGATACATCTCTTGATGGAAAATCTTTTGCATATAATTTCAAATTTTTGTAAAGAATACTTTAGCAACCAGGGGGCGTAAGTGTTACTTTTTGCTTCTAATGTATTTGCCATAAAATCTGAGGTTCTAAAATATTGATTGAAAACATTCTTTCGTGGACTGTTGCCACTCACATCGGTAAACATTTTCGGAATATTTTATTCTTAAAATATTGCACAGTTTCTCCGCCAGCAGGCGTAGATGTATATCTTATTTTGTCAATATCTCTACTTCTTGGAGTCCGATTTGAAAAAATTCCTTCTTTGTTGGATAGTGTCTCCAGTGTGACATGTGTTTCATATAATTTCCAAATTTTCAAGTAATTCATAGACTTTTCGCTAGGGGGCGTAGAGGTAAATTGTGTTCCCCCTATATCTCTGCTTTTAAACCTTCGATTTGAAAAATTCTTTCTGCACCGGATACAGCTCCTGATGGGAAATCGTTTGCACATAATTTCAAATTTTTGAAAAAATGGTTTGGCCACCAGGGGGCGTAAGTCTCCATTTCCACTTCTGATGTATTTGCAGTAAAATATGAGCTTCTAAAATCTCGATTGAAAAAAAATTGGTTTGTTCACCGATACTAATGTCGACAAACCTTTTAGGAACATTTTCTTCTTAAAATAATGCATGTTTTCTACGCCAGAGGGCGTAGATGTATATCATATTTTTGTCAATATCTCTACTTCTAGGAGTCCGATTTGAAAAATTCTACTTTGTTAAATAGTGTTTCCGATGCGAAATGATTTTCCTATAAATTCAAAATTTTCAAGTAAATCATAGTTTCCGCTAGGGGGCACAAAGTTAAATTGCGTTTTCGGCGTTATTCCTGCTTTTAAAACTCCGTTTTGAAAAATTCGTCCTGTATCACATACAAGACCTAATGGAAAATATTTTTCACATAATTTGTAATGTTTGATAAAGAATGGTTTGGCCGCCAAAGGGTATAAGGTTTAATTTCTGCTTCTGATGCATTTGTAGCAAAATCTGGGCTCCTGAAAACTTGACATTTTTTTTTTTTTTTTTTTCTGGGACCGATAGTACTCATATGGAAAAACCTTTTGTGAATACTTTCTTCCTAAAATAATGCATGCTTTTCCCACCAGGCGACGTAAAGTCATCTTATTTTTTTCGATATCTCTGTTTCTAAGAGTCCGATTTGAAAAATCCTTTCTACGTAGGAGAACGTTACCGGTGCGAAATGTTTCTCATATAAATTTATGTTTCTCTTAAAGCACAAGTCTGCAACCAATGGGCGTAAGCTCACAATTCCGTTTACAGCAATATCTGAGAGATTAAAATCCCGATTGAAAAACTTCTTTCTTCCGTCAGATACTATTGTTTTCCATACCGGTTTCATTGACTTTGAATAGCTTTGATAAATTTAATTTGCGTCAGAAAGGATTCAAAAGACGTGCTTATTACACCCGAAAATTCGGTGTCATCTTTCTTGTTTTTTCTGGAAAGAAAATCAGCAAAGAAGCGCATCTTTTGACGAAAACTTATAATTTTGATTCAGTCAAAATTAAAAAATATCGTAAGAGTACCTTGGTACCAGGGTGTATTTAGAGGGAAGTGGGCAAGAGACCCTGAAACAACCCCGAAAATGGTTCAGTTTTTTTATGTTTCTTGTTGAAATGCGATTTTCAATAGAAAAATATGCTTTCATTTAATAAAAATGCATCAATTTACATTAGAAAAAGTGATTCAGTTTTTTCATCTATTTTCATTAAATTTTATTTTGTCCTGGTGGATTTCAAAAACTTTTATTTTCTATCGCCGCTTTATGAACAAATCCAAATACATCATTGCCTGGCAGTTGTCCTTTGTAGATAATTTATGCTCTGTATCTTTCGTATCCAAGATCTTTGTGGGTGAGAAATAAAACCAGTGATTTTTTTTTGCCAACAGCATATTGCATTTATTCGCATCATTCACAACCACGCGAAGTCACAGACCGATACATACTAAGGTTAATTAAATCTTAACAACAAACAGTAAGGTTCACTAATTCCTGACAGTGAGCGGTACTTGGGTAAGTAGTTTAATGAATATGACTGTCGTGAAACCAATGAAGGAGATATGTGAGCCATAAAATTTATCACGTATGGCGTCGGCAATAGTAAGTATTCGGATTGTTTTGGTTATCAAAACAACATATATATTTATTATTATTATTATTATTGTATACTATTCAGATTTAGACGAACGGAAGAAATGACCCTAACACCGATGAAATGTAATGTACATTGAGGCCAAATCGTAGCTTGCGCATGCGCAAGCTGGAATCTGGTCTCAACATAAAAAGAAAAGCTCAATGGCAAGTGTGTAAGGTTGGTTGGTAACGTTTGGTCAAGATATCTACAGGTTACACACCATCGTGTTATTCATCATTTTAAAGCTGTCGTCAATATTAGGTACCCCCTTCCCCGGAAGTCCAGAGGAAGCCAAATTTCGTTACGACGCATATTTCACTTCTGTCGGGAAAGATGCATAGCATCAAAATGTATTTTTGTAATGGGTTTTACCACATTTAGCATCAGGTCCTTGTAATTTGTGCATATTGCAATGAGATATTGTTACGTTTATATCAAATGTGATGAAATAATGTTCAACGATAGTTTAGTAAAATTTACTGTTGAGTAACAATAAAATTAAGTATTGTTGCGTCACTTTATGGGACAGCATGCGGCACGATTAGATTTCAAGAATGGTCTTGACAATGACGCACCGTTACTCATTTTTGTTACATCGAAATTTTTCACTTGGAATTTACTTTACTGATGTCAGGAAAGATGCCTAGCATTAAAAACCGTCCCTTTCCGTTGCAAAACACAAATCATCCGTTTAATTTGGGAACAGAACCCAGCTCTAGCGTCACTATGGGTTGCAAGCTCGCAATATAGGACCAATCGAAACTCATTGCCAATATTGGTTGTTGTGGTGCCTGGGTTGAAATGATGTTAGATGTAACGAAAGGAAGTGGAATTTATTCCTCCTCTTTCCTCTCAAACAGTGATGCAAGGTATTCAGTAATTAAAATTAAATTTGTGTGGGATTTTTATGTGTTCATCTCTACGACGGAATTAAATGTTATGTTGTGGGGGAAAGATTAAAGTTTATTCGGGGTAATTAATATTTAGATTTATGTAAATAATTAAATCATGGTAACCCAGCAAAAACACAAGTGCTGGGAAACTGCTGGCCACCAGCAGGCAGTGATGGGTCACTGCTGGCTGAAATCTGCCGCTCACGGCCCGGTAGTGGTCCGTTGGTGGCAGCGCTATCAGTTGGCGAGCCATTGATGACCCTGCAGCATCGCCGTGAATTATGGGTATCCAAGCAAGTGCCACTACTGGCCCGTTGCTGGCAACCAATGCAACCCCCAACAACAGGTGGAAGCAACGGGACTGCGCATGCGCAGAAGCAACACTTGCTGTGTCTATCATGGTACCAGTTAGTTGAAGACGACGCTATCGCCATCGTGTTATTTTAGTGGATGTTAAGAAAAAAATTCATATGTGGAGAGGCGAATTAATTTCCTAATGAAATTTTAAGTCGACGAAGATATCAGATTAAGCCGTGAAATACTAGATTACAGCCATGAAATACACCCACTCTATTCCCATGAATAACAATTCATGGAATGGAGTGGATGACTAACAAGAAAAAATTTGAAACCGCTTGAAACAAATATCCTGGAAAACCATTGAAACAACGTTTGTTGGAAAAAGAAAAATAATTATACGTGTACAAAATTTATTAATTATTTGAAAGAAAAAAAAAGTAACGCTATGTGGTGTACTCATCCATGGGTTGAATAAACAAGACTGGGAGGAATTCACTTCTAAAAATAACGAGAAGTAAAATAAAATATCTTTTACTCTGTAAAACAAATGAAGCTTCGGACAACGGAAAGGAAAGACACAACGTTAAAAATTTAACAGAATGTGACATGAACCCGGATAAATATATATTTCTTCAACAATCTCTTTTCAAGACGGCAAAGACAGTAAAAAACTTTGGAAAGCGATTCTAAGTACGTACACGCCTTGAAAATGAGTGAAGTTCCCTTAACGTAAAAAAAAAAAAAACTATCGTTACGTTGAAAAAATTAATTTATCAATTATATGAAACTGACTTTTATGAAAAATACCTCGCAATATTGTAAATTGAAAGAGGGAAGCATTCAATTACACATTGCATACTAAACAGACAGCTTTAAGCGTATACTCGAGCGTGGCAAAGTAGTCCGGTCGGTAGCGAGTTCAGCTATCCTGCGAACGGCGTAGGTTAAAATCTACTCAGACACAAACGGGTATTTTTCCGAACTGTTGAGAAAATTTCCCCAGCGCTGTGCGTCAATTCACAAGCTTCGTAACGGTAGAAAAAAAAAATTGTAGCTTCGGGAAACAGCTGTTATCTTTGCTTTTTTTTTTTTTTTTAAAATTATTATTATGGCTACTACTGGGAAATGGGCGGACAAGTTTCGGCAAGCCACCAGTTACGTCACGTGGTTGCCGGCTGCCACTAACGACACACTAGCGGACCACATTAGGCTAGCCATCATTTCTGGCACGTGCTTGCAGGGCCACTGAAGGGCCACTTGTGGCAGCTACTGCCTAAGATTTACCACTGATGGCCTTGTTGTGGCATATGACAACTGATGGGGTGCCAATTGTTGGCCTGAACTGCTGGCCAATATTTTATTGACGGTTCGGCAGCGGCAACATAGTGCTAGGCCAGTGCTGGCCCAGCAAGACTGTTTTTGCTGGGAAATTGAATTTTGGCAAACACTAAAATTTGGGAGATGGGTGGATGCATTTCGAAACAAAAATAAATTCAATTATTTTTAGGCCATGATGAATGAAAATATAAATAAAATGCAACTCAGATGTTTAAAATTCCCAAAAGTTATTATTGAAGGTTTGCGTTGTTTGAATGTTCGATGAGTTGAGATACCTGCAAGTGTAAAATAAGTAATTATTGTTTACATGTGTACCCAAATTAGTAAGCACTTAAAATTAGATGGTATACAATGTACACGTGTAATAACTTCTGGAGGCTGTGATGATCAATTTAGTGGTTAGGACAAAATTGTATTAATTAAATAGAAACAAAAATTCCCAAGGGTTCATTTCTGGCCTTAGGCAAGCTAAGGTGGATTAACATGCGACCCTGCGATTAACTTCAACTGAGTCAACTAATTCTTCACTGCACAAGGTTTGGGTTTATGAAAGGCCACTTGGCCTGCATATATTGTTAAAACTTAACCAAAGAAAAAAAACTTTGGCCGCTGTGCCTCATAGAATATCAAATGATATACAGCGAAGGAGGTTCAAATGAAACAAACAATTTTGCCTTCAGTACTGACATATTTTAACCACGCTGCTGTATTAGCACAAGATCTCACATATGTGAAGTTCACAAATTATGGAACATCTGGCCTATAGCACCAGGCACATTACTTATAAAAATAAATACCAGAATTTTAATGAATTGCACAACACAAACACTTGATTTAACATGATGGATAAGTTCCGTCGCTGAAATGCAATCTCTCTCTCTCTCTCTCTCTGTCTGGAAAGCTAGAGCTCAATGTGTACACTATATAGTTTTGATAAACTTTCGAACCCCCTCGAACCAGATTTATTAACACATTAGTTTTATATATCACAACCACTGACCAAAATTCACAAATGAAAGTTACGTTTCTATATGGTTCCACACTCCCCAGGAATACCTGCCTTACAATTAAATATACTCAACATTCTAGCATTACTTGATACCAAAGTCATTCTACGAAACATACCTTACTCAATTACCTCCAAAGTTATCATTACACAATAATGCTGACAAAGATACTCAAAATTCACCCTATCATCTGGAAAAATTCAAAATACTTCACTATTCAAACTTGCTCTGAGCACACAATATCCCACCATGTAAATAAAAGGCAAACACTAACTCTCAACACTCCTGAACACCAATTTATACTACACAAATTTATACTTATCTGCACTCCCACAGCTCATAACAATGTCAAATTACACACTAATTCTGACCAGCAATTTATAAACCAATTAACCTAAAAATTCAAACTCGTACCACGTAAGCTTTTAGCAATTTTACCAACTCTTGTAGTAAGCCACTGAGGTAACGGGTAGACAAAACATCTCAGTCAAATCACTAAAAACAAAATTCTCACTGTGAGGAAGTATTATTGAGGCTGAAGGTGAGACTGGATCGTGAATCCAATCAGGCCTATGCACCGAAATGGAAGAATATGTGTGTCTATCACCCTGTATTGTTTTCTCTTACTGTTTTGGGACAACACAATTGCACTCGCCTTGCTCGCGATAGCTTCCTATGGGTCTTCGGCTTACCGGGGGTGGAAGAGCAATCCCCCAATTGTTTCCATCTCTACCCTTTCAGTCGCGAAGCATTTTTCCACATAAGGAAAGCACCCTGCAAGAACTTCCTTGCCCCCCACCCCAATTATTTTTCTCTGGTATACACAGATTCCAGAAAAACACCATACGAAGACTCACATTATTTCCAGACATACTCTGTATCTATTCTTCATTCCCCTAGGCACACAGCTTCTATAAGAATTACCACTACTTTCCAGAAAAATACACTAACCTCAATATTTCCCAAAAAAATACACTATATCATTCATTTCTTAGAAAAATACACTAAACCGCAGAGCCATTTATTTTTAGAAAATTACACCTATTGAAGAACTATCTATTTCCAAAAATCATCACCTCCTGAAGAATTCCAACATTATACAAGGGTAATGTACAGTACACGTTATTAACCTAGTCAGCGTGCATGCCTTTTCTAATGTCTCCCACTCATGAAAATTAATTTTTCAGATCCATCTGCTGATATGGTCTCTAGTCACAATTACTACTAAATGGTACAATTTTACAGTCATTACTTGCCAAAATAGAAAATCAACATAACCTGCCTCCAAGACACGAATTTTAACTACATGGCTCTGTATGTGTATAGATACAAATGCAATTTATATATCAAAACTACCAAGCACAAAAAAAGTTAAATTTCCTAAATAAAATATTTACTGGTTTGAGAGGTTGTTCTTCAAAATAGTTTATAACACAGTTATGATACTAGATAGTATCTTTACAAAAAAAAAAAAAAACATTACATCCTTTTATATTTTAGCTCAAGAAATAAAAAAAATAATGACTAGTTTCCCATGCTCAGCTAGCCTCGAAAAACCTTAGAAATATATATATGTTTCACATGTGCTGCTCCACTGCAAAAATAATTTTAACGAAACCGCATATCATATAAAAAAAAATGGCAAACAAAACAATTTACTTTAGCACAGAATTGCATAAAGTTGAGCTTGCACAAAGTTTAGCTTTCACAAAATACTACTGCCACATCCAAAATTTGAGCCTTTCCTGATTTGAGGCTCCCGGGAAAAACTTTTTTTTTTTCTGAACTCATACCTGAGAAACCAACAAAATTTTTGAACTCGAACGACAACACAGCCACAGTCAGAGGCAATTTTTTTTTTCTGAACTCATACCTGAGAAACCAACAACATTTTTGAACTCGAACGACAACATAGCCACAGTCAGAGGCAAACACTTTTTTTTTTTCTTATGCTCAGCTCGAAGCTCAAGTACATGTTTGGGAGTTTATGTTGTGACAACGCCCAGACTCGAGCGTTGCACATTTAGGTCGAAAATCCATTCCCAAGTTTATTTATTTATGTAATATTTTATTTAATCATTTATTTATTCGTTCATTTATTTATTTATTTATTCATTTTTATTAATTCATGTATTTTTTGAAGAAAGAGTACGTTTTATTTTGCCATATACTTTCGGGTGATTCTTTTCTTTTTATTTCATCTCCGACCCCATCTCCCAGCGTTGGCGGCACAGGACGGACCGACATTGTGAGAAAACGCTCGCGACAGCCATCGGCGAGCTGACTTTGTACTAGTATGTTTTATTGGGTCAACAGCAGTGCCCACCGTGTCTAGCTTCCACAATGCGTGTTGGGCAGACCGCAGACTCTTTGGAACCGGAGTTAACAGTTTAATTGGGGTAAGGATTTATGACCGGTGGTTGTATCACGTCGCAAACGTAACTCGAGGTGTTCTCAGAATTTTCCCGGGAACGGATAGCAATTTTGACCCTCTAACGAATGGGAGAACAAAATGTTAATTCTCTGACCAGTAAGATTTACACCGGGGAATTTAATTCAGGGAGGCTTGCGTTTGCCAGCTAGTGATTGGATGATGGGATATTTTGAGGTAGTGTGGGTCTTCTTGGGGGTCGTCGAAAGATTTTACAAGGGAAGAGAAGAACTTCGTCACTTCACTTTACTTTTAAGTTCAACACACTTTTATTTTTCATTCCTTGTGACTTGTCACTTGTTTTTTTTTTTTTTTTTTTGGTGGCACAAAACGTGGTCACAGCTATGAGGTATCAGAGACTGGCAACTTAATCGCTGCCAATGTTACGGCAGGACTGAAGCTACCGTAAGCTGCAGAAAATTTTCTAAGCTGCGGATGGGAGATCGCAACCGAGGTTTCCGGATAAACGGACCCCCCCCCCCCCCAGCTGCGGAGGGAAGTTGATACAAACCGGACGAGAATTCTCCCGGATCAGGAGTGGTCAGTAGCGCGATATCTAGGCCAGATAGGGATGTTAAGGTAGGAAATCCATCCTATTCTTTCTTTGGTGTCCCCTCATAAAATCTTTATCTGATCAGTCCACACATAGAGTTCATATTTTTCATAAGCAAATAGTTAATTGAGTACAGGTTCCTGTCAGAGAGTCGTAAATCATTTTTGCTAATATCATGAGCGTAAATTTTTTTATTATGCAAAATCATAACGAATAATTTTTTTTTGTTAATTTTGTTTAAGTTCTATGATGAGTGTGTCGTTAACTACAATATGTGGGCTCAACCCTAGATTATTTGGAGAATATATATAACTTTTGTGACCGGAACTTAGCAAATCTGTTCATTTATGCTTTTTATTTTAAATCTAGACGTTCACAAAAACATTGCGGCACACAGCGGAGCCTTTGACTCCCAAAGGAAAATCTGCTGTGTGAAACACAACGCCCCGTCAGTGGAATCTGAAGCTGCGTCAGCCGTAAATCTGGAAAATCGCAAAATAGCAATCCACTCGACACCCCCTTGGCTCATATTATTACGCCGGGCGAACCTAATTAGGAACCCGAGAGATAATAATGTATTAACACGAAAAAAAAAAAAAAAAAAAAAAAAGATATGAACTAAAACATTACCTTTGAGCTGGTATCCTTTTTAAAACACAACCCCACCAGAGTTCACTGCCCAAGAACAAACACCTTCTCAGCATGTCCCTGTTTTTTTGCTTTTTTTCTTTTTCTTCTTGCTATGGAGACGGTGTATAGGACCTCTTTATTCCTTTTGACACAGTGGGCATAGCCAAAAGTCCAGGAAGCCAAACAGCACTTTGGATTTCCCTGCTAGTAATGGTGGACCAGGCACGATGACCCCAGTGATCTCCGGTTCAAAATAATTAGCTAGAAACTTTTCTCGATGTCTCAGACGTTCCCTTGTCGAACAGGACGGCAAAAGGAAATTCTCCTGCTAAGGCCATTTTCCTCCTGCAGCCCAACACTGCAGGCGTCCACTATCACAGGGATGAATCAGTGAACATTTCTTCTCCAGTAATCCAAGTCCTTGCATTTTTTTTTCACCCGTCAGATTCGGACCGCACAATCAAATAACGTCCCCGCGCCTTGAGAACGAAGTTGCCAGCCAGACCAAAGCCCTGCGAGCGGCACCGTATTTTTTTCTTACATCGTGGCCAGCTCAACGAGAGTTAAAAGTCGAGTGTCCAAGGTCTTTAGATGGTAGAGAGTGACAATTTCTCAAACTGAAGTCGGGGTGCCTGAAACCACTGACCCCTCATTGGCTAAAACTTTGCATAGCAACATAGTCCCGCATACCATACGACACTCCCAAAGGACTTTCTCTCCCACGCAAGCCAGGGTGACCTCTGACTTAAAAGAAAGGGGGAAATGCTGTAGCCTTCATCATGCTGCTGAGCTAAAAATAGCCTTCTCTGGCTTAAGGGAATTTTTCTGCCACAATTTTAGGGCTTCTAAACTCTTGCCTAAAATGACAGACTCTAAAAGAAAAACTTGGTTTGTTTTTGCACAAATTTACAAAAACGCTTTTTTTACTCATTCCGTGATTACTACGAATAATTTTGTTTTCTAAAAGGGTTGATGGTGACTTCTTTTGCTCGCCTTTTTATTTATTTAACTTACTAAAGTAAAAATTAATCAAGCCAAAAGAAAAAAGAAGTTTAATGCCTATTATTCCTTTTTTCTCATGAAATTTTGTTTGTTTGGTCAGTGCTGAGAAATGAGCGAACATGGTCACTATTGCCTCACCTCTCTCCTCCTCCCAAACAAAATTTTGAAACGCGGGACTGTAGAGAATTTTCAATCTATGTATTTCTATTTATTTATTTCGTAAATCTCAGAGAAGTGATCAATTTCCCCAATATTTATGAACATGAAAATTTTCGACAGGACAGTTAAGTGTATCTTTTTTATCTGATCCAAATTTTATGCAGCCAGGCAGATAGGCTCTGTCTAATCTTCTGAGGGGTAGAACTCGTGTTCGAATGCCGGGCGAGGCATTGATGGAGTACAATGGGTCGGATGAAGGTATTCCTGAACCAGCTTTATTTCCGTTTCATTTTTGAAAAGAAAAAAAATATTTAAAAAAAAAATGCGTATTGTAGAATTTTGTGCTCGATGCTGGTGCCAGAAGAGTGGAAAATGATTTGTCATAATAATAATAATAAAAAATAGTTGTCTCTTTCTTAAAGCAAAGAAATATTCCACCTACCGACGTAGTAAAACGATACTTCCTTTGCGTTTGTTTTCAGTGAGATTGTCCGGAGCAAGATACAGGCAAACGACTGTCGCCTGCTTCTCTGGTGATTCACTCTCTCACACCCTTGGTATCACATTGTAAGACTGAGAGTTACTTTTAACATAACATCTTTCGCATTGAGCACTCAGAGGTTTCCGTTTGACATGCTAACATTCCGTTCCGTTGCATGTCGTGTCTGAATTAATATCTCATTTGTTAATATGGCTGAATTTCATATTTAGGTAATTGAAAAAGGCGTCGAGGCCAACAAATACGTTTTTGTTGAAAACAAAACGGAGAAGAGTGACTGCTGAAAGTTGTTTCGTCTCGTTAAGAAACCAACGTACAGTAGCGAACAAAAGTATTTGGCGAAACACTTTTTCGACCATAAGTTTTGTTCTGCTGGACCAAATCGGGTCATTTTGGGATATGATATATGTTGATTCGTTGGTTACAATGCCGCGTAGTTTGTATTTCGCTCAGAGCGAATTTGTCTTTCGAAATGGGCCATATTAAAGAGTCGCCAATTATTACCCATTTGTTTGCTGCATGAATTAAGGGGTTTCTTGTGATTTTTGTGGGTTTTGTGATGTGTAGTGTGATAATAAGTCAATCTTAGGTTTTCAGAAATGGGTAAAGAGGCACAGATCGCTGTTGCAGCTCGCCAGGCGGCCGTGAACATGATGGAATGCGCGTCACCGACATTGCGAGGGCCCTGAAGATCCGACGCCAGTCGATTTCAGCTATCCTGCAACGTTATAAGAAGACTGGGACCGTCGAGAACAGTCCGCGATGTGGTAGGCCTCGTTCCACTACGTTGCGTCAGGATAGACGCATCCTCCGTCGATCTCGTACTGATCCCACCTTGACTGCTGTGGACATCGCCACCAAATTCCGCGACAGCGACGACCTGAACGTCAGACGAATGACCATCTCCCGTCGTCTCATAGCTGCTGGATTGAATGGAAGACCAAGAAACCACTCATCGGAGCCAAGAATTGACGAGCCAGAGTAGCGTTCGCGCGCCGTCGTCGACATTGGACCACGGCGGACTGGAGAAAGGTGCTTTTTACCAACGAGAGCAAGTTCAACTTGTTCGGAAGTGATGGCATCCGATACGTACGACGCACATTTGGCCAGAGTTTCAACCCCCAGTTCATTCAGCCGACTGTCAAGCACGGAGGAGGATCGCTCATGGTTTACGGCGCCTTCTCTCGCAATGGAATGTGCCCCATCATCAAGATTGACGGAATCATGACCGGCCAGAGCTACACGAACATGCTCATCAGCGATATCTTCCCATGGGCAAACCAGAACATGCCACCCGGATGGATCATGCAGCAAGACAACAACCCGAAGCACACCTCCATAGTAGCAAAGGTAGCCTTCCAGCAGCAACAGGTCACACTTCTAGACTGGTCAAGCCAATCTCCAGAGCTCAACCCCATCGAGCACATGTGGGAGGAGCTGGAGAGACGATGTGCGAAGAAAACCTGCCAGAATAGGGCCTATAAGTTCGACAAGCTGTCTGCAGAATAGGCGTGAATTTCGCAGGTCACAGTCGAGAAACTAGTGGACTCGATGCCGGCCCGTTGTGCAGCTGTTATTAGGTTTCGTGCTTATCCAACTAAGTACTAGTTATTGTTTTGTCATTTTCTCGTAATTGTTTTCTGTTATCGTTGCAATAAATGAATGTGGTACACACTTACTTTGTTGGTCAATTTGTATGATCTTTGCGATTAAGCTCGGTATCTGATCTGTGTTAAGGTTTCCGATCCATCTGCATATGGGTCCTGTTTACAACTGAATAACACAAATCATATCCCGAAATGCCCCGATTTGGTCCAGCAGAAAAAAATTATGGTCGTAAAAGTGTTTCGCCATGTACCTTTGTTCGCTACGGTATGTATGTTTCACAGCAGCACCAATTTTCACAAGCTTGTGATGAGTTGAAAGTTTTCAAAATGTGAGTGTTGATTTCATGAGTGTTTCTTCCTTCCGAGGGGCAATGATGAAATCAACATCTACGTTTTGGAAACTTTCAATTCATCAGAAGCTGATGAAAATTGGCGTTGCTGTGAAATATATTCTGAAACTCGATATGATATCAAGAATCAGCAACAACAGAAATTAAATATACAACTAGTTAGTTAATTCAAAACTTTAAGCGGCCTTTAATGCAGGTATGGTGATGATTGCTGTATCCAGACGTCTGATGTTTCTTTCTATAGTGTCACACAAGTGCTCTATGGGATTGACATCGGTGGATTTCGGAGGATAATGGATATGCCGGAAGTCTGCATTGTGTTCGTCAAACCATTAGTGAAAAAACCTTTGACCTGTGGCTCGGCGCTCTATGTCATCTTGGAAAACACAGTCGCCATTTGGGAAAAAGTGCAACACTGCTGGGTGTACAGAGTCAGAAAGCCGTTCATGATAGTGAGTACAAGTTATATGTTGTTCCACATGCATTAGTCGCCCACTCGGAAATCACGTGGTCAATGGGCTGCATCTACTTTTGATAGGAGTAGTCACAATTCAGTAATCACTCTGTATAAATGCTCATAGTACTACTTTCTTCGTTCGTCTTCCTCTCCGTTTTGCACATCCTTATGTCTATTGATACAATATATGTGCACATAGCAGTTAAGTAAAGCATGGCTACAACGTATTCCTTTCAAATAACTGTTATTTATTCTACTTATAATTGCACCTTTCCTTATTATAATCGCTCCGTTTCATATGAGTGTTATCTTAACGAAGCAAACAGATAAGTCATATCTTCTGTTTATATATATGTGTCTTCCTAATTAGCCAAACCAAGGGCAATGTAATGTGCATTGCAACAGATAAAATATCTTCTACTAAATGTTTCAACAGTCGATTTTTCCTTGACATATTAACACCAAAATTCGCAATCTCACTTTGGAAAATTTCGTCACAATTTTGGCTCGCACCTTGATGTTAAACATGAAGTTTTCTTAAAATTACGTAATCAAATGTCATCCTGGTCCGAGTTTGTACCACAGGCTTTCCAACACGACGTAGAAACAATGTTTAATTTTCTTCCTCCTTCGTCGTTTTGCAAACCCAGAGGAGCACGTTGCCCTTTCTTGATAATTTATCTTCCTCACTGTCTCCAGTTCGCGTCGTCCCAGCCCCATCTTTATCAACGACAATGCGAAAAGACTTCGCAGATTTCATTCTCCAATAATCGACTGATCTAGTGAGAGATTCTAAACACTTGTGGTGATTAACTTGCTGGAAATCGTCAATTGTAGGTCGCAGGAACTTGAGGCGGCAGGCAGCACTTTGTTTACACAGAAGACACGTGGCATGCAGACATCCGTGGGCGAGAGTCTGTCATCGCCTGGAAGGTGTTTCATTGAGAACGCTTTGATGATTTTATGGACCAAAGCAGAGCTGCTCTGGCGAAGAGTCTGCGCCAGATTACTGATTCTAAAAGCTACTTGGAAATACCCCCACTAGCAAGAGAAGACACTGACGTATTTATTCTCTTTGTTACTTCTTAGGCGTATCCACTCGGTCTAAAATGATTTTCTGGTCATTGCGCATGTTCAGAAATTTCACAGATTTCAACTTTCTTATTTTGTTTTATTTTTTTATGTTTTGACAAGACAACCGAATACGCTGTGCATGTTTTCTGTAATATGCATGTTTTCTGTAACATGCATGTTTTCTATAGAGGTCTGCACGGGCTTTATTTAGTGAACCCGGCCCGGTCTGGGCCCGTCAATTGCAGCAATTATTTAGGCCCGGCTCGTGATTTGCTACTATGTATCATTTTGTCGTTTTATTGTATTTTTATTAAATTGCGAAAATTAAATAATGAAATAAGATTTTGTTAAAAATATTTAGTTAAATGTAAGCCTAAAAAAAACTAAACTTCGGAAATTATCGAAGAATATAACATTTGAAGAGAGACAAAAATGAAGACTAAGCGCATTCAAAATCTCCCTTTCTCTGAATTAGCATGTGGCAACACTACAAAATTCAATCCCTATACAGACTAGTTGGTTGGTTGGTTTGAGTTTTATGATGCAAGGGCCTCGAAGGACGGAAGAGCGCCACTATACAGATTAGGGATAGGAGAAACAATCGAAGTCGTCCCACTCTCTCTCCCTCTCTCTCTCACACACACCACCCCACTTCAGACATTCCCCGTCTCCCAGCCCACACAACGCGAACACACACAGTCGTTCAGGGTCAAATCTTTTTTGTTGTCAAGAAGCCTCAAAGTAGTTTTACCGTCTTAATACCTACAGGTATATATATCATCATCCTCATCATCATCATTGTCAACCATTATCAATCAACTGCTGGACGAAGGTCTCCCTAGTTTCCTCCACAACGGTCTGTATTGTGTCAGTCTCCTCCATGTCACTCCCGCATACTTTCGACGTTCATCCACCCATCTCCCATGAGGTCTTCTTCTGGGTCTTTTCCTGTCCCTTGGAATCCAATCTAAACTTTCGGCTGTCCATCGATGGTCTGTCCTTCTGGCAGTATGCCCAACCCATTGCCATTTCGGGGATTTAACTCTGATCATGATGTCTTCCACTCTTGTAAATTTTCGGATCCACGAGTTCCTCTTCTTATCTCTCCTGGTTACACCAAGCACTCACCTCTCCATGCACCTTTGTGTTGTCTGCAGCCTTTGTATGTCTCTTTTAGTTAAGGTCCACGTCTCTGCACCATACGTAAGCACTGGAACGATGCATTGATCAAACACTTTTCTTTTAAGACATAATGGCATAATGCTCTTGAATATTATGCTGTTTCTTCCAAAAGCTCTCCAGGCATGTTTTGTACGCCGATTAATTCCTTCATCAATGTGACCCTCACTTGATATCTGCTGTCCAAGATAAACGTACGTGTCTGTTATCTCCAGCTTTCCTCCATCAATCGACAAATCTTTATTTCTTGTAAAAGCATTGAACATCACTTTCGTCTTCTGAAAGTTCATTTTAAATCCCACTTCTTTACTCTTGTCAGCAAGTTCCTGGATCATACTCTGCAGCTCTTATGGGGTAGTTGCAAAAATGACTACGTCATCAGCAAAACGAAAGTGGGTTAGATAATCTCCATTAATCTTAATCCCTTTGTTTTCCCAGTTCAGTGATTGAAAGACATTTTCCAATGTGGCATTAAAGAGCTTCGGAGATATGGTGTCACCTTGCCTCACTCCCTTTCAATTTTTATGTGTGTTGTATTTTCAAACCTCCGAATCTTTGCATTTGCATTTTCATATATGTTATTAATAATATTAATGTATGCATCTTCAATACCGCAGGATTTCAGAGCCTTTGTAACTGCTGATGGTTTCACCGCATCAAAGGCTTTTTCATTATCGATAAAAGCCATGCACAATGGAAGTTCATATTCCCTCGCTCTTTCAATTAGTTCTCTCAATACGTGGATAAGATCTATTGTGCTGTAGCCACTCCTGAATCCAGCTTGTTCTCTTGGTTGAGCCATGGCCAGTTTCACCTCCAAACGGTGTGAAATAACTTTAGTGAAGTTTTTATAAACCACAGATATATATATATATATAGAATGAAAATATTACAGTACAAAAACACAAGAATTTCAAAACAAGTGAAAACTGGAACAGGTTGCCGTCATCAGTAGAGCATCAACCTGTGGGAGCGGCCTTTCTAGTACCAACAAAACGACAGGGCAAGCCAAAATTGTCGGTTGGTCATGCTCTCTAGGCCACAAAACCAAATTCTAATAAGCACAAAATTCCAAGAATAAAATCTATAAAACTAAAAAAATAGATAAAAGCTTTCCGGCAGAACAAAACCCGCCATGACAAAAAGTCAAACAAGACTGAACAGAGCACCCACAAGAACCCAAAATATACACTTTTTTTTATCAGTGTATTTTTTTTATCAGTGTATATATTTGGGTTCTTGTGGGTGCTCTGTTCAGTCTTGTCTGTCTTTTTGTCATGGCGGGGTTTGTTCTGCCGGTAAGCTTTTATCTATTTTTTTAGTTTTATAGATTTTATTCTTGGAATTTTTGTGCTTATTAGAATTTCGTTTTGCGGCCTACGGAGCATGACCAACCGACAATTTTGGCTTGCCTTGTCGTTTTGTTGGTACTAGAAAGGCCACTCCCACAGTTGATGCTCTCCTGATGACGGCAACCCGTTCCAGTTTTCACTTGTTTTGAAATTTTCATATTTTTGTTATGTAATATTTTCATTCTATTTAAGCTACTACATGAGGTTTAGCTGCCTTCCGCGCTTCTCATGGTATTATCCTTTTTTGTCTAATCCTTTTTTTTTTTTTTGTGTGTGTGTGTGTTAAAATAATTTATTTATAAAGCAATTTTTTTGTTTTATTTATGTACTATTTATTATATATATATATCATCATCATCATCATCATCATCATTGTCAACCATTATCAATCCACTGCTGGACGAGGGTCTCCCCAAGTTTCCTCCACAACGGTCTGTCTTGTGCCAGTCTCCTCCATGTCACTCCCGCATACTTTCGAATTTCATCCACCCATCTTACATGTGGTCTTCTTCTGGGTCTTTTCCTG
The DNA here is from genome assembly GCA_039090855.1 of Macrothele yani. Lineage (NCBI taxonomy): Eukaryota > Metazoa > Arthropoda > Arachnida > Araneae > Macrothelidae > Macrothele > Macrothele yani. Next base: position 85,950,183 of record CM076999.1, read on the forward strand.
TCCCTTGGAATCCAATCTAAAATTTCGGCTGTTCATCGATGGTATGTCCTTCTGGCAGTATGTCCAGCCCATTGCATTTCAGGGATTTAACTCTGATCATGATGTCTTCCACTCTTGTCTTTTTTCGGATCCACGAGTTCCTCTTCTTATCTCTCCTGGTTACACTAAGCATTCACCTCTCCATGCCTCTTTGAGTTGTCTGCAGCCTTTGTATGTCTCTTTTAGCTAAGGCCCACGTCTCTGCACCATACGTAAGCACTGGAACGATGCATTGATCAAACACTTTTCTTTTAAGGCATAATGGCATATTGCTCTTGAAAATTATGCTGTTTCTTCCAAAAGCTCTCCAGGCAAGTTTTGTACGCCGATTAATTTCTTCATCAATGTGACCCTCACTTGATATCTGCTGTCCAAGATAAACGTACGTGTCTGTTATCTCCAGCTTTTCTCCATCAATCGATAAATCTTCATTTCTTGTAAAAGCTTTGTACATCACTTTTGTCTTCTCAAAGTTCATTTTTAATCCCACTTCTTTACTCTTGTCAGCAAATTCCTGGATCATACTCTGTAGCTCTGATGGGGTAGTTGCAAAAATGATTATGTCATCAGCAAAACGAAGGTGGGTTAGATAATCTCCATTAATCTTTATCCCTTTGTTTTCCCAGTTCAGTGATTGAAAGACATTTTCCAATGTGGCATTAAAGAGCTTCGGAGACATGGTGTCACCCTGTCTCACTCCCTTTCCAATTTTTATGTGTGTTGTATTTTCAAACAGCCGAATCTTTGCACTTGCATTTTCATAGATGTTATTAATAATATTAATGTATGCATCTTCAATACCGCAGGATTTCAGAGCCATTGCAACTGCTGATGGTTTCACCGAATCAAAGGCTTTTTCATAATCGATAAAAGCCATGCACAATGGAAGTTCATATTCCCTCGCTCTTTCAATTAGTTCTCTCAGTACGTGGATATGATCTATTGTGCTGTAGCCACTCCTGAATCCAGCTTGTTCTCTCGGTTGAGCCATGTCCAGTGTCACCTTCAAGCGGTGTGAAAGAACTTTAGTGAAGATTTTATCAACCACTGATAGGAGGCTGATAGGTCTGTAGTTCCTGAGATCCTCAATGTCACCTTTTTTATGTAGCAAGATCATTGTAGCGTTGTTCCAATCCTCAGGAATTTTCCTTTCATTAAGGCATCGAGTGAAAATTTGGGCGAGTACTGTTTCAATTTCTCCACTTGCTTCTTGTATGATGTCTACAGTAATTCCATCTTCTCCTGGAGCTTTCCCCAGCTTCATGTTCTTGATTGCATATGCAACTTCTGCTGGAAGGACTGGAAGAACTCTGGTACTGGTACCTTTCATGATGTCTGGAGTACATGTATCATACCTTTCATATAATTTAGAGTAGAAATCTTTCACTCTTGTCAAAATTTTGCCTCTATTTATTGTTACAGAACCATCTTCTTTTCTCAGTGCCATAATCTGTTTTTTTCGCTTACTGAGATGTCACTTTGCTATCTTTAGGCTTTGGTTGTTTTCAATTGCTTTCCTTACTAGTTCACAGTTGAATTTCCTTACGTCTTCAGTGATACTTTTTCGTACTGTCTTGCATAGCTCTATATATTCCACTTTGGAAGTCACATCTTCTTTAGTTGTCCTCATCACTCTTCTTTTGCATCAGCATTTTGGTTTTTCCTGATAATTTGTTCACATGCAATTTGTTCTTAGACCCAGCTAATTTTGTTGCTGTTTCCATAAGAGCTTTGGTTACTTTTCTGTTAACTTCAGAAATATCCACTTCTTACGATGTTAGGCCTTCTAAAGCAGAGAAACTGTTCTTCAGTTCCAATTTGAAGGTATTATGGTGTTTTTTAAGGTTCATTATGTCAATACATTTTGTTTGTCTTATGAGCTTTCTACGTTCGAGTTTAGTGTTGAGGTGCATCTTACATCTCACCAATCTATGGTCACTGGCTGTGTTGAACTTGTTTAGCACACTGCAGTCTTCTATGACGAATTTTTTGTTACACATAATAAAATCAATTTCACTTGTCGTCCCATTTGGATGTCTCCATGTCCATTTCCTGTGTGGCTTTTTCTTGAAAAAGGAGTTCAAGATGAAAAACCCTTCTGCCTCTGCAAACTCTACGAGAGTATTTCCACGCTGGTTTCTGTTGCCGTGACCGAATTTACCTACTGAAGTTTCATTCTGTTGCCGTTGCCCTATTTTTGCATTGAAATCTCCCATAATTACCTTCAAGTGCTGCTTACCTTTATTATTTAGATGACAAATTTTTTCCTCATAAAATTCTTCAATTTCTTCTTCAGGATGACTTGTGGTGGGTGCATAAGTTTGAATAATCTGAGCCTGGTATCTTCTCGAGAGTTGGATAACAAGCCGTGCAGCTCTGTCAGAGGAACTTTCAACTTCTACAACTTTATCCTTCAGTTTCTTGTTCATTATAAATCCAACACCACTAGTTCTGCCAGTATCTGTCCCACGATAGTAGAAGAGATGTCCACTTTTCAGTTCAATGAGATCTTCTCCTTTTCTCCTTACCTCACTTAGCCCGACGATGTCCCACTTGATCCTTTGTAGTTCCTCTTCCAATTCAAGAAGCCTTCAATCAGAAGACAAGGAGCGTCCGTTATATGTAGCCAAGGTCAGCATCAGATGGCAGCCTAGTCCGGGCCTCCGGGGATTCCTAGCAACCTCTGCCTTCATGTCGCACTGGCCGCTGCCTTGGCCAGGTATATTCCAGCTGCCGGAGACTGAGGGCCAAGATTTAAATTGTGGAGTCATTTTGGAGGGGTTTGGCCAGAACTCTCCACGCTGGCCAAGCGGGTTGGTGAGTGTGGGATAGCATTTCTTCTAATCCCGATGGTATAGTTATACCGCTATTGGTGGTCGTCAGAGCCCCTTTAGTGGTGACAGGATGTACCACGAGAAGGCGGGGTTGACATTTGTCAAGAAGAGACTGTGATGTTACGCATCACCTGACCTTACATCCCGATATATATATATATATTCTATAAAGAAGATACCTAAGCAAAAAAATACATATATAATTTTGACTCACACCTAGTACAACATAGAAAAGGTTATGTATCTACCTGTGTGATCAAAAGGAAAAAAGGTAAAAAATAAAATAAAACAACTGAATGTAGAAGGTGTCGAGAATACTGAGCCTTGGCTTTATCAAGGACCAGCAAAAACTCTGCATTTTCTCATTTCCACAATGACCTAGTTGGAAATGGGTTTCTGCAAGGCCATAGATGCAAGTAACATTCCCACCTAAAATAGTTTAAAAAATATATATATAAGTCATGTCCTCCTTAGAGTTGCATGACCTAGCACTAGTTAACATTTTCGCTTGCATCCATTAACCTTCCTGGCCCGACCCATACTCTTCATCTGTTACTATTAAACAGAGAGAAGAAGATTAAAGAGAACTCAAGCTGTGAGAGTGACATAATAATTAGAAATGATTTTCAGCCATAACGAAATTCCAAGTTCGTTTGAGAGAGAATTTAAACCTGAAAAACAATGCAAAGAAATCCAAATTTTACATTGCAATTAAAAAAGGAAATGTTAATTTATAACGAACAGATTTTTGAAAGAAAACTTGAGTCTAAAACCCCCTACTCTACAACTTATGACAACACAAAAACGAGAATAAGTTAAAGATAATAATTAACTAAAGAAAACTTTGTGAAAGTTATATACCTTAAACAGTTAGTTGCAATATGTACAAAGTATTTCAGCAGTGCTTTAAGTGCATAATTAATTAGTATTAAGAACTTAACTACTTTGAAAAAAACAGCGCAAGACAGCGCATAGAAAAGGAACAAAGCTAAGCCATCTTCTGTTCCTAGGTACCCCAAAAGACGCTCAAAGTTACAAAGAAAAGAAAGAGTTAAAACCCGCAAAAATGTTAACAGACAAATCAATGCCTAAAAGTTGAAAAGCTAAAAAACGACAGAGAAAAGGTACATGAAGTACAAACATTGAACTTATAAAACCTAGAACCCAAAAACAAGGAAGAGAGCTTACCTCTTGTGTTACAAAAACTTTTCTCCTCACAAGAGAAGAACATGGCTGACCTCTTCTGCCACTCCCTAGACGCTGGGGGGCAGTGAGGGTGGGGCTGATGGCCTCCTGATACAGCAAGAAAACAACGCGCGGAGATTTTAACCAGAGAAAAAAATATATAAACATAAGACTGTGGATCTGTATGATCAGAAAGAGCAGAATTAACTCTCCAGAATACACATGAGAAATATTATAAAATACACGAGCAGTTTATTTAATAATCTTTGCATGTATTAAATCACCTTAGTGAGCTTCTATAGATTAATCAGAATCTTATTAATTTTAATGTTGGTTTTACTATTTTTAGTATAGCTATCCTAGTGATGAATAACTAGTTTTCTTTTTTTATTTGTTTTTATTTTCTTTTATAAACGGATTTTTAAGCTTTTTTGTGATTTTGTTTATATTATTTAATTTTTTGTTTTAATAGGACCGTCATATCCATAGCACTAAGGTTCCTTTAGGTAGTTAATAGGCATCCTCTAGCCAACTTCCTTACGGCTTTGATTGGTCAGAATCATATTATTAACTGTGTAGAAAATTAAAGCAGATCTGCCAACCTTACTCTATTATTCAGAATAATTTTTCTTAAAGTTCTGGCCAGGAAGGTTAATGGATGCAAGCGAAAATGTTAACTAGTGCTAGGTCATGCAACTCTAAGGAGGACATGACTTATATATATATTTTTTAAACTATTTTAGGTGGGAATGTTACTTGCATCTATGGCCTTGCAGAAACCCATTTCCAACTAGGTCATTGTGGAAGTGAGAAAATGCAGAGTTTTTGCTGGTCCTTGATAAAGCCAAGGCTCAGTATTCTCGACACCTTCTACATTCAGTTGTTTTATTTTATTTTTTACCTTTTTTCCTTTTGATCACACAGGTAGATACATAACCTTTTCTATGTTGTACTAGGTGTGAGTCAAAATTATATATGTATTTTTTTGCTTAGGTATCTTCTTTATAGAATGTGAATTCTGAATTTTCAAAACTGCTGCGTTGCGCGTTTTGATTTTCAGGTTATTTTGCACCCTTCGTTTTAAATTCTAAAATTTTTTCCTTAGTCTTCAGTTTTGCTCTTTAGTATATATATATATATATATATATATATATATATATATATATATATATATATCATCATCATCATCAACCATTATCAATCCACAGCTGGATGAGGGTCTCCCCAAATTTCTTCCACAATTTTCTGTCTTGGGCCTGCCTCCTCCATGTCGCTCCAGCATACTTTCGAATTTCATCCATTCATCTCAAATGGGGTCTTCTTCTGGGTCTTTTCCTGTCCCTCAGAATCCAGCCTAAAATTTCGGTTGACCATCGGTGGTCCGTTCTTCTGGCAACTTGACCAGCCCATTGCCATTTCAAGGATTTTACTCTGATCATGATGGCTTCCACCCTTGTCATTTTTCTGATCCACGAGTTCTTATTCTGATCTCTCCTGGTTACACCAAGCATGCACCTTAGCACATATTTTTGAGTTGTCTATGGTCTTTGTATGTCTTTTTTAGTTAAGGTCCATGTCTCTGCTCCATACGTAAGCACTGGCAGCATGCATTGATTAAACACTTTTCTTTGAAGACATAATGGTATACTGCTCTTAAAAATTGTACTGTTTCTTCCAAAAGCTCTCCATCCAAGTTTTATACACCAATTTATTTCTTCATCAATGTGAACTTCACTTGATATCTGCTGCACAAGATAATTGTAGGAATCGGTTGTCTCAAGCTTTTCTCCATCAATCGATAAATCTTCGTTTCTTTTAAAAGCTTTGTACATCACCTTTGTCTTCTGAAACTTCATTTTTAATCCCAAATCTTTATTCTTGTCATCAAAGTCTTGGATCATACTCTGCAGCTCTGAAGGGGTAGTTGCAAAGATGACTACATCATCAGCAAAACGAAGGTGAGTTAAGTAATCTCCATTAATCTTTATCCCTTTGCTTTCCCAGTTCAGTGATTGAAAGACAATTTGCAATGTGGCATTAAAGGGCTTTGGAGATATGGAGTCACCTTGTCTCACTCCCTTTCCAATTCTTATTTGTGCTGTATCCATTAACCGTTCTCTGGTGGCTGATATTCTCCCGAAATTACTTCCACAACTCTCTGTCTTAAGTCAGTCTCCTCGATTTCACTTTGGCATGCTTCCAAGTTTCATACACCGATCTCCCACGTGGTCTTTTTCTGGATCTTTTTCTACGCCTTGGTAAATTTGTTAAATTTCACAGATTCCCCACGCAAACGTGCCGATTAACAATCATTTGCTGTGAGGATTATGGTGGAACACATTTACCTCCAAAGCGAGGAGAAAAAAATGAGTCTTGAATATACACACTCAGAGTTGGGACATCGCACAAGGTAGAACGATTCTCTCATTAATGTAGAAAGGAATGGAAGACAGCACGGAAATTCAGTGGTAATTATAAGAAAATAATAAGTACTCATCTCAACCCTGGAAGTAACAGGCATGTTACGGAATCAATATTTTCCTGTCACCTCCCTACACCTCCTAAATCAGTATTGTCCAAATCGCAGCTGCCGGGTCGCATGAAAGATAAACCATTTTTTTTCTTTTTCTTTTACTTTTTTTGCTGAAAAGAAATGGAATCCAGTCTGTAATGTAACATTGCAATGTACACCAACAAACATTAAGTGCGTTTTCTATGGAACTATCAAATACAACAGACAAGGTAGCGAAAATAACGAATTTATAGTTGGCCGTTGGAACGGTGCTCATACGCATTGACAATTCAAATCGTTTTTAAATTAACTCAATCCTGATTATGGTGTTTTGCTTTTTGCAAAATCGAATCCGTTGGTTGAGTGGTTAAGAATGCTTACTGAGATTCTTTCAACGACGAGAAGAATTTTATCTTATTTTTACCCCTTCCAACCGTAGGTTGAAGAAGCGTATATGCTCCAGCTTTGTCCGTCCGTCCGTCTGTCCGCACGATAACTGGCGTAAAAATGGTTCGATTTCGATGAAATTTTAGTATGTGGTAGGGGACCACCTGGGAGCGAACCCTATTTAAAATGGAACTAATAGAGTCAAAGGTCACGACGTAGGAGCGGGATCCATTCGATTTGCACTTACACGCGAAAATATGGTTCGATCATTACTTGCGAAAATATGGTTCGATTTCAATGAAATTTTACTTTGTGGTAGGGGACCGCCAGGAGACGAACCCTATCCAAAATGGGTGAATTGGGGTCAATGGTCAGGACATAAGAGCAGGATGCATTCCGTTGCCTTTATGCGTCATAACGTGCTTAAAAATAGTTCGATTTCGATAAACCTTCGGTGTTTCGTAGGGGACAACCTGGGGAGAAACCCTATTGAAAATGGACGAAATGTGGTCAAAGGTCAGTACATAGGATTGCGATCCATTCCATCGCCCTTATCCAATATTATTAAGGTGGACGTCAAGTAATTTTGCTTCCTATACTTCCAATGGTAAAACTTTGTACAGATTTTCTTCGCAATTAATGTGTTCCCAAGGATAAAAATTTGAACATCGATTAAAATAACTTCTTATTATAACTTGGAATACTTAATATTTTCTAAAACATAACCATAATTATATTAAAATACAATAACTTTTCCTTTGGTGGTGTTGAAAACACAAAAACGATGGTGCGACCTGTACTTTGATGACGTCAGTAGACAAACAAATGTTGGATTGCATAATAATGGTTAAGTTTCAGAAAATATTAGGTATTCCAAGTTACAAAATGAAGCTATTTTAATAGATGTTCAAATTTTCATCCTTGTGAACGCATTAATTGTCCAGAAAACAGATGACGCGACTTGTATTTTCGTGACGTCAGTAGACAAACAAATGTGCGTATCCTATTAAAGATTTATGACGTCACTCTCTTGCGAGCAGGTGGTCGCGATTCCCATCTGCCTCATTACGTCACGCGTTGTGTGCGCATATTCGTCCGCACGATAACTCGCGTTAAAATCGTTCGATTTCGATGAAATTTTAGTATGTGGTAGGGGAACACCTGGGAAGGAACCCTATTGAAAGTGAACAAAAATGGGGTGAAAGGTCAGGACATAGGAGCGGGATCCATTCCACTGCTCTTATGTGTCATAACTAACGAAAAAAAAGTTCGATTTCGATTTAATTTCAGTATCAGGTAGGGGATCGGCTGGGGACAAACCCTATTGAAAATTGGCAAAATGGGAGTCAAAGGTCAGGACATAGGAGCGGAATCGCCTCCATCGCCATTATGCGTCATAACTTACGTAAAAATGTTTCGATTTGGATGACATCTTAGTATGTTGTAGGGTCCTGCCTGGGGATGAATCCTATTGAAAATGGGCGAAATGGGTCAAAGGTTAGGACACAGAAGCGGGATCTATTCCATAGCCCTTATGCATCATAACTTACGTAAAATTGCTTCGATTACGACAAAACTTTATCTTGTTATTTCGGAGGTATACTGAACCAGTTCTGTTGAATATCATCGAAAGGGGATCAAAGATCAGGGCACAGGAGTGAGATTTATTCCACAGCCAGTTTCCTCATAACTTGAGTAATAACTTGAGTAATGATTTCTAGTATGTTGGAAAGCATTTCATAATCAATGCATTGCTCATGCAATGCATTGATTATGAAATGGAAAAAAATGGAAGAAACAGATGTGATACTGGTCGAACTAAATGTTTTAGTGATGTCGCTTTCTATAGGTCATATCCGAGATTTTCCAACTGATAATAATAATACCGATTTCTTTGTCCCGTTCCGCCAGTGTTTCTTGGCTCCACGGTGACTAATGGAACACCTTGGATTTTTGTTTTAAAATGGTGCGACAGTTTTCCTGCCTTGAGACACTGGTTCGGACCCTGGCCACCCCCGTGGGCCAGAGACCAGCCCGCGATGTCGTGCTGGCAGCCGACCTAGCGTACTTTAGCTGGGTTCCCGCTCTGTCTGGCGGGATAGGTCGTTATTTAATTTAGGGATGACTGGGAGATTGTCTTGCCCTCGAACTTTTTTTATTTTTTAGGGGAATAATTTCCCTTTATTTACTATAACAAAAAATCTACACACATCTATACACTGTCCTCATGCTTAGGACTCACAACATTGAGAGATAGAAAAATAAGTGTATTTATGGGTATATTACAAAGAAAGTTCATTTGCCTGCTTTACCACAGACTTTAGCCCTCATTCCGAGTCCGAATCGCTTTCGGTGTGCACATTCACCTCTTGCGTTTCGGTCCCCGTTTGACTGGGGAAAATCGTGTGTTGCTGGAGGGTTAGCCTCTCAACTAGGGCTATTATCCCCCTCCTGTTAACGGAGGATTGGATAAGAAAATCCAATCTTCGCGTTCTTTGCATACCTGGGATCAGGGTGTTTCACCATTCGGCGAAGCCGCTGCATTCAAGCACGCAGTGTTCGATGCTTGCAGCCCTATTTCCACAGGGACAAGTGCAGTTCCTGATGGCGAATCTGACCAGGTATTCAGGGCAGATGCCATGGCCGCTGAGTACTTGATTCAGGAACTTGTTTTTCTGTGCACTTTTAGTCGAGACCATTGGAAACACTCTGTATGTCTTCCGCCCTGTCCCTCCCGTGTCATATCTGACCTGCCATTCGGTCATGGACTGTCGCGCCAATGCTGCGTGGATGCTCCTTCGCGGCGTTCTGCATTGCACGTCTGTCATCTCTTTCAGCGTGGCTGCCTTCGCCAGCTGGTCCGCCCTTTCGTTTCCGTGATATCACGCAGCATTTGAATGCGCTAAATGTAGCTCTGTAAGGGAAAGCCCATAATATCCGTTAACAGCCTTATAAGCTGGTTTTTCGCAAAAAGCTGTCACTCTTAAAATCAAATCTACAAAGAAATTATTTGACTCACTTCCAATCCTGCTAGATGCTTTTTGATGAAATGACTGGTTTTAAAGTATTTTTACTCAGCTAGACACTGTTAGTAAGAAGTCTGATAAGAGGTATAAACAGTTTGATGAACTCAAGCCAAGCATGTGGATGATCATCACTCCACTGAATGTTGGCATTACAGTAAAAGCGCAAACACCATTTATCAAACGGAATAATGCGAACTTCAAGAAGATTTATTTGGCTCGATCAGAGACTGGAGAATAAATGCTTAAACTTTTTTATTAAACTGAGAAATATCTAAACCTTTGGGATTAAAAGTTTTTTCCATGATTGGAACTACTTACATATGTGAGAAGGCATTTTCTGAGATAAAGGCAATACGCAGGAACAATTTGAATGACTCTACTCTTGCACAATTACTTCAACTTCCAACGACAAGAATCGAAGTTAACATTAGTTAACTACGTATTACTGAAGTTTATTTCTCCACTGTACTCTCATTAAATGTAAGTTGTTGCTGTTTCTGAATTTTAAATTTCAACTGTTCTAATATTAATTAAAAGAGCTTAAATTAAAAAAAAAATGGGTAAGACATTTTACTTTAAATAACGTTTGTGGCGTGATCATAAGTGCACCACATTTCGTTTCCACTGTTCGTCTATCGACAATAATAGGCGGAACCTAAACAGACGCAACAGCAAGTGTTCATAGAGTCGTTGTTTGTAGTATTTGGCATTACAAAATTAGCTGGGTTAGCGATAAAAACATAATTGTCACAAGTGACTTATCTCAGTGCCCATTAGTTATGATATATCACATATCCAGTTAGTCCTGCTAATTAATTTCAAAATCGCTTTATTCAGGGCTAAAATGTGTGAACTGTCATTTACCCGTGGAAATAAGGGGTGATGAATATTTCCAATTAATGATGAAGAAAATTTGTATTTACGGGAAATGCTGCAAATAGCAGCTGTAGAACATCAAACAAAGATCTTCGCTCTTTCCACGTTTATAAGTGAGTCACGGAAAAATTCTCATTGGCCGCCACCGGGAGTCGAACCAAGGGTCTTCCAGTTACGCGCCGGATATGCTTCCGCTACACCCCAGCAGCCTCGAATTTCTCCAGACTCACACACGCTAACTGCCAAGCCAAGTTGGCAGGTTGCTTCTTGGAGATCCGCACAATGCTGGGGATTCACCAAAGGTGGTAAGCAGCAACTGAAGAAATAATTAGAAGGCGAATGAATAATTAATACAGACATTTTAACGTGGACCAAGAACATCAAACAAAGATCTTCGCTCCTTCCACGTTTATAAGTGAGTCACGGAAAAATTCTCATTGGCCGCCACCGGGAGTCGAACCCAGGGTCTTCCAGTTACGCGCCGGATATACTTATGCTACAACACTTTGCTTGTGAACTTTTTCTCCAGCTGTAGGCTGGAGAAAAAGTGTAACCGGGGCTTACATATTTATCAGAAGCGAGATTCTGTAGCCATTTTTAGAAATAGCGAATCGTATTCATTTTCTTACATATCCCGCCATTTGGACGAAAGGCTGAGTATTTTTCTCCCACGCGACGCAGCAGATGGAAATTAGGGAATCTTGCAATTTTCGGAGAAGAGACATCTTAGGGTGTAGCCGGAGGGAACGCGGTGGCAGGGGTCGACAAAGCTAGATAGTTTTAGCAGGGTTCGACGAAGCAAGATAGTTTTAGCAGGAGTGGAGTATTCTTGGGGACGAAAGCGACGGAGAAGGATATAGTTTGGAGTGGTCGGAAAGAGAGAAAAGGATTTTCGGCGGGGTAGAATACTGAGAGAGAACGGAAGGAATGAAAGCACGAAAAAGACAGAAGCTTGGTGACATTCCCCGTATGATCTGAATAAACGTTTTCCTCACTGCAAAATTTAACCTCAGTCGATTCACTCTTCTATACTTTGTATTGTTTTTATCTGCTCCGGTTGAAAGAGTTACGGATTAAACCACCGATACGGAACTTGCAAAGGAAGCATTAACGAACCTTTCGCACAGGGAGCTGTAATAGACATCAGCTCCAAGCCCTGTAACAAAAGTTCACAAGCAAAGCAATTGTAATTATGTAAAAAAAGTCATTAGAAGCTTAAGGAACATTGTACAAACAAGACATCAGATCTGTGAAAATGTGATTGAACATAGAAGGATTGTGAACAAATGAAGGCAAGTTCAAGTTAAGGTACGAATGGTAATGTGGCAGAGAAAGAGTAGTTCATTGCATTGAAGGAGAAACTCGTCGATTAGTGGTTTCAAACTACTGTTAGTGAGGCGACCAAGTGGCATAGAACTTCAGAGGTCTTGGAAATATGCAAAGCTTCTGTGTAAGCAGCTTGAATGAGAGCAAGCACTCTGTCCTTGCAGTGAGAAACAAGTTGGAAATCAACTTGTTGAAGTCGAATAATTGCGAAAGTAGATGGGTGATCAAGGTGAAACGAATGAATGATGTACTTCACAAGGACGAAGAAATATGAACAGAGTGATACGGCGTGAGGCGTCAGAGCAGTGGGACGCAGAAGAAGGAACATTGTTGAGACAGACATGCTGGACGAAAGAGAAAATCAGGTGGAAGAGAAGAAGAAGAATACGGCACAGTGAAGGTACATATAAAGGATGATGCAGGGGCAAGAGAAGTATGGGTAAAGGGGGTAAGATATCAAGGTCCAACGGTGAAAAACAACTCGGACAGGTAGTCTGGAATGAAGGAAGAGCAAGTTCTGCTACACAAAATACTACAAGTACAAATAACAACTACATTTGAGCATCTGCTGCTTTGCCTGTTCAGCCTACACCAGAAACCTCGTACTTCCTCGTCTGACGAGCATTGTAAACAAATATGTGGGCTACTCCGGAGGCGCAGTGGTCTAAGTGCTGGCTGTTGACCATTCATCCGAGAAGGGTGTAGGTTCGAACCCCGGTGAGGCATGTATGTTGTGTTTGTCTTACGGCACTGACTCTCCCTTCCTTGGAATCAGTGGCCCTAAATTAGGGACGGGCGACTGCTTACAGCCCATCCAGCAGCTCACGGCGGTCGTTTAAAATCCAACCAAACAAAAAAAGTTAGTAAAATCATGCAATGCATTGAGTATGATACGCTTTCCAAGATACCAGAAATCATTACCCAAGCTATTACTCAAGTTATGAGGAAAATGTCTGTGGAATAAATCTCACCCATGTGCCCTGACCTTTGATCCATTTGTATGATATTCAACAGAACTGCTTCAGTGTATCTCCGAAATAACATGATAAAGTTTTGTCGCAATCGAAGCAGTTTTACGTAAGTTATGATGCATAAGATCTATGGAATAGATCCCGCTCCTGTGTCCTACCCTTTCACCCCATTTCGCCCATTTTCAACAGGATTCGTTTCCAGACAGGTCTCTACAACATACCAACATTTCATCCAAATCTAAACATTTTTACGTAAGTTATGACTCATAATTGCGATGGAAGTGATTCCGCTCCTATGTCCCGACCTTTGACCCCATTTCGCCAATTTTCACTAGGATTTGTCCACTTTAGGTCTCCCACCGCAGTAAAATTTAATCGAAATCGAACCTTTTTTACGTTAGTTATGACGCATAAGAGCAGTGGAATTGATCCCGCCCTTATGTCCAGGCCTTTGACCCCATTTCGTTCACTTTCAATAGGGTCCCTTCTTAGGTGTTCTTCTACCACATACTAAAATTTCATCGAAATCGAACGATTTTTACGCAAGTTATCGTGCGGACGAACATACGCACACAACGCGTGACGTAAAGAGGCAGATGGGAATCGCGACCACCTGCTAGCAAGGTGTGACGTCATAAAACTTTAATATAATCCACAAACAACGTGTGACGTAATAAGATAGATGGCATGACTGCGCGACAACATCTAATGGGGCGACGCCATAACACCACACTACAACAAACTTGGTAATTCGGGGTGGTTATTTTGTTGCAGCATTCGTGAGCGAGCGCGCACCTTTTTCCTGTATTGGAAATTGAGAAGTAATCGGAGAAGCGGAAAAGAAATGGGATTTAAAAAAATAATCAAATGAATGGGAGAGATTTTGGGGAGCTGGTGTATGAATTAATAAAATTAGGATTTTATAAACTTCACGCTCTTCAGACGCTCTGCATTTCGCAATTTAATTTCCCCCTTAGATTTTCTTCCGTGGATTCGCGCCTAGGAAGGTCGGGAAAGTACCGCTCTTCCCCCTCTCCCCCACCTCTCTCTCTCTCCGAGTCGAAGGGCTTCCAGTCGGCCTCTTGCTGTGGCATGGGACCGCGGGGCATCCTTTCCCTAACTGCTACGAGCCAGCGATATTGGGTAAGGGGAAGTAATTCAAGTCAGAGACATTTTATTGGAGCTCGGCGCCGGTCTTCTTGAGAATTGATGCACCAAGTCTGGAAGAAAAGAATAGCTTGACGCCAGGCAAAGGAAAACCCATAGCAGTTTTATGATAGGAAGATTTACGACCATGGAGATCCGCGGGCACAAATTCCTAGAATTCAGGGGCGGACGCAGATTTTGAACGGGGCGAAGGATGGCACGTCAGAGAAATGGCGGGAAACCCAGAGCAAATCAGATCGGGAAATGATAATTGTTTGACCAATCTGTAAATTGGTAGGAGGATCCGGGAAGAACAATTTTTCGTAGGGCAGGAAGAGGAGCGAAAAAATTATAAGATATAGCATGGTGAAAGAAAGTTGAGGAAGACCTACCGATACGAGGATCGGAGTATAGAGGAAATCGAAATGATGCGAGAATGCTGTATCACCGCCTCGCTATTGCTGAGGATTTAGCCGAGGACCAAGAATGTGCCCAACAAGGAGAGATATTCTATATTACGTACAAAGTGGACTCTGAAATCATGACGGTGATATAAAAGATCCAGGACAGCAGGCGGTGTACCGAAATAAAGAATCTGCATGAAAACTTCGGGAAGAGGAGAATGAAATGCCAGCCCTTATCGTGGGATAGAAGGTAGGACATTTCCGACCTTAACGGTTTCCTCTTGTTTACATAATTAGTATGTTGAACCGAAAATTAAAGAAGAGCATAGTAGACTAAGTCAAGGTTGAAAATAAAACCAGCTCTAAATTAATGCTGAGAAAAGTAGGGCAGAAATAGAAGAAATGAAATGGTTGAGTAAAGTAAATACCATTGATCAGAGCAGAAAATTGTGTAGGATAGGGAATCATTTTAAGTAAATTATGTTTCGAAATATTTCAGAATTATATTAAATGAAAATAAGAAATTAAAGTTAACCTTTAAATAAATAATTTTGATAAAAGAGTCTTCAAGCATATTCATATGACTGAGTGTATTTTTCTAGATTTCAAGCCTTCATCAGGCAAAATAAACATATTTTATTTTCACGTTATTATGAGTCGGCTAAATTTCATTTGAGTGTACAATTTTGTAAAGTAAAAATGTTAATCACGATTGAGAGTTGGATGTGTGAGTAAATGATATGGAATGAATGTTCAGAAAAGTCCTCCAGTGCAATACTGAGAAACTTACACATCAGTGCTAGTAAACAAATCAAAATTTGTAAGTTAACGAAATATTCAAAGAGAAATGAAAAGCTAGACGATTGCTTTTAAACATTGCGGCACTCAGCTGACCCCGATACACGGAACGTCGGCTGGGTGAAACACAACGCCCATCCTCGAATAGCGAGCCTGTGTTTTCTCTAATACTGGGAAAACATAGTTTTTGAAATTCAGTGATTACCCTTAATACTAATAGTGATCGCCAGTGCACACACCAGCAGGCATTAGGCAGCGGTTATCATAAATGGTGCCGTGGCAATTTAACCCACTAAACAAATTTTCTTAAAGTCGAAATCAAGCTAAATCGATTTCTAGTACCAGGAAACGGTAGGTTAACGACTTTCATCGAAATCCTTAGAGCCGTTTTCAAAATAAAATTTACATACATACAAGAATTGCTCCTTTAAGGTGAACGTCAAGTAATTTTGCTTCCTGTACTTCGAATGGAAAAATTTCTGTACACATTTTCTTCCCAATTAATGTGTTCCCAAGGATAAAAATTTGAACATCTATTAAAATATCTTCATTTTATAACATGGAATACTTAGTATTTTCTAAAACATAACCATAATTATGCAATCCAACGATTTTTTGTCTGCTGACGTCATGAAAATACAGGTCACGCCATCTTTTTTCAGGACAAATTAATGCGTTCACAAGGATGAAATTTTGAACATCCATTAAAATAGCTTCATTTCATAACTTTGAATACTTAATATTTTCTAAAACATAGCCACAATTATGCAATACCACATTTGTTTGTCTACTGACGTCATCAAAGTACAGGTCGCGCCATCCTTTTTCTGGTTTCAACACCACCAAAGGAAAAGTTATTGATTTTTAATATAATTATGGTTATGTTTTAGAAAATATTAAGTATTCCAAGTTATAATAAAGTTATTTTAATCGATGTTCAAATTTTCGTCCTTGGGAACTCATTAATGTGAAGGAAATGTGTTCAAAAGTTTTTCCAAGGGAAGTATAGGAACCAAAAATTTCTTGACGTCCACCTTATTAATATGGGATAAGAGCAATGAAATGGATCGCAATCCTATGTCCTGACCTTTGACCCCATTTCGTCCACATTCAATAGGGTTCGTCCCCAGGTGGTCCCCTACCACATACTGAAATTTCATCGAAATCGAACCATTTTTACTCACGTTATGACACATAAGGGCAATGGAATGCATCCCGCTCTTACGTGCTGACCTTTTACCCCACTTCACCCATTTTGAATAAGATTTGTCCCCAGGCGGTCACCTACCAAATAGTACAATTTCATTTAAATCGAACCATATTTACGTAAGTTATCACGCATAAGGGCAATGGAATGATCCCGCTCCTACGTAGTGACCTTTGACCCCATTTGTCCTATTTTCAATAGGGTGCGTCCCCAGGTGGTCCCCTACCACATACTAAACTTTCATTGAAATCGAACCATATTTACGCAAGCTATGACACATAAGGTCAATGGACGGATCCCGCTCCTACGTCATGACCTTTCACCCCATTTGTCCCATTTTCTATAGGGTTCGTCTCCAGGTGGTCCCCTACCACATACTAAAATTTCATCGAAATCGAACCGTTTTTACGCCAGTTATCGTGCGGACAAACGGACGGACAAAGCTGGAGCATATAAGCTTCTTCAACCTACGGTTGGAAAGCGTAAATAAAAACATGCGGTCCACTTACGATGTAATAACTGAGTTGTTAGGTTTTCAGTAACAGAGGATGTTAAGTGAGATCGACGAAGCTATGAGATTTCACGTTCCGAGATTATAAGGTTTAATTTGTGAAAAACGAAATCTGGCTTATTTTTCAGAAGAAATATTTTTCTGCCCTCCCAACATACAAGAAGCTTTTCGGACGGCCATTTCAAAAAAACAATAAATAAATAAAAAATACAGTGTATCTTAACGCATGATGAATCAGTGCACATTAACGCATGCTTCAAGCCAGATTAGGTTGCGACATTAATTTTAGTGTCTGAAAGATTCAGGTAACAGTGTCGACATATTTTACATTCCAGATCCTCATTTGTTTCGTTTATTCATATTGCAGAGAACACTCTAAAACTTAAATAAAACAAATTAAAAGTTTTTGTTTAATTAGCTTTAAAACAGCGATTAATTGAAATTTCTGGACTGTCCTTTAGAAATATAATAAAAAACTCAAAAACGAAAATATTGAAATTTCTTCCACTTACTGCAGGCGATCACTATTGATCGGTCATACTGTACAATAGTAAGTGGAAGAAATGTGTCAAATAAATGAAACTCGGTTGCACAATTAAAAAAAAGACTTTTGGAAAGTATATGATGGATTGACACATTTTTCTTTGTGAGTATTTTTCTTAATTTACTTCGTCACTTGAAGAAAACGAAAAGCTATCTTCCAGCTCTACATGTGCTGCCATCTAGTTTAGTAAAACGAACACTCTTCTAAAAAGCTATGATTTTTAGAAGAGTGTTCAGCCAAAACCCCTGGAAAGCAAGCCCCAGCGCGCGAACTCCGAAGCTGAGGGACGTCACTGTCAGAGGGCCATTGCAATCCCTCTCTCCAGAGAGGTCAAAGGGCAAACGTAAGGGGAATGCCGATATTAGCTGCGCGTTCATGCGGCATTGGTCAGTATTGAGCTTTCGTTAGTCGTGCACGTGAGTTAGCGTTTTCACGCAACATGTCTGGAAAATATTGATTGCCTTTATGTAGATCTAATTACAAAGCACATCCAAAAGCCACTGTTTTTAGCTTTTCTGAAGGTGAAAGCTTTTGAAGAAGATGGATTTCTTCCGTACGAATAAAAAGTTTTGTACCCACCGTGAAATGTGAATTCAAAGGTAAATGTGAATTCAAAGCCTAATTGTTCTTATGATAGCATTTTCTGCTTTCGTTGTAAATACAATTATAATTTAGCGAATTGTTAGTCGTTATTTTGATTGGCGGAGTAAAGCTGATAATCTTCCGATTTTCAGCTCATTATTTGTTGTGGTTTAAATAATGATATTACTTACCTTTCAACATTTCATTTCTACAGAATAAATATTATTTTTCTTTACAAAGTTTGCAGGTCGTAGTGTTCAAATTGAAAAAACAAACAAACAAAAAAACAAACAAAGGAGATGTACATATATTATTTGCGCATCAAGTACTAAGGTTAACCAGGCAAAGAAACTGGCAATAAATAATTACGTTATTTATTAATCAACATTTCATTACCGTAAAACAAATGTCATTTTCTTCACAAAATTCCTGTGAATCAGTGTCCTAATTAAAACAAGAATTCGCACAGAACGTACAGAACTACTTGATGCGCTGATAATCTTAAGGCTAGCCCAAAGAAAAGTTTATTGGAATGTCCAGCAAATGTGTCCGAAAGAATTCACTTATATCGTTAAACTTCAGCACGATCCCTGAAATTTACTGGCTGTTATTTTAAAATAAATGTATGTACGTATATTCATGGGCTTACAATTATTTTAAGTTAGTGAATGTACAATTTAATTTAAATTACGTTGTGGTAGAGATTGAGATTCGGATTAGAGAACTATGAACTTGAATTGTCTACATTGGCTAAACTACCGAAGATAGATAAATCAGAGTGTCTCTCTTCCTTTGATAATGCAATAAAAGCTTTTTCTAAGGAAATCCCGCTGCATATTCCACCTGTAGCCTATTGAATGAAACATTCGTGGAACTTAAGGTAAACTCAAGGTTTTGGCCAATGATCACCACTCAACACTCCGCCTCAGCACACTTCCTATCTCTCTTCCCAAACGACTCTGCTGGCCCGGTCACATAACACAGGAGATTCCACGACAATTTATTCCAAAAACGTGCGTAATTCTCGGCGTAAAGATACGGTGTTCATTGCTGTTTCCTGTACTATAGAAAAATTCACAAGATATTTTTTGTGATCCCAATCGCGAATTAACGAAGCATATTCCTCATACAACGTTTTCCGTGAAATGATGGGGGGATGCCTGAATTTAACTGATATTTCGTACGCCAAGAAAATTCTGAATTTTTAAAAACCTTTCTGCAGTTATTTTCGCATATTAACGCTAAATTTCCGTTTTTAGGAGGGGTTAGCCGAAAATTATAAATTTTCAGAAACTTTTCTGTAATTCCTTTCGTAGCCAGTGGTGGTGCAGTGGTATAAGGACGACTCCTGATCACTCGTCCGAGATGAGTCTGGGTTCGAATCCCGGTAAGCCATAGATGTTGCATTTGTCTTACGGCACTGGCTCTCTCTCCCTTACCTCCAGTCAGTGGCCCTAAGATCAGATCATATGTAGAGGATTTTAGGAAGGGAGTGTCTGACCCTAGGTCTTAAACAACCCTTAGAAATAGAAAGCTACGAGATTTGAGCTGGAGTGCGCGATAGGAAAGTGACATGACAGCGAAGTAGAAAGGGAGAGGAAGACGCACTTATTTATTACGGGGGTCAGTATCAGGGGTCCGACGGCTTAACGTGCCCATCCGACGCACGGCGGAAATTTAGTGGATCGAGCGTTTGTACCTTCCTAGGAACGAACCTGAGGTTCTTTTCGTGGCAGTCACGAATGTTGCCCACTAGGCCACCCGCGGCTCCCAGTGGCCCTAACTTAGAGACGGGCGACTACTTATAGCCCATTGAGTCGCTCACGGAGATCGTGAAACCCCTAATCAAAAAAAGAAAAATTAATTTCGTACATTGACGGAAAAATTCTGTTCTCACTTTTTCCGGATCCACATGACAAAAAATGTCCGATAATGGGAGCAATTCGCGGGAAAACTTGAGGTTTGTTAACTATTAAATTTCACTCGTCTGTCGGAGAATCTGATTTTTGAAGTTCTGTAACAAGATCGGTTACACTGGTACCTGATATTGTTTTCCTTTCCCCCATTTGGTGAACCAGTTATTGTATATTGTGCTACCGTAAGAAACCGAAAACTTAAATTATTGCACACGAGACTGTATCATATCTATGTACAGTCTGTGAACTCCTTAAGGCAAAAACTATCATAGCCATCAAGAATAAACTTTATGTTTGGTAGTTTTGTGAAATAATGCTATAAAGCAGTACGTTTAACCTTTCTTTAAACATAATTGAAAGCCATTTTCAATTTAAAAAGATCTCGAGTTCCAAAGCATTATGTTACTTCGAAAAATAAATGGAAAAATACGTAATTTGTATTAAGGCCTCCAATAGACGAAATAAAATTAGTACAAACCTATTCAGGAAAATAATAAGCTCCAATGGAAAATAAATGACTAATTAACCCTAATTTATAGCGAAAGACATTTCATCATCGCGCGATTCGTGTCTACTTCATTTCCACCTTATACGGGACTATGAGCTACGTGTCTTTCTAGCTCAATCGAGCGGGTGCCATGGGAAACGCACTGGGTTCGAACCTCAACGGGAGAAAGGATTTGTTAATTTTGTACGCCGGGAAAGAAGAATCGCTGGTAGAAGTGCTGAAAAAGTCAAAATTGAAGATTTTGCGAAGTTATTAAACTATTACCAGTAAATTGATGATAGTCATAAAAGAATGTCTTTTGAACTAAAGTTGCGTAAACGAATATCTCAGTGCTTGGTTTCTTTTCTTTGTTTCGGGATTGAATAATCATCGTGAGCCACTGAAACTGCAAACAGTCGGCTATTCCTAAGTCAAGGCCACTGACAGAAGGGAAGGTGTGACGTACTGCAGAGGTGAAGCAGATGTAAAAACGGCAAAGTTACAGCAATAAATTCCGTCGGTATAGCTTAATTGGGAAAGATTCGGCTCCGGAGTCCAAGGATGCTGGTTCGAAATCCTCCATTGGGGTAATTTGAGTTTTGATAAAGGGATATATTCAGAACAATCAGCACTCATGCCTCAACCGGAGTTTGAGCCCAGGCGCAAGGACTTCCTTGACTACTCGACCTCTGGGGCAGATTATTTCAGTGGCTGTAATTTGTCAGTTTCAAACTGATACAAAGAAAACCATCTGAAGCTCAGTCTCGCTGGAGTAAGATCTGCAATAGGTGTTTGACCTTAGATTTGTTACCTCTCTTGGCAAATGCAGAAATGGTGAAAAATTATCTTAGCTTCAGAATAAATGTCAAAGTGACGCACCTTAGCAAAAGATGTGTTCATGGAATGGAAAATGCATTTCTTCGGTGAGAAAGGGCAAGGTTTAAGTTCACTTCTTTGAGGAGATATGTTGACAGTCTCTTATCTCAGGATTTCCGAAATCTCTCGGCTTTGGGAAAAACGTCAGCGCTCCTATCTTCCAACTTCCATTCATGACTTCCATTTTTGAGGGGAGTATCTGTTCATGTCGTAACTAAAAACTAGAAGATCCGGATCAAAACCTCTGCAAAATCACATATTTATCACGTGTAAATTGAAACGCAACGTCCTCAACTTTTTATTTGCAATAGATCGATTCAATGTACTTATTTAAGAACCAAGTATTCGTTTTACTTTATTGCGAGAACTCTTATAATCCGAAATTTAGCAGATGCAATTGTGGATTAAAATGGAAACACAGCGAATTTATCTTTAAATCACTATTATGATCACATTAATGAATGCAATATTTATCAGGACATTTTAATCGGAATGCAGCTGAATTTAACGTGCAAGAATGTCTATATCGACTAAAGGTAACGATCAATAAATTTGTTTTCTAATTTTCTTTTCCTTTTTTTCGGGAGAAAGGGAGTGTTAACCATCACCGTCAGTAACTCACAGGTCTAAAAGCCATCACCCGTTCATAATTTAGGGTCGTAAGTTCTATTGAAGTGGCAAAGCTCTCTAGCGTCTTCAGACAAAAATACAAGACCCATGAAACATTTCAGACTCGGCCCTGGGCCGATTTCAGACGATTAGCCTAAAACCTGTGCCTCTGAACACTCGGCTTCATGGACCAGTGTTGATTTTAGTATGAACTCTAGAATAATCACAATATTCAACAGTTGATCACTGATATTGAACATTGTGTTGATTTTATTATGGTCTCTAGAATCAGCACAGTATTCAACAGCTGATCACTGATATTGAACATTGTGTTGATTTTAGCATGGTCTCTAGAATCAGCACAGTATTCAACAGCTGAGCACTGATATTGAACATTGTGTTGATTTTAGTATGATCTCTAATTTTGCAAGATCAGACAAATGTATGTTCATTTACATAGAGGGGGGTTTATCAGAATAATGGGAACACCGACTGCGACGGAAGTACACGCAGTAGGCCCTATGCAAATCACAAGTACGACGTCACTTACGATGTGAGATATAAAACGGGGTGGACTAAGATGTAGGCGATCACGTAGCAGCGCCACTTTGCAGGTGAAACATCTGTTGTGCAGCATTGTCGACGATGCCAGACCTCAGAAAGACATGATCATTGGTGTGCGTCTTTCATCAGCTTTAGTAACTAGAACGGCAGTAATAATAGGTGTAACAGGATGTACGGTATGGAAGATTATGACTGCCTATCGAAAAGGACACGACGTTGCCTCTAAATGTGGAAATTGCGGACGTCACGCGAAGATGTTAGATAGAGATAAGCAAACGTTGCACTGAGTGTACAACGGAAGCACTATACCACGCAGTGCAAATAGCAGCAGAGTTGAACTCTAATCAGAAGGATCCGGAATGTAATTTTAAAAGTTCGTGGAGAACTCCATCGTACCGGTATTTTTGGCCGTGCTGCAGTCCACAAACTTCTGATTAAAAACATCAATGCAATAAAATGTGCAAGGTTTTGAAAAGCACAAGAAAACTGGGATGCTGAAGAATGGCATCGTGTCATCTGATTTGATGAATGTTTCCCACCACTGATAGAATATATTGTACATTTGGCGAAATCTTGGAGAAACGTTCCACCCCGACTGTTTGGTTCCGACGGTGAAGCATGAAGGTGGATTCATAATGTCGTGAAGTGCCACATCATGATATTTCTTAGAGCCACTAGTTATTCTGCAGAGTGGAGTCACATCTGCAGTGGCGTAGGAACGGGGGGGAGGGGTGCAATGTACCCCCAAATTTGGGAGAGGGGTTCATTAATATCTACTGTACCTCCCCCCAGAAATGAGCAAACAGAAACCAATCATTCATAAAGAGTGAACTGTAAAATTTATATGCTACTTATTTTCTTTTTATTCCCTTTTTTTCAAAGAAATATCACGGGTCATCTGGATTTTTTTATATCCGAAGCTTGCAGTGGGAGGCTTTCATCCACAAAAAACTGGCCAACTATCTGGGAAACTCCAGCAAATTACTTCTGCAGGAAAGCGAGGAGTGAGAAGTTTTTATTAATAACTTCAAACAGCATATGGTAGGGCTAGGGCTTCTTAACATACTTGTAATCAGTGTTTCTTTTCTCTTAAAATTCCATGCATCTTGATTAGGTCGTCCTTTCTGCAAGTTTAAAAACAAATTTAATGCACAAATGTACATTTCAGCGCTCGCAGCCCCGGCACTAAAATTGTTTTCTGTCTTAAGATCTGTAGCAATACAAGAAGTGCATTACGGATTTCACATACCACTCATAGAACTCCAATTCCTCGATATCTCCACCATCATTTAGCTTTGCACCAGACCAATGTGCTTTTTACATCAATTGTCAGCCTATGTATTGTTCAAAGTTTTTAATATAGATTTCATAATGCTTCAATGGTACTATCTTCGTGGGTAGAGCAGTTTTTATCTTACTGCGGTTTTACTTTATTAACGTAAACAAAAATGATAAGAAACTTAATTCGTTCTTGTAAAGAGTTATATAACATTTCCTGAGAAATCCCTCCTTTCCAAACCCTGCTGACAGAAATTCATCCAAATATTGACTTGTCCCTGCTCAATATTTTAATGGAAAAAAAGTACAAAAATTAAAAAGACAGAACACGAAAAAAAACTTCTTCATTTATTTTCTGATAAGAAATTAATAATGTGAACTTGTTGTCAGCAATAAAAATAATAATGGTAATAGTTAATAATAATATGATGATAACAATGTTCATTTGGATGAATTCGTGATCAGTATACGTATTTTATAAAAACTCTAATATACTACCCTCCCCAAAAAAAATTCGGAGGGATCATCCATAGATGGCTTAATCTTTGAGATGTAAGGTTCATGAGCTTGTACCCCTAAATCAAAAGCGTTCCTACGCTACTGAGTGTATGAATCCATTCTTTGAGACCACCTGCACCCAATGATGCAGGCACTGTTCCCTAATGACCATTCTGGTTTCAAGTAGATAATGTACCTGTGTATTGTGCGAAACGTGTCAAGTTGCAATTTGCAGAACATGGGGATGAGGTACAACAGATACCTTGGGAAACTCAATCTCCCGACCTGAATATTATTGAATATTTATAGGAATATCTGGACCGAAAGGTCAGAACACACTTTCCACCTCCAAGATAACTAGCACAGTTGAGACATATTTTACAGGAAGTATTGTCCCAAATTCCAATATCGTACATGCATGACTTGTATAAGTCTATTCTAAGTGGAATTGTTTCTGTTCGGAAAGCTCGAGGTGGGCCTACAGCTTATTAATAAAAATTCTCCACAAACGGTAAGCGACTCCATTATTTTGATAAACCCTGTACGTTAATAATTAGGATACAAATAAAAGCTCATTGATGGATGGTATTAGCTTTCTATCAGTATATCAACAAATCTTAACTCCTGCTATGCTCTACACTTTAATCACCTTTTCAAATTTCCTTTTCAAGATACCTCGTAAGCACCGCTTAGGTGACTATGGTAAAAAAATTGAAGATATCCAACACGTATCAGCTGTTTCCAGAAAATTAAAATTAAGCACGTGAACAGTTTTCTGCGCAAGCCTAAAACAATGTTGCGAAGTCCCGCAGCACTGGAAAAACTGAGGTCAACCAGTAGGCTAATAGTTTCAGGATTGCAACGCAGTACATCTTTCATGTTATTGTTGATCTCAACTGTTTTCGCTGTAAGACGATGCGATGCATTCTGATCCACTCGAGGGGTACTGAGCTATTTCCCGTTGGGTTTACACCTATAGGTATGGTTCAGACGCAAGTATTAACATCCATGGGACTTTTGTGCCGCATACCAGAAGCGAAGTTACATTTGATTGAAATTAGAGGCTCAGAAAGGACTGAGGGTAGAGAAGTAGGAGTGCCAGATTAAAAGTGTGAGTCGACATAGTTGGAAATATCAGACTATAAGGTCACAAAGAGCATTTCCAAGGAAAGAGGACAGTTAACTTATTTGTAACAGGGGGTCCAATATCAGGAAGCCGACTACTTAACATACGTGTCCGACACCTGGCGAGAATTCAGTGGTTCAGAGCAACTCAACTTAATTGGGATCGATCGACCGACAATTTGGTGAGTCAACCGTTTGCTCTAACCAAGCGGCACCGGAGGACATCGTGATTAACTTTCCATCAGTGTTGCCAACGCCTTTAGCCGATAATAGATTAATTCTAACTGTAAAATAAACTAAATAGCAACCAAAAGTAGAGAGAATCATCAGTAGTGAAACAGCCGTCGTAGCCCGATGTGTGATAGTGAAATCTAAAACTATATGATGTTTAAAACTTTAATGAGAGTTAAAACAGCACATAGGTGATACATAAAACATAAGATCTTTCAAGGTCGCCTGCGACTCCCATCATCAGATGAATGACCAACGAGCGAGGAAACTTACAGGGTTATATAGTAAGACTAAGTGACGTAAGGACAAATAATTGCTCATGCGCAGGTCCAGTGAAAGAAGGAGATGGATTTTTTTAGCGTACACATAGGAAGCAATAAACAAAATTAAATTAAGTTAATATATCACGCTCAATGAACATTTTTCAAATGTAGGGAACATGGTACGGAAAATCATCATTACAAGCACTCATTTTGTGTTTTAATATATACAGGCTTTCAGTAATTAAAGTCAAGAACCTGTTAGGTGGTGAAGCAAGGATAGTGACAGTGTCCCAGTCAGGGCTATATCCACCTTTGTGAACAAGTCTGGCTAAAGATGTGTTTTGTGAACACATTTTTATATTATATTTATGTTCATCAAGCCGAGTAGCCAAGGTACGCACCGTGGATCCAATGTAAACTCGGTGTTCACTGTTCACATCAACAGGGTTCAACTTTACGCAATAAATACCATTTTTATTAACGATGTCAATGGGGTCTCTGACATTTTTAAGGCGTGCTAAAATGTTTGTTGTTTTCACACCAAAATTAAGTTTGTACTTACGACAAACATTACGCAGAATTGAGATGATACTTGGTATATAATCAATAGAGCCAATGTACCTGGTTTCCAAATGGTCACGTGAAAGGGTTGTGAAAGTAGTTCTGTGCAACTTCTTAAGTTCAGCATCAACGACACTTACGGGGTATCCAAATTGTACAACAATATTCTTAATATTAGCAATTTCTTTGCGTCGAAGTTCTAAAGTTGAGCAATGGGAATTAGATCTGCGTAACATAAATTGTAAAGAGGACAGTTTATAATTTTTAGGATGGGAAGAGTCAGCCGGTATCATACAAACTGAGGAAGTGGGTTTGCGGTACACAGTAGTTTGGATAGTATTGGAGTGCGGATCTCTAAGAATAATAAAGTCTAAGAAAGGGTAGACAACAGTTCTCCTCAAGCTCAAGGGAGAATTTGATCGTAGGGTAGTGACTAGAAAGAACAGAAATAAAAGTATGGAGTTCATCCAGCGAGTGAGGCCAAAAGACGAGAATATCGTCTACATAACGGAGAAAGGCTGCAGGTTATAGTTGAGGAGGACACAGTTTCTAACTCTTGTAGAACAAGTTCACCAAGGAAAGGGGACATAGGGGACCCCATGGGGGCACCTTGAGTTTGTTTAAAGATGGTGTTATCGAACTTAAAATAGGAACGGTTGTAGGTTAATCTAAGGGCGGATAAAATGGCTTGAGATTCGGTAATAGATAATAAATTAGACAATTTGTCATAAATAATGTTATGCGCTGACTCAATGGGAATGTTAGGATACATCGATACAACATCGAGGGATGCCATAATAAATGGATTATCCCCCAGGGTTAATGAATTTAACTTTTGCAAAGCTGCAACAGAGCTAGATACCGAAAAACTGTTATTAATGAGGAGGAGGGTAAGAAAATTGGCTAAGGCACGTTCTAAAGGTTGGGTCGGGCTAGCATATCCGGAAACAAGGGGTCGAAGAGGATGACCCTCTTTATGGAGTTTATATTTGTCAAATAGCTCGCGAACGCGCGGCCCGACAGGGTGTTGAAGTTGAGATTTGATACATTCAGGTAAGAAACTGTGGTTTTTTAGTTTGCTGATAGAACTTAATGTAGCCTTGGTAGGGTCCCTCGGAATTACAACATGAGGTACATCATCTAGTGCAATCTTCATCTTAGATTGGTAAGTGTCTCTATAGCTGAAAGGAGAAGCAAGTCACTCTTTTTAGAAAATTACTTTCACAAGAATAAAATGAGTGAAAATACAAAATTTACAGTCTTCATCACATTCTACCAGCATGTCTTCCCCATTATATGCATGTTCACAGTAACATGAATTTCTTTGTTCAGCTTTTTTAAGGCAACGTTTTCTTTTTCTCCTCTTTCATCGCTCTTATTTCCAGATTTAATTATTATTCTATCATTTTCTGGAGTCAGCTGGATTTATAGATTCCAGAGAAGGAAATAAACCAGAAATTAAGAACAAGGCCTTTATTTTTTTTTCTGGTACTAGCATCTATTTTCTCAAAGAGATAAGCTGACATTCTCCGCAAGCATACACGTAGTTATAAAGTTGGCTACAAGTGCAGTTTGCATTCGTCTTCAACATTATTGTATTAAAATTCAAATCTTAACAGCATTTAATTTAATTTCAGCTTAAAGGTAGAAAACACGACAAAAATGAAGCAATACACAAAAATAGGTAAAAAAAAAAAATTTTATCAACCAAATTTTACAGGCAGTCAACCAGATTTTCAACTATCAATTCAGTCAGAATTTTATCAACCAATTGTACAAAAACAGTTAGATCTAGTTGAAAATCAACTAAATTGGCAGTTCAGCTCTTCACACCTTTCATCTGCCAGCCCACCTATGCTGATTGGCTTACAAATGTTACAACTTGGTGCTTTAACGAATATTTTCCACCAATACCTGTGAATTAAATGTTCGTATCTCAGCTTGAAACTGTCTGCCACGATTCGCGAAAAACGGAAGTTAGCAGGCGCGAAAATTTCCCTGTAATCTTCAGGTATGAAATACTGCCTCCAATTCGAGCAATTACGCTCTTTACCTCATCATTTGGGTCATGCGAGAGATTAATGCACAACTGAACAGAAAATTGGAGGATTTAGGGTTGGTGGTTAGGGGAGAGGGTGTTTTTCGTCGGAAGACGAAATTCCATGTTTACGAAACTTTCAAAAACAGAAGATCGACAGACTTAAGATTTTTTCCGTAATCATATTTATTTTTCTCGCGATGTTCCTTTTGCCCATTATTGTTGTCAAATATCATTTTATTCCATGTATATTTGGATTTAAGTTTGAGAAGGGAGGGAAAAGTTTTCAAAAACGGAAGTGACGAAGTTAGAAAATTGTTAAGAATTGGTGCATGGTCAGCGGTTATCGGGTTTTGAGCGAGGTCGTCTAGTCGGACTCCGCGAGGCCGGGTGGTCGTATCGTCGTATTGCGGAGCGAATTAGACGGGAAGTATCGGTGGTGGTACGATGGTGGCGTAGATGGTCCGAGGAGCATTCCCACACGAGAAGACGTGGAACCGGGAGTCACAGACGGACTAAAGGGCGGACCGATCGACGCATAAGAAGAGCGGCGTTGTCAAGCAGAACATCCACTTCGACGCAAATCCGAGCTGCCGTTGCACCTGAGGTGACTGTGCGAACAATCCGCAACCGTCTACTGGATGCAGGACTACGTGCAAGTGTACGACTGGCATGTGTGCCTCTGACTCCAGCCCACCGTCAGGAACGGCTGCAGTGGTGTCGCCAAAGTCTGCACTGGAGAAAGCAATGGCGATCTGTCGTGTTCAGCGATGAAAGCAGATTCTGCTTGGGAGCCTCCTATGGCCGTATGCGTGTTCGCAGATGCACAGGGGAGCGTCTCCACCCTTCTTGCATCCGCCAGCGACACCTGCTCTCCTGGTGTAGGGAGCGATCAGCTATCACTCCCGTACACAACTAGTGTTTGTACCGTATACGTTAAACAGCACCTCCTACATCAACATCATCATTCAGCCCGTTGTTGTGCTATTTGTAAGGTCGATTCATCGTGGTGTTTTCCAGCAAGATAACACCCGCCCACACACGGCACGTGCAATGCAACATGCACTTCAGAGTGTGAGACAAATTCCACTGCCTGCACGTTCACCAGATGTGTCCCCCATTGAGCACGTGTGGGTTTTTATGGGACAACGACTTATCCGGTCTCCACTGCCAGCCACGACCATCCCCGATTTACGCGTCCAGGTTGAAAAACAGAAGATCGACGGACTTAAGATTTTTTCCGTAATCATATTTTTCTTTCTCGCGATGTTCCTTTTGCCCATTATTGTTGTTAAATATAATTTTATTCCATGTATATTTGGATTTAAGTTTGAGAAGGGAAGGAGAAGTTTCCAAAAACGGAAGTGACGAAGTTAGAAAATGTTAAGAATTGGTGCATGGTGTTCATAAGCAGCTATTTTCTCAAAGTTACACCATTTATCTAAAATGGCGAAAGTTTTGATATCATGCACTCCTAGTCCTTAGGCTGAAAGTTCTTTCAGCGTGATGGATGAAATTATGGTCATCCGAGAGCATAGAAAAAGGATAAACTCGTGACAATGAAGAAATGGGGAAGGAAATATATCAGCAGAAACAAACGTCTACAAAAAACTAACGGAAAAACGCGTTCTTGACATGCGTTTCGATTTTTCGTCCATTTAAAAGTTCAGATGGTTTTTTTTTTCTTCGTCGGTCTCATGTATGCTTTTTTTTTACAAATCTATCTAGGCGTAACTTCTCTATAACATTTTAAACTGCAAATCGAAATCTGCACGTCTTAGTTGTAAGATTTTGATTGCAAAGATTTTGACTCTTCTTTGCCGTCTTCTCCATGAGTGCAAACCTGTGCCGGATGGAACTTTTGCGAGGCCCGGAGCAAAATTACTTCAGGAATGGAACTACTGTAGTACGAAAGAACTTGCGTATTAACGCAAAAAATATCAGACACACAGCTTCCTTCTGCGCGTGACTCTTCTTTGGCGTCTTTTCTATGAGTGTAAACAAGGGCCATAAAGAACTTTTGTAGGGCCCGGTGCAAAATTACTTAAACACTGGAACTACTGTGATAGGAAAGAACCTGCGTAATAGCGCAACAATTATCAGGCACATAGCTTTGTTCTGCGCGTGACTCTTCTTTGGCGTCCTGTCCATGAGTGCAGACAAGGGCCTGGTGCAACTTTTGAGGGGCCTGGTCAGAATTTCTGATGTATTTGCGTAAAGGTAAATTGCGTTTCTCCCGATATCTCTACTTCTAAATCTCCTATTTGAAAAATTCTTTCAGCATCGGGCACAGCTATTGATGGGAAATGTTTTGCATATAATTTCTAATTTTTGGTGAAAAGTGGTTTGGCCACCAGGGTGCGTGAAACTTAATTTCCGTTTCTGATGTATTTGCAGCCAAAATCAGAGCTTTTAAAATCTCGATTGAAAAAATTCTTTTGTGAACCGTTACTGCTCACGAGGATCTCTTTTAGAAATATTTTTTTCTTAAAATAATGCATGGTTTCTACGCTAGGGGGCTTAGGCGTATATCGTATTTTTGTCAATATTTCTACTTCTAGGAGGCCGAATAGAAAAATTCCTTCTTTGTTGGATAGTGCTTCTGATGCGAAATGGTTTTCATATTAGTTTAAAGTTTTCAAGCTAATCATGATTTTCATATAATTTCTAATATTTGGTAAATAACAGTTTAGCCACCAGGGAGAATAAGTGTTAATTTCTTCTTCTGGTGTATTTGCAGCAAAATCTGAGTTCCTGAAAGCTCGACTATTTTTTTCTTCGACCGATACTGCTCACATCGAAAAACTATTTGACAATACTTTCTTGCTAAAGTAATGCATTGTTTTCCCGCTAGGGGTCCTAGATGCGTATCTTATATTTGTCCATATCTCTGCTCCGAAGAGTCCGATTTGAGAAATGCTTTCTCTGTTGGAGAGCGTTTCCGCTGCCAAAAGTTTCTCATATTAATTCACATTTTTCTTAACTCATAAGTCTGCAACCAGGGATCGTAAGATTGCCATTCCGCTTACAGCAGTATCTGAGGGATTAAAAACGTGTTTGAACAACTTTTTCTTCGGTCAAATACTACTTTTTTCCAGACTGGTTCAATTGATTTTGTATAGCTTCTATCAATTTATATTTGCGTCAGACCGGATTCAAAAGACGTGCTCATTACACCCGAGACTTCGGTGTCATATTTTTTGTTAGTCTTTGTCTTCAGTTATATAAACAAAAAGCCTATATTGTTCCTGGTCACACATGAAGCTGGATTAACTACATTTGAATATTAGGACATTAGCCACATATTTCTTAATATTTTTTTGCATGAAAAATCAAGCGATGATAACTAAAAATTACAAATGTTTCGCACAGAGTTTAGGCGTAGTTTATCAATTGATTTACTATGATTCCATATACGGCGCGTAACAGAAGATAATAGTGTCTCAGGGAAGAATTAGTTTAAAAAAGATTTGTTTCTTTCCATACTAATAGCTGATTTTCTTAATCCAAATCAGAAATAAGAGGAAGCAGAAAAACACTGATATAAAGTTTCATATGTAGTTATTATACATACGTGGATATTGAAGAGACCCATGCTTTGGTAGAGATAACCTTACATACATACATATCACTAAGCTGTTCTCTGAGACCCAGAGGTTAGCTCCAAAAAGAAATACAACCTTCCAGATATTTTTACTTATTGTTGTCGTATCATACTTCTCCATTTACAGCGATCTTGACATACAACTCGTGCTTCACTGATATCCATTACACGCCGTACACAATATCTTTTGTACTTCATACTCATAATCTTTTTCTCATGCAGACACTCCTAAATCTGATCCACCCATGTCTTCCTTGACCACCGCTGCCACTTGGGCTGAAAAGATTTTCTTAGTTAGCATTTCATCACTCATTCTTTCAACATGGACAAACCACCGAAGCATATTGGTCTCCTCCTTGCTAACAACATTTTGCTTCACATCACACAACTGCAATACATCTTCATTCCTCACACAATCAGATCGTGTCTTGCCACAAACCCCACGTAAGTAACGCATTTCTCCAGCACACAAACGACTCCTATGTTTCTTCTGCAGTACCCAGGTTTCACTGCCATACATCACAGTAGGAACAATTACTGTTTCATACACAGCCATGCGGGACTCTCTAGAAAACCCATCATTCCTAAGAAAACCTCCCAGAGCAGCTATGACCTTCAAAGAAGAATTCACTCACCTACTGATTTCACCATTCAACTTGTTCTCTCTGTCAAACATGATTCCTAAATACACAAACTCACTCAAATGGTCAATCACAGGGCCATTTATACTTACGTTACATTCAGTGCTCCCAGTTCCTCTCTCAAACACCATAACTTTGATTTCTACCTTATTTATACTCAGTTTGAATTTCGTGCAAACTTCGTGCATCCGGGTCAACATACTCTGCAACTCATTTTTGCTCTCTGCCAACAGGACAGTGTCATTAGCATTCAACAATCTGCACACACGGATATCACCAAGACATAAACCACTATTATCTATTTTGGCATCACGCATTCATGCGTCCATAAATATACCCTGACGGAAAAAAATCCCAACACCACGAAAACATAGGTAGAGGAATGAAATGGCGGCAATACATTTGTATAGGTAACATATTTAATGGACAACAGGACAGTGTCATTAGCATACAGCAATCTGCACACACGGATATCACCAAGACATAAACCACTATTATCTATTTTGGCATCACGCATTCATGCGTCCATAACTATACACTAACGGAAAAAAATCTCAACACCACGAAAAAATAGTTGTAGAGGAATGAAATGGCGGCAATACATTTGTATAGGTAACATATTTAATCGATTAAGGTTTCAAGATCACAGCTTAATGTAAGCGCGAGAAGAGCCATTTTAAATGTGAAATGCTGGTACATTAATAACCGGTGTGACCGCCAGAATGTTGAATGCAAGCATGCAAACGTTCATGAATTGTGTCGTAGAGGTGCTCCATGTCAGTTTTTGGGATGGAGTTCCATGCCTGTTGCACTAGGTCGGTCAATACAGGGACGGTTAATGCTGGTTGGGGGTGACACTGGAATTGTCGTCCAATGATGTCCCATACGTGCTTGATTGGTGAAAGATCTGGTGATCTAACAGGCCACGGCAACATGTCGACACTCTGTAGAGCATGTTGGGTTACAACAGCGGTATGCGGGCGAGCGTTATCCTGTTGGAAAACACCCCCTCGAATGCTGTTCATGAATGGCAGCACAACAGGTTGAACCACCAGACCGACGTACAACTGTGCCGTCAGGGTGCGTGGGATAACCACGAGAGTGCTCCTGCTGTCATAGGAAATTGCTACCCTGACCATAACTCCAGGTGTAGGTCCAGTGTGTCTTGGCAGCAGACAGGTTGATTGCAGGCGCCCACCTGGCCTCCTTCTAACCAACACACGGCCATCCCTGGCACACAGGCAGAACCGGTTTTCATCAGAAAACACATCGGATCTCCACTCCGTCCTCCAATGAGCTCTAGCTTGACACCACTGACGTCGCAAACGGCAGTGGTTTGGAGTAAGTGGAATGCACGCTACAGGGCGTCTGGCTCGGAGCTGTCCTTCAAATAACCGATTTGTAACAGTTTGTTGTGTCACTGTGGTGGCAACTGCAGCTCGAATTGCTGCCGCAGACGCGGTACGATGCGCCACGGCCATACGCCGTAAACGGCGGTCTTCCCTCTCAGTAGTGCCACGTGGCGAGCCTGAACTCGGTCTTATTGAGGCAGTACCTTCCCTTGACCACCGCTGCCAACAATCATGCACATTGGCTACATTCCTGCCAAGTCGTTCTGCAATATTACGGAAAGAAAATCCACCTTCTCGTAGCCCTATTACACGACCTCGTTCAAACTCCGTGAGCTGTTGATAATGGCTTCTTCGTCTTCTTAAAGGCATTCTTGACTAACATCAACACACTACGTTGAATCTCAACGATAACTAACGCTCACCAACGTTACAGCGCGTATTTACAGCAAACCTGCTTTGCATGTTCCGAGGGGCGCTACTAGCGCCGCACGTATGCGCCGAGCGCGAAATTTGCATAGGCGTCATCTTACAGATGTACTCTCACTGCCTACTAACTGTCCTTTACCTAACACAACTCCTTCTTGGTGTTGGGATTTTTTTGTCAGTGTATTAAACAGCCATGGTGACCTTACACAACCTTGTCTAACTCCTGCACCAATGGAAAACCATTTTGATAAAACATCATTTACTCGTACACAAGCTCTACTACCAGCATACATGGCTTTTACACTATTAAGAAGATTCCCAGTAACACCATATTCATTCAATACCTTCCACAAAGGTGTCCTATTCACTCGGTCATAAACTTTCTCTAAATCTATGAAGGCAGTAAAAACTCTCTTCCCAACCGCCAGATACTTTTCAATCATCACGCGTAATGCAAAAATCTGGTTAGTGCAGCCTTTACCAGGCATAAAACCACGCTGAACATCCCACACTTTCAATGATGTAAGACCCCGTACTTTTTCAATAACAACCTTACCAAACACTTTCCCTGGCACACTCAGTAGACTAATACCACGATAGTTCTTGCATTCAGTCTTATCACCTTTTTCCTTATACAAGGGAACAATAATAGCATCCTTCCAATCCCGAGGGACCATTCCTAACTCCCAGCGCAACTGGTAAATTTCAGTTAACCAGTCAATTATAGAGTCATCACCATATTTCAACATCTCCGCAGTTATGTCATCAACTCCTGGAGCCTTACCATTCTGAAGAGATTTTAGAGCTTTACACACTTCTTCTCTTGAGATCCCTCATGTTTTTTCATCCCTCATTGTGACATCATCTGCGTCTGTGTCAGAATCGTTTTTGCTTTTCTGATCTAATAACTCACAGAAGTATAAACCCCATTTGCCACTTAACTCATTGGGCTCCCATATCATTTCCCCAATCTAATTCTTCACATAACTTACAACATTGTTTCCCCTAATTTTCCTGAGTCTCATGTACTTCCTGAAGGACTTTCTATCTTTCCAAAAAGTCAGTTCATGCCTTTCCACTTTCTCCTTCCTATCTTTTGCCTTACTGTGGCGAACCAGCTCAGCAGCTTCACGCTTCTTACAGCGATATTCATCCACAGAGACTCTACCTTGCAACATCCTCAAATAGGCTTCCTTCTTTTTTTCTTTACTGCCTCTTCAATCTCACTATTCCACCAAGCATCCCCTCTATTGTTACCCACTATTGTGGTGCCATAGACCTCTTTAGCAGCAGTGACAACACAGTTCTTAAAACATCCCCACTTATTTTCTACATCCCTCTCACCAGACTTCAGATACTTCAGTCTTTCTCTGAGTAAACAGAATACCGCTGATGATCTTCAAGGAGCCTATCAACCTTTATTCTTCCTATCCTGGGTCTCTTCCTATTCGTTTTCCTCCAACCAACATTAAGTTTCACTCGTGACACTACTAAGTAATGATCAGAACCAACATCCGCACCTCTCATCACACGGGTGTCAACAACTAGGTGTTTCAAACGCTGATCGTAGACAACAAAATCAATCACACTCTTTTGACCAAGAGTACGATTTTCCCAAGTATATGTGTGGATATACTTGTGGTTGAAAAATGTATTAGATACACACAAACCATTTTCAATGCAGAGTTCAATTAATCTTTCACAATTATCATTCACACAAGGATCATTAAACTTACCCAGAACATTGTCAGAAATTGCATTCTGCACACCTACTCTAGCATTGAAATCCCCTGCTATTATAACTTTTTCTTTAGCACCAAACTGGCTCAAAACAGCTTTTAGCTCATTCCAGAAATATTCCTTCTTATCAGAAGGTTCCGAGTCACAAAGAGCATACACTACAACAATTACAATTCTCTGAAGTTTCACTTACAAACGAATCCAGAGAATTCTCTCACTTGTGCAACTATAGTGAATCAAGTTGTTCTTTATCTTTTCACTTAAAATCACACCTACACTAGCCTGTCCTCTCATATTATCCAATACTCCAGACAACACACTCACCGTGCCATTCACTTCTTCTACCCCGATTCCCTTCTTTTTGGTTTCACTTACACACAGCACATCCAGTCTATACTTATTCATCTCCTCAATCACCTCACTCATCTTGCCATTTATACCTCTAGTATTTAATACACCAGTCTTACATTCACCCAACCGAGATCTCTTCCTCATACGCCGTTTAGAAATTCCAGGTCGATTCCGTGGCGTACAGTCCTTCTCAAGTGTGGTAGGTCCACCATATCCCACACTTGAGTCATTCTTAATATTTCTTTTTGTCTTTTTAATAAGGTAAGTATATCAGTGTGGGGAATAAGCCCACAGCTGAAGGTTCCAGTTGATCATTCAACCTAAGGATTCTGGAACAAAACCCAGTGAGTTGGGGTCTTTTCGCCAATGTCACACAGAACTAGCTTGCACCTCTCCAAGGTTCACAGAGGCCCTAGTTGCTGTTGTGTGTGCCACTGTTACCACGGAGCACCCCGAGGAGGCAAACCCATCGTTCACTACGACCGCCCGTCATCAAGCGATGATGACTAAAAATTACGAATGTTTCGCACAGAGTTTAGGCGTAGTTTATCAATTGATCCACTATGATTTCATATACGGCGCGTAACAGAAGATAACAGTGTCTAAGGGAAGAATTAGTTTAAAAAAAAGGATCTGTTTCTTTCCATACTAATAGCTGATGTTCTTAATACAAATCAGAAACAAGAGGAAGCAGAAAAACACTGATATAAAGTTTCATATGTAGTTATTATACATACGAGAATATTGAAGAGACCCATGCTTTGGTAGAGCCAACCTTGTCCTGTTATAATCTATCACCTAGACACCAGTTACAATAACAGTACAGCAAATTGACGACGACTAAATTTCTAAATTTACTATAGGCGATAGATCCTCTTACTGCTGTAAAGAACGATTTGACTCTAAATTTCAACAAAAATGAACAAACTAGATTAATTTTTAAACAGTATTTTGTAACCAAGGAAAAAATCGCGCAATAAGCTGTGAAAGGAAGCCATGTCATTCATGGAAAATATGGAAAAAAAATTTATAAGCCATTTGTCTTAAAAATAAAGGTAGTAATTTTTCAAATATAACATCAAGGAGAAGATGTAGTTGAAATTTCTCACTACAACGATAAAAGGCATATAACCATGGTACTCAGTCATTGTGAGAGTGATGTCTTAAATCATTCCTTCTTGTGAGTTCATTCACCGTTCCTTCCAGAGCTCCCCTGTTGAGCTTTTAAAACCATGCCATGTTTCTAGAAAGTGCTGAAAAGAGAGAGAGACATTCAAACAATCATCAGTCATTATATATAATTTTTGACTACTAAGCTTGCGGTGTTAAGATAGATTAAGAATGACAACGTTACGCGCAATAAAATTCTATTATACATCGACTATAGTTTCGCAGAGCATTGGGCTCGGCTTCCTCAGGACGAATCTTTTCGTCCTGAGCAAGCTGAGCCAAAAGCTCTGAATTGTTTTTGAACATATGTGGTCGAAAGGAAATTGATTGTGCTGCAACTTCGGTAGATTACCTACTAGTAGTAATGGGAAAATTTCGTCCTGGGGAAGCGGAGCCAAAAAGTTCTGCGATTTTTTTTATTGGAGGTTTAACGACCACCGTGAGCAACTCAATGGGCTATAAGCAGTCGCCCATCCCTAATTTAGGGTCACTGGTTCCAGGGAAGGGAGAGAGCCAGTGCCGTAAGACAAACACAACACCCATGCCTGACCGGGATTCGAACCCGGACCCCTTACGGACGAATGATCAGAGGCCAGCGCCTTAGACCACTGCGCCATCGGGGCGGCCTGCGAAATTAGAGTCGATGTATTATAAACATTTCATTGTACCAAACGTTGTTATTATTATTCCATCAGTCATTATTTCTAATGAGCCAGAATGCGTGTAACGTTTTGGACACGACATTGAAATTAACGGCATTGCAGTATCATTCCAATTTTTAAATTCAGCCATTATCTTTTAACAGAGTGCTTATTGTTCATTCATATAACGTTTGACACATACCAATTCTCGACAACTCATTTTTTTAGGGGAACTTGTCTTTGAAGTCATGTGTTCGAAAGAAATTTGCATGTGCTGTAACTTGATTGTTACTCTCCTGACACACCATGGTGAGTTGCAACTAGCTGATGTCTCAATCAGGATATCGTATTCGGGAATCCGATAACCGCAGTTACTTGGACATTTTATTTTTCCGCCTTCTGACCGGTTATCTCAGTTATTAGCATCCCGAATCCCCTGTTAACCTTTGACATTTTGCTGAAAATCCGTTGCTATCCCATCACTTCTGATTGCATGCCAACAGGCTATAAAGAAGCAGTTACTCTCTAGAAAATCATCAATATTACCTGTCTGTCGCCTGCATCATCGTTATATCTACTTAATGAAGGAAAGCTGGGTTGAAAACATTTTCTATTTTGTTGAAAAACATTCGTAAAGTTTAAGTAATGTTCAACATAACAGAATATGTTTAACATCTACCTCACTCATGAGTGACTATGTTCACTTGCCAAATCGTCATCCTTAGGCTTCTCGTCACTCCGTCCTATGCGATTCTATCCTTATTTTGAGAATATTTACCGTCTGAATTTTCAGTCTAAAGAATGACTCCTCCCAATTAAATCTTTGGATGGCTCTAGCACTGTGATAATTTTGCAAGATGTTTATATTCATCTCGTCTGCAAACAGAATGCCGTACAGCACATTGCAACCTCTCGCAACGAGGTTTCGACAAACGCTGGTCATCTTGGACTACATGGTTTGAAAACACGTACATTCACCTTTCAGGTTTCTTCCGATTTTGTCTAACAAGCAGTTGCCAGTTTATTTCGGTCTGAACACAGTAAAAGTTTTTAATTGAACGATATAGTGGGACATTTGCTATCTGGGGTGCAGACACTTCCAGGAGACCCAATAAAACTCTGGAATTTCATTTCATTCGTTTTTTGAGCTGCACGATGATTCTTCTGCTTATAAACATCAATTCCCACATTTGTAAGTATTACCATAATTTTAACCTGATTTTAAAACTTCCATAATTTTTTTAGCGTGTCATGTTGATACTCAGTGTAAATAATCTTGTTTTCAGATAAATGGTTCTGAGTTCTATAAAGGAGAGATATTTATTCAGTATACCATTATGCACATTTATAAACAAAAGTACGAAAAAACGGGTTTTAAGGTCAGTCTAATATTACTTTTGGCGAATAAAAATATGCTTTGGTTTACAACAAGAAAGCGTTCATCAAAAAGGATTTGCTTAAATTCCTCGACTGAATAAAGATTATTTTAGAAAAAGCCCCTTAAAAACGTAGTTAACAAACAGCTGGGTCATTGCCAGTATTTCCGACGCATCAATGGGTTCTCCTTCCTAAAACAACAATTAAGTGAATTTCAAAAACTATTTTGTTTTCTCACAGTAAATCTAGCGTTCGTGTAACCGAGCGATGTATTTCAAATGTTGTCTGGATCCAAATATTTAGAAGAGGTGCATTCTTCAATGAAAAATTTATTAAATAATACCTTCGTCGTTACACGTTAATAGCTGTTAAAATAAGCGCCATTTTTGAAATGAATTGTAGTTTTTTTCTGCAGTATCCATACCTTCAAAATTTTGACAATGCCCTACCGTAGTTTTCTTCCAAAATTAATTGATGCAACTCAGGATCCCAGGAACGCCTACAAGGAGAAAGACAAAACTTGGTGATAAAAAAATATCTAGCACAGAACTTAGGAACGCCTGCAATCGCTCTTAGGTTTCCCGAGTTCTCAGGAAACATAGGAACGTCTGCATTACAAATTTTTGTATGTCGTGTAAACTTATGCAATGATTTTTTTTATTACTGACAACCCAGCTTTCTCTGAGGATTTTATGGATTGCGTAAAACTTTTTGGTAAGATATAGATTCTCGTGTCCTAATCGGGAAGAAGATTTTTGGTCATAAAATAAGCATATAAGATTTTCAAACACAGATCTTTTAAATCCAAGCCAAAAAAATGGACAAAATGTTCTGTTTTCAGGGAAATATCTTACATTTCATAAATCAAATTCAAGTTTAAAGCTGAAGGTTTTATGTAAGCAAACGTTGGCAAAATTTTGTATTTTTTCAAGAAAAACAGTGTTTATGAAAATTTATTTAAAAAGTCGCAAAACGTTTGGTGATTCAACTTGTGTATTTTGACTTTTACTGCAGTGGCTGAACGTCTTTGTTCAAAATATTGAACAGCTTTTCTTCTGAAAGAATTCATATCCAAAGAATCGGAAACTGTTTTTTGAAATCACGTTCACCATCATCCGTAGTAAAATGTTTAGAGCAAATTCTGGGATGTTTCACATTGACAACATCTTTTCGCTACCATTTCAGTAGCCAGATGTTTTGCAATAGCTGATCTTTTGGGAATGCGTGATAAATAATCCCATTTATTTTTGTTTCCTTATTCTGCGATGAGCACAGAACAGCGACACGATTAGGCATCGTTCTTACGAAAAAATTGCAAAGAATGGGGGTCGTAAGATTTACTTACAAACAACACACAGCAACGTTCTTTTTGTTGCCAATACAGTTATCTCATGACGCTTATCGTTTTTCACTACAGTAGTATTCTTTATCCTGTCACAATAAAAAATTGATTTTCGATCACAAAGAAACGATGAAATACCACTAAGTAGAAGCAAGACTAGTACTAACGCCAGGCAAGCAAACCATCGAAACAAATGATCTCCTTATACAGATACGTCAGGGGCGAGTCGCAAAAAATGTCTTCACCGCTGCGCATCATTCGTAGGACTTGAAATGTAATTAGTCCCTTTCAGATGAATTCTACATTTTCTATTACATCAGCTTAAGATATTTTTCTAAAGAAACCTTATCAAAGGCTTTAAAACAACGAATGAGTCACAACAGAATGTGGGAATTCGTTGTGTCATGTAAGGTAAAAGTAGCTATATTTTCCCAACAATTTACTAAAAGCTTCAAGTCGAATATTTCTCAAAATACTTCATTAAACAAGAAATCGGAAACTAAGTCAATATCGAAATCTCAGTTAAAAAAGCACTTTGTTTGAGCTGTTTCCTATATAAAACTATCATTTAAAATATATTTTCAAAAATTGAGATGACCATTACTGAAAAACGCTTTTTCGACCTATCGGATGAGAAAACTACGCATTTCGTAAATACCACTTTTTTATGATAAGTGAAACAGAATAAGAAATAAAAAATATAAATAACATCTTCTCTACGATTAGTAAAACTGCCAGAAATATGAATTACCTGTAACGCTCACTGGTGGCAAAAATCTGACTTACACAGGTTCACCAATTTAACGGAAAATATTCATCGTAGCGACAGATTTCAGGGGCAAAGTGTATTTTCGAACTACGTATGTTAAAAAAGTATGTATGAAGAAAAGTGTGGTATAAATTGTACGTCCATTATTTGGAAAGGTGTGGATTATAGGAGAAGAAAAACATGTGGCGAAATATTGATCTTAAAGAGGACTCAAGCCAAGCAATGGCTTTAACAAGAACTTCAAAAAATCAAATACTAGCTTTAAAACACAGCTTTATGCCGACGCCTGTTGTGTCATTTTGAGAAAGTGAAAAGAGGAAAATATGCTCAAATCTTATACGCCCTGATATATACCCGATTTACCAAGAAGTAATTGGTCACCCCTGCAATCGACGATATCTGTGGTCCTGATACACGTCATGGACGCCGCCTTTAAAGAAAGTGTGGGAAACAACAACGCTACCAGTCGCATGCAAGATGCCACGCAGTTCGGAGCTCCCTGATTTCAAGAAAGGTGTAATCGTCGGGCATCATAGAAATGGCCGATCCATACGTGACATATCCACTGCGTTGAAGTACTCAAAATCGACAGTGGCCTACTTGATTGGCAAGTGGAAGATGAGAGGTGACTGTCGGAATGTGCCCCGACCCGGCAGACCCACAAAACTGGGAGTTACAGGCCGAGGGGTGCTGGCCAGAGAAATTCGAAAGAACCGCACCAAATCGATAGGCCACATCCGCGAGGCGTTTCAACAGGCATCCGGGAGTGTTCTTTTGATGAATACCATCCGTAAAGAAGCCCATCTGCTCGGCTATCATGGACGTTCTGCCACCCACAAGCCTTTGATCACCAAGTCCAATAGCGCTGCTCGGCTAACGTGGTGCAAAGAACGTCGACAGTGGACCGATGAACTGTGGAAACCGGTTCTCTGGAGTGACGAATCAAGGTTCACCCTCTACCGTTCGGATTGCAGGGTCTGGGTTTGGCGTCTGCTTCGAGAACGCCTCCTGCCGGAATGTATTGTGCTAACTGTGAAGTTCGGCGGCGGTGGAATTATGCTATGGGGGTGTTTCGCCTGCTATGGCATGGGACCCTTAGTCGCAATTCCTGGTAGACTCAACGCCGAGACCTACTGCACCATTTTGGATGACCATGCGCTTCATACGTTGTTGCAGTTTTACGGGGTGGACCCATGTTACTTTCAGGATGACAATTAAACCTGTCATGTTGCGTGGTCCACCATGGCTTGGTGGTATGGTGACAATAGGGTTAATCGAATGGACTGGCCTTTGCAGAGCCCGGATCTTAACCCTATCGGGCACCTCTGGGACGAGTTGGAGCGTCGACTAAAGGGGTGCCCCCCCCGTCCGAAATAGGTGAAAGGACTGATCTGTCTTCTCCAAGCCGAGTGGAAGAAACTACCGCTAGCCGTCGTACAACGCCTGGTTGAAAGTATGCCCCGGAGGGTCGCAGCTCTAATCGTCGCTCGTGGAGGCTGCACCAACTATTGAAGGTGAATAAACTTCGTTTTCCTTTGCTATCACAGGTGTCCAATTACGTGTTGGTAAATAGGGTATTTTAATTATTTCTTTAGCTGTATATATTCAACTCTGTTCTTCCTAAATCTTAATCAAATGAAACATTATAGTTCTTTGGTGCAATTAAATATATACTGATACATGTATATATACATATCTATATAGTATGTACGTTTATGCATAAGTAAAGTACCTAAGTCGAAAAAAGCCCTTTTAAAAACATTAAAACGTATGAATTATCTGTATTTTATATGTAGAAGAATCTGGCGCAGTCATGCTGTGGACTTATTCCACGTGCTGATGACTTTTTCCACGTCTCCCCATTTTCCCGTCATAAACAGTTCAGCTGGTTTTGCACCTTCTTGTTGTTACACATACGATAGAATTTCTCATTCGAATGCGGACATAGCATTCGAATGAGAAATTCTGTAAATACCTTCCACTTCGTTAGATTCTGGCTCTG
This sequence comes from Macrothele yani, assembly GCA_039090855.1. Classification (NCBI taxonomy): domain Eukaryota; kingdom Metazoa; phylum Arthropoda; class Arachnida; order Araneae; family Macrothelidae; genus Macrothele; species Macrothele yani. Next base: position 85,994,392 of record CM076999.1, read on the forward strand.
ACTCTGGCATTTCTTGGGACTTTAGTTAATGGTCACAATCTCTTCATTAGTATAATACCTATAACTCTTTATTTGCGCTTCATGCATTTTTCGACGTTATTTCTGTAACTTCTTCCGATTGCTATTTCGAAGAGTGGAATCGGTTCATTTAGTAACTCGTCTTCTTGCTCAGAAAGTCTGTAACCTTACTCCAAGACTTACTCAAAATTTCTGGTTTTCACCTCCTTTCAAGTATCAGCTACCGGAAACAGTACATCATTCTGGCTGATCTTCTTTAGATAATCGGTAAACGCTCTGCCGTTGACCTATGGTCATCGTGGTTACTTTGACGTAAGTAGAAACGGGTTTCCTTGCTTTCCAACTGAACAGTGTTTTAAAACCCTGTGTACACACGGTAGATAACGCTGATTATATTTATTTAGCCGAAAAAAGGTGAACAACAATGTTTAGTAAATGTTTCCTTACAGCAAGGGATCGTGAAATGAACGCAGCAGTTAAACCGGAAATAACTCACATCTATTCTAAGTTGGTGTACCTGATGTTATCTACAGTGTGTAATACGTCGAATAGGATAGGTATGCTCATAGTTTATCGTAATCCATAAGAGCTTTAGGCCTTGGACTTATGCGGTCTTCGTATACACATAACTCTTAGATTTGTCACCGTGTGAATACTTTTATTCCCTAAATAAAACCTACCTTTATAAGGAAACGACTTTTAAAACACTTAATACATACAAATAACTGTGATATCAGATCTCCACTCTATACCAAAAAATTGTCTCTACAAGTCCTTACTTTTGTTTGCTGATACCTACTTATTTGCTACACTCTGTATGTTGTTATTTCTTTGTGTGGCTTCCATTCTCAATGATCCCAACGATTCAAGAAATTTTTTTTGTAGCACTTTCTACGTACTTTTGTTAAGGATATAATAATTGTGCATCAAATCTGTTTTTCTGTCCTCTGCTTCCGAACGTCCTCTACATTCCTTGCAGAGCTAACATGCAAGAAAAAAATACAAATTACGAATGACCAAATTATCTAAAACCTGTAATTTTCGATACATTGGAAGGTGAAAGATTATTATCCTACAGATCGAGCGTCGACAAACAGCTCATCAGCTGAATGTCATAACAATAGTGTTGTAGAATTTCATTTGGATTTTAGAATTCCAGTTTGTATCCAACAAAAACAGAGAGTATAATATTGTAAAGTATTTTCCTATGCGAGTGCTATAAATGAAAACTTTAGGGTTTTCATTAATAAGAAATGTACCATGATAAAAATTATTTCACGTTTTCACACTATTTTTGTCTTTTTCTGCTGATTTTATAATAGTGGCGTCTTGTACATGGAAGCCATCGTACACATCCATAATCTACAGAGTTCTTTATGAATCTGTATCGCTATTCTAGTGCGCAAAAGCATCATGCAGCTACCTTCTAGCAAAGGCTTCAAGAAAGCCATGATAATTGTGCTGCAATTTAATTTATGAGTCCTGATATATTTTTAGAGCTGAGATACGGGACTCGGTCCAACGTGGTGAGTTCTACTAGACCTGGTTCCATATTTTTAATATTTTGTTCTACAGAAACACAAATTGTAGTAAATATTGATGACCAAATTGAGAAATTAATTAGTTATTTACACTGTTTCCCATTTAACAACGAACATCCCTAAATTAATTGAGTTAGATTGGATTCTGTTAACGAGGAGAAGAACTTGGCTGGTTTGATATGCGGTTATAAGCAAAAGGTTTCCGGTTCACTTTCGACTGAATCTGCAGACATTATTGTTGAAACCAAGGAATAATCGGACTTTGCAAGAAATTAAAGACTTGCACTAAATTTTGGAGATTCCACGTCAGAAACAATAACACGTGTAATCTGAAATCATCTGTGGCTAAAAGTTTTACAGGAGTGGTGTCAAAATAACGAAGTTTCCAAATGACCTTGTTGTTCTCAAATTAAAACCAACGTTATCTTTTAATTCCAATTTTATCGTGAAAGTCAGACCTTTAATATCTGAAATTGTGTTTTGCTTAGTTTCTCTGTTTCATTAATACAACGCATTAAATGACTCTAAAAATGCATCTTGGAATAGTGTGGTAAGCGACGAGATAAATCAACGGCTGTATAGTGGCATTTCCCATCATTCTTCAAAGAGAATTGCAGAAAAAGATCTCATCCTAGAAATTAGTCAAAGGTGTTTCTGTTCATTTCACCACCAGAGTGCTATGTCTGAGAACAGAGAATTAACGCAGAACTGTTTAGCGATATCATTAGTGATATACTGTATAACGCTATACCCATAGGAATAAAATAAACAAAATCTAATCAAGTTAGACATGAGCGTTATTTCACTGCCGGTGATTTGATCACGGTTGTCGAAAAATCACAGGTAGCACCTGTTACTGAAAAGCGTAGGTAACGTTGATGGTCCAGTAAACGTTCCTCATTCTGTCATTGCTACCCATCATGCTCTTCGTGATTTTTCACAGCTCCGTTTTAACTGTCACTGAGGTAATTCAGCGCCTGTAGCTATTAGCTGTTTTTCGTTATCTGCTGTCGCAATTTGGCAGCTGCCTGCTCTTCGTGATTTTTCACTGCTTCGTCTTAACTGTCACTGAGTTAATTAAGCGCCTGTAGCTATTAGCTGTTTTTCGTTATCTGCTGTCGCGATTTGGCAGCTGCGTGCTCTTCGTGATTTTTCACAGCGTTGTTTGTGAGCTCACCGTTCCGTCGTTCTCTCAATGAGTGAGGTTCAATTTTCTTGAATTAGGAGAAAATAATGAATTCTGAACGTTACTTAGTAAAGTTTTAGTAGCTTCATCCATTTCAAGGCTTGTAACGTACCAGGAGAAGTGACGTACCTGCCAGTAGGACGCACACGACATAGAGGCAGATAGGAATCAGAATAAAAAACGTCCGCGTTGCTCAATTGGTAGAGTGACTTATTCCGGAATGAGGGGATCCGGGTTCGAATCTTGGCTTGGACAGAAATGACGGAGAAATTTACTTCGTTATAGGCTGTAAGAAACGTTGCCTTGTTTCTTTGAAAGTTGTAACATGCCATGTTAGGTATAAAAGAACATTCCATTTTTGATAATCTGAATTCAAAATTTAATTAACCGCAAGGAACGTATAAAGAATTACGCATAATGCAACTGAAAAAGACGTAAACACTACAGTAGAATATCAGGATTTACGTATATATAAAAGTTCCAAGCATATAACTCACGATCCGCTGCATATGACCGCGACACGCACACACTCCCACCGTTCTTCTACTATTATTTACTTTACTGGTACACAGAAGTGAAGGAACAGGTCCTAAACTGTGATTCCAATCACGGTTAAAAATCACTGTTACTTTTGAATAGCAGTCACAGTTAGCGCCGTGATTACCAAGTAGCCCACAAAAGGCGTTAGAACGTTTAGAAGAAATACGAATTATAGAGAAAGTTTAAAAATTCTTTTATTACCTATAATATTTTTTTAAGATACAAAACTGAAAGAAAATTCCAGCTTAGTGTTAATTAAATCTGCACTGATTAGCATCGTCTGATAATGCATAAGACAATAATTTCAAAACCCGTTTTGAAAATAATGAGTCTAAAATTGAAAGCAAAATCATTGGTAAAAGCCATTAAGCAAAGTACCATTTGATGGTTAAAAGATGTAGTGGATTTACCCGAAGTTAACGGGAAAATTACAAAAATCATATTTGCACAAATACATCTGCCGGATCCAACAAAATTAATAGAAGATACACGTCTCGACATTCGTTATCACAATTAGTGGAGGAATTTCAGGAAAAGAAATATATGGGCTCAAAGCTTCATTATTCGTTTCTTTCTTAATACAAAAAAGAGAAAAAAGAGAAAGCTCGTTAGAGAAACAAACAGGTAAATCACGTAGAATGAAGAGATTTCCAAAGAACCGAGCAACATAAAGGGGGGAAAATATATCAACCACAAGAGCCATTGTGCTAAACTACATTGACATGAACACATTTTCCATCCATGAAGAACTGTATATATTTTTCTCTGACGAAATCAATCAATAGCAACAGCAAAAAAATAAAATTGTAACATATATAGCTGCATGAATACTTTTAGTTATTCCTATACTTTGTTTTACAAATTAAGTTTCTACTTCCCCATACGCAAAACCTCGTGCACACACTTAAATTGATTTGTTTAACTTACGTACAATATCTCAAGCTGTTTAATATGTGTCTCGGAACGAAGATGCATTCACCAGTGGGAGTAATGAAAGCCTCACGAGTTAGTCTTTCTTCATGCCTCGAAACAATTTAATATTATATAATACCTTTAGTAGAAACGATGCACCATGCTTATTATCGCAGCCACAACTCTTTAGATATAAATGGTTCACCTTGAGAATTTCCTAAATATTTCGGTACATAAGTGTCTGAGATTTATCACTTGTTTTCCATATCCAAAGTATTCATGACAGGCTTCATAAAATGTAAAAGTTTATTGTAAAATGAAAGACGAACCAACCAATACAGTCTACGTAGTGTATATATATACACTGAAGAGCAATTTAATTAGAGATACCTGTCACGCTGATGACGACGGGGATTCGTCTCGGCATGGACTCGACAAGACACCGGAAGCGTTGGGAAGCCATTCGGATCCACGACCCCTGAACAAGCTCCCACATTTCACGAAGATTTGATGGAGGGGGTCAGAGCCTCGAACATTTCTCTCGATGGCATCCCAGATGTGCTCGATGGGATTAAGGTCAGGTGACCTAACTGGCCAATCAAGCGAGGTCACGTCGGTGGAGTGTTCATCCAATCATTCGGATACAATTCGGGAGCGATGGCACGGTGCATTGTCTTGTTAACATGAGGACCCCAGTGGGATGTTGAACACGCACAAACGGAAGCAAATGGTCGTCCAGGATATCCTGGTAACGTTGACATGTGAGGGACGATGTAACACGTACCAGGGGTCCCATTTCAGTCCACGTAAACAGTCCCCAGACGAGAATGCCACCCCCACCTGGTTGAAGAGTACCCTGCTGGCAAGAAGGATCCATCGCTTCATTCGGTTTGCGCCGTACTCGTATCCTGCCATCCACATGTACCAACGTGAATCTCGACCCATCAGTCCAGGCAACATTTTCCCACATGTCTAGGGTCCACTACCGATGTTCATGCGCCCATGCTAATCTTTGCACGCTGTGATGTGCGTTCAGTAGCGGTATCCTCGTGGGACGATGGCTTCTGTACCCCATAGCGAGAAGATGGATCTGAATGGTGTGGCTGCTTACACGTTTTTGTGCACCTGCGTTAAATTGCCGAGTGATTTCTTGCACTGGTGACCGTCTATCCGCTGTTACAATGCAAGCCAGCCGACGATGTTCGCGCTCATCCACACGCTGTTCTCCACGGCAGTTGGCGCTTGCAGGGATGGTTTTACCGGATTCGAAATACTCACGGTGCACCCGTGACACAGCGGCTAGTGAAAATCCCAGTGCCTGTATGACTTCCGAGGTGGACTGACCTATTTGTCAGGCCCCGACAATTTGCCCACGATCAAATGCGCTTAGATCTTTTGTCTTATCCATACTGTGTCCGACTCTTACTGATTCCCGTCGACTCTTACTGATCTCCTTATATTATCGGATCGCTGCATACGTCACGTCGTTTCCGTTTACATGGCCGCCCACAGCGCCACATTTGCATAACGCCAGCTGTCTGTAATTCAATTGCTCTTCAGTGTGTATATATATATATATATCATCATCATCATCATTGTCAACCATTATCAATCCACTGCTGGACGAAGGTCTCCCCAAGTTTCCTCCACAACGGTCTGTCTTGTGCCAGTCTCCTCCATGTCACCCCTGCATACTTTCGAATTTCATCCACCCATCTCCCATGTGGTCTTCTTCTGGGTCTTTTCTTGTCCCTTGGAATCCAATCTAAAATTTCGGCTGTCCATCGATGATCTGTCCTTCTGGCAGTATGTCCAGCCCATTGCCATTTCAGGGATTTAACTCTGATCATGATGTCTTCCACTCTTGTCATTTTTCGGATCCACGAGTTCCTCTTCTTATCTCTCCTGCTTACACCAAGCATGCACCTCTCCATGCTTCTTTGAGTTGTCTGCAGCCTTTGTATGTCTCTTTTAGTTAAGGTCCACGTCTCTGCACCATACGTAAGCACTGGAAGGATGCATTGATCAAACACTTTTCTTTTAAGACATAATGGCATATTGCTCTTGAAAATTATGCTGTTTCTTCCAAAAGCTCTCCAGGCAAGTTTTGTACGCCGATTAATTTCTTCACCAATGTGACCCTCACTTGATATCTGCTGTCCAAGATAAACGTACGTGTCTGTTATCTCCAGCTTTTTTCCATCAATCGATAAATCTTCATTTCTTGTAAAAGCATTGAACATCACTTTTGTCTTCTGAAAGTTCATTTTTAATCCCACTTCTTTACTCTTGTCCGCAAGTTCCTGGATCATACTCTGCAGCTCTGATGGGGTAGTTGCAAAAATGACTACGTCATCAGCAAAACGAAGGTGGGTTAGATAATCTCCATTAATCTTTATCCCCTTGTTTTCCCAGCTCAGCGACTGAAAAACACCCTCCAATGTGGCATTGAAGAGCTTCGGAGATATGGTGTCACCTTGTCTCACTCCCTTTCCAATTTTTACGTGTGTTGTATTTTCAAACAGCCTAATCTTTGCACTTGCATTTTCATAGATGTTATTAATAATATTAATGTATGCATCTTCAATACCGCAGGTTTTCAGAGCCATTGTAACTGCTGATGGTTTCACCGAATCAAAGGCTTTTTCATAATCGATAAAAGCCATGCACAATGTAAGTTCATATTCCCTCGCTCTTTCAATTAGTTCTCTCAGTACGTGGATATGATCTATTGTGCTGTAGCCACTCCTGAATCCAGCTTGTTCTCTCGGTTGAGCCATGTCCAGTGTTACCTTCAAGCGGTGTGAAAGAACTTTAGTGAAGATTTTATAAACTACTGATAGGAGGCTGATAGGTCTGTAGTTTCCGAGATCCTCAATGTCACCTTTCTTATGTATCAGGATCATTGTAGCGGTGTTCCAATCCTCAGGAATATTTCCTTCATTAAGGCATCGAGTGAAAACTTGGGCGAGTACTGTTTCAATTTCTCCACTTGCTTCTTGTATGATGTCTACAGTAATTCCATCTTCTCCTGGAGCTTTTCCTCTCTTCATGTTCTTGATTGCATGTGCAACTTCTGCTGGAAGGACTGGAGGAACTCTGGTACTGGTATCTTTCATGATGTCTGGAGTGCATATATCATCCCTTTCATATAATTTGGAGTAGAAATCTTTCACTCTTGTCAAAATTTCGCCTCTATTTCTTGTTACAGAACCATCTTCTTTTCTCAGTGCCATAATCTGTTTTCTTCCCTTACTGAGATGTCCCTTTGCTATCTTTAGGCTTTGGTTGTTTTCAATTGCTTTCCTCACTATTTCACAGTTGAATTTCCTTACGTCTTCAGTGATACTTTTTCTTACTGTCTTGCATAGCTCTATATATTCCACTTTGGAAGTCACATCTTTAGTTGTCCTCATCTCTCTTCTTTTTTGCATCAACATTTTGGTTTTTCCTGATAATTTGTTCACATGCAATTTGTTCTTAGACCCAGCTAATTTTGTTGCTGTTTCCATAAGAGCTTTGGTTACTTTTCTGTTAACTTCAGAGATGTCCACTTCTTCCGATGTTAGGCCTTCTAAAGCAGAGAACCTGTTCTTCAGTTCTAACTTGAAGGTATTATGGTGTTTTTTAAGGTTGGTTATGTCAATAGATTTTGTTTGTCTTATGAGCTTGCCACATTCAAGTTTAGTGTTGAGGTGCATCTTACATCTCACCAATCTATGGTCACTACCTGTGTTGAACTTGTTTAGCACACTGCAGTCTTCTGTGACGAATTTTTTGTTACACATAATAAAATCAATTTCACTTGTCGTCCCATTTGGATGTCTCCATGTCCATTTCCTGTGTGGCTTTTTCTTGAAGAAGGAGTTCAAGATGAAAAACCCTTCTGCCTCTGCAAACTCAACGAGAGTATTTCCACGCTGGTTTCTGTTGCCGTGACCGAATTTACCTACTAAAGTTTCATTCTGTTGCCGTTGCCCTATTTTTGCATTGAAATCTCCCATAATTATTTTCAAGTGCTGCTTACCTTTATTATTTAGATGACAAATTTCCTCATAAAATTCTTCAATTTCTTCTTCAGGATGACTTGTGGTGGGTGCATAAGTTTGAATAATCTGAGCCTGGTATCTTTTCGAGAGTTGGATAACAAGTCGTGCAGCTCTGTCAGAGGAACTTTCAACTTCTACAACTTTATCCTTCAGTTTCTTGTTTATTATAAATCCAACACCACTAGTTCTGCCAGTATCTGTCCCACGATAGTAGAAGAGATGTCCACTTTTCAGTTCGATGAGATCTTCTCCTTTTCTCCTTAAATCACTTAGCCCCACGATGTCCCACTTGATCCTTTGTAGTTCCTCTTCCAATTCAAGAAGCCTTGAATCAGAAGATAGGGAGCGTCCATTGTAAGTAGCCAAGGTCAGCATCAGATGGCAGCCTAGTCCGGTTCTCCGGGGATTCTTAGCACCCTCTGCCTTCATGTCGCACTGGCCGCTGCCTTGGCCAGGTACATTCCAGCTGCCGGAGACTGAGGGCCAAGATTTAAGTTGTGGAATCATTTTGGAGGGTTTGGCCATAACTCACCACGCTGGCCAAGCGGGTTGGTGAGTGTGGGATAGAATTTCCTCTAATCCCGATGGTATAGTTATACCGCTATGGGCGGTCGTCAGAGCCCTTTTAGTGGGAACAGGATGCACCACGAGAAGGCGGGGTTGACATTTGTCAAGGAGAGGCTATGATGTTACGCATCACCTGACCTTACATCCCATATATATATACATATATATATATATATATATATATGGGATGTAAGGTCAGGTGATGCGTAACATCACAGCCTCTCCTTGACAAATGTCAACCCCGCCTTCTCGTGGTACATCCTGTTCCCACTAAAGGGGCTCTGACGACCGCCAATAGCGGTATAACTATACCATCGGGATTAGAGGAAATGCTATCCCACACTCACCAACCCGCTTGGCCAGCGTGGTGAGTTATGGCCAAACCCTCCAAAATGACTCCCCAACTTAAATCTTGGCCCTCAGTCTCCGGCAGCTGGAATGTACCTGGCCAAGGCAGCGGCCAGTGCGACATGAAGGCAGGGGTGCTAAGAATCCCCGGAGGACCGGACTAGGCTTCCATCTGATGTTGACCTTGGCTACGTTAACGGACGCTCCCTATCTTCTGATTCAAGGCTTCTTGAATTGGAAGATGAACTACAAAGGATCAAGTGGGACATCGTCGGGCTAAGTGAGGTAAGGAGAAAAGGAGAAGATCTCATTGAACTGAAAAGTGGACATCTCTTCTACTATCGTGGGACAGACACTGGCAGAACTAGTGGTGTTGGATTTATAATAAACAAGAAACTGAAGGATAAAGTTGTAGAAGTTGAAAGTTCCTCTGACAGAGCTGCACGACTTGTTATCCAACTCTCCAGAAGATACCAGGCTCAGATTATTCAAACTTATGCACCCACCACAAGTCATGCTGAGGAAGAAATTGAAGAATTTTATGAGGAAATTCGTGATCTAAATAATAAAGGTAAGCAGCACTTGAAAATAATTATGGGGATTTCAATGCAAAAATAACGGCAACGGAATGAAACTTCAGTAGGTAATTTCGGTCACGGCAACAGAAACCAGCGTGGAAATACTCTGGTAGAGTTTGCAGAGGCAGAAGGGTTTTTCATCTTGAACTCCTTTTTCAAGAAAAAGCCACACAGGAAATGGACGTGGAGACATCCAAATGGGACGACAAGTGAAATTGATTTTATTATGTGTAACAAAAAATTCGTCAGAGAAGACTGCAGTGTGCTAAACAAGTTCAACACAGGCAGTGACCATAGATTGGTGAGATGTAAGATGCACCTCAACACTAAACTCGAACGTAGCAAGCTCATAAGACAAACAAAATGTATTGACATAACCAACCTTAAAAAACACCATAATACCTTCAAATTGGAACTGAAGAACAGATTCTCTGCTTTAGAAGGCCTAACATCGGAAGAAGTAGATATTTCTGAAGTTAACAGAAAAGTAACCAAAGCTCTTATGGAAACAGCAACAAAATTAGCTGGGTCTAAGAACAAATTGCATGTGAACAAAGTATCAGGAAAACCAAAATGTTGATGCAAAAAAGAAGAGAGATGAGGACAACTAAAGAAGATGTGACTTCCAAAGTGGAATATATAGAGCTATAAAAGACAGTACGAAAAAGTATCACTGAAGACGTAAGGAAATTCAACTGTGAACTAGTAAGGAAAGCAATTGAAAACAACCAAAGCCTAAAGATAGCAAAGGGACATCTCAGTAAGGGGAAAAAACAGATTATGGCACTAAGGAAAGAAGATGGTTCTGTAACAAGAAATAGAGGCGAAATTTTGACTAAAGTGAAAGATTTCTACTCCAAATTATATGAAAGGGATGATACATGTACTCCAGACATCATGAAAGGTACCAGTACCAGAGTTCTTCCAGTCCTTCCAGCAGAGGTTGCACACGCAATCAAGAACATGAAGCGGGGAAAAGCTCCAGGAGAAGATGGAATTACTGTAGGCATCATACAAGAAGCAAGTGGAGAAATCGAAACAGTACTCGCCCAAATTTTCACTCGATGCCTTAATGAAGGGAAAATTCCTGAGGATTGGAACAACGCTACAATGATCCTGCTACATAAAAAAGGTGACATTGAGGATCTCAGGAACTACAGACCTATCAGCCTCCTATCAGTGGTTTATAAAATCTTCACTAAAGTTCTTTCACACCGCTTGAAGGTGACACTGGACATGGCTCAACCGAGAGAACAAGCTGTATTCAGGAGTGGCTACAGCACAATAGATCATATCCACGTACTGAGAGAACTAATTGAAAGAGCGAGGGAATATGAACTTCCATTGTGCATGGCTTTTATCGATTATGAAAAAGCCTTTGATTCGGTGAAACAATCAGCAGTTGCAATGGCTCTGAAATCCTGCGGTATTGAAGATGCATACATTAATATTATTAATAACATCTATGAAAATGCAAGTGCAAAGATTCGGCTGTTTGAAAATACTACACACATAAAAATTGGAAAAGGAGTCAGACAAGGTGACAGCATATCTCTGAAGCTCTTTAATGCCACATTGGAAAATGTCTTTCAATCACTGAACTGGGAAAACAAAGGGATAAAGATTAATGGAGATTATCTAACCCACCTTCGTTTTGCTGATGACATAGTCATTTTTGCAACTACCCCATCAGAGCTACAGAGTATGATCCAGGAACTTGCTGACAAGAGTAAAGAAGTGGGATTAAAAATGAACTTTTAGAAGACAAAAGTGATGTACAATGCTTTTACAAGAAATGAAGATTTATCGATTGATGGAGAAAAGCTGGAGATAACAGACACGTACGTTTATCTTGGACAGCAGATATCAAGTGAGGGTCACATTGGTGAAGAAATTAATCGGCGTACAAAACTTGCCTGGAGAGCTTTTGGAAGAAACAGCATAATTTTCAAGAGCACTATGCCATTATGTCTTAAAAGAAAAGTGTTTGATCAATGCATCGTTCCAGTGCTTACGTATGGTGCAGAGACGTGGACCTTAACTCAATGAGACATACAAAGGCTGCAGACAACACAAAGGTGCATGGAGAGGTGAATGCTTGGTGTAACCAAGAGAGATAAGAAGAGGAACTCGTGGATCCGAAAATTTACAAGAGTGGAAGACATCATGATCAGAGTTAAATCCCTGAAATGGCAATGGGCTGGACATACTGCCAGAAGAACAGACCATCGATGGACAGCCGAAATTTTAGATTGGATTTTAAGGGACAGGAAAAGACCCAGAAGAAGACCACATGGAAGATGGGTGGATGAAATTCGAAAGTATGCGGGAGTGACATGGAGGAGACTGGCAGAAGACAGACCGTTGTGGAGGAAACTTGGGAAGACCTTCGTCCAGCAGTCGATTGATAATGGTTGACAATGATGATGATGATGATATATATATATTTATATATATGTGTGTGTGTGTGTGTGAATATTAAAGTGAAAAAATATGTACGTATTTATTACGTTATTTTCTATTATATTCCAGAAATATGTATATATTTCCTTATTATTACATTATTTCACATGTAATTTAAAATGAACGTCGTATGAAATAGTTATTTTAAATTCCGGATGTGTGACAATATAAGTTTGAAAACGTGTGTAACATCAAACGGAACTTAAGTCTACAAGTACAGCAAATAAATATTTATAAATTAATCTGATCATATTAATTCCCCCCCCCACAAAAAAGAGACATCGGGCATTTAAAGTATCTCTTTTTAAAACCTCAAACACACAGATACCAGCTGTCCTCTGGTGTTTTGAATTTTGACGGAATTAAAAGGAATCAAAACTTGATAAAAAAATTTTTAATCGAACTAAGGGACATAGAACTTTTACATATATTGTATAAAGAAGTAGAAAAGCCATACTTAATTTCTAATTTCTATAATCTGTATATTTAAAACCCAAGGCCTTTTCTGTCTACATTTCGCCACCGCCACCCACTGGAGAGATTTTCATGATTTTTTTAAATGAAAGCTACTGACCGACAGATTTGTCATCGTTAATTTTTATTGTTAAAAGTATATTTTCAATTTTACCATGGCATTTTCTTCGTACAATCCGCAGTCAGCGGAACGATACAAGAAAAATCGAGAACTACTTGAAAGCCTTCTGATTCGGTAGTACAGTCAAGAAACCAAAGTGCTGTCCCTACAAGATACTAATTAAAGTACATATCCTCCATAGCTTAAAAATCTTTTAATTAATGAGACATGTTATAATTTGTTATAATTAATAAGACAATATCATTATTGTAATTTATTAATTACTAATACATGTTATTTCTGTTATAATTTGAATCCTTGTTTCATTAATTTTTTTGGTTTTTGAACGTGAGGATGGAGAACATGGTGCTCCGAAATATCTTGTAGATATGACTTAGTAGTTAAAAGATTATTAGACAGTGAGAGGATATGTACTTTAATTAATATCTTGTAGAGACGGCACTTTATTTTTTTGACTGGTGATTAGCACGATGAATTGAACTTTCGCGTTCGGTAGTACAGCGAAACAAATAATAAAAAATGAACGAAATAGCATAGTCCACTGGAAAGGAAAAAGCTTCCCAACGGTGAAAGAATTATCAAAATCGGTTCAGTAGTTTTTGAGATTAGTTAAAAAAATCTATATATTATCGTGAACTACTTTTCTTTCACTTTGGGCGTAATCAGGAACAAAGTGGATTGATAAACCGGATATCGGAAACTACTTCAAAGCGATCTGATTCGGTAGTACAGCCAAATATAATAAAACAATAACAAAATATAGTAATGAGTAAACGATAGCCTATGTTCTTAGGAAAGGAATGAACTTTCCAAAGGTGAAAGAATTATCCAAATCGGATCAGTAGTTTTCGAGATTACCTCAAACACACAAACAAAGTATCCCTTTTTATTTATTATTACAAATCATATATAAACATTAAAAAAATGTTAAGACGAAATTATCAAATACAACACCTTTTTAACCTACTGTGTAGCTATCTATACGCGACATCATTTCGTGTCACTGAAAGAACACCTCAATACTACAATGTAAGCCCGTTAACGACGGGTAAGCACATGTTTATTCGATAATGAGGAACGTCATCGTTATGTTCGTTTACGAGTAGTTGGAAAAATGAAAAATTAATGGGAATGATGCTCATCTTATTTGTTGGTGACCCTTCTTATACACTGCCCATTAATAATTATTTGTTTTCAACAAATACCCAGTTTCGTTCTTTCTGTTTTCGGAATTTTTTCTCAGCGAAATGAAGCTCCACTAAATGCGTTCTTTATATAAAGCCCTATGATGTACCGATTTAATAAACGCAGTGCGGTTTAAATTATTTCATAAATTGAAAGTGTCTTTTTAATACATGACTACTTTCAGATGGTTGAGACGATTCTTCCAGATATAAATCCATGTATAACAAAACAATTACTTTCTATGCTAATTTCGTCTCAACCAGAACCTTTGTCTTGGAGCATTTCCGCACAGAAAAGGAGATCTAAATAATGCCCACGCACTTTTACATGCCTGTATTTTAAAACGCGACCTTTGGGTATATTTATTCCTAATTTCACACCCAAAAGTTGGTTTTCATGTTACCTTTTAGGAGTTAATCAGTAATTGTCCATTTTAAATCGCAAAGATTTCAATAATAAACTGTTATACTTCGGAGCTAATTATAGATAATTGACGTTACACATTTAGGACCATGATAATAAATAAAAGTAATTTTTATCGAGCTAAAAAAAGAAGCACTGAAGTTACATTTGGAGCTTATAGCGACAGTACTTATGACACCCGTTCACTAATGCGCCACTAGACAAAATTTAAATGAGGATACTGTTTCTAGAAAAAAAGGCGGAAAAAAGTTTTAACTACCGCAAGTAACTGAGAATGAAAACTTACCTTAAACGTAACTCTCAAAAGGAAAGCATGAAATTATTCTACAAGTTAGCCTCACAAAAAGGCGATATCCTTTAAATTTATTTGCCTGAATTGTTTCCAGTTTTCTGCTATTAGAAATTAATATAATTTATTTACACTATAATATACTGCTTAGTGATGTTAAAACTATTATCAAAGAGGAATGTGCGCTGACTTTGAGGGCCGAAAAAATTCAAAAATCATTAGCGTATAACTCTTGAGAAATGAAAGATTACGTATAATACAAAATGCAATACTTTATTTAATTTTTGAACAGAAATTACTGTAAATAAGCGTAGCTGCTAGGCAGATGCGTATGCTATTCCGGGCCAAATTGACACAGTGACGGCTGCAGAGTAACTCCCAGTATTCTTAGGATCAACACTCCGTCGAACAGATAAGTTTGAATTCTGACATACAAAATGGAAGCCTTGGCTAATGTGTTTGTACGACACAGTGAAAATTAAAAACTGTGACTGCACGCACATATATTTTATGTAAATCTTTTTTTAAATCCCAATCAATATTTAACATTCAAAGAATTGCAGCGGTAAATTGATTTTTTGATATATTTGTGGCAAATGCATTTGCTTTTCGCTGCCGTAAGCTTCTATACTACTTGTGTATTACGCGAGAAAAGCGTACTTTAGGGGAATAACGAAATTTCAACTTTTTCGGAATGAGCTGCACTTTGGATGGTTTATGGTAGATGAATGCAGGGTGCAAAAGTCTTCAAATAGCCCATTACACAGTTGAGTAAATATACTATCCGACTACGTCGAATTAATCCTACATCAGTTATTTTTTTTACTAGCGTTAAATGTGTGTTTTTCTTAGAGAACAGGATTTGTTAAAAACTAATTACTGATATTATCGGCACGTATGCCTGTCGTTATGCTTGACACGAATCGTGTCAAGCATAACGACATGTTGTAAGTTTATTTCCTTCATTAAACACTCTATTTTTTGACAGCAGACCTTTGTTGGTCCAGAAATAGTGAGCTTTAAATCAGTTATAACAATACGAAAACCGTACTATCATCTTGCTTTCCGATCGAACTATGACATCTGATCTCTTTTTCTTTTCACATCAGAATATATCAACAGATCTACGCTCTGGCGGTGAATTTAGTCAATATGTGAAAACATAAAGTTACTCACATTAGTAAGGGGCCATGATAATTCATTTGTGATTATATAAATGTTCAAAATCGTTGCACATCCCTAACTCTACCATTTTTGCTATTAAATACATTGTCTTCATAAACACGGTGGTATTGTGATATACATCAATATTTGTGAAATAATATATACCTTTGTGTTCGCTCTATCCATGATATTTCTATATCTGTTACTTTCATTTCAGTGTTCAAAATTTCGTACAGCAACAATGTGCTTTGTTGCTAAATACCATAAAAACGCTTAGGAATTACTGTTTGTGAATCTCTTCCCTTCACCGGAATTATGCAATCTCAGAAAGTAGTTTTACAGTGGCATGGCATAAATTTTCACAGCCACTGGCTCGGGTACTTAGGACTTGTGCCACAGCTTTACTTGCACTCAGTGTTTAGATGAGTGTGCATATCTTACATTATTAATGCTGAACATTAATAAAACCCATGCATTTTGGTGATGCTAATGGTTTTTGAGTTAACCATTTTTCCTACTTCATCCCAATGGTTTACTTGCTGTTCTAGCAGCATATTATTTTACTATAAATTTATGCAATTGCTCAGGGACTTAAATATTTCCAGTTTTTCCCTTTTTCCTTAAGCAGGAAACAAACTTGCCAACTGACAGGAATGTATGCTGTTTGAATGGTTTTATAAATTCTCAGCTACATTTACTAGAATCTACGCGAAGTTCTTTATTCAATTAAATGATGAAACGGATAGTTTTATCTGCATCAGAATATTGAAATAATTTTTATGTATACAGTTCACGTACACGTAGATATTACAGCTACTCAGCGGAATGGTGTCTATATATATGTTCGGAAAAGCAGACAGTTTTCCTCCACGCCCTTCGGCATCAGCATTGGATCATGCTTTTCCAGTAGGTAGTTTGCTTCATTACTTTCGGATCTTCACGCATGATTTTGTTAGATGCAACTGTTTTATGATCATAGGAAACGGCACTCGTTTTAAAGCTCTCCAGGAGTACGTTACTGTTGATTCTAACGGCGCGCCGTTAGAATATCCGCAGGTCCAAAAAATGAAGGAAATACCGTATTTCCCATAATTAAAGTCCGGAAGAGATTCCCAAGGAAAAACGTAAAACACATAATAGCAGGTACAGACGCTTGCATATAAAGCGGCACGAACATATGACTAATTAACATTTCAAAACAACACAAAATTATATAGGATCACGTCCGGAAATGACACTATAGTGATATACATGTATAAGTAAATAAACTAAAATGTCTCAATGGGTAATTTGATCACAATTACAATAATGGGTGTGCAAACCTTGACGCGCGTCTCGCATTGTTTTTCTCCAGAAGTTAGTGCTCGCTCAGATCAGATCGGTAGAGCTGTAAAGCTGCGTGTGAGAGGATCTACGATGTGAGGCAAAAGGAAATAAAGTGTGTCTTTCGAGGGGAAGAAGCATGCACGTAGGTCGTCATCGTTAGAAATAAAGTTAGATCTGGATCTCTGTGAGAAAGATCAGCGTATTGTTGACATTCAGCGTGCTTTTAGGACTTAGTGAATCCACTGTGAGGACTATTAGTGACAATGCGGAATCAATTTGAAAAAGTTCTCAATTTTCAACCAACTTGAGTGTAACTAGACTAACCAAATCTCGCTCGAAAGCGATGGAAAGAATAAAGAAGATACTAAGGCATTGGATTGAGCATCATAACCAGCAGCACATGCATCTTAGTGTAGCAGGTATTCAAGCTGAAGCTTAGAGTTTGCATTCAGATCTGCCGAAAGAAGAGGACGAGCCAACACCTTTCTCGCCAGTTCAGTTACTTTGATGATCGTTTCAAGCATCATTTTAGCTTCCACATTATGAAACTGACGGGGGAGGCAGCTGCGGAAGGTGAAGTCGGAGCAGAGGAATTTAAACAAAATTTGAAGCAAATTGTGACCGAGAAAGGTTGCACACCGGAACAGAACTTTAACCTGGATGAAAAAGGCTTTCCTTAGAAACGAATGCCTAGCCGCACATTCCTTTCTATTGGAGAAAAATCAGCACCTGAATTTAAAGCTGCCAAAGATCGGCGCACCCTTCTTTTCGGAGGAAACGCTTCAGGAGATTGTAAATTACAACCACTTATAATCTACCGTTCACAAAATCCGATGACAGTAAAGGGACGTGATAAGAACAAGTTGCCTGTTCATTGGAAGTCAAATAAGAAAAGTTGGGTGACTTCTGCAATGTTAAATGATTATTTTTTAAAGAACTGAATAATGAGTTGAAGGCCTACTGTGAGAAAAAAAAAACATTTTTTCAAAATTATTCTCCTTCTTGATAACATTCCCTGCCATCCAGCTTCTATTATTAAATCGAATGACAGTACAGAAGTTGTTTCTGCCTCCTAACACCAGTTCTATCCTGCAGCCCATTGCCCAAGAAGTTATTGCCACATCTGCGTCCAACGTTTTCCAAGCTCATTGAAGAATGTAGTTCGACTGACAAAATTACGATCAAGATATTCTGGGGACATTTTAACATTCAGATGGCGATTTACCCATTACAGGCGCATGAAATAATGTCACTCCAAAATATATGAATGGCGTATGGAGGAAATTCTAGCCTGATGTTGTATCAGTTCCAGAAGATGAAGTGGAAAGTGACATCACCGGTGCAACGAGAGAGATAGCGGACATGGCACGACAGATTGGTTTATGTTGATGAAAAGAATGTGTGTCAGGTTCTGAAATCTCACTCAGAGGATTTCAACAATGAGGATTTGATGGCTATCACGGAGGACAATAACAACGAAGCAACAGAATTCGAGGAAGTTCAGCCCTGCAAGAAAGCTTACAAAAAAATGGCCTAAGCCTTCCGAATGATCGACGCTGGAATGACAATTTTTTAAGACCATGATCCTGAGATAGAAACAAGTGCTGAAGTGAAGAGAGAAGTCGAACATGCTCTGAAATGTCACAAAGTGTTGTACAGTCAGAAAGTGAAGAAAACTTCACAGTCGGCAATTAAACATTTTTTTACAAAACAACTTGACACTAAAGGTGTAAAACTGTCGATGGTTTTGACCATCGATAGTTTTCTAGTTTTCAATGGTAAAAAAAAATATCGATAGTACCATCGATAGAGTGTCGGTAGGCAAAGTTTCTCAGGAGAAAATGTGTTTTCTGTGATGAAAACTTATTTCTAAGAAGAAATTTCCTTACTTTTTCACTAGGTCAAAAAGCTAAGCGCTGATAAACTTTCAAACTAACCTTTTTTTTTTGTTTTTTGTTTTGGGGTTTAACGGCCACCGTGAGCAACACGATGGGTTGTAAATAGTCCCACTTCCACGATATAGGGCCACTAGTTTCAGGGAAGGGAGGAGCCAGTGCTGTAAGGCCAACTTAAAACACAACCATAACATCTATTCCTCAGGGGATTCAAATCCGGATTGATCTCGGACGAATGGTCATAAGCCAGTGCTTAGATCACTGCGCCACTGGGCATGGAATCTACGTTTTGACGATATTCTCGAAGTAAATGAGCAAAAGTCACAAAAAATGTCTTGCCTGAAGAACGAGCTAATACGTAGCTCCTTAACTCTCGTTTTCTGTTTGTATTATATGATTTTTTATGTTTCTGTTCACAAAGTTAAATAAGAAAGTACTGCAGTTTTGAATGCAAAAATAGTTTTTTCTATATATTTCAGCAAAAACGTGGCAGTAATTCGTGGGAAATTAAATAAACAAAGTTTTGAGTGGGGCTGTTCCGTACTTGCTTTTTTCTGGGATCATTTAAAACGACAGCAACTCGATGCAGTTGTTATAAATTATACTTAAGATTTGACGTATTGCCCGACGTTTTGCAGTTTTTTTCGCAAATGCTATATTCTGAGTACATCTTATCCCTACCAAATGAAAAATTGTGTTGCACAAAAGATACAATGCGTTTACCCATTATTATTGATTACTTGCTTTCAACAACAAATTGTTTCAGCATTTGACGCACCGTTAAACTTCCAGTACAAACCACAATAACAACATTTTTTGACTTGGTCTTTATCTTACACTTTTGGTTTGAGCTTTACTTAACGTGAAGAACAACAGAGTGCAAAAACCGCACACCCTCACCGTTTGCTATTTTGATTACAGTTAAATTTAGTTTTGCATTGTCATCATGTATCAATATGGCTCGGCTCAATGTAAATGAGGTGAAAATAAACGCCAGCCATCAAAGCCATCGGTTGAACCTGAACAGTTTACACCATCGTGATTTACATTTACAGCATTGAAAAACGTAAAGCTGTCGATGCACTATCGATGTACTGAGTTGGACAAAACTATCGATAGTACCATAGATAGTATCTCACCCTCTACTTGACATTTCAAACGAACGTCAAGCGTCCAGCGGGAACACTTCAACTGGAACTGATTTGTCTTTTCAGAAATCCAGCAGAGGAACTGGACTAACTGCAACATCATCAGAATCTTCTGATATGATGAGCCAGAAGCTTACTACTGTATTTTAGATGTGAAACTGGACTTTCTAAAATTTGATCTGCTGATTTGCACTTGTAATCAGTATTAACATTACGTAACTAGTGTACTTAGACACTATATTTTCAAGTTAGACATTGTATCAGCCAAGTGATAACCGCAAATCACGCTACATTACCTTGGACAAATTTAACCACCAAAGAAATGAATGCGCTTAAAGAATTGCGCTTAAATTCAGATTTAATCATTACTAGAGCTGACAAAGGAGGTCAGCTGGTTGTGTTAGACTAAAATCATTATAATAACAAAGTCAAAAATCTTATTTCGGATGGACCTTACAAAGATATAAAGAATGATCCTTCAGATAAACAATTGAAAGAAATACAGAAATTGATCAAAAACTCAGAAACTCTGAGCCAAAACATTGAAAACAAACTTAAACCTTCATACGCCCGTTGTGCGAGATTCTATGCTTCCCCTAAAATATATAAATCTGGAATTCCTTCCGACCTATAGTAAGTAATATCGGCACAGCAGCATATAAGTTATCGAAGTTCTTATCTTCAAAATTATCTACCTTGGCCACTCGAAACGAAACATCTGTGAAAAATTCCATTGAGTTTACCAATCAACTCAAACTATACCCCTACGTAGATCAACTAATGCTATCCTTTGATGTGGTATCTATGTTCACCAATGTTCCAGTACAAGGAGCTCTGGAATCCCTAAAATCAAGTCTTGTAGAGCATCATTACAGCCAACCCGAAGTTGAGGAAATAACAAGACTAGTGGACATTTGCATAAAACAGAACAGATTTACTTTCCGTGGAACGTTTTATGAACAGGCTGAAGGTCTAGCCATGGGCACCCCACTGTCACCAATGTTATGTGAAATCTACATGCGTCGATTTGAAGAAAAACTTTTCAAACTCGTGAAATTTGACTTATGGATACGATATGTAGACGATACTTTCGTTCTATGGAATGGAATTTATATGTTTAGTTAAACATATAAATTCCATTGATCCTCACATTCAATTCAGCTACGAAACTGAAAATATCTGATGCCTACCATTTCGTGACGTCCTGGTAACTCGCCTAAATCAATACCTGGCAACCACAATTTATTGGAAGCCTTTCTCTATTCTTTCACCTGCACATGCCAAGTCTAATCACACTTATCAACAAAAACTCTGTGCCTTTTACAGTTATGTATATCGCGCGATACATATATGTTCAGATAAGGACAGTTTGGAAAAAGAATTTTATTTCCTCAAACGTGTGGCAGTAGCTCTGACAAAATTCCGGAAACCGAAGCCCATCTCCACATTAACTCCTGCGATGCGCCCATTGCGAGAGGATTTTGCCATTATTCCATTTTCTCGTGACATCGCCTTCAAAATTTCAAAAATTCTCGAAACCTTTAATTTTAAGGTGCTTTTTAAACCCATAAACAAAATGAGAGTTTTAGGATCAAAGGACTGTGTTGAAGACAAAAACTCGTGGGGAATTCATCAAATTCCATGTGAATGTGGCGCTTTGTATATTGGACAGACGTTTTCGATTGAAGGAGCACAAGACTTACATTCGGAATTGTGACCTAAAGAAGTCATCGTTGGCTAAACACTGTTATGAAAAGGACCACAAATTTCTCTTTGAAGAGCAAAACTTTTTGACAAGCCAGATTCAACCTCCAAACTTGATATTTTGGAGGCTTTCCATGTATATCAGAAGTCTTCGCAACTTGTTAATAACATGGCATCCACGCCATTTCTATCAAACGCGTGGAAGCATCCAACCAAAACACGTGACTGTAAACACCATTTATGACGTCATATAAAATTTTAATATTTACGTGCCATTCGTCCTGATGCCCAGCGAAACCGTAGTTGTCACGTGCCATTCGTCCTGATCCCAGCGAAACCATAGTTGTCACAAATAAGCATTTGTGACAACTACTTTGTATTATCTCAATCTATATATAATCGTCACGAGACTGTAGTCTTTGAGATAAAGAATCACCAGAGCACATGATGCACAGCATCATAGATAATGAAGGCGAAATGACCCAACAGAATGCAATACTCATTCCGAATAGAATATAAAAAGCCTATGATGTCCAGGCCGGCTAATATATACAGTGCTTCGCGAATGTTAAGTTATTTGAGATATGAAATTAGACAATAAATACGTTGGATTTGATACATAGTTTTTATCATAGATGTACTTCCAATATTTTGATATTTTTGCGCAAGAATTATTACGGAGGCATTTTAGTCTACGTTTTCGTACACCAGTATTTCTCACCTTCAATGTTCTCTTGCACTTAGAAACAGCTGCTAACAAAAACCACAATTTATTGCATGCCTTAGAATAATTTAAAAAGGTAGAACTCCGGCTTGTTTCCTTTTAAATCCATTTGTCGTACCCAAACCCATAGAAATTTGCAACCATATCTCCTATGTGTCTTCTAATAAATTTCCGTACACTGTAAAAAAACCTGAAATTCACATTACTTTTCTTCTGTGAATTTATATAAAAAATCTGTTTTTTCAGCTGATCTGTGTTTTTTTCTGGAATTTCACTAAAACTTTCGAACATTGCGTTAATATGTTTGTAAATTCACAGAAAAACTTAGTCAGAAAGATCTGGCAATGGTTTGTAGCGCAACGCGCACGCGCAGTTCGACTCCACCAACGAAAACCAGGATAAACGTGAATGCAAACCCCATGTGCAGGAGCAGCACAGAACTTTCGAAACTTTTCTGGTAGGTACATTTTTCAGTTTCATTATGATTTAAATCAAATATAGTTATTTGATTTCAGATATGTGCGCTGCTCTGTAGTATATTTGAAATTGTGTGTGTTACACTTACATTTTCAAAACCCATCATTTACACAGTACCGGGCTGTTTTACCGAACTGGTTTGTTATGATATTTTAATTCACATAAATAAGGTATTTTGGTAAACCTTCCAAATTTTAAGTTACATTAGAAAAATAATTTAACATTTCATGAACAAGACGAAATTTCAATAGAGAACATTGCCTGACCAAACCGATAGGCCTAATTGAAACGCCAACAGGCATTCTCGCAATACCAAATTTTCCGAATCAGAAACCCCTGGCTCTAAGGTTATTGTGTGGTACAGATACATATCGCGAAATATCGCAATCCTTCGCATTTTTTTTATCGCGTTGGTAATGTAAAGAATTACCAATCAGAAACTAGGTGAGAAATAATTAGAATCGGCAAATTGTCAGAAATGTTTAAGTTACACAACCCTGAAAATTTAACCATCCAGCAGATACCAGTTTCCAAAGGCTCGTGAGTCATACTGTTGTTGCTCCCATCCCCCTCCCCCTCCGCATCCAATTTAACTTTCTTTTTGTGAAAAGTTTAGCCTATATGTTCTAGCTGTTGTTTTTTTTTTTTGTATCGATTTGCAGTTATGGTGATGCAGTGGCTTAGGAGCCCCTTGGGTAATTTTTACTGAAAATCTAAATCCTTGCAAAATTCCTTTAGTTCCTATTAGGATTGAAGAGACTTTAGAATGATGAAGACTGAGATTTGAAGATTTGTTTTCAGGACATTTCACATGAAAGCATTTGTAATGTGAAACAAATCCAGCACATTCGTTGTGAAATATCTGACAATTTTTTTAACGATATTCTAACTTATCGGACCGTAAGCGATATTTTCCAAAACAACGATTTTCCTCGAAATTCCGCATCGGCTATATTAAAAATCTAATTTATGTTCGATATTTTATGGTTAAAGGCCATGTCTTAAGTATCGCTATCACAAACTTTCCAAATCAGAAACCCAACTCGATGGCACTGCTGGTCGGGTTGCTTAACCACCCATTAAACGAAAAGATACCTAAATCGGAGTATGACCAGTCAGAGTAAAAAAGAATCGCTAAAAATGAATTAAAGGTACCGACCGATCTAGAATACTATGGAACTAAAATTTGTGTTTTGTGTTTCTCTACATTATACTCGTCATTTAAGGGAACAAATCGTTTACGGTATGTGGGGCTGACTTTTAGTTTGTATATTGTAATTTTGAAATTGGGACTTTTTTATGTTACGCCACGCTCTTTCGTATTGATGACGAATGTATTTTAACATTTGCTGGAAATTTGTGTTAAATGTATAAAAAATGCTAAAACTACCACTTTTTTTTTATTTTGGCAGAACTGACATTATTTCACCTAAAGTATCATATCATGAATTCAAGTGGATCTTCAAATTTCCAGTATGGACTATGCAAATCCTTGCTTCCGAGACTTAAGTCCTATGCAGTTCATATAAAAATACACCAAAACATTACTAGGGTGCAGTTTCTTTCTGGTTTCATAACATGCTCCAGAACATTTGCTAAATTTTCATCTTTAATGACACATACTTCACGTGACCATCTGAAACTTACACCATTGTGTACTACTCAGACTTTATTAAAAATAGCCTGCCCCATTCAGACATGTCAGTAACAGAATGCAGACTGAGCTTCCTTAATTTCACATGTTCAACTACACATAAGAAGACAAGATGAAGTTCCATGTCCTTATGAGCAATGTAGTAAAACATTGGTAAATTTAGTAGCAGGTCGACATTTTCATCGCACTTGTCTCGAAAGCATACAACAAGGTTTCTGACGGCCAATAAATTCAGGAACAACGAACTGTTACAATTTTGTGATGTTGACAGTGAGAGTAACCTAAATAAGGAGAATGTAAAAAAACTCAGTAGCAGTACAAACACAGTAAAATTACAGCCTTAGACATGAACACATCAGTTGCGTTGTTTTTGGTTAAAGCTACTGGCCAAATTTTATTTACCTTCTTTTGTTGTCGATGTGTTCATTACTGAAATGCTGAATATTCATGAAATAAATCAGGAGAACATTATGCAGTTCATAAGCAGTCGGTTTCAAAAAAGTAATCAAGTTAATGAATTTCAGATAACTCAAGTACTCCAAAAAGTACAAAAGCGCGATTTTCCTAATCAAGCATGCTCAAATAGAGGTTTGCTTAGTTGTGACTATTTAATGAAAAAAAAAATTTGAGCAAAATTTCAGTTATGTTCATCCTGTTGCCATGAATTTAGGCAGAAATGGTGATAATAAAACATCTTCCTTCTACTGCGTGCCAATCTTAAAAAGTCTGGCAGTTTTAATACAAAATGCCTCTGTAGAAAAGCAAATCAAATCTCCACTTATGTGCTCTGAAGGAGTTTTATCAATCTTCACAGATGGGACCATTTTAAAAAGCGTTAGGTTTTTTCATGAATCAGAAAATTTGAAAATTCTGCTGTATCAGAACAGTCTTGAAACAGTAAATCCCTTTGGGTTTGGAAAAAAAAAGCATAAAATTATGGGTGTATTACACATGATTATGTATCCTTGGTTCAGATCAAATATTGAACCAATGCAATTAGTTCTGTTATGCAGATAGGTGGATTTTTATTTTTATGGGCATGAAGCAATATTAATGCCACATATGCATAAAAAATACTTTCGTTTCCCCAAAATAGTGTAAATGTTCATCAAATTTTACACCATATTTAATCTTTAAAGTGTTTACTAGATATTTACTTCTTGTTACTGTATATTATTCGCCACTAAAAAACTTTTTTCCCCGAAAATAGTAAATGTTCACCAAATTTTAGACCACGTAATAATGATAAAATGATAACCATATATTAACTTATAATTTTCTTAAATTATTGGACAGTAAAAAACTGTTTGTCTCCCAAAAATACTAAATGTTCACCAAATTTTAGATGATATCTAATTTAAGATCGATAACCTGATATTGACTTGTTGTTAGTTTCTTTTATCATTTGTAAGCAAAATAATATTTACCAAACATAAGACTACATATTTTTAAAACGGGGAAAATGTAATCATAATTATGATATTTCTTATGATATTGGAACTGAAATTAAAAATAATACTTCATGACTAAATCTAAAGTTCTTTTTCTGACCAAAAAATAACAGTAGAAGCGTTCGAATTACCCAGTGGTCGTCATTGGCCAGTAAAACTTCCATCAGACCAATGAACTATTGATTTTACTGGCCCAGATGGCCAGGAAGTTTTTTTTTTTTTTTCAAATTTGTCACAAGTTAAAAAATGCCTTTTTTTTTTCTTTTACCTTGCTGTATGGTTTTCTTTTTAGGCTGCAAACTAATGACAGGTTTAAAAACAAATATTGGATATAATTCCATTGAAATGATACATTATTTTCTACATATATTGTAAATGTCGTTACATTTTTTTTATTATTATTATTTTGCAGACCAGTAGGCATTTTGGTGGACCAGTGGTTTGCCAATTCTAGTGGTCCGCTGGGCCAGTAGATCTTATTCTAACACTGAGTAGCCTGCAGTTACCTGTAAATACTTGTAGTTATAGGTGTTAAGCTAATACAATGAAAACTAAACTTTTAATGTGCTAAAGTTTTATTATAATAATCATGATATAGAAATTAGTCTCACTAATTATTAAAAATAAAATAACATAATAAACGTGAAAAAAGAAATTATTGAATTAGTAAAGCTTTTTTTATTTTACTGTCCGTCCTCTTTTACGTTTTTCCCTAATTTGTACATTCCTTGCTTCAGCAGGTTATTCAACATATTTCAGGCGAATTGCTAACCCAACTATATGTTTACAAACGTTATCACTGATATGCTTTGGGCAATTATTGCCTGTGCCATTCAGCCAATCAGTCTTGTCGTGTGGCAATTCTACTTCCCACTCGCTAAAATGTTGTTCCTTGTACTCATCGAACGTTTTCCAGGGATTGCCCGAAGTTTCACATTGCAATGCGTCAGCACCTGAAATTAGTTTGGGGGCGAGACTTATAATTACACCGAAGAGCAATTGAATTAGAGACAGCTGGCGTTATGAAAATGTGGCGCTGTAGGCGGCCCTGTAAACGGAAACGACATTACTTATGCAACGATCCGACAATATAAGGAGTGATGCGACGGGAATCGGTAAGAGTCGGACGCAGTATGGGTAAGACGAAGGATCTAAGAGCATTTGATGTGGGCAAATTGTCGGTCCCGACAAATTGGTCACTCCATCTCGGAAGTCGTGCAGGCACTGTGATTTTCATAAGCCACTGTGCCACGGGTTCACCGTGAGTACATCGAATCCGGTAAACCTATCCCTGCAAGAGCCAACTGCCGTGGACAACAGCGTGTGAATGAGCGGGATCATCGTCAGCTAGCTCGCATTTTAACAGCGGATAGTCGGGCCACAGTGCAAGAAATCACTCAGAAATTTAACGCTGGTGCACAAAAACGCGTAAGCACCCACACCATGCAGAACCATCTCCTTGCTATGGGGTACAGAAGCCATCGTCCCACGAGGATACCACTGCTGACCGCACATCACAGGGTGCAAAGTTTAGCATGGGCGCGGGAACATCGCCACTGGACCCTAGATATGTGGGAAAATGTTGCCTGAACTGATGAGCCGAGATTCACGTTGGTACATGCGGATGACAGGATACGAGTACGGCGAAAACCACATAAAGCGATGGATCCTTCTTGCCAGCAGGGTACTCTTCAAGCTGTGGGGGTGGCATTTTCGTCTGGGGACCGTTTACGTGGACTGAAATGGGACCCCTGGTACGTGTGACACTGTGCCTCACAGGTCAACGTTACCGGGATATCCTGGACGACGATCTTTTCCCGTTTATGCATCTTCAACATCCCACTGGGGACCTTATCCTGCAACAAGACAATGCACCGTGCCATCGGCCCTGAATTGTATCCGAATGGTTGGATGAACACTCCACAAACGTGACATCGCTTCCTTGGCCAGCTAGGTCACCTGGCATCAATCCCATCGAGAGAGATGTTCGAGGCTCTGACTCCCCTTCATGAAATCTTCGTGAACTGTGGGAGCTCGTTCACGGGTCGTGGATCCGTATGGATTCCTAACGCTTCCGGTGTCTTGTCGAGTCCAAGTCGAGACGAATCGCCGCCGTCATCAGGGCGAAAGGTGGTGCTATACGTTACTAGACAGGTATCTCTAATTCAATTGCTCTTCAGTGTATGCTAGCTAAATAATCATTTGATGTAATAGTTTTTTTTTTTGACAAAATGTTTATTGCAACAAAAAAACTTTGTTTTTTCAGCACTGTCGAATAAATTTAGTTTTACACATTTTGTAAACATTTACTAAATTCGGTATAACAATATTGTTCCTGATCACCCTGCTTCCCGTGGAGACGACACAAAAAAAACTCCAACGCTCAAATATAAACTGGTACAAAAACAGTAAAACCATGTGAAACACTTCCCCAAAACAAACTACCAAATACAAATAACCCAATGGCATGAATTCGTCGGTCGGTTGGGGATAATTTAAAAACAAAAGTATAAAATGAAACAAAGGCATGAATTCATCGGTCGGTTGGGGATAGGAGAAAAACAAAAGTATAAAATGAAACAAAGGTTTAGAGCAAACTTGCACGAACACTGAGTAACAAATCTCTCATTGCTCTAATAAAAGTCCACCCAGACTTGTGTGGCTTGGCCTGTGGATATTAAAAACGGAATATACTATGTTTAGATGCAAAAATCTAACATATTATTTACAACTCCTAGTTTAAAATGTAGTTGATACATAAACATGTTAAGAAACGAATGCATGAATTCTGTTGGAAGACTAGGAATTGAAACAGAAAAAAAACTTACCTTTTATGAACTTTTGATTAATAATCTATGAAGATAACATAACAAACTGTTTGTGAACTTGCTTTTTAATAATCCTAGATGATAAACGAACAAATGTGTAAACTCCGTCAAAAACAACGTTCACACTTACGAGAAATACTGTGCCGTTTGAAATCTTAAGACCCCCTGCTATGACATCACGCGCGACAGCAGCGCCGCACATTAAGGCTCGATCAAGTACGACTTCCTCCAGTCCAGATAGCATGGCATCACACATTCGGAGCTGCTATTCATTCAGTTCGCCGATCGGGAAATACTCGAAGTCAGGAGACATCAGAACTTGGAATCTTCGTGGTTGTTTAGTAATTATAATATTTCAGCAAACTTTCAATTTAAAAATTAAGGTCGCCCATCCTGCTACGAAAAAAAGCTGGTCCTCTATCCTTTCTATCATTGCACTTATAATAATAACGATTGTTCTCTTTGAATTTTAATTGAAGAGACGAGTTAAAAGGTCAACTGTCGCCTAAGTACAGTAGGTAAGCTTCGCTATAAAAAGCGGTAGGTTCTCAAGAAGTTTTTCCTCCATTGCACTACGGAAGGATAAATTTATAAAATAAGTATGCTACCTTAATAAGTTAGCTTCTCTGCCTTTTGAGGAGTTTAAACTCCCCAATAAAAAGGGATTGTCTTTGCTCTTTTCAAAGTTTAGGAAAACTCAGAGCAAAATCTGATTTTCGCACAAACTCGTGCTGAAAAAACTATTTTTGTTAGGAATTGCGCACTAATTTATTTAGAAATAATTAAATTGGACAGCATATACCTGGTCTTTAAATAGACCAAGAAATTTTCATTATAGTAATTATTTTCGATAAATTTTTCATTCCTATGCAAAATGATGCGGATGCACTTAATAAAAACTATGTGCTCCAGAATTAAATTAAACAGTGAATTGAGGGACTTTTCTCAGATATAAAAGGTTACAAAAATAAAAACTTCCAACACCCAAAGCAAAATAGCTTTAAAAATAAAGATTGTAAGTGAAAAGCTGTAAATGCATGAAACAGCAAGAACTGGATTAAGTGTGCTCCTCCCCTCTGGAAAAATCCAGAACAAGGAGACAAATTTGGTTCTGATAGAAATAAAAGTAGATTATAAAAGAAGCATGCATTTTTCTCTAAAAAAGAAAAAGTCCAAACACCGCGCAAAATAAAATAGAAACCACATGCGTTCAATGGGAAGCTAAAAAAGTGGTTTAAATTTGAAATAGACTGCGTGGGGGAGGGGGTTGGGTGGTTGCAAGAAATCAATCATCAGAAAAGGTATTCCAGTAAAGAAAACCGTCAGTATTTATCTGTACTAACTGGAAAAGCAGAGGCAGAGGATTCGCTCAAAAATGCAAGTCACCATAACACGGAGTACCAGTTAATGCGAAATAAGCGGAACGAATGATTTGACGTCACAATGCCTGGATGCCATTCACTTTAGTGTCGACCGAGAACAAACAAGCACTGCTAGAAGATCAACAGCCAATGGGAAGAAAGTAAACAAAAGGAGCATCAGCGCTGGACTGGCCATTCTTCGGACCATTACGCTGCACGTGTGCAGGTTTGAACTTCAGCGTTTGGCACGGAAGAAAATAATTTGGCGCGCGATTACGAAAAATTTAGTTTTGGTAGTGTCGTGATGGTGGGCCAACGCGACCCCCGTCCAGGGACATAGGTTGTGGATCATTGTTCTGAGGTCTTAATGACATCCCATTTTCCTTGACGTTATTCTTGGACGGTTTTCAACATGGCTTCTCCACCCTCACCGATGAGTTGAGTGCACCAGAATGGTAAAAAACCTTAAATATTTCCTTTTTTTCCTTTGGCCATCAAAAATCTTCATAAACAAATACTGAAGGCCCATCTCTATATGCAGAAAAAGAAAAGAGCCGGAAGCGGAAATTCCAAATAGAAAGTGTTTGATTGCTATTTTATAATTCAGACGAAACATACTTTCTAGTTGCACATTATGGTATTAACCAAATCATGCCATTATACGTGGAACATATAAAGTATCTGAAACAATCATTTGATATTTCTGAATATTTCTGTTTCACTCGTAATGTTCTGTGAAAGTTCGACTGGCTGATACGTAATGTCCGACGGTGAAAATTATTTGTCTCAATTGACCATTATAATTAAAAAATACATATTAAGGGTGTTAATGCTTATCACTTGTGAACTACCCCGCTTTCCTTCGCTGACAATGAAGGAAAGCGGAGTAATTCTCAAGTGGTAAGCATTAATATGTATCTTTTAACTATAACGATCAATTGACACAAATCATTTTCACCGTCGGAAGTTATGTATCAGCTAGTTGAACTTTCACAGAACATAACGTGTGAAACAGAAATATTCAGAAACATCAAATGATTGTTTCATATACGAAACATGATACATTTTGCCTGATAGAAGAAAAAATTCAAGTCAATGAATTTCTGATGTTGAGCAAGTGTTGAACACATTTTTTTTTCTGTTTTTTGTATGTCTTTGTGAAGGAAGAATGATGGGGGAATTGCTAAGAATGTTCTTTTCTGTTTGACCCATCAGATGCCCCGAAAGGGGATGCTAAATTTTTAAATTGGAGTGCAAATCAAAATGTTGAAATAGAGAAAGAGAAGGTACTTATGTTAAGAGGATTAAGGGTAGAAAATTTAGAAATTTGCAAAGCTAGAAGAAGAGGTAATGCATTACTGTCTTTCAAAAATTCTATATCTGTTAATTTGTCTTATTGGCCAAAGTGTAAAGATGTGTGATGTATTCATATGGATGGAGTGGTATGTTCAAGCTGGGGGAGGTGGGTGGTTAGAAATGTGACTGTCTTCAAAGCTTTTTAATAAATATGAGTGAATAATTACAAGGCAATTCTGTATAATTTTGGTATATTGGTGTAAATTTGGCAGTTGTGAAAAGAGTAGTTATCCCATGCTTTTGTGATAATTTATTTCAGTTAAAAATATTTCCAAAATTAATGTAAATTAAGTGAAGGGACTAATCAATGGTGTAGCTTTTGAAATATGACTCCTTTCCAAATTCCCTTGGGCTTTAAACCTCTTTTGGCCTTCTCGTGTGTGATGTGTTAAAATTAATGCTCAAATTTGTTTGTTAAAGAAATTCTGTGAAACAAAAAAAGTTCTTTTCAGCCAGGCAAGAGGCCTCAGCTGCAAATAAATAAATACAGCTGAAGTCAGCTTTCTCACCCAATTTCTGAGTCATCTTTGCTCTTGTGTTCAGTGATTCTAGGATAATATGTGCAATTTTAGAATGCAATTTTTGTGTTTATTTTAGTGACATCTCATACAATCCCCCTGCATTTGGCAGGTCATTTTTTAAAAAAAAACAGTCTATTTTTATTTTGGGGTTTTTGCGGCAGCGTTATTTATTTATTTAAATTTGTATATCCATTATCATCACGAGCCTTACTAAATTTTCTTTGGTGCATACATATATTTTGAGATATGATATTATAATTTCATAATCATCAAGAATATTAAAATTTTAATGTTTAACCAAATGTACACAACAGTTGTGCGTCATTACCCTACTTTGCACAATATTTAATTATACGTGTTTAATACAAATTCTTTGCATTTTCTGTTTTTCAGGGTGTTTTGCAAACATAAACCCTCGGAAGGGAACGAAAGTTCCACAAAAGAAGAAGGTGCAGCAGCCTGCAATAGCACCTAGGGTGTTACAACTTGAAGAAAAGACAAAAACATTTGAAACGATTTTTAAAAATTGGTCCAGTTTTAGAAATAAAATTGAAGCATTTTTTTTTTCTGTACATAGTCCGAAATAAAGTGGAGCACATATCATTAAATGTAGTTTGCTGAATCTTTGAAATCTGACATACGTATTTGCCTTTTGGTATAAGAATAAATATAGAACAAATATCTTGACAGACTATGAGAGTTAATACTGAAGGTTTTAAAAGAGCACGACTGCTCCTCTAAAATTATCCATCTTTATGTTAATGGTTAAATTTCATTAATATTCTATGAAAACTGCAGTAATTAGCTTTGATAATTTTTTTAACTACTAGTAATGCAAGGAAAATTCTAGCACTCCTATATGATACAGTAGCATTGACAGATGTAGTGTTGAAAATCACAATTACAAAATGTATCTACATTTATCTTTCCTGTTTATAAGCAATGGTAATTTCTAGTCTTAGTGTGAACACATGTAGGCATTTACAAAGCTTTCAGCTTGGTACAAGCTGTTAATCATATCAGCTAGCTTTGAATAATTAGGTGGTTTCGGAGATATTGAAATATACCTAAGAAATGTTTGCTAGTTAAGAACATCTTTGAGAACAGCGAGCTGTGGGTAATTACAATTTGTAATTACAATTTGTAATTAATGTTTCATTTGTTTATTATTGTTGTGTCCTAGCATTTTACTGCGCAGGAAAATAAAACTCTAGAACATTAAATTCCGACCAAAACACCTGAAGTTTTTTGTTTTGTTTTTATGCTTACGTAGTTGCCATGACCGATTTCTTCTAATACGAAATCTTTTCATTCCATTAAAATTACAAGTTGATTTATACAACAGCCATGTTTGTAACTTGAAACATAGATTCAGAAGAAAACCCAAAAGCTATTCATTGAAGTGTTAAGAACAGGCAGTTTTTTTTGTTTTGTTTTTAATTCTACAATATTCTTTCAAAATTCTGCTGAAACAATGACAAAAAAATTTATACACATAAGCTGGTGCTAATAGATACTAAACACATGAGTGACGGCAACAAGAAAAATACAGATCTGCTATTGATCACACAGTCATTTCATAAACAGAACACATTGACCATTAACATGTGGTATTTGTACTGTTTGTAATACGGTGGTTTCTAAAAATGAAAATCTGAAATATTCCTGGAAAAACTATTTGTAAACAATGGTTTTATAAAACAGAACTTCTAACAAAAAGTATATTGTGTGAAAAAACCAGGCAGTTCTTTTTAAATAAGAATTCCTGTGAGACGTTTTGTTGCCAGAAATGTAAATACTATTTACATAAACAGAACTGACTGACTAAAATATTAATTACAAAGGGAAAACTTTGTGGTGAGTATAAAAAAAATCTGTGTGGTAAGTATAAATCAAAACATTGTACAAAACAAAATGTGCCTGCTGAAAACAAATACTACTTACATAAACAATTCATAGAAATAAAATATTATTGAGGTGCTTTGCCTATTTAATTTTTACACCTTATGTTTCACCTGGTTCTGTGTAAATACATGTTCCTAGCGAAATGTTTTTGGGTGTTATCTTACATACAATATTATATGATACTTGTTTCAACCATAATGTGTGCAAAGGAATTATGTAAAAAACAATGTAATTAAAAGGAAACCTAAATATCACAAAAATTATATTTGGAAATTAAAATTTATGAAAAGAAACATTGTCTGAAAACATATTTTATTGGGAAACATAATATTTAAAAAAATTCGAAGACCGGACGTAATCTGTCAGAAAACATCATTCTTTTGCGGAAAAGTGAAATAATATAAAAGTTTTGTAATTAAATGTATAATTCTATCAGAAAGAAAAAAAATGTGGGAAAACGTTATTAAACATAACGTTTCTATGTAAAGAATTATGCCCAGGGAATAAATAATTGGATAAAATATAAAACATAATATTTGTAAATATACATAGTAACTGTCAGAAAGCACAAATATTTTGTAAAAAAAACATTGCATTACAAAACAGTTTTTGTAAATAAACATAATAATTCTATCAAAACATTGCATTATAAAACAGTTTTTGTAAATAAACATAATAATTCTATCAAAACACCGAATGTTACAAAACAAATTTTGTGAAAAAACGTAATAATTCTGTCCGAAAACAGAAATATTTTGTGAAAATGCGGAATGGTATAAAACAGGTTTTGTAAAATAACGTAATTATTCGATAAGAAAACACAAATATTTTGTGAAAATACTGAATAGCACAAGAGGGTTTTTGTAAAAAAACGTAATAATTCTGTCAGAAAACGTTAATACTTTGTGAAAAGACAGAATGTTATAAAACAGTTTTTGTAAATAAACGTAATAATTCTATCAGAAAACGGTAATATTTTTTAAAAAACATAATATTATAAAACAGAAGTTTTGTAAAAAAACAGAATTTTTATTAGCAGAACGGAATTATTTTCGTAACTGTGCTGCCATCAGATTTTACGTTAATTCACGGAATTTTTTTTTACAGTGTAGCGTTTCCGTCGTCGACTTGTTTCTGCAACCATAGCCTTAGTTAATTATTGGTGTATCAGAGCTCGGCCGTCTACGTGATGCACCAGGATTCTTTTTTTTTTTTTTTTTGATTGGAGGTTTAACGACCACCGTAAGCAACTCAATGGGCATTAAGCAGTCGCCCGTCCCTAATTTTGGGTCACTGGTTCCAGGAAAGGGAGAGAGCCAGTGCCGTAAGACAAACACAACGTACATGCCTCACTGGGATTCGAACCCGGACCCCTTTTGACGAATGATCAGAGGCCATCGCTTAGACCACTGCGCCACCGTGGCGGCACCAGGATTCTTGATTTGTCAGACCAGTCTACGTTTTTCCAATCATACACGGTCCAATCTCGATGATCTTAAGCCCATTTCATGCACTGTTGGCGATGACGTATTGTGAGCCTTGGGACACGGCTGGGTCTTCGGCTACGCAGAGCCATTCGCAGAAGGTTGCGATGAACTGTGTGCTGTGAAACATTGCCCTAATCAAACCTATTGTAGCTGCAGGTGATTTGTCGCACTGTGGCCCTGAAGTCACTGCAAACAATGCGCGATAGTCTCCTCTCCCATCTGGCGTCAATGAGCTGCGGACGACGAACAGCTGGACGAAGGTTCGACGTTTCACCCTCTGTGCACCACTTTTGATACGTTTCGAAGCGCTGTGACATCAGAATTTGTCCTTTATCAAACTCCGACAATCTGCCGCTATTCCCTTCTGACTCGGAACACACTACTAACCAAAAGCCGGTGCTCCGGTGGTAAACACAGTGCTCTGTGAACTGCACATGCGCCACTCTTCGGTCTCCAGCTGCGTTCATTTCTCTAGCCAGGGGGTGGTCATAATGTAATGGCTCATCTCTAAAGATCATAAATGATAAAATATTACCTCTATTTTGGAAAAGTTCTGTCAACAAGTGATTTCTTAAAATCACTCTTCATTTGGTAAATTACGTACGATCATTTTGTAATGACCTGCAGAACTGTGAGAGTTTTGGTATCTCCACACTTATGACATACAAAAATTATGTATGTCATGAAATTAACACTGATGCTTTGCTCGATTTGATATTTTTTAAGCCTGTAAAGAAAGCTCTACCAATATCTTCTTTGAAACTTTTGTTGGTCTTTTGCAATAACAAGAAATTTGTTCTGACCTAAAAATAGCGTGCGGGTCCTCCTTTTGCGGGAATAACAGCCTGTACTCGCTGAAGCATGAATTCCACCGGATTCTGGAGGTAATGTAAACCATGCCTGTTACAGCATAGTCCACATCTCCGCTCGAGACGTTGGTCTAGGGCCCGTGGATTCATGTGCCGCTCTCCGCCACCTAAGAGAGCTTGTGGTCCACTAGATGGTTTAAACGCCAATAAATGTTTCACGAGCCATGCCATGGTGGTTGCTGCCCAGGTCGCCGTTGTATTGTCCTGGAGAAACATACTATTGGCTGTATGTTGGGTGCCATGAAAGCGTGTAGATGATCAGCGATCACATACAGGTAGCGCGCAATGATTAAATACACCTCTGACACTCTAAGCAACTTGACATGTCCCGTGAGAAAAATCCTGAATCATCACACACAGGACCAAACGGGAACGGAATATAGCCTCATGCTGTTGATCCCACACCTTCCCGTCAGCTCGGTACAACAGTAAACAAAATTAATCTGACCAAACGACGCTGTAACACTCTGGAGAGGTCCAGTTTGTATGTTCCTAGCACCAGGCGAACCGCCTATTCCGATGTCGAGCTGCTGGTAGAGGCACAAGGGTAGTGCGTCTGCTCCCGTAAACTAGGCTATGCAGCGTGTAGTGTACCTTTCGCTGGTTCGACCGCCCACATTTAACTTTAATGTGATTTGCGTCGCCGTTGCCAAGATGCTTGTCTCTACAGACATGGATAATCTAAGTCGACCGCCGTCTTCAATGATGTGTGTTCTACGAACTCGTTTTGGTTAGGCATCAAGAAATTTAAGAATAATAGATTTATTAGGAAAATTCAAGTTTTACGGAAAACTTCCACTGATAGAAACAGCTAGATTTCGGTTATCGTTGAAATGTCACAGAAATTACACTCATACTTAGGTTGTTATGTGGCACCGCAGTTGTGATTCTGTTTTAATAAATGAATCGCCTTAATTTTTACTTTCATTATGAACCAAAATCTCATTCATCATGTTTCTTCATTCGAAGTTCCTGCAAAAACACCAAAAACCGGTAAATTCGGGACACTAGTAATTTATCAAATTTTCTTTTTTCCGTTATCTTAAAAAATGTCATTTCGCGCTAACTGCATAAACTTATTTAAGCGGAAACGGAGAATATTAAAATTAAATTAATTTCATGGGAAAGAAGTGATAAGCCGTGCGTTCGATATCTATAAAAATTGTAATAATGTGTACGTTGTATTTCTTCACAATTAGTGTGAAATTATGTTTTGAAATATGTTTGAATTTACACATTTTGCAGTATTTATTTCAAAAGTTTGTATTTTTAAATACTTGTAGTAATGGAAGCTTTAGCCTGGTCAAAATACATACTCCTTGAGTTAAACAAAAAGTGATTTGTCTTCTCTAATCATCAGTAATCAGACTTCAGTGTATGTAAGAAAAATATATTGTGTTCGTACACGACGCACAGTCGTTCTTTTACGCCAAGCATAATCTGCACAGACAAACATAATGGGAAACTTTAACGGATGTCATCTGGAAAAATTACATTGGTATGTACCTGCTTTATCTTCGCAGCAGAAAACTTTACCTTTCATTCGTCAAACAAAGCCTGCTTGGGAAAAATAATAAAATTTGAACAGAAAAAAAAACTTAATTGCACTAGAAAAAACTTGATAGAAAATTGGGCATTTTTTTTTTTAATTTCTTCGAAATTTTGAACGTGCCTTTCTAGTCAAAGCGTTCATTTAATTTTTTACTTGCTTAAATTTGATTTTTCGTAATTACATCCGCAGTGAAATGTGGGAAAGACAAATGGTTAGTTATAACGTGAAGATAGGTTTACCATCATGACTATTTAACAAATTTTAATGAAATTCTGATGAGACTAATAAGACACCGTAGCAATGAATAATAACGTATAAACGTGAAATACAGAGCAGTACATGGCAACGAGAAATAGTGCTGCTCGAGGAGAGTCTTTTTCTTCCTTTTCTGCATTCCGTATCTTACACACCAAATTCGTGGGAAACGGTCCATAACATAAAATTAGAAAAAAATATTAAAATTACCATCATCAACACTACGAGACACAGCCATTAGCTCAAAGATTGGTGTACAACCTACATGAGCTGGAATACTTCGTTTTACATCATCCGTCGTACTGGAAAATAGTCCTTAATTTGTACTGCCAAATGTAGAAACCTGAGTGTTGGTCTTTGCACCATCTTCTGGTGTTATGTCATATACATCGGAATGGTTGGATGTATAAATAAAAAAGGGAGGTATCAGAAACATAAACTAGCGGACGCCATCCAGCTGAACGGCGGCATTCTCTAGAACGTATTTTTCCTTCCGGCAACATTTATGCTTCAGTAACTGGCGCAGAATCCACGACAGAAACAGTAAAATTATAATGACATAAATGGCCAGGAGAGGAACCTTGTTCTCTTTTGTTTCTAAGAAGCCCCTGGGTAAGCTATCTGGAAAAAGATTGTGGACATATATGTAGTAACTGCAACTATACATCAGTTATGTCAGAGTATGCTCAAAACATACAGAGAAAAATATTATCGCTTGCATTTTAAATTGAAGAAAGACATTTCTAAATACAATTACTGGTATTTCTAATTATTACTAAAAGAGGAAAGGGTGGGGAAATACACTCAAACAGGTCTTGCTCTTAGGTCGTCTTTTGTTAAAAAAGATCGTGCTTCTGTAATCATTTTGTTCGATCGTCTATGTATATGTGGACACCAGATTTCTGCAACTATGACACCGATTTAAGAAAGAAAAAACTGTTTGTGTTGTAAAGCTTAAAATGTCAGAATAATGATCCTGCTTTCAATTTTTTTTTCATGCAGAACTTCACCCTCAAGTGGCGTAAAGGCAGATGATATCGAATTCAAAATACATTTTATTTCATATATGTGCTTCTAAGAGCAGATATATGTAACAAAATAAATTCTAAAAGACTGATTGAAAAAGAAATTATCCTTTCGATGCCACTTATAAAGAACACAATTTTAGGTACACTCTTTTTTTACAAGTAATGCATGGTATTTGCGCTAGGGTGCGTATCGGTAAAATTCGTTTCCTCGAATATCTGTGATTCTGAAAGTTCTATTCGAAACAGTTTCCTGCTTCGGATACAGCTCCTGATGGGGAATGTCCTTCAAACATTTCTAATTTTTGGTAAAGAATGGTTTGACAGAAAGAGGTCGTAAGTCTTTATTTGTGCTTCTGATGAAATTGCAGCACATACTCAGCTTAAAAAAATTATACTTGATAAAAACTTTCTTGGACGGTTACCGCTCCCCTCGGAAAACCTATGATAATACCTCCTGCTTAAAACAGTGCAGAGTTGTTTCGCCATGGGGCGTAGACGTGTGCCTAATTTTGAGTACGATTTGAAAAATGGTTACTTTGAGAAAGAGTGTTTGCAGTGCGAAATGTTACTCATGTAATTTTAAATTTTCCTCAACGAACAAATCTACCACTGGAGGACATAAGTTATCGTTTCCATTTTCAGCAACACAATGGGAGACCAGAAGCATGACCGAATTTTTATTTTTTCAGACATTTCTACAAAAACATCTCGTGTGCATATCTTCCCAAAACATTATACAATGTCCCTGCTAGGGATCGCAATGGCTTGATCTGTTTTTCTCAATATCGGTACTTCTAAATACGCGATTTAAAATGCGCTTTTAATACCTGATATCATTTAGGTTGTGGAGCATTTTAGGTTTCTATTTGAGTAATTTTGTACTTCAAAGTTCTGGCGCAGAGGGTACCTTCTTATTTCTGTTTGCAGCCGTATCTCCGTTTCTAGAAAACGCTACTATGGAATTTTTTTTCACTATATGCCATTCAGTGCAGTAAAGATATGGAACATTATTCTCTTTAAAAAATGCACAGCTTTCGAGATAGGGGAGTAATGAACAAACCCATTTTCACGCTATATCTGCTTCGAAGAAACAAAATTATCTTTGCACCTCTCAGTCCTATTTGAAAAGATATTCTTTGATAAGGGAAGCAAATAAAAATTAATCTTCTTTTCTTTGATAACGTCGTAACCAGACGGGTGTTATACTTTTTCATTTATAACATAAGCTCTTAACCCTAACTTCAATATTGAGAACGAAAAGTGCATATAATTATGTCTAAATGGTAGTACTTTGAATACAAACTGTTCCGTTAGAATCATAGTATTTGGATTAATTTCCATTGCTAAGTTTCATGTAGCCTGTAGCATCAACACATTCAAACAATATTGTTCCTCCGTTCAAAGTATATATATAGTTCTTTTTCCATCGCATTGAGTTAATATTCAAATCGGTCATTCCGACCTTATATTGTGATCCGGTGTTACCTTCCCATTGAAAAAATTTCATGTGATCGTTAACAAATTGTAAGGAACTTTAGCCATATCAGTAGATTCCCATAGTTTTTGCAGTAAAGACCTGTAAGGCAAGAAGCATGATTTACCTCATGAGTTATTCTGTTAAGAAAACAGTTTGCACTATGTTTACATTTATGTTTGGTAAAACAATTTCACTAACGCATGGCATGTTTAAACTGACTTTCGAAAAGTAGATGTTTCGTCATAAGCACAGTCGTTCGGATGAATTTGGTATTGGAATGAGGCCAAACTTCCGTACCGACGAAACATATCTAGACGATAATTCACACGGAATGGGATGAAAATACTGAAAGAGGGTTACAAGTGATTAACCAATTATTCGTTCCACCACTCTTGTTCTGTCATAAAAGCAGTCTGCGTTAGAAAATAATTCTGTCGATATTAAAAGATGAACTGAATACGAAAGAATTCGTTGCTGAGACATTGACAGGCGAACAGAAGGAAAATCGGATGCGTGTTGGTAAAGAATTACACCTAGAAGATTAAGACGACCCTGATTTCAGGGGGAAAAGATCTACTTCCGGCACCGACCCAGATGTAAGCACCAATTCTCATAATGAAAGTCTTCAAAGCTACTAAGTCCAAAACTCTCAGACCTCTTTAGTCAATATATATCAAAACACTCTAGAATGGATATCAAATAATAAGGGAACTTTGTCCCTGGTTGTAATGTAAAATTTCATTTCAAATATGTAT
The DNA here is from genome assembly GCA_039090855.1 of Macrothele yani. Lineage (NCBI taxonomy): Eukaryota > Metazoa > Arthropoda > Arachnida > Araneae > Macrothelidae > Macrothele > Macrothele yani. The sequence continues at coordinate 86,036,023 of CM076999.1, forward strand.
GCCTCTTCATTCCCACTACATCTTGTGTCTAAACGGTGTCTTAAGACTATTGTTCGTGGTAACTCTTCCGCCAAAATATTGTCTGGAAAAATTGTTTTGTCACAGAACGTGAATACATTATTATTTCGTAATAAGAACGAAAATAAGTTAACGAATATTTGAAAATTCAGACAGAAACATCACGATCTGAAACATGTTCGAATTGCATGTGTCAAAATTCACAAATATTATGTTAGCTACGACAGGATAAGGAGAGAAATGTGTTGTTTTGGTTTGCTGCAGCTTAAAATGTAACACCAAACTGTAGAGCACAATTATCGAAACATATTCGCTTAACACAAAGCGAAAATTTTCAAACGTACTCTAAAAGTACTATTTTCGCTAACATGGAATAAATAAATTTCTTAAAAACAATTACAGACGCAAAAATAATTCACAAGTCCACACATTTCCAACTCTGAAATCATAAAGAAAAATAAATATCTTTCTCGAACAACAGCGAAAGAAGCACTTTATGGAGCTGATCTGCTTGTCATATGTATGTGGCTCGTACGAATGCTACAATCACCCCTAGTTATGGAAAGATAATTGCATATTTCTTCCAATGTGGCCTCCAACAGCGGTGGGAAGAAGTATGAAGTTTGTGCGCATGCGCTAATCACAGCTAGTTGTGGAAATTTAAGGGTAGAAGCCATTTGCTCCGACTCTCGCGAAACGTGGCTGTTGAGGTCTCTAACTGTAGCAAACCAAAGTAGGTAGTTAGTGCACATGCGCCTTCCTATCTTGGAAAGTAATGCAAGAAACACAATAGAGAGAAGCTCAATATACGAAGCGACAACAAGAACCTAAAGGGGTAAAATAATGTGAAGTTTTATTCTAGACTATACAAAAACATTGTGTTCTTCAAAATTACAATACACAATATTGCTGCACGAAACGTAAACTACTAAAGTTCCCTGGCTCTAAAAGTATTCGTTTACGAACATCACAGTCCACAATAGTTTTAATAGAACTTCTTGTTCTAAATTTATGAACATTAAAAATCTTAAAGTGTTAGTTTCAAATTTCAAATTTAAAAATAAAAAAGATGTTTGAATAAAATATTATCTAAGCTAATTTTTCGCAATGTTTGGGGGAAATTTTCCTTTAGTTTTCTTCTACAGGCGTGATTATGTCATAATTAGAAGATACAGAAAATTTCTTCATTGTAAAACTTCTCTTTCAGCAATTATGTAAGCACATATCATCCTAATGTTCAAATGAACAAAAAGTTATTTGCTGCGGTTTTCAGTTCATTCTCTCTCATAATATAAGAACATTTCAAAACAGACTTTTGCAGTGGTTTTAATTTTCGATTGAAGGTTTAACGACCACAGTGGTCAGATCGATTGGTGGAGAGCAATCGCACGTCCCAAGTTTAAGGCAACTGGACCCAGGGAAAGTCGAAAGCCAGTGACGTAACACAAACACATCATCCATGCCTAATAGTGTTTGAACCTGGACACATACTCGATAGAAGACATGTCTGGAGAGTGGGCAGGCCATAGAAGTGCCTGGACATATGTGGGCAACCCAAGCCATGTGCGGGCGGGCATTATCCTTCTGTTATAGCGCACCTAGAATCCCCGCCGGAAATGGGAGCACATGTGGCCATAGGATCTCCTCCACATACGTCTGGCCCGTCAGTAATCCACGTACCGCTACTAGAGCTGATTGGATATCGTAGGCAATGACTCTTCAGACCATAATATCTGCTGTGGGAGAGTTGTGGCTTTCAACAACGAGGTTTGGATTGTGCCGTTGACCCGGGGACCTCCACATCCGGAACGACGGTCATCTGTACCCAAAACAAAGCGGCACTCACCGCTAAACACCAGAAGTGGTCGGTCTGAAGCATTTCACGTTGCTGTGGCCTGGCACTACTGCAAACGGAGTCTGCGATGTTCCTGTGTTAATGGCAGCACATGTAAGGGGCGCTGGAACAGCAGATTGGCTGCCACTAGTCGCCGAGAAATGGTTCGTGGGCACCCGGGAGCCACTACATCATTACGTCCATAAACTTTCAGTTCAATCCGATGCTTCCTCATTGGTGCGCAAATTTTGTATAATGGACCGGGTCTCGTGGGATCCGTTCATGCCTGACGCACGATCCGTCGAACCCCTCTACCACTGGTTTCCTGTTTCCCCGGAGCCGCTCCGCAGTGTGGCAGTGCCGTCACGTGTCCACTGCTCCCAACACAGTCGCAGGGTAGGGTCAGAACGATCCACGTACACGACGCGCCGACTTCCCCGCGGTTTTCATTCCGATGATCAGTCCTCTCTCAATATCCGTAAGTTGCGTAAATCGATATCTCTGGTGTCTACCGGACATTCTTTTCACTCTGCACTCTTGCTTGCGTCGGCCAGTGCTTTTCGCTTTCATGGGGCATCAATTACACGGCGGTTTATAAGGCTGTCAGTCCGTGCTTGCAGCGCCACCATAGGGTGTTCGATCATGCGCACTCGCACCAAACGTGGATCATTTGCATATCAGCGGTCACTCTGGCTATATGCAAAGTTTCACGATTGTTGCATGTTTTCTTCTAGGTGCGCAAATTTCATAGCGAGTAAGTGTATATTTATTATGTGATAATTTCATTTCACTGTTGTTCGGTAAATGAAGTGAAGCTGTGTCAGTAGTACCATTCTGAAAAAACCAAATTGATTCTTGTTTAAGAAATCAAATTTGATAATGAAATCAAGTTACCTGGAAATATATTAGTTTTTCAAATATTTAAGCAAAAATCTAAAGATTAGCGACAAGTCTAATTATTCAAATCTCGCTCTGAACCAGAGTTAAAAATCGGTATTATTTTCGCAATTTTGAAAGGACTGGGACGTATTCCGGTTCATAAAACAGCGTTCTAAATAAGTAATAGGAAATCAATGATATATGGTATCACATATTTCATAATTGTCGGGAGGATATCATCTTGCCCACTCCCTTATGAATGTTAATATTATTTGAAAAAGAAAATATTTCAGTCTTAGTAATCTTTAATACATATATCGAATTCTGACAGAATGATCCAACATATGGAGTGATTTTTCCATCATGTGTACATGAGAAATTATTAAGATCCTCTTGGGCAGCCTTGATTAAATGTGCGTTAATCAAGTCCACAATAAATTGTTTGTTGTGAACAGGACAATGACCATGAACCAGTTGAGCAGGTCATTTTGACTCCCTAGTTTCAACAAGAAATGAATTGAAATACTTCCAGTTCAATTTCGCGCGATTTTGAGTGAAACTGTTATGGTGGAAGTCTCTTTTGTGTTTACGTATATCAAAATTCAGTTTGTATCCGAACTGTTTAAAAATTAAAAAAAGTTAGCTCTGGCTTTAGCTCTGATAAATCTTGAATACAACTTATGATTTTTATTAATCCGGTTTAAACAATGACCGGTCAGCCAGTGGCTTTCTTATTTTTTAAAGTTATTATTTACATTTCGGACAGGAAAAGCCTGATTATAAAACGTCGAAAAGGTTATAAAACATTTATGAAGAGGTCTTTTCGCGTTATCCTCTTTGAGCATATCTTTCAAGTTTATATTCTGCGATAACATAATAAACAAGCTAATATTATCTTTAAAATATAATCGATTTTTTTTTTGTAAAAAGTCGCATGTGCGCAGTTAGCAATATCAGTGTGATATACGAAAACTGGAAGACGGTCACTAAAATCGTAGCTCAAAATTCCCGAGGAGATTGTATCAGGAATTGCATTGGTAACCACCAGATTTAATATTGATGATTTTTAATATAAGTTTTTTAAAATATTTTTGTACAATTTTTTGTCCTGGATTGTTACACAAATATTTTGTTTGTCCCACTTCTAATACGGAGTAATTTAAAACGCGAACTCTGTGTCTGAGGAGAAATGCAATAAATTAATAACCCTACGCTTATAGAAAAAGTTATCAATAACAGTATAACTCCCTTTAGGAATTCTGTTCTTCTTAAAGTTGAAGATACATTTCATTCGTTCAGTACACAAAAAAGTTTCCGCCTTAGTGCAACTTTAATAGTGATAAAATTAAAAGCCTAAAGGAAATATCTTTCATCTGTAGGCTAATTTTGTGCATCAACTTACTGCACGCAAAATTTAGAATCAAGGGAAAGAACTCTGTTACAACCGGCTTTAAGATATTCAAATATTTTAGGTGAGGATATTTCTATGAATTTATTCACATAAAACTACTTATAAATGTTTTTCTTTACTCTTCACATCCACATCAGCACTGAATATTTCTATGAATTCATTCATGTGAAATTATTTATAAGTGTTTTTCTCTTTCCAAATCATACCCCACATCATCAGGAATAATTCCAAAAGGTACTAACTTTAGAAGACGCGGATGAAATACCCGGGATAAAAATTAGCTGCCTTTATTTCTAGTATCACTCCACGGCTGTTTCGGCAATGAACACATGGCTCGAAATTCAAGAGTGGATTCCATGGTCACTTCCCACACCCCTATCTCGGATTTTCAATGGTACAATGTGATATCAATTGGTGGACTACGGATGACAAATAAAAGCAGATAACTGCTGATTTTGCAACTCCTGCATCTTGACTGATCTAGTAAAATGTGTTGGAACGCTTTTTTTGTTCAAACATCTATTTCATGAAATTGTAAGTTTCTAAGAGAATTGAAACTTGCACCCAAATCATGAAACATCAGTTTGTTGCACGAAACAAACACGCTTTAGCATTTGGTTTGAACTGGTACTGTACGTATTGTCTATTCCTTCGGGACTCGTAAAACTCATATAGTTTACTGCAGAAACAAATTCCTATCTTAGTGTATCAAACGTGAAACTGTAGAATCATTGTGAAACTTAAAACGCACTTTAGCTTGGAATTCTCAAGAAAAATATGATTATTATGATCAGAAGAAAAATTAACTGATGAATATGCATAGACCTGAATTGACAACACGAAATTTTTAACTAAAAAGAATTCCTTAAATGTAAAAATAAACAAAACGTGACAAACATAAAGTTTACATGATGCATTTTCCCTTCCGGAAGAAAACTGCCATGCCACTCCGATGTTGGGGTGGTGCCTGGGTGGTAAGATGATAAATTACCTCTCTCCGATGGCCGAGCGGTAAGCACTGACTTGTTGCTATTCGTCCGAGATGGGTCTGGGTTTGAATCCCGAGAAAACATTAACTGTTGCTCTGTTTTGCAAAATTAATTATACTTTTGTTAAAATAATGATTATTAACTTTTCCTAAAAATGCTTTTGTGACTACAGAATCAGATTCTTTAAAATCGGAGTAAAAAACAAGGGAAGAAAATAAAATGGGCTTTCTAACAACATTTATTCGTGCATTGGCCGGGCTGGATTTATTTTGACTTTTACAGTGTGCAGTGACAAAGGCGCAAAGGGATGTTCACGGATCCATTCACCAGTATAAAGTGAACGAATGTTCTAAAAAAATATCTTTAACTTTATTGCAATCAGTCTGTACACGTGGAACTATGCATCTTTTACCATCTTCTCCATAAATGTTATTTTACCATCTTCTCCATAAATGTTCTTTTACCATCCATCAATTCCATTCAATATCTACTGTTATTTTTTGGAAAGCAACTGATTCTAAATTCCTAAGGTACCCCACGATTATTTCGAGAAAAATACAGCCGCCATCGGTGGAGACGTGGTGATTTTAAGGTTGCTATGGCTGGGCTTTTGCATCGCAGCCCCGCAATTTGGGAAGTTTTGTATTAGGCTGATCTAAACTAAAGTTATTCTGAATAGCTGGAACAGCGATTTACATAATGATGTGTAAATGTAAAGGCTGAACATATGCTTTGAAAATCGTGATGACACTAAATATATATCTCATAAAAATTATTAATTGGGTCTCTATAAACGGATCGAAGCGATTTCATGTGTAAATAAATTCTTAAAACCGTTAACCGATTTATCCGCATATGCTCTTGTATAGCTACATGTTTTGAAATTACCAATGAATACCAAATGTATGTAATTTTGCAGTATTTAAATTGAACAAATGCATATTAATAATTAAATTTGCAAACGTTCTTTAAATACTTTTTTGCTGGTATGTCTAAGGTTAAACGTTTAATTAGGTTTTCCTAATCTATATGAAAAATATAACAAGAAATGAACTGTTGGAATTATTAATATCCCAACGCCTTTTTGCTGGATTTCCTTGGCATTGTGAGTTCCGTTCGAATGACAGATTCTTATGGAAAGATATAGTACATTTCCTTTCCCATTGGTGTGTTCTAGAATTTACAGTGGCAATAATTTTATATTCCCTTGTGCTAGTTGGATTTATCACATTTAGTATTATTACTCTCACTTTCCGTAGTTTAGATTTAGCGTGTGAGGGAATATTTAACATCCGTAGCTTAGATTCAGCGTGTGAATGAATATTTAACATGCATTTAAGAGTAGACATGACTCTCATTTTAAACTTAAAAAAAAGATGAACTTTTTACTTTTATTATATATGGCATTATATGATATGATAACATACAAATCCTGATCTGGAAACAAAGGTTCTGATCCTTCAAGAGAAATACCCACATTGCTATTTACAAACTCAGTATTAGAACGAAGACACCTCCAAATTCTTTCAACAGATATTTTGTTTTTGTTTTTTACGATTCATAACTATCGTATATTTCATGATGTTTGTTCAAATCATAAAACTTCATCTCTCCCCCAGTTTTTTTCAATTCACTAAGTGCTCACTTAATGATTTTTTCAGCAGCTATGTTGTGTTTCTTTCGTTGCATGGATAATAGTTTGTTTTCTAAGAAAACAGAAAGCGAAGCTCCCAATATAATCGCAGGTAAAACGTCCGACTTCTTATTTTGAATTCGGTGGTTATCTATAAGTGTCGCCAAAAAGAAAATGAGACTGATCCAATAGCGTCTTTGAATAATTACACAAAGATGTGCATTTGCGCCGGAAAATGGCGCATCATGTCAGGAAGCATGCTGTTATTGGAGGCACGTGTCAGTGTGCTGTTTGCACGTGCGGAGGGAAGTTAACTACGTAGGGTCGTGACATGGATTCGTCCAAACAGGCCCAGTGGGCAGTAAAGCAATTTCTGACTGCAGAAGGTGTTAGCTGAGCCGAAATGTATCGTCGTATCAAAGATGTTTATGGGAATGAGTATCAGTTACGGTGCACGGTGATCCGCTGGTGTAGTGAAATTCGTGAAAGGTATGTGAGCACGGAGGTCATACAGAGAGCTGAAGAAGCACACGTGACCATCACCATGGAATCGATGGCTGCCGTGTGGTGATTCGGCGATTCTCCTTGTAAAGGAGAATTGCCGAATCACCACCCGCGAGCTTACGACAACACTGTTCGTCAATAAAAGAATAGTTAACACCATTCTCCACCGCCGATTGGGATACAGCAATATCTGCGCACAATTGGTTCCCAAGCATCTCCCATCTCCAGGAGGGACAAAATACTCAGCAGATGGATGCTTGCTTGAAGCATGTGCATCGTCACCATGCAGGGAGTGGGACAGTTTCTTCGCAAGATGAAACTTCTTACCACTGCTTCTATCCGGTCACAAAACAGATTAGTATGAAATGGTGGCGTCCCCATTCTTCGACGCCCAAAAAACGCTCAGTCGTCCTTATGAGCTGGAAAAGTGATGCTCACGGTTTCTTCGATGAAAGTGGACCATTGTTGTTGGATTGGCTGGACGCAAGCAGTAGGTTCAACGCAACCACGTACTGCAGTACGTTACGCAACTTAAAATAACCGTCAAGCATAAACGACCCGATATGTTGGCAAATAGAGTTATAAGTCTTGGAGAGTTTTGCTGCGAAGCTTCGGCTGGCTGGTCCTCGACCATCCTCCTATAGCCCCGATCTGCCGTCCTGCGACTATCACATCTTTGGATTACTGAAAAAGCTCTCAAGTGACACCGGTTCGTTGAGGACGCTGAGGTCCGAAACGCTGCTGAAGAGTGGAGACAGCCAACCACGGACGTTCTTCGCTCAAGGTATCCACAATCTCATGCCACGCTGAGAATCTTACTTGAACCGACAAGAAGACTACTTGTAGCGGGTATATAGCATATGCAAACACACAAGAACTCTTAGTTCTTGTGTGTTCGCATATTCCAACCTATAAACACTTACGGCAAGAAACCAAAAGACTCGGTTTCATTGGGGCGACCCATATAATAAAAACATTTACAAGATTTTACATTGGAAAAAAAGTGTGAATGTAGGATAATCGGAAGAAAAACGTAAAGAGTAAAATTTATTATATCACATTTTGGCCGTTCTGAGTCGCTTAACGTTTCGGATACTGGCTGCTGTAGCACTTAGAAGTATACTCTCAGTGCCACTCACTAGAAGATTACTCACACAATGTATCAGAAGATTGAAACTAACATAAAAGAGGTTAGCTTCAATTTCTTTTTTTTTTTTTTTTTTGATTGTAGGTTTAACTACCACCGGGAGCAACTCAATGGGTTATAAGCAGTCACCTGTCCCTAAATTAGGGTCACTGGGTCCAGGGAAAGGAGAGAGCCAGTGCCGTAAAACAAACACAACATCCATGCCTGACGGGATTTGAACCCGGACCCCTTTCGGACGAATGATCAGAGGCCATCGCTTAGACCACTGCGCAACCGGGGCGGCTAGCTTCAATGAAAGAACAGAAATGATGCATTGGGACACGTGCTTGTGTTAATGTCTAAAGAACGCCGAAAAACCCGTAGTTATTGACGTTGCATTAGAATATCTGTTGGCTTTGTTTCGCAAATAAGAACTGCATTACGAAACGCTTCTTACCCTAATTTCATGCAAAGATGAAGTCAGCTCTGCTGGTTCTTGCTACGTATTTTTATACAGCATCTGCGTTTAAATGGATATGCCGTTCTTTTAACTCCTTTTCGATTAAAAATGATATCCCATGCACTTTATATTAATAAAATTGTACATTGATTTATTAAGCTGAACGTCAGGATGTGCTTTAATGAATGAATTTTCTCAAAGTTCATAGCCAGTAAAGTTCAACTAGAATTGCCTGTAAGGAATTAATGCAGACGTAGTCATAGACAGTGAGAAAAAAGCCTTGGCTGTTTTTTTTTCTCAATGTGTCATATTTTTAACGTGCTTTCGATGTCGCAACTTGTGATTCACATCGTAGACATATGTGCTAATTTTTCGTTATAAGCCTGGATGTTACATCATCCGAATTCTATCGATAACGCATTACTGGTTGACGTAATTTGATAAAATCTCATGTTTATAGAAATATTAAGAAATATTGATTCAATTTATTTTTATTTTGTTTTAAGTGCCATACTTCATGTTTTTGCCTATAAAGAGATGCCGTTGCCTCAGTTAAAGCGCCTCTGTCGTTGATGATAATAAACCAAATAATTTTCAGTAAGACATTGTTTTGACTGGCACTGTCTCACTACGACGACACTAGTATGTTATATCGGGTGACCATTATTAAAGAAGCGGTGCACAAATATAATTAGCAAAACATCTATAAGACAAAAAACAGGATTGGTAAGAATAGTCCCTAGGACATATGCTCGAGATACACCAAAAGCGACAAACAGACAACGTGTTATTTGTGCCAACAGGAAATATGTGACGCTCCAAGCGACATCATGACTTACACTCAAGAGGACGACGCATGGTATCGGAAGATCTTGTTGAGCTATAAGTTTGATATCTGTCGGGACAGCCCTGTTAGTTTTCAGAATTACTGCATTTGGTCCGAGTGAAACTCGTTGAATATGACAGTGTGGTGTGGCTTTACGACATCAGTTGTCATCGGACCGTATTTATTTTAATGCTATTGTCCAACCAGAGCAGTGACTTGTGCCGTCAGTCTCCACAAGTATTGAGAGTAGCTCTCCAACTTGGTGGTCCCACAACTTTAGTAATGAATCACATCCTCATACTGAATTGTTGGAGCAGGGTCTCTGGTGGTTGGACACCACAAAAGCATGGTATGTTGGAGCAACATTGTATGCTCTAGGTTTGGCAGTCTTGAATGACAGAATAACACTGCAGTTAAAAAAACGGACTAGCTGCGTTACACTGTTGAGGACGTCGTTCAGCGCATGGAAGACCCTTTCATCCCATGTTTGTAAACTATAACAAATTAACATGAAATCCCACTTTCTAGTGAGCTTTGTAGATTTTCTGTAGTCATCACACATCGCCACATGTGTAGTCATTTGTTTGTTCATCTACAGCGGGAACCTAGGTTCCGGTTTTGTCCAACTGTGTTGTCGGTATTGGGCTCCGAACACCTGCTGTTTGATTGTGGTCAATTTTTGTAAGATTTTCTAGAGCTTTCAGCACTTCGTTTCATCTCGTGCCAAAAATTATAATACTTTTCTTTACAAACTCATAGGCGCACGAACTTGATAACATTCCTACTAGGTGAAGGGAAGTTTCAATATATCCCACTGAACACCGCATCTTTAATTATGATCACCTGTATTTGTAAAGCGTGATCGTCTTGTGCACTGCAAAATGTATCTGTTGATTTGAATGCAATGATTTATTTTATCGATTTTAAACTGAAGTTAGCACTGGGGAACCGCAACTTGTATTGTGAAGGCTGTGTTTCGTTGTGTTTTTCATTGATGGTTTAACGACCATTATGAGCAACTCAATGGGCTATAAGCAGTCGCCCGTCCCAAATTTAGGGTAGCTAACTCCAGCCGGTGCCTTAAGACAAACAGAGTGTTCATGCCTCACCGTGACTCGATCCCGGACCCATCTCGGACGAGTGGTCAGAAGCCATCACTTATATCAGTGCTCCACCAGAGCGGCAAAGACTGTGTTGGAAATAAACTTGACTATTCAAGACAGTTTGAAAATAAAACTGCTAGCTGTTAACATTGATATGTTCTGGATAGGGATTGAAAACCATATGCGAGGAATGAACTCTTATCAGGAGTTAGAAGCTCATCTGTACGATAAAAACCATACGATAAATTATCTAGTGTCTTATGATAAGTATGATAAGTATGTGTCTTATAATAAAGTATGTATTGCATAAATAAGCAACGCCCTCTGTTATATAAGTCTAAGAATTACTGAGGCGAGACTTCAACGAATGCGTGAGGAGCGATTACTGCCAATGAGAGATTGCTTTCGCTTGCAGATAATGCTCTGCTGCACCCAGAGCTTTTTGTTTGTTTGTTTGAAGATTGATTTAATGTTTTCCTCGTTTGTGTCATCTCTCAGCTATTTTGGCCCCTTGTGCAACCGGTATACAATACCAGACAGAAAATATATATAATTTCCATAGCAGGAAATAATACATCATACTTCTGGAGTTATTCAACCTAAGGGTCTGAAATTGAAAACAAAAATAAGCATCGTGGGATATTATTATATTCACAGCGTTCTCTGTTTATTATGATTCAAGCGCCTGGAAGATTTTCGACTTGTATAATACACTAACTTTTGGATCCTTGTTTTTGGAGCAAATTGATTCTGATCATTCTCGATGACTCGTGAGAGATCTGAATTCATTAAAAAACAGAATCACTGTATAAAAGTATTGTTGACCTTGTGAAATACTTCAGACTCCTCTTAAATACGAAGTCGCATAATTCGAGATACATTTCATAATTCACAACAATTTGCGAATTTCTACTGAATTTTTAATTGGAATCAATATATATTTTAAAATATAAATCTGAAGATGTTTACAGCGTTTTTAATATGAATTAAATCTAAAATATATTTGGTTTTACACTAAATATGTCTTAGCTTTGATTCCATATGTATATCTTCAAGTGTTTGAATCAAGATATTTTCTGTTTATTATTCCAACTGGCATTTACAGTAAATAATTTAGGGTAGGTGTTTTGAAGCATAGTTTCAGGAAATAAGCAATTTAAACATTTAGAAAGGAAACCTAACACCTCGAAATGTTCAAAATATTTCTTCTAAAAAATAAAAAAAAATTAAAAATCATCAGAATTAAATGACATGGACGTAGCATTTTATTATGTGAAATACTCCACGACAGCAGCTTAATGTGTTGGAAAAAACAATCCACATAGCCATAATCTACGGAGATCTACGGATCTACGGAGTGTTACAATAATCAAGGCCCGAACATCAAATTTACTTGTGTTTAGAATCTAATCCACAGTGGCCACGTACAGAGATAAGTGTGTTTAAAACTTTTACCATATTTATGAACTTTTTTTCCTTTTCTCTGCTTTTACACTTTAACCGAGTTTACAGAAATAATTGTTAGAATGGCCCCAAGTATTTCATTAATTGCCGTTACAGAATTTGAAAAATTGTATTTAATAAGAAAATGTAAAATTAGTTGTGCGACCGAGCCGCGGATGGCTTAGTTTTTAGTGTTTCAGACTATTGGTACCGGGTCTCCAGGTTCTAGCCTGGGCTGATCTTTCAGAGATGGTGTGATTTACTAACAATCGCTGAATATCGGACGAGCACGTAAAGTGACGGCCCCCAGGCTGGACCCACTCATTAAATGGGTATCCTTTCCTATGTCCTCCCTGAAATTATCTCACCCATCTATGTGCAATACCGTACTTGTACGGTGGCGTCATCTACTGTACTCTAATCTCACTACAAACTGTTCTGTCAAAAGTCGCCGCTAGACTTGCTCTCATTCCTCCCGTTTCTGTGTCCTGCCCAAAAGGCGATCTCGCTGTAGGTGGCTGGGACCTAAACTCTACCCCCTGTGGACGGAAGTCCTACGTGAAAATGACAATGCACTGGACTTGTGAAAAAAATAGTTGTGTAGCTAAGTTTTTTTCGTATTTACTTTCACTGTTAACGCCGAGAGCAAACAGCATGGTTTGAAATCAAAATCAGCAGATCTTGTGAAATGACGAACTTTCAGTAATTCTGATCAGCGCTCTCATAGCAGGAATGGGAACACTCCAACGTGTAGCATCATCAGAGGGAACCGGTCCCGTGGGTAAAGAAGGAGCTCACCCTAATTGGTGTAATTCTCCAGAACAATTTTTTACAACCTCCGCTACCTGTCCGAGAGGTTTTTTCTGCCGTTCCCGGAGAAACGAGGGAATTTATTTATTTTTCATTTGAATCGGATTTAAAGTAAGAGGGAACCTACATGTAAATTATTTTGAACACCTGTCGCGGCAGATTACAGAAAACTTGTATCGCTAACCTGTTCACAAGAGATCTGAACTCCTGCAAGCTAACTTACCAAGATAATGAAAGATATGTTGAACTTCCTTGTGGTGCTACTCTGGTGTAGATATTCAGATCGAAATCTCTGATTCAGTTTTGGGGTAACATGGTGAAAGAATATCAACGTGTCGGCGACAAAGCTCTAAAATTATAGTTAACCTTAATGCCACGCACTTATTGAGAGAAAATTATTTCAGCCGTTTCAGCAATCAAAAGAAAGCACAGCAGCATAATAAACATTAGAGCTGCCCTGCGCGTTTCAGAAACGACGCTGGAACCACGGCAGTGAAAATGTTACTGCGAAGCAACATCAATAGACGCCGTACTGTCCCCAGAAAAAAATATTAAAGATATGGATTATATTGTGATATACTGATTATTGATTGCACTTATTAGTCATTAAAGAATATTAACATATTAAATGAGCTGGTATGTAAATTATGGATTGTACACAGTAATCATTATAATATAGAATATATGAGATTAAGTGCTTGAAAAAAGCCTAAAGGTTTCGTTTCGGCTTCGCCGGTCAGCGAGAGTTTCCCCAACGTTTTGAATGTACGCAAATGCAGAAAGGTGGAGAACTACTGTTCTAGAGTAGCATTTGTGTACGTTTTGCATGCATGGAATTGCGTACGTTTCGCCTGTACGCAAATCCAGGAAGGTTGGAAACCACAGCTCCCCAGCGCTTTGACCCAGGGAATCCCAAGTTAAGGCACACAACAATAACGTGACTATCTCCTTCGTAGGTTGCTCATGTAGCATAAAATTGAGATACACATTGTGCTCCACGTTTTGATGTTTGCTGGAACTAAAATCTCAGCAACGAACTCATGTCAAACTCACTATAACTGAAAATGAGAAACGGAGACTAAAAAAATTGCAATGCCGTGTACAAAAGGAAGTGAAATCAGTACAACATTTCGGTAGGGATAATTAAGAGATTAATTTCTTGTATAACTGAGTTCAAACTTTTTTGTAACTTAATTTCACATCCCATGAGCTATCCATTGCAGGTAATTGTCGAGCACCTTAACTTGCTGCTGTTTCATTATCGCAAGTTATTGCTTCGCTCAATACAATAGCGATTCTTATTCTAGAGAATCGCGCCAATTGGTGAAATCTGTTTTCCCACGTGACCACCCTCCAATGATGTAATGGTCTGTTTCCCACGTGCTCCCTCCAATGACGTTACGCATTGGAGCGTTCCCTACCTACTCTGAACACGTCGTCAATTTCAGTAAGCTATAACAGATTTCTGCAACCCAAGAACAAATCAATTTGGGAAGATATCTGGCCGTCTCTGCCAACAATTTTGCTTATGAAATAACCTCACAAGAAGTGCAACATCCGAATTCTAAGGGATGATATATCTATTACAAAAGTTCCAGTGTAGGTTTTTTGTACCGCTGGGTCGAATATGAAAACGGTCGCCTTATGAAAATGAGTAAAGTCAGCTGCCCTGAAAATTTGAATGGCAATAACTTTGCAAACCAAAATAATTTAAAATTTTTAACAAAGATAATTTCTTTTAGGCACCAGAAAATGTTCAACTAAAAAACACGGAATTATTAATAAAATGCACGTTTATTAAATTTTATCCTAGAGTCCATTTCTTCCGATCGGCTGCTGGTTTCTAATTCACTCATTTACCAACTTCTCTCGACTGGGCCAAATTCCTGCGTAAAGGAACTGCGCACGATACCAATTTCGCAAAGAACATAACAATTACAAACATCACTAGCTATCTGTTCTTACCTGAATACCTTTCAACATCAGTTTTTTAATCTGTGTATCGAATAGTAACTCCTCTAAAGGATTTGAATGCTGCATTTTGCACACGCGCAAAAGTTCCCTTTACTGTTATTCGGTAATTTTCCAGCTTAAAATACAGTTTCAATTTGAACCTTTCAGAAAATCCAGGAATTACAGCATGCCACGGATAGTGAAAAATGTATTTGTGGCCAAATGTTGGACAACTCCTTATTGATTTTGCCATAAATGCAGTATTGTATAAAAAAAACTCAGGTGTATGTCACCAGAATAATCCAAATCCTCGCCACAGAATATTATTGCAATTAAGCGCAAAGAAGAACACCGTTTTCGACGTTCATCTTGTGATCAGCGTACTCTATTACTAATACATGTTGTATATACAGTATGTCATTCATATATTGCTGAAAAATAAACATGTAATCTTGCACACTTACAAAGAGAAGCTGGTGGAGGACTCCATGAATGATAAACACGTCCTCGTAGCCAGTCAAAGTAAATTAATATGTAAGCCAGTAGTTCAGAAATTTATTAAGGAGAACATTTATGAGAAACGCAACGCATTTTTACGAAATATATAAATTTGAAGGAAATTAACATTTTATTTCAGTTTGAAGCCATTGTTGATGGGATTTTAAAAGAACTTTTCGTTACTTTTTGGTTAGCGCTTAAAATATTTATGGAGACGAATTATTTTTATACCTACCTTAATAGAAATGAAAATTTCGTTTTTCTCGGATTTCCGAATAATAAGCTGTGATTCACTAGAACAATGCTGCGTCGTAAAAACAGTGCAATTGTGTCTAAAGATATAGCTAACAAACAAAGAGTTGCTGCTATAATAATATATTCATTCATAATGAGTAATTTGGAAAGTTATAACAATAATATCTTTGTTATAAGTAGTATTATAATATATAAGCTCAAATTATTTATAATATTAAAGATTTTGTTTCTTTTGCAAAACGGTCGTACAGAACAATTTGAAAACCATATCTCCTCGAAAGTACATCATTCTCTTCTTTATTTAGCAATGCTACGGATTCAGAGATCCCATTTTGATGAGATCAGGCAGAGCGACATCTATCGGCGATTGAAGGAACCCAGAAATAGAGGACGAAATGCTAAGCATTCCCCAAAAATATCCCACCAAGTTATATTATGAAATATGAAAAGCCTTTTAACAAGCAAAGCCCAATTACACCTTCTTGCTCATGCGGTGTTTTAGGTCGATAAAAGAAATTCTACTTTGAATATAAGATCTCTCAATTCTATGTGACAAATCAGGACTCATAACTTTCGTCCGGGAATCTATTTCGTATCACTCTAAGGCATTGGGTAATTACAAACCTTTTACCGAGAATAAAATGATGTACCAATATTACTCAGTCTGCACTAATCGATCAGAAAATTTTCAGAAAATTTAATTTTCTTTCAAATGCTTACTTATTGTACTTGATTTTTAAAGTTCTCAGTCGGTGACTTATAAATGATATACAATTCTACACATGTATCAAAACCAAGTCCTTTTTCTAATGTAAGGTGACATATTTCTAAACTCAAAATTGGGTTTTTACAGTATGACACTGCATTTTCCTCAAACGAAACTGATATCGGAATGCTAGTTTTCTATTTTGTTTGAAAGGTAGTTCATCTTGTCCCTAACATGTTAAGTAAGGTTTTATACTGAACTTCAGAGTAAATAAAATATACTGATTTATCATATTCTAAATATCAATTTTAAAAATTGTGTGTGTGTGTGTATGAATTTAGAACGTATATGAACTTGTCTTTATTTATTATCCATGAAAATTTATTTTATAATTACTTTCAGTGGCTATGTGTGTGACGACTGCAGTTCATCGATTGTAGAGGTAAGCGAAGGCTATCTCGTACGGATCCAGCGTACAGAAGATAAACTATGACGGAACTTGCCGATAATCTAAATACAGTTAACAATAGTAATGTGTCACAACACACAGCATATCGAACCCTGCTAAAAATGGGGCTGCGTAGCAACATGACTGACCCAGCGAACATTCTGACTTTGTTTCACCAAAAAAAAAAAAAAAAAGACTGCAATGGCAGGGTTCATGAGCTTCGTTTACCTGGGAGAGTCTTAGTACCAGAATGCACTGTGGTACGAAACCAAGCCAGTGAATGAAGTCAAGCGCTTTGGGCAATGTTCTGCTGAAAACCCTGGTCCAGTCATTCATATGCTAGGAACTCTGACGTTTACTACCCACCTAAATATCAATACAGACCAGGTACATCCTTTCACAGGAAAGGTAATAATGCCCTCTAGAAGTACATTTTCTTTAGTTGATAATGCGCCCCGCCACAATGTTCGGATTGTTCGAGAATGTTTCGCGGAACACGAGAAAGACTTTCAGCTATTGTCCTGTCCTCCAAATTCTGCAAACATCATTCCGATATATCACCTCTGTTTTGTGTGGGAACAGGAAATCAGTGCTGCTGCGGCGCAGGCACATACATAGTAATTTCCAAAAGTTAATGCATCTGCTAGTGAAGTTTCAGTACCAGATACAACCACAAGACACTTTTGAAAACCTTGTAGCGTCCATGCCTCGCCGGGTAATTGCAGTGTTGGCGGTAAGAGTTAAAGAATCTGCAACTTCACTAGTAAATGCTTTAACTCTTGGAAGTTACTAATACATGCCTCGCCGGGTAAGTGCAGTGTTGGCGGCAAGTGTAAAATCAGTGCTGTTGCGGCGAAGGCACATAGATAATAACTTCCAAGAGCTTTGTTAGCCATACCTCCGAACTATTTTAGACGTCTTAATATATCGATGCCACGTCGTATAGTTGTTGTACGTAGGTGGAAAGCAGGACTTCTGATGTATTAGGTAGGTAGAAATAATTCAGTAACCATTCAGTCTATTTTATATTATTTGATGCTGAAGGATAAAGACGTTGGATTCAGCTCTCGTCGAGCAATTATAACTCCATCTCATCTAGCAGGAGAAGTTCTAACGGCAGAAATCTACAAGTGAATACATAAAAAGTTAAATACGGGTAATGAAAAATGTTCTGTGCTTATGAACCGCGAAAACATCCTCTGCTAATCACGCTAATATGTACCGTATAAATGAAGTTTTTAAGCAGCAGGGTTTTAAATCGATATAGTAAAAAAATTAATCGTGTAAAGTCAGCGTTAACTTTTATCTCTACAGTAAACTAGCACGATACACTCAACAGTGTGATTATGAAATTTCATCCATACAATTTGTCTTACAACGTGAAGTTTTAATAGATTATATAGTCTGCGATTGTGTTCAGATATATCGCTAATAAAGATATACAGAAAGATTAAATTTTCGTGCTTACGATTGTAGTTAACCTTGAATTACACTGATTTTACTGGTTTTGACCAACTGTCTATGAGCAAACGCTCAGGTAGCATGTTTTTCAGAGATCAGCATTCTTTCTAAAATGTCGAAAAGTTTCAAACTTAATAATTCTATTTTCCAATTAATTACTAAAAGTAATACGAATTTGAAATTTACTGACATATGAAATAGGTATATGCTCCACATAATGTCACTCGGCTTTAAATCATGTGACACACACGAAAAACTTTGAATATTTCATACAGAAAGACGTTCACCGTATTTTTGCAGGAATAAAATTCGAGATATTCTTATGCGAAATGAAATACATCACATGATACAAATAAAGCAACCATGGAATTTGCCATTCAATTATAATTGATCTTTATATTATACTAAAGAACTCTTACTCTTTTTTAAACAATACAAAAAACTAAAATATCCCTTTTGCCCTACTAGGACTGAAGGATTTCTAAATCTATTTTACTTATTTATTGATATGATCATCTATATTTAACAAAATACTTTATTTCTAGCTTGTAATCCTTTTAAAAGGACAATTTTATTAAACTCTTTCACACAGGGAAATGAATCGGATTCCTTGATGAACAGAGTTTGAGAATAAAATGCAATATCGCAAATTCCTAATGTTTGTTTGAAGATAGACTGCACGAAGTGATTGAACATCTGGTACAAAATCAAAGAAATGTTGAAGACAGTAAACAAAGTTATTACCTGTTCCATATAAACATATTTTGCACCGGAAAAGTAAGCACCGCACTGTGAAATTCGCTGTGGGGCATAACTGACAAGTTTCACAAAGGTATTAAAATAGACGCCGCTATCTGCTTATCAGCTGTGCGAGAATGACCGAACATACCCAATTAAGAACCACTTTTCAAGTCAACAGCATGTTTTACAAACGTGACAGAAACACTTCAAACAGACTCAACATCATTCGGTTGTTTAAAAATATTTTGGTATCACCTTTTAGTAAATGAAATACGCGAGTTATCATTAAATACTACACTTATGAACAGAAATTGCCATATGAGTGGCAGATTTTGTTTTCCGATCCTTGCAAACAGCAATTTATCATTTATCACTCGGTAGCGAAAAAAGAAAGACTGATAAATCGAACACTTTCTCAAACTCTTATTTTTAGGTTGATATATTGCTAATACGAAATTGGAAGTTGTGAATCCGTTTATAGGTGTGAATATGACCTGAATGGTAAGTCAGATAGTATCCGAAAACTAAACACTTTCCTCGTCCTGGAGTGGGAATCGAAACCGCGTCTTCCGGATAGCAAGTTTTCAAGTTTTAAAATATTTTCTGACTTACCATTCATATCATATTTACACGAATAAACGGATTCGGAACTTCCAAACATGTACTGTACAATGGCGTAATCTCGTATTTCATTCATTGACATCTTGCTATTTTGTAAAGAGGCTTCACTAATAACACTTTACTGTTTAGCGCATTCAATTAAATATGAAATGAAAAAAGCTTGCTTTCGGCATGTGTTTGAAGCTGTAACCTAAATAAATCAGCAAACGTGTTCTGCATTTTTATTCTGCTGGGAGATATCTTCATATAATTGTCGTAGATTTAGGGACACTCTGAAAATCGTAATACAAAGGTAGGTGACTCTTCTACGAGTGGAGCTCCAGCGATTATTACTGTTCTTGAAATAATATCTACGCTTTATCAACAGTTTCGAGCTGTTACCGTACGGGACGCACGTAACACGTAGCAAAAACAAACTTAAAACTTTAGTAAAGAAATTCACTAAAGTTCTATGTAATTTCTTTACTAAAAGTTTGAAATTTTTAAACTTTTAGTAAAGAAATTTACACAATGTCAAAATATAGCATACTCAAAACGTTAGAACTATCGTGATATGTACAAATAACGTTACCTTTCGCTTTTCAGAAACAATCAAAAATTCCCTGATACATGTGCCCACATATCAAGTGACAGGATTAGCGTATAGATTCTTACCTTTAATGCTTTAAAACATTGATGCACAATCATCTTCAAGGAAATTCCCTTGGGCAACGATTCGCTTTTGCCAGCGCTCGTAAAGCTTCTGAAAGCGTTGCTGAAATCCATGTTTGCAACCCCTCGTAATGCCACCTGCGTTGCTGTTTTTACCTCATATGCTGACACAAAACGACATCCCTGCAGATTTTGTTTCATCAGTGGAAAGTGAAAAAAACAACAAGGGGCTAAATCGGGTGAATAGGAGGATGTGGAAATACGTTAGCACGATTTCTGGCTACATACTACATCACCAGTAGGGAACAATCTGCAGGCGTGTGGCTATAGAAAAGGTACTATTGTCCACGTCGCCACATCTACAGCCATTTAAGACGGATTGACTCTCGTAAGCGACGTAAAATGTCCAGATAACGTTTCCCTTTAACTGTTGTGCCCTCACGAATAAATTCGGAATGGACATTGCCTTGAGAATCAAAAAACACCTCGAGCCTGACTTTACCTTTACTGCGATCTTGCCTGAATATTTTGATCGCGGTGAAAACTGTGATTTCCATGTTGAAGACGCATGCTTTGGCTGAATATAAAACACGTATCACCACGTTTCATTACCTGT
Source organism: Macrothele yani (assembly GCA_039090855.1). NCBI lineage: Eukaryota > Metazoa > Arthropoda > Arachnida > Araneae > Macrothelidae > Macrothele > Macrothele yani. The sequence continues at coordinate 86,057,009 of CM076999.1, forward strand.
GATGATGGTATCCAAAAACGTAGGATCTATATGGGCTTTGTCGATTATTTCGCCCGATGTCCACATCCGTTCATCATTTTGTTCGGAGGTCAAAAGGCGAGGCACACACGCGGTGTATGGTAAGATTCCCCATCAAAATGCTCTGGCATGTCTAAACGGGCGAAACAATCACTGCAGAAAGATATAGTGAGCAGTTGATGAAACTGAACACCGCAATCGAGCAAAAACGCCCATGGACAACTAAAGGACGCCTGCCAGTCATCTTCTTACACGATAATGTCAGACCACATGTCGGTGCCACCACGAAACTAACCCTTGAACAGTTAAATGCGGAGATTTTACCGCACCCGTCTTACTCCCCGGACATTGCACCCATCTGTTTCAGTCTATGCAACATGCCCTAGCCCAAGAGTGGTTAACCACATTTCCAGATGTGGAAAATTTCGTCACTGCGTTCTTCAGCTCAACACCAAGTCAGGTAACAAATAAAAGCCCATGTGATACAAATCACAGGGGCTTTTATATGTTATCTGAAAAATGGGAAAAGGTCATTGATGCTAACAGCCAATATGTCGTCGAATAAATGTGTTCTGGTCTCCTTAAAACGGTGGAAACTTTTGCATATCCGTTATACATGTTAATTCTTAGTGTTGTTAGTCCCAACAACTTATAATGTGTACAATGTGCACGCTCAATGGGATATATAAACAGATTTGTATTGAAATACCAGGCACTACGAGTTTAATAAATAATCATTTTTAGTGTAAGTCCTCGCAACTCTTCTCATGAGTGAAAATATTCACTTCATATGAACGTTTGAAACGTGTGCGTAACATTTTACACACATCAACGGAATGCGAAGTAAATTTTTCAAAGATCTTTCCTTGTTTCAGACAAATGTTAACATCGAAAAAAAAAAAAAAACACTTTCTTGATTTTTTTGGCCGTTCCATCAGAGCATTTTGAAAGAATAAACATATGTATTTGTGGACCACATTTCATGCGATGGAAAGCATTTTTCTGAAGCTGATAAAAGATGTCACTTGGAGATTACTTCACACTGGGTGCATATCGATCTCTTTGCAATACGATGTTCATGTATAACGGAAACATTCGGATGAAATGGTTTAACATGCTTGTTTAAATTCCTTTTCTGCCCGATAAAAGCAGCACAAATGAAACATCTGAACCCGTTCGCAGTGTCCATTGTCTCCGACAAAAACATTAGTGCTCTGCTGCGTTTCATCATCACACATAACGTTCTCCATTTTTTCTCATGGCCAATGAGATAACGGAATGGGTTTTCCTGAGCTGCTTCCGTCTCGACATCTCACAGATAGGACGGGCCACTGCTGAAAGCGGGTGGTCCGTTTTAAACAAGGAAGGCAGGGCATTGTAATTACAAAAACGGAACATAAAAATATATTTATAATTGTTTTTTTTTACAAATTAGTAAACGCTTTCGTGTTGAGTTATTATTAGGGGAAAATTATTCTCGTTAGGAGATATAAACTAAATCAACAGCTGTTTCTACTGATTTTTTCAAATATTCATCATATTTTCCTGAAACATTTTTTCTTTACATTTACATTCATCGCAATAAACCTGTAGATGTAAGCGATTACGTTTTTACCCAAAAGGTTAGCTATATATCTGATAATGTGATATTCTTCGAAGAGCGTAAATAGGCCAACTCTCCTGCACCTGTTTAAGGACAGAAAGTTATTTTTATCTAATTTAACAAAAAAGTACAGGCTTTAGCTTTGGAAGCCAAACAAAGCCGATAGCTATTGATATTTGTGATGTTATAAAAAATGATTTCTTGAATAAAAATTTTTGATACCGGAAGCCACGGAAACGAAGTCGATATCGATGATTATGCCTGATATTATAAAAAAGTGCTGTGTTAAATAATGTTTTCCCGGGACTGTACCTAAAGAGCATTCATTTGATTTTGTGCCAGAATAGTTCATCGTGCAAAAAGATTTTTCATGAATGATGAACGCTGTACAGCTCATGCTCTTTCGGGCATTTGCGAAAAACACTGTAGCCTTGAAAAACGCTTTGGTCACAAACACGAGATCCCTGACACGAAATATACCGTCGAAAATCCGAACTATTTGGGACCACTTGTAATTCGGATTTTCGAAGCGTTCGGATTATCGAACATGTAAAACAATACAAATACGTTAACAATGGACATTTAGAGAAAAATATCTTCATAAAAAAAATTTACGACTCTTAATGCAGTTTACAGAAGATGCTAATAAATGGAGACAAAGGGTTAAGAAAAAAGATTACAAAGAAAGATACTCAAGAAAGTATACGCTAATGCTACAGTTCAGAAATTCTGTACATCGCAAATCTATATTGCATTTATGGAAGTGCAATTCCGCCTATGTTAATGTAAGATTACACGCATTTCGTTACCACTGTTTCGATTGTAATGATTTGTAAAGGATCGATAATGTATAAACTGTGGTTCGGTGATGCTTCCAAATTTTTGAACATGTAATTTTGTGGTGAGTCTCCATATTGTTTTAACCGTATAAAAAGCTAACCCACGTGGACCAAACGATAACAAAATTCAGCCCCAGTGTGCGGTCGCATTGGCCTAAAATTTTCTGCATTCCTAAAACTTGAAAGGTTGCATAGTGTACAGATTACACTAAACTGCTTGTTACTGCGGTAAAACAAACCTTTTTCCCGTCTCATCGCAACAGTATCTACAGTACTTGCCAGATAAGATAGCGGACAATTCAAGTAATTTATGATATGCTCCACGACAAAAGCATGAATGGGAAAGGATTAGTCCCACTGACACGTACATTTTATCATTTCAAACAACTTCCTTCAGAACATTTCAAAATATTTTAGTCCTTTCTGACAAATTAAGAAAGTGGATATTGAAAGTTTGAAGATGTGAATTCCTTTTTTGGTGTAAATATGACATAGATGGTAAGTTCGATAGTATCCGAAAAATTGAAAATTTCGTCGTCCTGGAGCGGTATCAAACCAGCTTCTCCCCTATAGCCCTCTAGTATGCTAACTACTACATCCCCCAGAACGACCATGTTTTACGTTTCCGATTAATTTGTAATTAACCGTCACAGATAATCTTAACCTCCAGATTCGCTAAACATGAATACTGGTTGTTTCGACTAGCGAATCCTGTGAGTGGTGTATTCTTTAGCATACTGAAGCGCTATTCGGTTGACGCAGGTTCGATTTCCGCTCCAGGACGATGAAATTTTTGGATGTTATCTGACTTACCGTCCATGTCATATTTACACCATATAACGGTCTCGTATTTTCAAAATTTGTATTGTGTGGTACAATCTCGTATTTCATTCATGGATATTGAAAGTTGGATTTTTAATAAACAACGTTACACATATATTTTTCGTACAATGCTAAGCCAAGTATATGTTTCTTATATCTAAAGAAACTGTAGAAGTGCACAAGGAGTAAGAGTAAAGCTTGGGAAAACTTTACACAACCAGACATCATGAAACATGTCCAGGGAAATCACAAAAGCAACACTACAAAAGGGTAGAGCTCGAAGGATAAGTCAAAAAAGATTTGCTATTGGTGTGCGGTCCAAATATTGTCAAAGATAGAGTGATGTACTTTGTGATCAAAATCATTTCCGTGTTCACAACAGTTTCCTCACATCATTTTTTTTTTCGTTTTCTTGTTTTGGTGTTTTTTTGGGCACATAAAGTTCCACGGAATTGTAGTATCATTTTGTAATTTAGCACCAAAATAATCACTTCTAGAAGCATACTTTTCTGTCTTAACTTCTTAAAAAATCAGAAGCCAATGTAAAGTTTATCCTTCAATAATTGTCAAAATTGAAATTATCTGAGATAGGATAAAAAATATTATTTTCACATTTATCCTTTTCTAATAAAGGCAAACAAACACAATTTATGCGCCGTTAAATATGTGATACTGAATAATCACAATAGAACCAATGTATTTTAATTAGAAAAGCCTTTCAGCACGATAAGATATATTTATTAATACAGTCTGTACTAAAAAATAGACATTTTTGAAGCACAACAACTTACAAGATCTTTCAAAGCACCAAGTGCTCCATCGTCAGGTATTTCAATATACATAAGCAAAACAACGGATAAAAGCAAGAAGCATTTTCAAATTACGCGAGCACGTGATAACAATAACGAGGTTTACATTAAATATAGTAGAAGTTTTGTCATGCGTTAAAGGGTTTCAACAAATGATACTATGAATTGCTATTACATATGCGAAGAAAATATATACACAGAGGATAGTTAATAAGTTGACATTAATCGTGAAACTGTAAGTGAATTATTAGGAGTTAAGTGTTGCTGGATAGGAGTATGCTGTTCTGGCCGCATTAACATGGCCCAAGGCATTGGAACAAAACGTGGAGTATCTTCATTACAGCAGTCAGAGCTGTGCGCTAATATACATAAACTTTCAGCGAATCGAAGAGATCGCTTTGTAAGATTTGATCTCAGCACACTGGCATTGGTCCAGTCTGGTCGGTAGATACCTCTATTAACTAATCGTGCAAGAGAGGTAGCATCAGAGTTATTAGTAATTAAGTACTTGTGCTCATATATTCTTGTTCGCAATGGGCGTGCAGTGGATCCTATATATGCAATTGCTGGATCTACTGGGTCAGCAGGAGTTAAGGGTATTTTGTAAACCCTATGTCTGTTCAGTGTGGAAACTTGGTCACGGTCTTTTTGCACGATGGCTTGAATACTTTTCGTACTTTCACCAAACGCAATGTGGTGTTTTTTGCATATGTTCTTTAGTATGGTAGTGACTTCAGGTATATAGTCCACAGTGCCAACATATTTTGTAATTCTGGTTTCCCTTTGTAATGTACTCTATAGCTCCTAGTTTTTGTTTTCTTGGGTGCGATGAATTATGCGGAATAATAGCAGATTTTGTTGCAGGCTTTCTGTACACTGAATAGGATAAACAATTGGTATCGGGGTGTCGTTTTAGTAATATGTCCAAGAATGGAAGAGTATTATCATTTTCATGATCAATGGTAAAATTTATGAAACTGTAATGTTTTGAGAGCTCTTTAGCAAACTCTTCAATTTTGTTTTTATGATGCGGACAGAAAACAAGTATGTCATCTACATATCTAATGTAGAGATCAGGCTTGAGTTGGAAATATTGTAAAAATGTCTATTTTTAGTACAGACTGTATTAATAAATATATCTTATCGTGCTGAAAGGCTTTTCTAATTAAAATATTGTTTAGCGCACGAAGAATCCTTATAAAAGAATCAATGTATATCCCAATAGATATATTAAATACAATGGCTACTGAAAACGCATTTTTCTTTATTTTCACAACCATATCTTCAGGTTTGGTGGTTTTCACTTTTTTTCTGGGAAAAAAAAATATATATATTTACACAATAATTACGTTTACAATACTATCAGATTCATGTTGTTCCAGTATTTCTGTTTGCTCTGCAAATAGCTAGTTTTAAAAGAAAGAACGCGTAACAGCAGTTTTTTTCAAAAAACAGAATTGTTCAAATGTGGTACTGGACACATGCATGTTGTACGAACAGATGTCTTAATGCCAAGAAAAGAGAGTTGTAAAAACCTTTGAGCTACACGACGTCTGTATTACAAATGAAATTTCCGCACCAACATTCGGACATTTAAGTTATAAAAACCGCTGGATTTCAAAACTATTGTAACTGCTAATGGTTTCGCGGAATCTAAGGCATTTTAGTAATCATTGAAAATGATGCATAAATGGAAGTTCATATTCCCTCGTTCTTTCAATTAGTACTCTCATTAGGCGGATATGATCTGCTGTATGAACTCCTGAATACAGTTTGTTCCCTTGGTTGAGAATGTCCAATATTACCTTCACGCAATGTGACAAAACGTTTGTGATGATTTTACCAATCTTACAGAAAACTTAAAATCCAAGGAGTTGTATACCTCGTTTTACATTAATTATTGTAGGGGGCAGGGAAACTGCTGTTATCAATGCAAACGCTGAATTTTTCCTCCACATATCACTAGTTTTTTAAAACTTCGAGAATATAGTTTCGGGTGTAAAGAAAACGAACACTTGTTTATTAATATTTCTACCTAAATTTTCTGCACGAGTGAAAACACATTAGAAAAGTGGCATCTTTAATTCTATAACAAACAGAGGCATTTGCTATGGGTTTCACTGGGGTGTATGTATTTCATTTCTTTTCAATTAATTCAACATTTGTGCTACGAAAATGCTGTGCCTTCGGAAGGAAAATTAGAAACGCGATGGTTTTTAAGTTACCAAAGACTGGGAGTAACAACTGTTACGAAATATTTACTATCGGAACTGAATTTTGAAAGACATTTTTAATAAATTCGGAAATTCAAACGGTTCGACCTATTTTATGAATAGAACTTCGAAAATATAATTATTTGAAATTTAGGATTAGCAAACACAACAAAAAGCTCAGAATAAAAGATCTTAACTCCATATTGCAAGAAATCACGAAATGTTTGTAGGATAGCTATATTCTGCTATATAAATATTATATGGGATGTAAGGTCAGGTGATGCGTAACATCACAGCCTCTCCTTGACAAATGTCAACCCCGCCTTCTCGTGGTGCATCCTGTTCCCACTAAAGGGGCTCTGACGACCGCCCATAGCGGTATAACTATACCATCGGGATTAGAGGAAATTCTATCCCACACTCACCAACCCGCTTGGCCAGCGTGGTGAGTTATGGCCAAACCCCTCCAAAATGACTCCACAACTTAAATCTTGGCCCTCAGTCTCCGGCAGCTGGAATGTACCTGGCCAAGGCAGCGGCCAGTGCGACATGAAGGCAGAGGGTGCTAAGAATCCCCGGAGGACCGGACTAGGCTGCCATCTGATGCTGACCTTGGCAACGTACAATGGACGCTCCCTATCTTCTGATTCAAGGCTTCTTGAATTGGAAGAGGAACTACAAAGGATCAAGTGGGACATCGTGGGGCTAAGTGAGGTAAGGAGAAAAGGAGAAGATCTCATCGAACTGAAAAGTGGACATCTCTTCTACTATCGTGGGACAGATACTGGCAGAACTAGTGGTGTTGGATTTATAATAAACAAGAAACTGAAGGATAAAGTGGTAGAAGTTGAAAGTTCCTCTGACAGAGCTGCACGACTCGTTATCCAACTCTCGAGAAGATACCAGGCTCAGATTATTCAAACTTATGCACCCACCACAAGTCATCCTGAAGAAGAAATTGAAGAATTTTATGAGGAAATTTGTCATCTAAATAATAAAGGTAAGCAGCACTTGAAAATAATTATGGGAGATTTCAATGCAAAAATAGGGCAACGGCAACAGAATGAAACTTCAGTAGGTAAATTCGGTCACGGCAACAGAAACCAGCGTGGAAATACTCTCGTTGAGTTTGCAGAGGCAGAAGGGTTTTTCATCTTGAACTCCTTCTTCAAGAAAAAGCCACACAGGAAATGGACATGGAGACATCCAAATGGGACGACAAGTGAAATTGATTTTATTATGTGTAACAAAAAATGCGTCATAGAAGACTGCAGTGTGCTAAACAAGTTCAACACAGGTAGTGACCATAGATTGGTGAGATGTAAGATGCACCTCAACACTAAACTTGAACGTGGCAAGCTCATAAGACAAACAAAATGTATTGACATAACCAACCTTAAAAAACACCATAATACCTTCAAGTTGGAACTGAAGAACAGGTTTTCTGCTTTAGAAGGCCTAACATCGGAAGAAGTGGACATCTCTGAAGTTAACAGAAAAGTAACCAAAGCTCTTATGGAAACAGCAACAAAATTAGCTGGGTCTAAGAACAAGTTGCATGTAAATAAATTATCAGGAAAAACGAAAATGTTGATGCAAAAAAGAAGAGAGATGAGGACAACTAAAGAAGATGTGACTTCCAAAGTGGAATATATAGAGCTATGCAAGACAGTACGAAAAAGTATCACTGAAGACGTAAGAAAATTCAACTGTGAACTAGTGAGGAAAGCAATTGAAAACAACCAAAGCCTAAAGATAGCAAAGGGACATCTCAGTAAAGGAAGAAAACAGATTATGGCACTGAGAAAAGAAGATGGTTCTGTAACAAGAAATAGAGGCGAAATTTTGACAAGAGTGAAAGATTTCTACTCCAAATTATATGAAAGGGATGATACATGTACTCCAGACACCATGAAAGATACCAGTACCAGAGTTCCTCCAGTCCTTCCAGCAGAAGTTGCACATGCAATCAAGAACATGAAGCGGGGAAAAGCTCCAGGAGAAGATGGAATTACTGTAGACATCATGCAAGAAGCAAGTGGAGAAATCGAAGCAGTACTCGCCCAAATTTTCACTCGATGCCTTAATGAAGGAAAGATTCCTGAGGATTGGAACACCGCTACAATGATCCTGCTACATAAGAAAGGTGACATTGAGGATCTCGGAAACTACAGACCTATCAGCCTCCTATCAGTAGTTTATAAAATCTTCACTAAAGTTCTTTCACACCGCTTGAAGGTGACACTGGACATGGCTCAACCGAGAGAACAAGCTGGATTCAGGAGTGGCTACAGCACAATAGATCATATCCACGTACTGAGAGAACTAATTGAAAGAGCGAGGGAATATGAACTTCCATTGTGCATGGCTTTTATCGATTATGAAAAAGCCTTTGATTCGGTGAAACCATCAGCAGTTACAATGGCTCTGAAAACCTGCGGTATTGAAGATGCATACATTAATATTATTAATAACATCTATGAAAATGCAAGTGCAAAGATTAGGCTGTTTGAAAATACAACACACATAAAAATTGGAAAAGGAGTGAGACAAGGTGACACCATATCTCCGAAGCTCTTTAATGCCACATTGGAGGGTGTTTTTCAGTCACTGAGCTGGGAAACCAAGGGGATAAAGATTAATGGAGATTATCTAACCCACCTTCGTTTTGCTGATGACGTAGTCATTTTTGCAACTACCCCATCAGAGCTACAGAGTATGATCCAGGAACTTGCTGACAAGAGTAAAGAAGTGGGATTAAAAATGAACTTTCAGAAGACAAAAGTGATGTTCAATGCTTTTACAAGAAATGAAGATTTATCGATTGATGGAGAAAAGCTGGAGATAACAGACACGTACGTTTATCTTGGACAGCAGATATCAAGTGAGGGTCACATTGGTGAAGAAATTAATCGGCGTACAAAACTTGCCTGGAGAGCTTTTGGAAGAAACAGCATAATTTTCAAGAGCAATATGCCATTATGTCTTAAAAGAAAAGTGTTTGATCAATGCATCCTTCCAGTGCTTACGTATGGTGCAGAGACGTGGACCTTAGCTAAAAGAGACATACAAAGGCTGCAGACAACTCAAAGGAGCATGGAGAGGTGCATGCTTGGTGTAACCAGGAGAGATAAGAAGAGGAACACGTGGATCCGAAAAATGACAAGAGTGGAAAACATCATGATCAGAGTTAAATCCCTGAAATGGCAATGGGCTGGACATACTGCCAGAAGGACAGACCATCGATGGACAGCCGAAATTTTAGATTGGATTCCAAGGGACAGGAAAAGACCCAGAAGAAGACCACATGGGAGATGGGTGGATGAAATTCGAAAGTATGCGGGAGTGACATGGAGGAGACTGGTACAAGACAGACCGTTGTGGAGGAAACTTGGGGAGACCTTCGTCCAGCAGTGGATTGATAATGGTTGACAATGATGATGATGATGAAATATTATATATGTATACTTACATCGAAAGCTGTGTGTACTTAGAAGTTTTTTATTCAAATCTTTGATATCTTATTAACACCGATAATTATAATCAAAATGGTTCTCAGTGGTTTTTTCGCTAGTTATGAATTTCATTGTGAGATTTTCCTTAAAATTGACAATCATGATTCTCGAACGCTGACTGTGTTTTATTTTATCGAAGTTAATTTTTTACATGTGCATAAAAAGCAGATTCTTGTAAATTTTGATGTTCATCTATGCAGGCGTGTGTACCTGTAGCTCTTTCTGAATTAGCAAATAATACTTTTAGTTCTTTTTTTGTAAAGATGTATATATATATGAAGGAATTAAGAAAGAATTTCTTGACCACATATTTAATAAACAATAAGTTGTTACGCCTTTCACTAGGCTTTAAGTTTAAAGTACTAATTCGTACATGTGAAAGAACTGCTGTTCATAGCTTTCCTTTACAAAATGAGAAAAATACCTCACTCTTCTTATCACATACAATATATTCCTAGAAATTTAAATATATTTGAATTCTTTATATACGATTGTACGATACCAACTGTTGCACCAAGACTAAATCAGGTAAAAAGCAAATTCGTAGTAACAGCGCTCTAAAACGTGATTACGGTTAGTTTATATTTCATTAGATAACAGATTACGTTTACCGCGGAAAACTGAAATACACGTCCCAATTTCGGAAAATGCATGCGCTCAGAATACAACAAAACCGGTGTTTGTAACAAAAAAAATAACACTCCAGCCGTACGTTTGGGAACTTGTTTTAATATTATATTGGTCAAATATGTTGAATTTAATTGATCACAGTGACATACTAGAGCCTTACAGAAACATAACCAGCGTTTGAGAAAATGAACTAAACACGATTTTGTTAATATATAAAAGATATAATTTACTGTAAGTAATTTATTATATGATTCATGAATTACAGAACAATACTTCAACGTTCACGAACACTAATCTATTGTCACAGCGATTTTGAAATGTGATTGACACGCACAATTAATAGATGCTGCTTTCAATAAAAATTATTTCAGTATTTTCAACAAGGCTCTGATATACGATATTTATAATTCTTGAGAATGCTGTACGCGTCAAAAAAGATTTACAATTATACACTTGCCGCAGAAAGAACAAGAAAAATGGCGTGCGTTCTTCCTCTCCCATATTTAAATATCAAATGTAAAATTAATTCTCACAGCATTTTATATTATAATAAGGATTTATTACGTTGCTAGGTATTCTATGAAAAAGAAATATCATATCCACGTTAGGTGCCAAAGACATATAATCTGTACATCATGAGTGAACTTTGCTTGATATTTAAGAAAAAGATGTAACTTTAGAACTGAATTATAATGAATATCTACCTATGCAGACCCAGCCCCGGTGTCGCAGTGGTCTAAGGGCTCTGTTTTGACCATTTGACCGAAATGTGTCCGGGCTCAGAAGCTGGTGAGGCACGGATGTTGTGTTGGTATTGCGGGACTGTCGCTCTCCCTTCTCTGGTACCGGCAACCGTAAATTAGGTACGTGCTACTTATTATAGCCCATTCAGTTGTTCACGGTGGTCTTTAAACACTTAAAAATATATTATAATTTCATTAATTGTTAGTGAATATCTTGCATGAATTCAAGAAATTGATGTTTGATTTGATTTGATTGGAGGTTTAACGACCACCGTGAGCAACTCAATGGGCTATAAGCAGTCGCCCGTCCCTAATTTAGGGTCACTGGTTCCAGGTAAGGGAGAGAGCCAGTGCCGTAAGACAAACACAACATCCATGCCTGACCGGGATTCGAACCCGGACCCCCGACGGACGAATGATCAGAGGCCAGCGCCTTAGACCACTGCGCCACCGGGGCGGCAAAGAAATTGATGTAGAGGAAGAACCCGTAAAAGTGCATGTGCATTATCATAAACTGTATTGCTACTACACAAATTTGGAAGTTGTAAATCCGTTTATTAGTGTAAATATGTCATAGATGTTGAGTCCCATAATATCCGAAAACCTGAATATTTCGTCGTCCTGCAGCGGGAATCAAACCCTCGTCTCCCGGGTAGAGCCCGAGTATGCTACCCACTACGCCACCCAGAACGACCAAGCTTCCCGTCTCCGATTAATTTGAAGACTACCATCACTTGATTCACTTGTCGAACAACCGGCTTCCATATATAGCGAACCTGGAGGATTAGAATGAATTCCCATGACTACCCGGTGTAACCCCGTATTTCATTCATTGTATAGTTAGCAGTCAGGCAATATTTTGAAAATGTAGAATGATAAAGTGATGCTTCATATTGAATAAGGGAAAATATTACTTCAAAGACAGGCAGGCTTTTTAAATGTTTAAAATTAGTGACATAAATATATATTACTGAATTCCCATTTCTTATTCTGTACTGCGTTTTCGAAAAAGAACAAGAAATCTGGTAATTCACAGAATACATGAGAAAAAAATTGCATTTCTCATTTCATTTATCAAAATTTCGAAATTATGGCAAATATTTATGCAAAAGAAGATTAAATCACTAAAAAATTCAAACGTCAGTAAATTGCTCTTTAGTCTTATCTTTTTCTTCTAGAAAACGCTTTTTCTTATTTACGGAATTCTTAATAAAACGCTTTTCACTAGACCTAATTACTTCAAAATTTTGGTAAGTTTGCTTTTAAATTTCACATCCGAATTCTGATCACGTAAAAAAGTCATGGATTCCACTGATACCTCTAATTGGTGCTTGCACAAACGGCAATTTGGATATGCAAATATCGAAGCAACTGTTCACTTAATTTTCATGCAATGATTCTAACACCTGGAAACATAATTTACCAACATGTCAAACAAAACACACCCATTTCTCTCGAATTTATTTTTTGTTTGATGTCCCAGCATTCCCAAGGAATACAATATTAATTAGATTTTAGTGAAACCTGTAAGTTATCATAAGTTTTTCTACAATTTCAGATAACCTGTAATTTGGATTATTAAGAACGAGTTTGTACACATGAAGGAAAGTTGAAATTTTCGAATGATGTATACATTTTATGTAATACATACTGCAATATCAGAATTTTCGACCGAAAGTGTTGCATACTTTTCAATTATTCAATTATTTAAAGGCTGAAAATGACGGCTGAGACTTGTGTCATTAGCACTATGCTTAACAGTGAATCCATCATACCGAGATGCTAAATGAATGGCATGCTGAAAAATTTGACGGAAATTTTAGGTGTTTAGGTTTTATGTGACATCATAGTAAGTAAGGATAATTACGCAGGGTACAATCATGAAGGGCTGAGGGTCAAAGTTTCCACAATGCAAATGGATATTCCATTTTATTCAGAAAATAATTTGGCACAGCATTATATCCAGTTCACCTAAAACAATTCATTGCGCTAAATCAGAGATAAATATCATGATTACCTCCATTTATTTCTTTTTCTTTTTTTATCATGAACGTGTTTGAACTCCCCATACCTACAGAATCATCACACCCGGGGACGCCGAGATTTTGCTGCAATTTTGTGAGCTAAGCGAATAAAACGCTTCCGAAGAGTGAGAAACAGGAGCTCAATTAAAAAAACACAGCTATTCTCATATCTTTGGTCGAGTTTTTCAGCCACAGTAATTTCGCATTGCACGTCTCGGGCTCCGGTGACTTTGTCTTAAACGGTGGGCTCCTTCCTAAAAGAAGGGTTAGCACTGGAACCAACTAAGTCTTTGAGATCAACAACTAATTGCGTTTCTCTCTGTTACTTCCTCTATCAGTAAAGGGGAAAAATGCAAATTAGAAGTGCTAGAATGTTGGTGTGTTATAATCGTTACATGTTTTAAATATCTATTTTGTAGTAGTACCTCACGTTTCCTTTATTGTTGTTGTTGGGATTATTCAAATAATCATAAAGAAAGCGTATTGTTTTTGAACTTCGTATTTTCTCAAATGAGAAGAATTTGGTCTCACATAAATCGCCGTGCAAAAGGCTGCTTTTCTAAAAGCATCATAGGCAAACATATAAAATCCCGTTTCATGAAGTACGAAATAACGATTCAGAAACCAACTAAGTGGAACTGAGAACCAGACGATGTCCTGCCGTGGATTCATAATTTTTATAAACTGTAGAGTAAACAGTATAAATTCCAACCAAATTCGTCGGAAAAACTGAAGTTCCTTAACACGGAATAAATTTCGGGAACTTACCATATTACAGGAATACTGTTTAGAACCGCACAAAACAATCCAGAAAATAATATTTGTGACAGTGCTTACTACTGTCTTTTGTGTATACTTGCTATGGTGTTCCAATATATAAGGAGAAGTATTGTTTGGCGCAAATTCATTGATTTTCTTTGAAGAATAATTCATTTCAAAAAGAAACTGAAAAACTCGTGCTGAAATGCTAAAACGTCTTATAAAAGGAGGTGATACACTCACACATAATGAATTCTCGCATCTAGAAGAAACTATACTCAACCCACGGAACTTTGCAAATAGATTAGAGTGCCTGCTGGTATACAAATGATCAACGTTTGATGCGAGTGCGCATGACCGCACACCCTGTGGGGACGCGCCAAACACGAACCGGCAGCCTTATAAACCAGCGTGTAGTCGATGCCCCATGAAAGTGAAAAGCACCGGCCGACGCAAGCAAGACTACAGAGTTAAAGATATGCCGGGTAGACGTCGGAGACGTCCATTTATGCAACTTACGGACTTTGAGAGAGTCCTGATCATCGGGCGGATCCGGGTGGTCTGCGCGCTGTAAAGTCCGCCACGTGGATTGTTCTGACCATACCGCCCGCCTGTGTAAGGAACAATGGACACATGACCACACTAGCAAAGGGCGGAGCGGCTCTGGACGGCCCAAGAAGACGAGTGGTAAAGAGGATCGACGGATCGTTGTTCAGGTACGAATTCATCCCACCAGGACCCGGTTCACTATACAGGTAGATATAACGGCTCCTGTTTGCCCACGGACCATTTCCCGATGCCTCGCGGATGCGATTACAGCACCCTTACGTGTTCTGCCATTAACACCGGAACATCGTCGGCTCCGTTTGAAGTGGTGCCAGGCCAGAGCAATGTGGAACGCCACAGACTGGGGACGTGTGGTGTTTAGCGATGAGTGCCGTTTCGTTTTGGCAACAGATGATCATCGTGTCTGTGTGTGGAGGTTCCCGGGCCAAGGGCACAATCCCAACCTCACGATCGACTGCCACGCCTCTTCCACTGCAGGCATTATGTTATGGTCTGGGGAGCCATAGCCTACCATAGCAGATCATCTCTAGTAGTGGTACGTAGATCATTGACGTGCCAGAGGTACGTGGATGAAATCCTACCGTCCCACGTGCTCCCATTCCTCGCCGGGACTGCAGGTGTTCTATACCCGCAGTATAATGCCCACTCGCACAAGGCTCGGGTTTTCCAGGACTGCCTATGTCATCTCCAGACACTTCCATGGGCTGCCTGCTCGCCGGACATGCCTCAATCGAGCATGTGTGGGACCAGTTGATACGCCGCCTACCGCCGTGCCACACTATCCAGGATTTGGAACACACTGTCCAACACGCGTCAGCCAGTTTGCCTCCGGATAACATCAGGCGTTTGTTCGCCTCTATGCCAAACAGGATTGCAAAATGTATCGCCGTGAGAGGCGGTGCGATGCGCTATTAAAGATGACCTGACTGCGTGCCATATATCCCTTTGTAAATGTTCTGCAGCTCTGCTTTTGCCAACATGTTTATCATTCGTCTGCGTCATTACGTCCGTAAAATTTCAGTTCAATCTGATGCTTACTTCTTGGTGCGAAAATTCCATTGTTCGTGAGTGTACATTTAAAATCGGAATAATTTGATAACTGGTATGGAACTATGTGTTCTTTAACGAAACACTAAAAATCGAAATTTATTCATACTGACTTTTCAAGGGATGATCGAAAATTTTCGCACAACAGTTTTTTTCTCCTTGCAGGTTGCAATTAGCAGATTGCAGTTTGGTGGACAACGAATTTGAATAACACGCTACAGACTGGTTTAGCTGTATCAGGTGTCGCCGTGGTGGAAGACTGTGTAAACGACGCACAAAGATACCGTGTTTGTAAGGGTCATCTGCAAATGACGAGCAACGCGGTGTAGTCCGATTTTTGTACGCTAAACGGAAAACACCGACGGAAATTCACGAAGAAATGGTCGAAGTGTATGTTGGTGATATCATGGCTAGCAGAAACATCTCTAGATTGTGCAGTTTTTTTGCAGAGTGCAGTGGCAGCTTACTTATTATCCACGTTCCTTTCGAGCTGTAAGAGCGGCATCACCTGCCACAGTGGGATGTATTGAACGGGCTGTCCTTACGGACCGGTTGATCCATCTGCACACATTGGCACGGAAGTTCAACATTTTGTACGTTGTGCATAAGATATTGTGCATGACAAATTGCAGTTTCGCAAAAGATGAGTGCGCGATGGGTGCCCAAGAATGTGACAGACGACCAGAAGGGACGGAGAATTGACAGACGACTAGAAGGGATGGAGAATATGCCCTCGTTGGACCACTTGATGCCTTACGCAAAAGGACATGAATTTCTGGGAGGTGTAACGACGAGTTTGAGTCCTGAGCGTACCACTACACTTCCGCAAAAAAAGAAGGTGAGTATGGTGTGGAAACATTCCGTCTACCCACCACCAGAAAAAAAATTCTGAGTAACCGAATCTGCACAAAATGTTCTCATGACGATCTTCTCAGACATGCATGGCATTCTTCTGGTAGAGTTTCACGCACGGGGGACCGTTTTGAATGCCAAAATTTACGCTAACACACTGACAAAGTTGAGTTGTACCCTTCGTAACAAAAGATTCTCCCGAGAGGATGCAAATGTCAGACTGTCTCATGAAAACAATCGTGCTCATGTTGAACAAAAGGTTTGTGGGCAAATTGCGCAGTTTGGCTTGGAGACGCTCTAGCACCCATCGTATATTGCGGACCTGACTCCCTCTGACTTTCGTCTGTTTGGTCCCTAAAATGTTTTCCTGGGCGGCGAACCCTACGGAGCTGATGACGAAGTCAAATTGGTTGTTCGCAAGTGATTTTATGCCCAGAAAACGGACTTTTATAAACAAATTATACTGAAGCAGGCACCACGCTGGGATCAATGTCTCGATCGTCTCCGTCCTTATGTTGAAAAATAGCTAAATATGCAGTTTCACTATGTATATATTTTGTCTTGCGTCTGTCTTAAATTTTTTCCTAAAAGAAATAGTGTATCTTAATTTTCGATCTACCCTCGTATTATTAATAATAATTACACTTCAATCTCAGAGGGTAACTTTTATTTTCCTTTTATTTCAGAGAGCCCCTAATAAATCCAGCGATATTATTCTGATATTGATTTTTTTTTTTTGACGTGAATCTTCAAACCTTGCATTTAAAAGAATCTAAAATTATCGCAACAACTTTTCACTGTGTAGTCTGATCTCAAAAAAAAAAAAAAATAAATAAATAAATAAGCAGTCGGAAAATCCATGTAAACATTAAAATTATACATAATTACGCTTTACTTACTCCAATTTTCCTATTCCGATCATAGGTAACAGATAGTAGTAGTTAGTGTCAAAGACCTCACATTCCATGCCCATAGAAATAATGTTAAGAAATATCAACTGATACCCAAGCATTAAAATACCTTGCAGCGTTATTAATGGGTTAATGGGTTCTATGCATTGTACACTATTATCCGTCATATTGTAAAAGCACTTTGGCTTGCACCCAAATTTAAAACCTGTAATTATCAGGGAAAAATTTCAGATTCCTTTGATGTGTACGTTTTGCATAATGAATTACAGTTAAAAAAATTTTAAGGAACTCAATTCTTTCTTTGCAGAACGTTGCACGGATGAGCGTCTTCAAATCTTACAGCACAGCACAAACACAAAACATTACTTGGGCGGAAAGGCAGAATGCGACCTTACCAATCCTAATTATGAACTCCATGTGCTGTGAAGGAGGCAACCTGTTTGTATGAGAAAAGGAAATAACATCTACATGTACGAGGGTATGGACTAAAGATGTCATCACATTGCAATTGAGTGCAGATGCATTTCTGTGAAGGTACTAAGTCATATTTTAATTTGTGGTCGTCCCCTGATAATACTGGACGTATTTCCTACAGTACAGTTAAAAATAAAATTTGCAGCCCGGCAACTTAGTTGCCCGGGATTTTTTGATATGCAGTTTAAAATAGCTTTCACTTTATTTTCTTGAAAATTTCTTTCAAAAAAATAAAATATTTTTTTTTGAAAGTCTAACTTGGCATTTTTTTAAATTAATGTTTCACCTTTTGAAAGGTCGCAATTAGAAAGCGTGTTTTGGGAAATGTAGAGAATACGCAATGTTCTTACAAATATTTTAATACTTAAGTTACCAAAACAGAAGTTCCTGTTGGTAATCAAATGTCATTTTTTCTTTCTTGAAACATCAATAAGAAAAAAATGGGTTTTGCTACAGTTTTCAATATGGTTGAAAATAATAATAAAAATAAATCCTGGGAATTCATACATTGTTTGAAAACGAAAGTATACCGAATTTTGTTTTCATGTAAACGATATTTATCGACGATAGAATTTTTTCAATCGAGTTTACAGAAGTTCAGAATTTGCTGCAAATAGATCAGACGAAGTAATTAATCCTTTCGGTTCCCTGGTGGTCAAACCATTGTGTACCAAAAATTAGAAAGTACATGCTAATTATTTCCGATAATGTTTTGCATCCTGTGCAAGAATAAATTTTCAAATCGAAGTTTTTTAGAATCAGAGATATCGAAAACATGCCATTTCCTGTTACGCCCTACTGGAGAATCTATGGATTTGTCAAAACGTAACTCTACATATAATAGTTATCGCTAGAAATAGCATCGAAATGTAGAAGAATTTTCTCAAACTGGTACTTAGAATCACATATATGGTATAAAATTACTTTAAACTCGATATCATCTGCCTTTACGCCCTCTATCGTCGAATTGTGCAGCGAGAAAAAGCTGGAATAGAAGAATCATCATTAGCACATTTCAAACTTCCTAAATACGATTTTTTTAAATCAAACTAATAGTTGCAGAGATACGATGTAAGGTTTATGTCAAAAGAAGTATTCAAATCTCCAGAGGAGGCATTTAAAGTGACTCACAAAGATGCCACCCGTCACGTCTTTGAAGAGTAGCAGCGACATTTGAACCGGTGCAATGCCTTCGGAGATTACTTTGAAAAGAAACACAGCCATATGTACTTCAGGTTCATACATACATGTGCAAAGGTTACACTACACTGCTGGACAATTGCTAAGGACGGATCATAAACGGCTACATAGCGCATAAAAAAGTAAGTGTTGTTGGATGCCAAGTGAAATAAAATAATGTCAGAATGCCAGGACATTACAAGAAAGACACTTTATTGTGCTCTGAAATCCATAAGGCTTTGGAACGTGTTTGTCAAGGGACAAACAGGCCATTTTGTGCAGAATACGTAAACGTGAAAAAAATGCAATTATGATCCGCAGGCGTTCCGGCGTAAGATGTCAATACGGGATATGGCCACTATGGAGGGTGATGCAAGATTCCACACGTCGTGTCATGCTTTGCACAACATTATTAAGCAGCTGTTGGGGTAATTTATCCCATTCCTCTGTCAGTGCACGGATGAGGGTGTCCTTGTTTATTGGAGGGCATTGGCGACCAGCAAGACTCCTCCCCAAAGCATCCCACACATTTTCAATGGGATTCAGATCTGAAGAACGTGCTGGCCATACGAGGCGTTGAATATCCTCTCTCTCAAGACACTCCTAGACAGCGACTGTTCGATGACATGTTGCGTTGTTGTCCATGAAAATGAATCTATCACCGACAGCACCACGGAACATGTGAACATGAGGTAGCAGAACATCATTAATGTATCGTTGGCCAGTCATAGTCCCAGTTGGAAGCACATAGACGGACGTACGGCCATTGATCATGATGCCAGCCCATACCATGACACTACATGTCGGATATCGGTCCCTTTCCTGTATGTTTGCTGGACAATATGCAGTACCACTATCACGCCAGATCAGTTGTCGTCGACAATCAGACGATAGACTGTATCTACTCTCATCTGAGAAGAGGACAGCAGACCAGTCGTTATCAGTCCAATTGCGATGTTGATGGCACTATTGCAAACAGGCGGTACGGTGACGTCTGGACAATGGGATGCACACAACAGGACGGCGGGCGTATAGTCCTCCTCCATGCAAACGTCTGGCGACAGTTTTTCGGGAGATCCGCTTGCCAGTAGCAGCCATAAACTGATTTGCTACCTCACTAGCTGTGCTGCGCCGGTGTCTTTTTGTTGATAGCACTGTGTACCGATCTTCTGCAGGTGTCGTACTGTGAACACGACCTCCCCCGTGACGTTTGCTACACTCTCCATTTGTTTGAAATGATTTCCAAAGCCTTGAAACAACACTGTGGCTGACGTCGAACTCCCTGGCAACATCTGTTATTTTTCGCCCTTCTTCAATCTTGCCAATAATACAGCCACGCGTAAAATCATCTAGGTGATGTCGGGAAGACATACTGAAAATTGCAAGTTCGTCAATTGATTATTTCCCTTTCAACTTTGCGTTTGAACAACAACGGTCAATACGCGTCAAATCTTTTATATGTCTTATCAGCGCTATGACGTCACGAACAAGTTCGGCAATCCAAAATTTGCATACGCACAACACGTCTTACTGTATCCCGCACTTATGCTAATTTCCACATTTTCCTGCTTTCCATTTTATAGTTGCTATCGTTGCTATTGTCATCCGTCCTTAGCAATTGTCCGGCAGTGTATAATTAAAGAACCATAAATATCATTTATGATACCTCAATGTCTTGCATAATATGAAGTGAACAGGATATCTGGAAACCTTCAATTATCTGTCTTGCTTAGAAGTTTCATTGAAGTCTCTTGATATATATCAGATTGTGAGCGGCTAAACACGTGGGAAGGAAGAAGCTCAGTGAATGAAAAAAAATATAATAAGGGAAAATATAAAATATATCATGCACATGAAAGAATCATTTCCACTAAAGACTTTCGGCTACAATTACAATGGTTCAACAGTGTGAAATTAGTACTCGCTGTAATTACTCTGAAAAACTTTTTACTGGAACATTGGGTGTGCTTTGTGCAGAAACATTCGGAATGAAATAAGTTTCCCTAAATGAAAAAAAAGATTCTTGTTCTTATTCTTACTGTTCTATTGTATTATTAAACATATAATATAGTAGTTTCATTTTGGTAAAAAAATGTGAAAACTGATATTTCAAAGAATATCATTTACGAAATTTTCTCTTATGGACTTCATTTATTTACAATTACATATTATTACAGCATGCCTCCGACAAAAACGTCTTCAAAATAATTTCAAACACATCATATTCTAAAGAGAAATTCATTTTTCAAATCCAATTGTTCTCAGTCATGGAGACTTTTCTAACGAGTTTGGATCAAGTAAATTCATTTGTGCTTCCTAAAGTAAATATTTTAAGTGAGCGGACAAATAGTACGATCTTACGCCGTGCCAAGAAATTATTGTAATGTGTATGATATCATTAATATTAACACACTTTCATCAAGAGGAACACTAATAACGTGATATTAAAGCACGAATGTTTGTACGATATTTGGATACTATAAATCTGTTATAGAATATGCATGTTAAAATTAGGGGTAGTAGAGAAATGTGAAATGCATAATCTTCGATCAATGTGTGGCCGAACTGAATCAATTTTGCACGAAGAAAGTTTTCATTAAAGCGGGTAAGAGACGCTCCCAATGAGATTTTAACCAATGCATGTTTCATTAACAATAATTAAATTTATTCTAAAGCCGTGAGTTTCACTTGGATTCGAATTCATTTAGAAGTTTCGTACGACATGTTTGGAGAAAATGTTGTTTTATATGAGGAATTCTTGTTAACGCCCAGCCCCTATTGCTCTTCAAGTGTTTTTAACGAAACATTTAAAGATTGAAAGAAAATCTTACAACTTCATATGATTTTCCAAAAACCGATTTAAACATTTCGCTGTATTCGTTAAAAAAATAGCACAATGTTTGTTATTAGTGAAAGACATTAAATTTACATTTGATTTCGAAAACTCCTTATCTTGAAGTGCGTGAGCATGCATTAGAAAGACGCCTTTTACAAGGATTTTAAAAGAACATGGAATTAATTTTGGTGCCTAAATCAGCTACTTACAAATTCGCCAAAATATTTACGCCAACTGTTACAACACATAAATCACATCTGCGAACTCCAGAACTCTCATATATAAGTGCGGACGCATTCAGGAGTCTTCAAACATTTTTCATGCCTTTCCTTTTTTTGTACAAAATGTGTTTTGTGCTTCAATTATGTAACATTCTACAGGCACAAATAGCTGCAAAATGCAAAATATTAATTCCTGCACTGAATACATAAGTACACTAATAATATTTCAATAAATAACTACATATTAGGATATTGTTGCTAATTAAATAATAATTCCCATGAAGTGCATAATACCCCCGTCGCGGTTGGAGCAGCTTTGTTTGCAGTTTCAACCAAAGGTTATTCATGTGAAAAGAGTTATATCCTCAGTGGTGTTCTTGGCTGGCTACACTTTCAAAACTGACCCGCTATCTGCGATTTATAGTGACTACAAATCGGATGCTAGATGGTTGCATGTCACTTCTTTCGTCGGCACCCGCTTTCTAACTCAGAACCTGTTAAATCCGGTGTGTGTTTGAACATTTGTTTTGCAGCGGGAGCTTGTGTGTTCCTTTTAGTTTCGAACGCCTTTCCCACAGTTCACATTATCGAATAGATGGCAGCAAGCTACTCATGACAGATTCGTGTGCCGCCTAAAGTAATATGTATTAAGCTTAGGAATTCAAATCTAATAGTCGATCACTCTCTTAATTAGATAGATCCATTTACACAGAGCTCACACTCAAGGTGTCGAAATCTAATGGCTTCATCTCAGACGCAATGTAATAGAGAGAGATCAAAATATCAATTTGGTAGACTTGTTCTGGCATATTTGTTTCTACTGAATTGTCGTCCAGACTCAAAACACTGTGCAGAGGTGTTCATTCCCATCATCAGACAGTTGTTATCTGGCACGTAGTCAATTGATTTTAAAATCACGTAATCAACAGCTTTATTCTGCCTGTAAGGTACCTTCCCACACATCAGGAAAACATTTTTTCGGGCATAATAGACGTTTTGGAGTTGGGACACAATTACAATTCACAGAGGTCCTTTTCAGGGATCGATATCATAGTGATGATCAGCATAATTGCACAACTGACGGGCTGTATCTTTCACAGTGGCTGATAAATGGCTTCAATTCGGTGCTGACTCCTGAAACGCAGAGAGCTGGCCAGTGTTGGAAGAATAACTTCCCTAATTTCCTTCCATTGCTTCGTGCCGTGAGATCGCAACCCATCTGAGGCTTTAACAAGAGAACACTGCTCTAAAACCAAAGTAATATCCTTATTTTAAAAAGTAAAGATATGTACATTATTTCAATCAAACATAAACCTAAACACTACTGAACGAAAGTTATAAACATCAATTACATTCTTTGTTCTTATATTCAGTTATTTTAATTATATTTATTTATTCATTAAACTTTATAATGAAGACCAAGCAAAGAAAGAACGAGCGGTATTCGCTAATGCTGTTCTTTCTACGAAAATGTGAAATCAGAAGCTCCTAAACACAAGCAAATTTTGAAAGTCAGTTAACTGAATATTAAAGTTCATTTTAGCAAACGAAGGTTCATTGACTTCTCCGAAGTCAGTTATAATTCTACCAGCACGTAGGAGTTACTTTTTTGTTTCTCTTTTTTTTCCGTTTCGTTGAGAAATTGTCTGCACCTCTTAAGCTCACACGATATCTGACCATGAGAAGTCTCACCAAGTAGAATGCCTGTATATCAAACAATGTGTAAAGTTTTTCTTATTTTTCGTTAAAACAAAACTTGAGGTTGCTTTGGAAATTTATCGTCTTTATGAGTTTGTCTTCCTGCACAGTTTTTCTTTGTTGGTTAAATTTAATCCTCAACAGAGCTTGCAAAAACGTATTGTTACAAAGGATCACCAAACAATATTCGCTACCGTTGCTAAAGTTGGAAAAAATGATATAAAAATTTATACCTAATTAATTTTTAAATTCCTTTCAGTTTTAATGTTTGAATCTCAGTTCGCTGCTATCGCCACATGCGAGCAGCTTGGTTTGAAAAAATGTTACCGCATGGTAGTCTGCTACAAACTTCCAAGAAATCCTCAAGGTTACTGCACATTTCTGTAGCATAAGAACATTTCACTTTAGGAAGATATTTGGCCTCCAGCGGCAGCAATTTTGATTACGTTAAACGGGAAATAATTTGCAAACGTGGAATTTTTAAAGGATGATCTATCCATTGCAAGGGCTTCTACGTTGTTGTAGTGTATTTGTGCACCACTTATGCGTACAGCCATCTCCCTCAATGTCGAAGAGCAAAAGAAATAGTTCCTCATAATCTACTTGCGAATAATTTAACAAACCAAAATAATATTAAATCAGTGATAATACGAATTTTTTTATGAAGAAAACTTCAGAAGATGCTCTGGTATATGAATACGGAATCATTAACAAACTAAACATTTCAATAAATTGTACACATGTGTCCATTCTTTTTGATCGGGTGCTGGTTTTCATTTTACCCACTTCCCTTCATCTCTCGGCAGGGGCAAATTTCTGTGTAGACGACTGGCACACAACACTAATTTTGCAAAGAATGGAACAACTACGCACATCAATAGTGATCTGTTATTAATTAAGAACATTTAGAAGTCATTTTACCCACTCTCCTCAAAGAGATGTAATTTCTGCTTTTTGCATACGCATAAATCCGTTCTATTATCATTATTCGATAATTTTCCTTTTTAAAATAATTTCCCAAATTGCTTCTTTCAAAAATTCTAGTCATTACAGTGTTCCACTGAAAGAAAGGACAATGTGCTTGTCGTCAAAGGTGAACCAACTCTTTATAGAGTTTTCCAGAAATGCAGTATCGTATAAACAGCACTGGTGTCCGGAGACTTTCCGCGACGTGCATCTTTATATATCTTGTTGACCATAACCAAATCGCATTTAGTGTCAGCTGCGGTAACCTTTTGCCGTCGAAAGAAGTTCAGCAGGACGCCGACATGAACATATCTTTATTTTTATTATTTATTATATTTTTGTGAAATGTACAGGGTGGTCTAAAAGTCTTCTACGGGATTCGATTGACAACTGTACAAAAACGAACAGACCTACAGCAATGCGGTTTGCAGCATTTGAGAGTAGATATTCGAGTTTAATGATCTTTCCTTAGTACATCTCTACATGTGCGTTAGGGTGGAGGGAAAATACTTTTTTTTAATTTGAAACGTCACCATGTGCAATAGTTGCGATGTTATTACTGAAATGAACCCCGAAATATGGATGACATTATTCAATATCTTAGGCTTCCCCAAGAACCTCGCAGTTTGAAATTTATAGGGGAAAATGCTTTAAAAACTCCCGCTTTCTCCATTTTGTAAATACAAAAAAAATACTGTGTCAGCATGTTATTTAATATCACATTTGAGTGTATATACAAGGGTAAAAATTCAGCAGACGTAAGTTAATTTCGTAGGCTTCCCCAAAGAGCTCAACGTTTGTCATATTTCTCTGAAAATGCATGCATTATGTAAATAAGATAGACACCAGCCTTACCTAGTAGCATAACTTGAGAAGTGAGTTTATTTCCCTTGAAAAACAGACTTTTTTTCAAAACTTGGAATCAGCTTCCTAACTAAAATACTTGCTCTGATGAATCCATCTCTTGCAAGAAGGCCGCACACATGAGCAGAAGAATCTGGTACAATCTCAACCATCCTCTCTACTGCATGAGAAAGGCAGAGTATTTTTGTAAATTCGCGGCAAGAACTTGGATATTTATCCGACTTTAGTAATTCCATAAATTCATCGTCTTTCCATTTCCGTGTGATGGAAGGCTCAGTCACAATACACTCTTGCCAGTCGAATAGTTCGATGTAATCATTGTCCTAGAAATTCAGCTGAGGAATCCGAAACTTCCTAATGATATTTGTTGGCTCGGAAGATTTCCTGGCCTTCATGATGAGTCGAACAGCAAGCTCACGGGCATATCTTCTGTCGTCAAACAACATTGCAGCGAGAAATTTTTCTCCATGTGCAAAATACGCGTTCTCTTGGCCAGCTCTTTTTACAATATCCTTTAAATTACCTGGAAGATACTGAAAACGAGATATAAAAAGCTGCAAATTTCTGGGACCATCTTTACAGGCACCGTTACATTTGATCGTGAACCACGATGTTGCATATACTTTCATTACGAAGTAGGCTAATGAGACAAGTTGTGGTGTATGATCACTAATTTCAACATACAGATATACAAACGCAGAATGCGATTTGCGAGAGTCAGGCAACGGGAATGTGCAAGTGTTCCAGATCCCGATTTGCCAGATCTTCTGAGCAATCACCTGCAAAGACTGCATTACAAATTTCCCACAAATAAAGTAGTAGATCCGAGCTAAGATCTCCAAAGTTAATGTCGGATTGAAACTAAAATTCAATTTTCTGGAAATTAACAATAGGAAGGTTTGCCCATGCCATCAGGCGCTTTCCAATAAATCCACTAATTCCTTTTGGACCTGATGATTTCCCGTCGAATGCTTCAGTGAGGTGGCGTAAAGTCAATTCATTAAAATGAAGTTGACATATAATCCAGTGCACGGGAGAATTGAGATTCTCTTCAAGGCCCCTAATTATACCTGCATTTTTGCCGGTATTAGTCACTTTCCGGCCACTTCCAATAAAGACTAACTCCGACAAGTCAAAGGCCTTCTGGTTCAATAAGCTGAAGATGCCATCGGAAATTTCCTTTGCACTTTTGCTCTTCGGTGCAAAATATCCCAAATAGACCGAACCCGGTTCTTCAACAAGTGTAAGCTCCTCCCATTCCTTTCGCTTGTTCCAGTTGCCATCATCTGTCTGTGTATTCGTAAGAGTTTCATCCCGTCTTCCCTCCAAAAATAGAACTATAATCTTGTGACCAGTCAAGTTTACCTCATCTTGAATTATTTGACGGATCATTTTCTTTTCTCGTCCTACTATATGCCGGTCAATAACAGGTGCATTACATTCTTTCGGCTGAACCTGTTCACTTACATCATGAAGCAACGCCGACGCAAGATCAGCTGCCGCTCGATCGCTGATGCCTTGCCCATCGCTCTTTCTAAAAACGCAGACAGTGTCATTTGACGCCTAGGTTTTGAAGAGCGACGTGGAGTGAAATCATAATCTTTCTCCGATGCCAACAAATGACTAGGACCCAGCTCGTCTGGTTTTGCTGCAGAATTAGTATTTGTATCATCTTCTGAATTATTATCCTTGACTCGTAGGGCCTATTTCATTGATGCAGATTTCTGTAATTTCCTACGGACATGCTCTTCCCTATCACTCTTTCGAGCCGATCTTTTTCTTCAGTAAGTTTTTTAGGTACTTTTTGCGTCAAGCCCACTTGCTATCATTCTTCTGTTTGTTCTCTGGTCAATTAGAAAGTCTCGCTCTTTTACGGGTATCTTTTTCACAGAGCTGCATTTGCAGGTTCTAAAACATTTGCACTTGCGCGAGCATGTGTCAAAGATACGTTGCGATTCTGCACGAAAATGTTCAGCTTTCTTCCGGTAGGTTTCATCCATTCTTGCAGCATGTTTTCTAAGCTTTTGATTTCAGTGTTGTATGCTGCAAAACGCTTTACAACTGATTTGTGGAGTGATGTCGGAAGAAACGCTTTCTTCCATATATTCAGCACTTTGTCCGCGACAATACTTGCTATTTCTGCTGCAGCAGGCTCATAATTTGCATCTTCCTGCCTAAGAGTATTCCTCACAAGGTGGTGTTGTGTATTTCATCTTCGTACGCATGCCGTACATTTTCACGCATCTTCTTATAACTCCCGAGGATAAAGAAATCAGCTTTAATTCTTGTTTCAGCCATCTTAAGTAGTTGAACGGCAAAACGAAAATGCCGCCACCTCCAATCACCGTCACTAGGAGTGAAATAAACTGTTGCATCATTATGACGCATGATGATGCGTCATAATGATGCAACAGTTCCCTCCCGAAAGGATCTGTGATGGATCTACTGTGATGAGATGACGCAGAGAGTTCGGAAAGAGAGCTGCTATGAGGTGAGGTCAGGTGAAGAAAGTTACAAAAACAAAGGAGAGCGCAAGGCCGCAAGCTGTGCTTCGGAAAATCAACGCGAGGTTTCTAGAAAGTATGAGAGTGGTAATTTTTAATTTTAAACCCAAATTGGTAACTGTAAGGCTGCTGTTGAACAACATGATGAATTGCCATGCTTTTTATCACGCCTTTTTTGGCAACAAATTACATACTTTAAGGGATCTGGCGAAAAATAAGAAATTAACTCACGTCTGCTGAATTTTTAGCCGTGTTTGTACACTCAAAGGTTATATTAAATAACATGGTGTCACAGGAATTTTTGTTATTTACAAAATGGAGAAAGCGGAAGTTTTTAAAGCATTTTAAAAACTTCCGCTTTCTCCTTTCTCTTTCTATATATGAAAGTCCACATAAAGTTTATGTGGACTTTCATATATAGGACAGACCCGCAGGGCTTTAAGTTTCCGTGTGAAGGAGCACAAAACTTACGTACGGAACTATGAACTGAAGAAGTCATCAATAGCCCAACATTGTCACGAAAATAACCATAAATGTTTGTTTGGAAACGCTATTCTTATTGACAAACCTGATTCGACTAACAAGCTTAATGTATTAGAAGCCTTCCACATATACCGGAATTCTTCACGACTTGTCAATGACATGACGTCTACGCCATTTCTTTCAAGCGCGTGGAAACAACTCACCAAACACCGTGACCGTCAGAACTCTGATGATGTCACAATGATTTAAATGTTTACGCTCCATTCGTCCTGATGATGCCGAGCCAGACGCTCTGCGAAACTATAGTCGATGTTAATAAAACATTTAATTGTGAAAAAACGTTGATAATTTATTCTAAATGAACATCACAAGTGTGTAGTCTTGAATTATATATAATATTCTAGGTGTCAACCGGGCCTGTGACTACATTTGGTGCGTAAGTATATTGATACAACTTGTATCGGGAGCCGCAATATAACATCTTGCCTTGCTTCCGTCTTGTAGGACTCATCTAATACCGATATAGACTTTGTTTCAGGAACTTTAAAACCTAGTTCCTATCTTGATCATGACGAAATCTCTATCAGCAACAATCAACCGTTTTTCGAAGATGAGGATAAAGAAGTTCAAATTACTGAACCACTTAAACTTCTTACTTCGATGCAAGAGATGCCATATATTGCCAAATTTTATTTCCGTGAAATGCAACTTGGGACCTTCCCGTAACATCAACAAAGCGATCTCTAATGCTTCGTTTGCACAATTAAGAGCTATAATTAAAGATACTAGGAAGGATATTGCAAACGTTGAGATTGAACTCTATGACCTGCACCTATTGCTGGCTAAAAAGTTACCAGAATTTTCGGACCTGGACCGCAAAACTTGGTCTAGGAGTTCCAATATGTCGTCTACTCATAAAATGACACTAGAACGAAAATTTGAAAAACTATCGAATAATAGCAACAATAAAGGAAATTCTACTTCTCAAAGTGATGAAGTCTTTACGGATAACGAAGTAATATCTAACCTTTCTTCTTTTAACCCGAGCAAAATTCAAAAACGAGTTTTACATTACAATTCAAATTTCGCAATTTCAAAAAAGATACCAGTATCCAATATCGTTGCGTCAGTTGAAGATTCCCTGACAAAAAGCGATCTAAGCATTGATGAGAAAGAAACGATTAGACATTGTGTCAGCCTTGTAATAACGTCGAATTCGTTTCCATCATTCAAACCCAATCTCAATAAGGAAGAATATAAAGCTTTAAAAGAATTACAGTCAAATCCTGATATCATCATTACTAAAGCCGATAAAGGAGGACAAGTTGTATTTATGGACAAAAAACATTATGAGGCAGAGGTCGAAAAACTTATTTCCGAGGGACCGTATAAAGAAATTAAAGAAGATCCATCGGAAAAATATTTAAAAGAAGTTCGGAAAGTAGTAACAAGTTGCGTTACTCTTAACCAAAGCTCAAAAATTATCTGAAACCTTCGTATGCCCGTTGTCCGCGTTTCTATGCCCTTCCGAAGATACACAAGATTGGCGTTCCTTTCCGTCCCATCGTCAGCAATATCGGCTCTGCTACTCATAAGTTGGCCAAATTTCTATCTTCGAAACTGTCCAACATAACGACTTCTTCAAACAAAACTGCTGTAAAAAATTCCACTGAATTTGTAAATGTGCTTAAACAGCATCCATACAACGATCAGTTCATGTTATCCTTCGATGTGAAATCCATGTTCACAAGTATTCCACTAAATGGAGCCCTCGAATCTTTGAAAGCAAGTCTCATTGATCATCATTTCAGCCAACCGGAAGTTGAAGAAATTTTGAGATTAGTGGAAATTTGTATCAAACAAAACAGTTTCTTATTTCGTGGAAGATGTTTTCAACAGACGGAAGGCCTTGCAATGGGTAGCCCACTGTCGCCTGTTTTATGCGAAATCTACATGCGTCATTTCGAGGACAAACTGTTTCAGCTCGTTACATTCGACCTGTGGATTCGATATGTAGATGGTACCTTTGTCCTCTGGAAAGGCAGGAATTCCGAACTACCTAAATTAGTTAAACTTATCAATTCAATTGATCCTCATATACAGTTCACATGTGAGACTGAAAATAATGGCTGCTTACCATTCCTAGATGTCCTGGTGTCACGCTCTAAAGGATCCTTTAGTACAACAGTTTATCGAAAGCCATTTGCTGTTTCCTTACCTCCACATGCAAAATCAAATCACCCATGGAAACAAAAAATGTCTGCTTTCTACACATACGTATATCGTGCAGTACATATATGCTCAACTGAGGATTCCTTACAGAAAGAGCTTGCTTTTCTTAAACGAACTGCAGTACACAGAGGATATAGCCCTTCCGTGATAGAAAAAGCGGTCCAAAAATTTAGGAAACCGAAGCCCGTCTGCTCGCTCACGCCAGTAGACCTCCCAGTACGAACGAATTGGGCGGTTATCCCATTTGCTCCTCAGATTTGCTTCAGAATTTCAAAAATTGTCAAAAGTTTTAATTTCAAAGTGATTTTCAAACCCATAAACAAGATGAATTTTTACGGATCAAAAGACTACGTGCAAGACATAAATTCCTGGGAATTTATCAGATACCTTGTGAATGTGGACTTTCATATATAGGACATACACTCAGGGCTTTAAGTTTCCGTGTGAAGGAGCACAAAACTTACGTACGGAACTATGAACTGAAGAAGTCATCAATAGCCCAACATTGTCACGAAAATAACCATAAAATTTTTGTTTGGAAACGCTATTCTTATTGACAAACCTGATTCGACTAACAAGCTTAATGTATTAGAAGCCTTCCACATATACCGGAATTCTTCACGACTTGTCAATGACATGACGTCTACGCCATTTCTTTCAAGCGCGTGGAAACAACTCACCAAAAACCGTGACCGTCAGAACTCTGATGATGTCACAATGATTTGAATGTTTACGCTCCATTCGTCCTGATGATGCCAAGCCAGACGCTCTGCGAAACTATAGTCGATGTTAGTAAAACATTTAATTGTGAAAAAACGTTGCTAATTTATTCTAAATGAACATCACAAGTGTGTAGTCTTGAATTATATATAATATTCTAAAAGCCTAAGATATCGAATAATGTCATCCATATTTCGGGGGTCATTAAAGTAATAAAATCGCAACTATTGCACATGGTGATGTTTCAAATTTAAAAAGAAAAGTGTTTTTCGCTCCACCCTAATGTGAGTCTTTGGTGGCACACATCCAGTCGATATTCAATTTCTTCCCATGTGAGCTCCAACACGTCAGGATCAATTCTATCAAACGCTGCTGTAATGCGCAGTTTGAGCTCCTGAACGTTGTTTAATCTTTCCTGATAAACCATGTCCTTGTCTTAGCTCCAGAGGAAGAAGTCTAAAGAAGTGTAATCCGGGTACCGGGTTGGCCAAGGAATGGGATAATTTCTGTCAACCCATTTATCGAGAAACTCATGGTTCAGGTATTCACGAACGTGAAGTCCCCAGTGAGGGGGAAGGGGCACTATCTTGCTGCAGTATGGCGTTTTGTTGCAAAACCTGTAATTGGGGAACCGCAAAGTTTTTAAGCTCTTCTAGGTGATTATTCATTTCACTGTGGGCTCGGAGAAGAAGAATGGCACAATAACTCTATTATGCATGAGCCCACACCAATCATTCACTTTTGAATATACGAACGTCATGATTGTTGACTTTTGTGTGCACGTAAAAGGTTGCCCCATCCGAGAACATTATACGGCGTAGGAAATTTTCTTTAACTTGCAGCCGGTCCAACATATCCCTAGCGATTACTAAGTGCTGAGGTCCATCGTTCTGTAGGAGTTGCAATTCTTATGCCGTTAGATTCAGGCGTTTGTGAAGCAATGCCATCAGTGTGGATCGTGGAACCTTCAGTTTTAAAGAGGCCCTTCTCGTGGATTTGCTAGGACTGCGATCGAAAACCTCCTGTATGTTCTGCACAGTTTCTTCGCTTACAGAGGGGTCTGCCACTTTTCTGCCGGTCCAGGACGCTACCAATATTCACGAATTTCTTCTGCCACGCCCTGATACTGAAATCACTCGGTGGATCTTTTATATATGTCCGACGGTAATTTCTTTGTATCCTAGTCACAGACTTCGTCACAAATAAAAAAAAAAAAAAACGCAAGCTCATTGCATTCTCCTGGAGCAAAGACGTTTTCAATTGTTTTCCAGTCGGCGTCGGTATTTGCGAGCACGTAACACCATCTGTTGGAAAGAGATGGCGTTAAAACTGAAATATTTTCTCTTTTAAATGTCGACTTTTGACCCATTGCTGTAGATCCGTTCGTTTTTGTACAGTTGCCAACCGAAACCCCTCCGAGGCTTTTTGACCACCCTAATATAAACGAATTAGCGAGGAACTGGGCTCTACAAGATTAAGAAACTAATATGAATAAAGAATTCAAAAAAGTTTTAAATAAAATGCTCCCTCCGATCCCCGTAAATTAAAAACATTTAACTGAGGAGGCCAAGCCTCAGTTCTTTGCACAAGAAGCAAGAAATTTAGGGTTAGCCACACGATGTTCCAAATATATTGGGAAATCCTTAAAATAGAAAAGATGTCTGCGTAACCAATTTTGAACTGGGGAAAATTAAGGCCAAAACAGAGAGAGAAGGGAATTTTATTCCTTCAGCGGAAAAGGCACAGTGATCAGTTTAAGAGGACTGGGTACGAGTCCTTTGAATAATTATTTTTCGTCTGCGAGATCGATTAGGCAGGCTGAGTTGTTCATTTGAAAAATTAAACTCCTTTGGGTATAATTTATTTCCGCAGTCCTGCACACAAGCACACAAGGAAAATCTGGTGGAAGTCCCCACGAACGATAAAGATGGCACTGATGCCATTCAAAGTAAATTAATATGTAGTCAGTAGTACCAAGGTTTATTGTGAAGTAGATTTAGGGGAAAAGCTTTTGTTTGAAATTCACAAAGTTGAAAGTAATTTACACTGGATTTCTTCTTAAGGGCAATATTTGATGGGCTTTCGAAAGAATGTATTGTATATTCTCGGATCGCGTTTAAAATGTTTCTAGGGACAGAACGTTTCTTTGGTACTTACCCAAATAGAAAGTGAACATGGTCAAGTCTTTTCTCAAGTTAATATTGTCAAATAATACGCTGTGATTCACCAGAAGAATGGTGCGGTGGAAAAAAAGTCCAGTCTTGTCTGAAGATTTCAATTACAAAGGTGACATAATAGGAGTTACTCCTATTATGTAATACTTTCATAGTAAACAATGTGGAAAATTATGACAATAATATCACCGACATTACCATAATACAAGTCCAACATCTTTACAATATTAAAGGATGATTTTGCCTCTATCGCAACACTGTCATTTGGAAACTATTTCTTCTCAAAAGTACAACACCTCCTTATTAGTTAACGATATTTCTGCTGAGTTCAGTGGAGAACATCTATCCAACTCAAAAGTGGATTCAAAGCCCTTATCTTCCTGATAATAGACGGAGCTACATCTACCTACAATGGAAGTGAAAAGTTGAGAACGGACTAATAAGCATAGGACAAACATATTCTACCAAATTATATTCCCTAAGAAAAATGACATCCCACCAAATTATATTATGCAAGACTTATTAACAAGCCCAGTCCAACTGTGGCTCGCAGTTCATGCAGTGTTTGTGATCCATAAAATCATTACTACATAGGATGACACATCCCTTAATTTTTTGTGACAAACGACGAGGCATAACTCGCGCTGGGAGCCATTTTGCATCTCTATATTACATGGCATGTGCTAATATCAAAACTAATCACTATAAATATTAGGACCACCCCATCATACATTGAGCCATCATCTGTAAGACAAGCACTTTGTTCAACAGATTTAGAGACAAAGCAAAAAAAAAAAAAAACAGGATTTCAAAGAAAGCTTAAGTCATTGTACTTCATTTTTTTAATTTATGGCCGGCAACTTCTAATGTTTGACACACACACACACACACACACACACACACATATATATATATATATATAAATATATTATTTTTTTATTGGAGGTTTAATGACCACCTTGAGCAACTCAATGGCCTATAAGCAGTCGCCCGTTCCTAATTTAGGGTCACTGGTTCATGGGAAGAGAGAGAGAGAGAGAATATGTGTGTGTCAAGTCCATAAGACAAACACAACATTCACGCGTCACCGTGAATCGAACCTGAAACTTCTCGAAATAATCATCAGAAGCCATCAATTAGATCAATGTGCCACCAGGTCGACCTACACGTATGTCGTAATGAAGCACTTTTTCCATTGTAAAGTAACACATTCTAAGACTCTAACCTGGAATTTACAGTCGAATATTTAATTTTCCGTAGGCTACACGGTCATGTCTGAATGTTTTTTTCTAACATGTTTTTTTGACATGGAATTCAGTTTGCCATGTTCTGCTAGGGTTTTGTGCAAAATTGCAGGGTGTTCGGACTCCAAATTAAAAAAAATGACTTATCTTAAAAACCTGAAAATATTTAGAGATAAATTACAAAATAAACAAAGATATACGACAGTGAATTTTCGGGTGTAATGAGCACGTCCTTTCTGACGCAAATTAAATTTATCAAAGCTATTCAAAGTCAGTGAAATTGGTTAGGAAAAATACCAACTGGTTTCTGCTCTCGATAAAACATTCAGAAATAGAAACATCATAGTTTTACCAGCCGCTAAAAAGCATGTTAAGAAGATTAACAAATGGCGCACACAATTTTTCTCATAGCACAAGGAAGGTGTCAGAGAAACAGAGGTTTTCAAATTGAACACTTAAAAGAAGAAATAAAGAATGAAACATCGTATAAGTCTACGTCTGCTAGCGAGAGAAGTTTTGATGAAGAAACATTTGAAAAAAAGCAAAAAATATTCTTCATCGAAAAATCGATGATAAGCACAAATAGATGTTTCAATACTTTCCCTAAAAGCAGAGAGATCGAAGAAAATGTTTTTGACATGTACGCTCCTTGCGGGGAATCTTTGGATTATTTAAAGAGGAAAATGCTCCACAATTCGATTGTAGCGAATGGCATACAGTAAGAAATAAATGTCTCAATAGTGTTTTTAGAAGCGGTGCTACAGATGCAAACAGAGACACAAAAACAATACCTACCGGCAGAACTGTGAACTATAAAATTCCTCATATGGTAGCCTAATGTTTTCTGCATGGTAAATGGCATCCGTTGCTGAAAGAAGTTTTCACAGTGCACATGTAGAAGCAATGATATTGAGAAAAACAGTTCAAGCATTTCCATCCTCGCGGCAAAATCGTGCATTGTTTGGGGATACTATGCGCACAGAGTTTGCTTAGCTAGTGATATCTCCGTGAAGAAAGAAGTTTTTCAATCGAGTTTTCAGACCCGGAGATATTGGAGTAAACGAAACGTGATCTTACCCGGCTGGTGTCAGAATTTTGCGTTGAGAAAAATTTGAAATTATGTGAGAACCACTTCTATGTAGAAACGCTCTCCAATAAAGAAAGAATTTTTGAAATCGGGTTATCAGAAGCTGATCTATCAACAAAAATAAAATATGCGTGTACGCTCCCTGGCGGAAAAAACATTCATTATTTTAAGAAGAAAGTATTCTCAAAACGTTTTTCGATATCAGAGGTGTTGGTCCACCAAATAATTTTTACAATCAAGTTTCCAGGAGCTCATTTTTGCTGCAAATATGACAAAAGCAGAAATTAATCCTTACGCCCCCTGGTGGACAAACCATTCTTTACCAAATAGTAGAAATTATTTGCAAAACATTTCCCATGAGGAGCTCTATGGGATACAGGACGAATTTTACAAATCGGAGTTTCAGGAGCAGAGCTATCGGAGAAAACGCAATTTACCCTTACGTCGCCTATCGGAAAGTCTATGAAATTCGTGGAAATTTTGAAATTACGTAAAAAACATTTCGCACCGGAAACGTTATCCACAAAAGAAAGTATTTTTCAAATCGGAATCTCATAGCTAGACATATTGACAAAATAAGATGTACCTCTATGCCCCCAGGCGGTAATATCACTTATTATTTTTTGAAGAAAATATTCCAAAAAGATTTGTCGACGTGAGGGGTACTGGTCTACGAAAGACTTTTTTCAATCGATATTAGAAAAGTTTAGATATTCCTGCAAATTCATCAGAAGGTGAAATTAAACCTTAAAGCCCCTGGCAGCCAAAATATTTTTTTTACGAAAAATAAAAAAATCACACACAGAAGATTCCTCATCACGAGATATAGGGGATGACATATCATCAGAGATATCGGGGGAAATGCAATTTACTTTTACGCTACCAAACGGAAAATCTATGCGTAACCTGAATTAGTTACTATCCCAGCAAAAACAGTCTGGCTGGGCCACAACTCGGCCACTGCTGGTAGCCAGCACTGCCAGCAATGACCCAGCACTATGTTCATAAAATATCCAAACGGCATATGAACCGTCAGTAAAATATCCAAACGGCAAACAGAAGGGCCAGCAGTTCAGGCCAGTAGCTGTCATATGCCACAACATGGCCATCAGTTATCCTTCACAGGCAGTAGCTGCCCGAAGTAGCACTTCTTCCACCCTGAAAGCACTTGCCATAAATGAGGGTTAACCTAATGTTGTCTGCTAGTTTCCCGCTAGTTGCAGCGGGCAATCACGTGACGTAACTGATGGCTTACCTAATCATGTCCGCCAAATTCCTAGTAGTAGCCATAAAAAAATGAAAATAAAGGATAACCTCAGTTTCGCATAGCTAAACTTTTTGCCTCTTAAGAAACTTCTGAACTATAGCACTGCACTGGGGAAACTTTCTCAACAGACCGGAAAGACGCCCGTTTGGATCTGGCTGGAAACGAACCTACAGCTGTCTGCGTAGGCAGCGCGCTCTCTACCAACTGGATTGATTTGCCACGCCCAGGCATTAGCTTGAAGCTAGGTCTCTTTCCTGCGGAATGTGTAATCGAATGGTTCTCTCTTTCATTTTACAATATTGCGAGGTATTTTTCATAAATGTCAGTTTCATACAACTCCTAAATTTGTTTATTAACGTACCGATAGTTTTTATTTTACCTTAAGGGAACTTCACTCATTTTCAAGGATTGTACCAACTTAAAGGCGCTTTCCAAAATATTTTCTGCGGCCCTTGTCGTCTTGAAAAGCGATTGTTCAATTAACATATTTACCCGTTTATGTCACATTCTGTTACATTTTTATCGTTGTATCTTTCCTTTCCGCTGTGCGAAGCTACATTTGTTTTAAAGAGGAAAGATATTTTATTTTACTTCTCGTTATTTTTTGAAGCGAATTCGTCCAGTCTTGTGCATTCAACCTATGGATGAGTACATTATATCCACATAGCATTGCTTTTTTTTTAAATAATTGATAAATTTTGTACGTGTATAATTCTTTTTTCCAACACACGTTGTTTAAATGTTTTTCCAGGACTGTTGTTTCAAGCGGTTTAGTGCATGTTAAAACGAAAGACTACACAGAAATTATTTCTTGTTATTCATGGAAATGGAGAGGGTGTATTTCATGGAAATGGAGTGGGTGTATTTCATGGGAATGGAGTGCGTGTATTTCATGGATTAATCTGATACCTTCGTCGTCATGGCATTTCATCAGAAAATTAATTCGCCTCTCTACATATGGCTTTTATTTTT
Organism: Macrothele yani; assembly: GCA_039090855.1. Taxonomy (NCBI): domain Eukaryota; kingdom Metazoa; phylum Arthropoda; class Arachnida; order Araneae; family Macrothelidae; genus Macrothele; species Macrothele yani. Next base: position 86,095,282 of record CM076999.1, read on the forward strand.
CTTAACATCCACTAAAATAACACGATGGCGATAGCGTCGTCTTCAACTAACTGGTACCACGAGAAACACAACATGTGTTGCTTCTACGCATGCACAGTCCCGTTGCTTCCACCTAGTATTGAGGTTGCATCGTTTGACAGATAAGGGACACTAGTGGCACTTGCTTGGAAGCCCGCAATTGACGGAGATGCTGCAGGGCGATCAATAGCTGCCAGCTGACGGCGCTGCCACCAACGGACCGCTACCGGGCCGTGAGCGGCAGATTTTAGCCAGAAGTGACATATCACTGCCAGCTGGTGGACAGCAGTTAACTAAAACTTGTGTTTTTTGCTGGGATACCTAGTATGGTCTTCGGTATATATTGAATCGAATGGTAAAATATTTTTTTCAGTCGGATGCTTAGAAGCAAATATATCGGATAAAATGTATTTTAAACTGGGGATCTCCTGTTTTTAAGCCTTTTAGAGACGAAACTCAGCATAGTAAAAAGGAACGGAATACAAGGAACCTTATTCTCAGATTTCAAGCTTCCCAATGCAAAAATAATTTTTCAAATCAGACTAATAGTTGCATAGATATTGTGTTCAGAGACTGACGGAGAGACGGAAAAACCGGTAACATGAGCACGCTCTTTTTTAGAAAAGACGTGCTGAAAATAACAGACAGATGGACGAATCGCGGATTTCAATGTAACTGACACATTTCAGCACATAATGAGGAACGAAATTTACATGTGATTTAAGTACAAATCAAAACAAGAAAGATGACACCAAATTTTTGGGTGTGATGAGCACGTGTTTTGAATACGGTCTGATTCAAATGTATTCAAAATCAATGAAACTGGTATGGAAACCAATATTTTTTGACAGAGAAAGAATTTTATCAATCGGGGTTTTAATCCACAGATATTGCTGTAAATGAAAAGGTGACCTAACGTCCTCTGGTTGCAGATTTGTGCGTTAAGAAAAGTTTAACATTATATGAGAAACATTTTGCATCGGAAACGCTCTCCTGCAAATAAAGAGTTTTTCAATTCGTACTCTTAAAAGCCGAGAGATCGACAAATATAAGTTATGCTTCTACGCTCCCCGCAGGAAAAACATGCATTATTTTTAGATGAAAATTTTCTCAAAAGGTTCCTGAATGCGAGGGGTGTCGGTCCAGGACAGAATTTTTTCAATCGAGTTATTAGGAGCTGAGATTTTGCTGCCCATACATCACAAGCAGAAATAAACATTATACCCCGTGTTGCGAAACGAATTTTTACCAAATATTACCAATTATATGAAAAACATTTCCGAGGTAGTGCGGTATGCGATACAGAAAGGATATTTCAATTCGGAGTTGTGAAAGCAGAAATATCAGGAAAAACGCAATTTAGCTTACATGATTTTATGACATCCGGTAATAAATTGTTTTTACAGACATATTTTAAGTTATTTGGGATAATGATCTTATTTTTAACATAATTTTCATCTCTCTTTTAAATACTGTGTTCACAATTATATTGTAGTCCAATATTGTCGTTTTGAAACAACATGAAGTTTAACTGTAGGCTTTGAATTGTAGGGTTGCGTTTTGTAGTTGGGCTTTGAATAACACTCCATTCCGTTCGTTCAACAATTTTTAAACATTTCTTTCAGAAACCCAATCTTCGCTAGTAATGTAAACTTTATAGATATACCTCTCTTTTTTCTTGAACTAGCAACGCAGACAATTATGTACTAAGCAGAAGGTATCGTATGTTACACAATTACAGCAAATTAACGGAAAATATTAACTAAATATGATCCATAACTTTTACTGCAAATCGGAAAACGATATTCAAAGTAATTGTTTTAAGTTCCTCAATGCTAGATGTACTGCAAAAGTGTTTCGTTGAAAATTTGGTACTGTTTTGTCTCTTAATCTATAATCAAATGACGGATCGTGATGAAAAGAACTCCAATTAAAATGCGTTAGAATCTTTTCTGTTCTGATTTCAGGAACATTTTAAGGACGTCGTTATGGAAACATGAAGTTATTTTGTGTTTCTTCAATTTATGACAGGGCCTTGATTGATTAGTAAAAGAAATTAATTATAAAGTTCTATGTGTTTTATTCATGGATCTGTTGTGTAATTCACATAACTATATAGGCTAATACAGTGATTTGATTAGCCTCTAAGAGACAATATATCGCTTCAGGCGTCTTTTCTTTTGTTATGGAACACGGTCGAAAGCAAAGTGAGTGGGCTGAATTTGTTTCATAACAAACTTTGATTTCACCCATGGGCGTTAGCTTAATTACTAGACGTATTTCCTAAAGATCAGCGGTAGTGATTTCCACAAAAAGTCAGATCTCAAAAGGATATATTCAAAGCAGCTGGTCCGCTATTGCGAATCCGAATGCTAGAATACAAAGTTTTTGAAGTAATTCTAATTTTACGGAATCCCGTGTATTGCTGAATTTGCTGCAGCTAGAGCTCCGGCTGCTTATAGGCAAAATAATCCTTCAAGGGGTAACGGCAGCTCTAAATACGAAAAAAACAAAATATGGAATAAAACATTTTTATAGAATCTAAATGCAAGTAAAGATTTAGCCAAAAGTATTATTGCATATTGTTTGCCGGAAAAATGAACTAGTGATAAAGTCGAAGTTAGAATAGACTCTAACGAAAAATCTAGGGTGCTGTACCTTGCCTTATTGAAAGTAAAGCTTGTCGTGGTCACTTGTCAGTGCTATATGGCAAATATAATAATTCCAGTTTGCTACAGAGAAACCGGAAATCGAGAAAACTAAGGAGAATAGACTGTTGTTTAAATAATTTGAAATATGTGACTAAAAGAAGAAAAGGAACTCGTGCGAGGATCATAACACATTGAACGTCATATCGTTAAACCTTTTCCGAAAAGAAAAACAATTAATTCCGGTTAATCGGTACAACGGGTAATCGGGGCAGCAAAATGTTTGTGACAGTTCAAGAAGAACATCCGAAATTAGTTCTTTGGGATGAAACTTCACATAACTGGGGCACCCGCCTAATTGGGCCAAAGTGTTGTAGACCAGACGGGTCCCTATTAAACGGATTATTTAGTAAATGCTCGATACACTTGAATTGGGATACCATAGATCTACTGCTAATGTTCGTTACTGGTTTTGAGATTTTCGGCGAATAGTTTACTGCTTCTCCTCTAAAGTAGTGGATCTGATTTATCGTCTTGCTTCTTATCGGCAGTACGGCAAGACAGTAGGCGGTGTTATATACTTACCTTTCGATCGACAGCAGCTGCAACATTGGCGCAGCTGAAGTCTATGACGATTCGTGGTCAATTCATCAGACTCGCATCACTACATACACTGACGGAATAAAATACCAACACCAAGAAGGGGTTGTGTTAGATAAACGACAGTCGGTAGGCGGCGAGAGTACATCTGTAAGATGACGTCTATGCAAATTTCGCGCTCGGCGCATACTTGTGGCGCTAGTAACGCCCTTCGGAACATGCAAAGCAGGTTTGCTGTAAATACGCGCTGAAACGTTCGTGAGCGTTAGTTATCATTGAGATTCGACGTAGTGAGTTGATGTTAATCAAGAATGCCTTTCAGAAGACGAAGAAGCCATTATCAACAGCTCACGGAGTTTGAACAAGGTCGTGTAATAGGGCTACGAGAAGGTGGATTTTCTTTCCGCAATATTGCTGAACGACTTGGCAGGAATGAAGCCACTGTGCATGATTGTTGGCAGCGGTGGCCAAGGGAAGGTACTGCCTCAAGAAGACCGGGTTCCGGCCGGCCACGTTCCACTTCTGAGAGAGAAGACCGCCGTGTATGGCATATGGCCGTGGAGCATCGTACCGCGTCTGCGGCAGCAATTCGAGCTGCAGTTGCCACCACAGTGACACAACGAACTGTTACAAATCCGTTACTTGAAGGACAGCTCCGAGCCAGACGCAGCGTGCATTCCACTTACTCCAAACCACTGCCGTTTGCGACGTTAGTGTTGTCAAGCTAGAGCTCATTGGAGGACGGATTGGAGATCTGTTGTATTTTCTGATGAAAGCCGGTTCTGCCTGGGTGCCAGTGATGGCCGTGTGTTGGTTAGAAGGAGGCCAGGTGAGCGCCTGCAACCAACCTGTCTGCGGCCGCGACACACTGGACCTACACCTGGAGTTATGGTCTGGGGAGCAATTTCCTATGACAGCAGGAGCACTCTCGTGGTTGTCCCACGCTCCCTGACGGCACAGTTGTACGTCGGTCTGGTGATTCAACCTGATGTGCTGCCATTCATGAACAGCTTTCCAGGGAGTGTTTTCCAAAAGGATAACGCTCGTCCGCATATCGCTGTTGTAACCCAACATGCTCTACAGAGTGTCGACATGTTGCCGTGGCCTGCTAGATCACCAGATCTTTCACCAATCGAGCACGTATGGGACATCATTGGACGACAACTCCAGCGCCACCCCCAACCAGTATTAACTGTCTTTGTATTGACCGACCAAGTGCAACAGACATGGAACTCCAGCCCACAAACTGACATCCAGCACCTGTACGACACAATGCATGAACGTTTGCGTGCTTGCATTCAACATTCTGGCGGTTACACCGGTTATTAATGTACGAGCATTTCACATTTAAAATGGCTCTTCTCGCGCTTACAATAAGCTGTGATCTTGAAACCTTAATCGATTAAATATGTTACCTATACAAATGTATTGCCGCCATTTCATTCCTCTACAACTATTTTTTCGTGGTGTTGGGATTTTTTTCCGTCAGGGTATGTACATGTGGAAGAGATAAGGCACTAGAAAAAATATCTCCTATTGCTTTCCTTACTTGTCCTCGTGATCATGTTGTCTGGTGTGCTGTGTGCTCCAAAAAATGGAATGCATAAGAAAACGAACTGAGCTTTTTCACCTTCGTAGCATTATACATTCCAGTAATGTATGTCTTTAACTACGTCTCGGCACTCATTGCGGATATGTGTTTTATATGTCTTTCAACATTTCAGGGATGAGCTAGTGGAAATTATCTGTCGTAACGTGAGTTGGCCACCGGTGGGCTGAGGCATAAAGTCTTGCTTGAAAATACTAAGCCTTTGTATCTTTATTTGAAAAGGTATCAAAAACAATATGTTTCTCCAAAACACCCTGAATTTATGTTATGGACGTGGAAGCAGTAAAACGAAGTAACAAAGACGTCGCACATTCTAAAATCCTCACCAACACCGAGACTTCCAAATTGAAGTTTAAACATACGAAAGAAACTCTTAAACGAGTAGGAAACATTCAGCATGGAACTACATTCGAAACTAAAGCAGTGTTTTTCAGACAGTGGTTTTATTAATGATTTGTACGGTTATCTTTCAGTTTTCAAGCGGTGTGAAGGGCAGGATCTGAAATAACATGTAGTACAAATATTTTTCAAGTTCAGAATTTCTTTAATGGTCTGTTGAAGAAATTCTGACAACCGTTCACAATATTTTCTTCATAAACCGTTACGTGGACGTTTGAAACGTTTCACTATCATTTTTTTCCTTATAAGACCCTCTGAACTCCCTTGCGGTAATGCACGTAATTGTCGAAACCTATAGTTTGGGACAGTTTGTTTTTGAAATACGTGCTCTGCACGTGTTGTTTGAATTGATTGTAAACAAGAGCCGACGAAAGAAAAATTGTTAATTGATAAACTTTCCGTATTCTGTAACCACACCCAAAGGGTAAGCTCATTCTCTCTGGTAGTTTTCAAACTGTATTCATAAACTAGAACTATCTTGTATGGCAATCTTATGGACTCAAAAAATTACGATTCAAAAACCGAGTTTCCCGAAGAGAGCTTGAGTTCACTTAAAGAAACATACCTCAATCGCTTCGACTTAGCTAATTTAAAAAAAAAATATTTAAACAGCAAAACAGTCTGCAAATTGTTTAAAACTTCGCACGAACCTGGGTTTTTTTTTGTGTGTGTGATTGGAGGTTTCACGGTGGTCACCGTGAGCAACTCAATGGGCTATAAGCAGTCGCCCGTCCCTAATTTAGGGTCACTGGTTCCAGGGAAGGGAGAGAGCCAGTGCCGTAAGACAAACACAACATCCATGCCTGACCGGGATTCGAACCCGGACCCCTTACGGACGAATGATCAGACGCCAGCGCTTTAGACCACTGCGCCACTGGGGCGGCAAAATCTTGGTTTCGGAATGCTTTAAAGAACTAATACGTTGTGCCATTAAATTGTCTAAATAGAAACTTATTAATATAGTACACGTAAAGGCAAGCCATTAGAGAAACAGCCTTTAATGATAATTCAGAGTACTTCTTTGAAAAATCTAAAAGTTATAGGGTTTCACAAAAATCACAGACCAAGTTACGAAAGAATTAAAAACAAATTGCATAGTGAAATTCCTTTCCAATTTAGGTATGTTGTTTTTATTTTTTCGCACACCTACGCAAAAGGTTGACGGCTGTCCACTAATCTCGTGATTTTAGGGTTTCTGAGCTAAGGTTTCTTTTTTTTTTATGTAATATTACGGAAATAATTATTGATGTCCCCAAACATTTTATGCTTCGGCAGTTTATATTTAAATGTGTTCGTTGTCTTGCGGCAAAAGTCGTCTCTCTTTTTGGATATTGTGCGCACGCCCTTTTGGAACCGAATTCTAGGCAACGGACCTTCGACTGTAAAGACAAACTTCCCACCTATCAGAGCTAGTGGGTGAAAGATGAAGTACGTTTTTATCGTAAAAAATAGATGTTAATGTTAAAATAAAAGAATGTTTTTGTCGGAGAAAACAGTTGTTAAAGGTAAAATAATAAAAGATAATTGTATTTTGATCCAGAAATCCTGGCTGCTAATGTAATACTATTGAAAAGCCATAGAGCCGTCGATTGACCATTGATACAGTGCAAGGGTTCAGCAGATATGTGCCATAAACTTGACGGCTAAACACCAGCAAATGGCTGGACTTCCGAAGTCTTACATGTGTTTTTCTTCGGCAGTTGCCCGAGGGTTTGGCTTCCTTTGATATCATCACTATCCGTATGCCGCCACGCTATATACATAACTGTGGGTAATAATTAATCACTGGCAAGAATGTTTATTCTGCTCTGAATACATCATTGCAAAATGACATTCCTTTCAAAAGCCAAAGCAATACCTAAATCACAGAAGGTCACACTGATTTCTCTCCGATGTTGCAGGAAAAATTTGCATTTCATTCTACGCATTCTACTTGATTTGATTTCTCTCCGATGTTGCAGGAAAAACTTTTCGCATTTCATTCTACGCATTCTACTTGTATAATTGAAATACATGTATGAATTCCAAACAAAAAAAATATACCACACTGTTTTGTATATCATTGTGTAACTATTTACATCGCGTACTAGCAGGTTGCGGTGAAGCAGGATGTTAACTGTCTCAGAAGAAGCATGTAATATTTCGGAAATATTTCTTGAAATTTTAAAATGGGGAGCTTTTGAAGCAAGGGAAAAAAGCTATTTTCGTAGGCTTTGACTCACTTATCTCGTATCAAAAATAATGGATTGGAAATATTCAGCGTAATTATTTTAATGTTTTTGCCTTTTGCAACATCTAGACTCGAATTTCGTCTCACTGTACATTTATTGGATTACGAATATTGTAGTTAATCACTGATTAAAATAACAGTGAGCTTATGGAATGGCACACTGTTGAGTATTATTTTTTTGTTTTACGGTTGTGAACGCTAAAGTTATGTCAAATTCGTCAGACGTTATAATTAACGACATTATTGAATCGCAGACAATGCATTTATGAACACTTATTACATAGTTTTCAGTAATATCAACAAAAAACTAACTAGAAGAAGTCATTTCTGGTACTGGTAATTGAGATCATACTTCATAGGATCATTTCTATTGTATGGTTTGCGAGTTCACTCACCGAACTTTGCAGAAAGCCCAACCACGATGATGTGCTGTGGTGTTTCCTTCTCAGCGTGAAACTGATTTGGAAGTTCACCCTTTAGTGGAACTTCTTTGTCTTTGATGATCGCACCATGATCATCATGACTGTTGGTGGGTGGAAACTCGTTCTGAGTGGTTGTTTTTAATTAAAAGAGAGATCACAGAAATTTCTAATATTACATACATACACTGCCGGAAAGTGAAAAAAGAACACCAAGAAGGAATTGGCTTACGATCATGAAGTTTACATATGTCCATGGGGTCGAGTTTACGTAGGTTTGATGTTAATTTCGGGACCAACTGGTGAGCCTTTACACCACAGCACGGCATAATATATAAATTATCGTCGGTGGTATTTAAGGAGTACGGCCAAGTGAATGTAATCAGTCGTCGACGTACGGACACGTGCGAAAACCCTGAAGAAGCTGCAATGCGTGGACATGAAAGACGAGTACGATATCAGCAATTATCGGACTTTGAGCGAGGTCGTCTAGTCAGACTCCGCGAGACCGGGTGGTCTTATCGTCTTATTGCGGAGCGAATTGGACGGGAAGTATCGGTGGTGGTACGATGGTGGCGTAGATGGTCCGAGGAACATTCCCACACAAGAAGACGTGGAAACGGGAGTCACAGACGGACTGATGAGCGGACCAATCGGCGCCTAAGGAGAGCCGCGTTGTCAAGCAGAACATCCACGGCGACGCAAATCCGAGCTGTCGTTGCACCTGAGGTGACCGTGTGAACAATCCGCAACCGTCTACTGGATGCAGGACTGCGTGCACGTGTGCCTCTTGCATGTGTACCTCTGACTCCAGTCCACCGTCAGGAACGGCTGCAGTGGTGTCGCCAACGTCTGCACTGGAGAACGCAATGGCGATCTGTCGTGTTCAGCGATGAAAGCAGATTCTGCTTGGGAGGCTCCGATGGCCGTATGCGTGTTCGCAGACGCCCAGGAGAGTGTCTCCACCCTTCTTGCATCCGCCAGCGACACACAGAACCTACACCTGGTCTCCTGGTGTGGGGAGCTATCAGCAATCACTCCCGTACACAACTAGTGTTTGTACCGAGTACGTTAAACAGCACCTCCTACATCAACAACATCATTTAGCCCGTTGTTGTGCCATTTGTAAGGTCAGTCCATCGTGGTGTTTTCCAGAAAGGTAACGCACCCCCACACACGGCACGTGAAACGCAACATGCACTTCAGGGTGTGAGACAACTTCCGTGGCCTGCACGTTCACCGGATTTGTACCCATTGAGCACTTGTGGGATTTTATGAAACCGCGACTTATCCGGTCTCCACGGGCAACCACGACCATCTCCGATTTACGCGTCCAGGTTGAGGATGCTTGGAACTCAATACCCTAAACTTACATCCAACATCTGTACGACAGACTCCATGCCAGAATTGCACAGTGTGACGCAGTTCATGGCGGTTCAACCACGTACTAACCATGTTACATGGAAATGTTATTTTTCAGTTTACCAGCAAATACAGCAGTATTTTGCCATAATGTTTTGATCACGTTATCCTCTGCATTCCGTTATTATGCTGTATAAATTTCGTTGGTATCAGACGTCTCCTTCTTGTGTTCTTTTTTCACTTTCCGCCAGTGTAGTTAAAGTGTTCTCCGAGATTCAGTGGTTAACTCATATAGGAAAGAACCATCTGTCAAATTCGGTGTACAAAATTTCACCATTTACAACGATCTCTGGCACACAGATCGAGCTGCATTCACATCCATCACACGTCGCACACAAGACCTATTTTACTTATTACTCATAATCTTTTTTTATTCTTGAATCTGGTCCTCCCATAATTTCCTTGACCTTCTACCTTTCTTTCCTGCTACTTGGGCTGAAAATGTTTTCTTAGTATCTTGTTACTGTTGCTTGTTACATAGGCAAACCACCGTCACATACTAGTTTCCACCTTACTGATAACATTTTGCCTCACAGTGCACATGTGTGACATATGTTCAAAGTAAACATAATAAGAGAGTCGGTGGTCGCTTGAAAGAATAAAAAACAATAGGCAGCGTAAAGGGTGCTTTCGTTCGAGTGGAGTTTGTATTCCAATGGAAAAGGTGAGAGACCTGACATTATAGAAATGCTCCCAAACAACATTTGGATAATTTTACAATAAGAAAGATTTTGGAACACTAGAAGATCGTAGAATGACTGATATTGCCTGAGAGTTTGGGATTACATATAGCATTGTTTCAAGGAAATGTACAGCATTTCATTTCAATCAACTGGATATTATACCGGACGCTTGTGGGGAGTTCGTCCTCCGACTTTTATGGCACATGAAATAAAATGTACAATAATGTTAGTGAAATACAATAGATGCTATACGGCAGATCACTTTTCGATTTGGTTCCATGCAAGTACAAGTGCGCGGATATCTCGGTAAACTGAAGTAAGATGTTTGCAAAAAGGAGGATTATAAGCAGAAGATTCTGTTACATTAGTTCCTTTAACACAGATAATCTTCGATCAGGTTTACGCTTTTATCGTTCCATAAAGACGAAACCAAAGGAAAATGGGCTAAAGTGCTGTTTTCGGATTAGTGTGGTTTCAGTCTCTCGTCAAATTCGCCTCAAGAGGTGTACAGATCTCATCACACACACACACACACACATACAGATTTCCAAGTTAACTGCAGTTTCATTTCCGCCAGTCGGATTTAGAAGTTCTTCAGATTCATGTAGTTTCGAGTGAATAAGACCAACACATTTTACGCATCTATGCATTTTTTCCATTGACCTGTTTGATGCACTGAGATGCATGGTTGAGTTTCAGTTTAAGTCTGCTTCAACATCGACTGTTGAATTCAGAAATAAAGTTCACACTGTTTTTCTGCCTATAGCTTTCTGGACTTCACGGATTCTAAGTTTCTGTAATTGCGCTTTTGTCACAGTTTTGGCACTACACTTCTGTTTTGCTTTATATGAAGTCTTCAAATTCTTTCCCAATCGGAATGTAGAAAACATTCGTTTTTCATTCTGTGGACCAACACTTTTGATTGGTAATCTCACTCCGAATGGACACGAAATTATTTATTTTTCATATAAGAATTCTACTCACTCTTCAAAAAAAAAATGTAAAAAATACGTTTAGCATTTCACTGCTGTCACAAAAATCCATTGCATCGTTCTTGTTTGAAGGCCTTTTTGTACCTCGGTTTACATGTGATCGCACCATATAGAACGCGTTTGCAAGTATAACGTTTATATCCATGAGTAGTGAAAGTCCTGTTATATCAATTTAATGAAACTACTGATCAGTGTTGGGTTTACGTTAAATTGCAGGGCTGTCCTACTTATGTAAGGGACAGCAAAGTAGAGAGCTGGTGCTTTAAGCTTGAAATGAATATTTTATTTCACTTCTAAAATGAATCACTTCTTCCTGTGCTCAGCGTATCTTAAAGGTATGTATTGCTGCATTAGACTCGACAATTAAGGCATGTGAAAAAATTTCCAATTTTCCTTACAGGATCAAAAATTCTGCTCATGCAGCTAGTTTAGCGATTGCAGCTGGTTTGTTAATACAGAAGTGCAATACAATTCAAACGTACAATGAAATTTACTTTTTCATGCCATTTTTAATTGTTACTGAGAGGCGTAGGTACATCACGTTGTCATGTGACGTGCCTTTCATCATATCGGTATTTCCTCGGTGAATATTAAATTGTATTACGAAACAGAAATCTGTTTCGTTGCATTATTAGTACAGTTTTAGCATTTATAAATTATCTTCCATCAAGAGTAACAGATTTCATATTCAAATAAATACATCCAGAAAATATAACTTAAATTTTGTAATAGGTGTTTTTGAAGTGTACTTTGAAACATGATTTGTTTTCTATGAAATACTTCGTTAAATGATTCTGTAGTTCATATTTTCCATACTTCTGATCTCGGATGTAGAATTTTCTTTTCTCATTCAATGTATTTACTTCACTGAAGTCTTATGTCTAGAACAAACTGGACCATTAAAAGATATAAATTCCGTAATTCGGTTCCCATAAGTGCCGTCTCTGATAAAATTCCAGTGAATTTTTTATCATCCAGCTTATTTAAACGGGGTGTCAGGCAGGAAAAAATTTAATCGACTACGTTTTTGGTACTGCACCTTTCGTCTGTATCGAAACCTTACATTTTCTAAAACATGGCCCTTAACTGACGCTATCGAACTTCTCTTCTGCGCACCATTGCCTAAATTACCTGCTAGCTAATGGCATACTTCCGGAACAACACGATAATTTTTTTTTCTCAATCGAAGCATTTTTACGTAAGTTATAATACATAAAGGCGATGGAATGGATCCGGCTCCTATGTCCTGACCTTTGACCCCATTTTTTCCATTTTCAATAGGGTTTATCCCCAGGTGGTCCCCTACCATATACTAAAATGTCATCGAAATCGAAGATTTTTATCCGAGTCATCGTACGGACGGACAGACGGACAAATCTGGAGCATATACGCTTCAACCAACGGTTGGAAACCGTAAAAAAGAAGGCCTATGGCATCTTGTTAAAATGCCCTTCGAATCATAATTTGATACTAAAGCAGGTATGTTCCTCGTTTAGCTTCAATTGTAATCGGACTAACTAATGAATCTACCGATTGTAATCGGTAGATCCATTACAAAGATATGGGGATATATGATTTGGCAATTTTTTAGTCAATTCATGCATCAATTTAAAGCTGTTAAATCGTTTAAACCAAACCTACTAGCAATTTCTAATTGCTTTTGCGTCAATATTGGTCAGTTTAATGGTACTTTGGAGCTCCAGCTTGCCTGAACGACGTAGTTAAAATTGTTTCCCGTTCACCGTAAGTAGACCCTTACAAAGTCCTCTTATTAGCACAGTGACCTAACCTTTCCGAAGTAATTTTTATTGAATCTCTGTTCTAAATTTGTTTTCAGTGTTAAAACTTGTTTTCCAAGAGACTTGCTGATTCAACGTTAGTTCCATTAAATTCTACAACTTTTTTTCTAATTGAGGCTTTTTTAACTAACGTAAGACTCAGACGCTTCTTCATCGTTATCTTCAGTCTCACTTCTGAACAGTCGGGATTTAAACAACAAACTGACGGAATTGCTCTGAGAACCTTACTCTTTTCTTTCCATGCTTAAACAGCAAATCCGACCAATTCGTGGATTCAGGGCATTAGCCAAGGTGACCCAATAAATTTCTTAAGATAAAACAGGTGCAGTCTGAGGAATGCGACATTGCCTCACCTAGTGGTCATGTGCTTTTGGGAAATTCTGGGAAGAACCGGTTAAAGCAGCCTGGTCGTCAGACTCTGCTGAGGAATGCAGCAGGAGAGGGGAAGAACCTGTTTAACCCTCCGACCGGCTAATTAAATCTGATTCTGCCGCTTTGAAAACGGTACTAGGATACGTAAAAGCCGCATCAAGAACGACTGTCACTTCACGAGTGAAAGCAAAAAATTCCGTCAACGCGAAAACCGGTCTTTCACCGTGAAAATATCACACGTTTCTAAGGTCGGCTTCACTGCACGACACTGAATTGGTGATTTGGTAACTTGTTTGAAGTCGAATTATAAGCACTGACAAAGAGCATGCTAGATTGCTTTAGCATGTTCCCTCAGAATAATCTTTTGGTAACAATTAGTATATTGTAATTAGAACTTGTGGAATAAGAAATTTCTTTCAGTTAAAATCAGCATGGGATTAAAAATCAAAATTAATACACTCAACATACTTTTGAAATTGTGTATGTTGAATATTTTATTTTGTTCAACTTCGGCAAACGAACAGTTTTCAGATCTATTGAGATTGAGTAATGAAACAATTGTTAAGAAAAATAGGAAGGAACACAAGAATCCTCAGTTTCCGACTGGTTTGAGGCGTTGGCTACAAATCAATCTTCAGAAATGAGTCATGGTTTTTGAATGCTGGAGAAGCGTAAATAATATATCATGAGTTTGCCCTTCTCTGGAATCAGCAATCCCAAATTAGGGTCAGGTCACAGAGTTGCTCACTGTGGTTTTTAAATCCCGCAAACAAAAATAAAAAAAGCGTTTCTTTTTTGCTGACCCGCAATATGTTCAAATTTACTCACAAGCATGAGGACAATGAAAAACGAGCAGTATCAAACTTATTCAAAAACTTTACTACTGGATAACAGTTAATAAGAGCGCATATTTATTTAATTATTTATTGTGAAGAAAATTAGGGCATAAAAGTCATTGCACATTTTTTTTTCGAGCATGCTCTGAGATTTTAAAAAGTCGATGCCTATGAACCGAATCACATATTAGATACATGTACTTGGAATGCCACTTTTCCAAAATAAGAAATCAGCGCTGCCAAAGTTATGTACTAGTTTTGTACAGTTTTGTACACCCAAAAGAAAATTTTGTACACCACCGGAAGTGGTACTTTTCGGCTCTCTAAAAGTGGCACTCCAAGTACATGCTGGAGTGCCACTTTTTCAAAATCGAAAATAAATACTGCCAAAGTTTTGTACTAGTTTTGTACACACAAAAGAAAATTTTGTACACCACCGGAAGTGGTACTTTTCGGCTCTCTAAAAGTGGCACTCCAAGTACATGCTAGAGTGCCACTTTTTCAAAATCGAAAATAAATACTACCACAGTTTTGTACTAGTTTTGTACAGTTTTGTACACCCAAAAGAAAATTTCTTACACCACTGGAAGTGGTACTTTTCGGCTTTCTAAAAGTGGCACTCCAAGTACATGCTGGAGTGCCACTTTTCAAAATCGAAAATAAATACTGCCACAGTTTTGTACTAGTTTTGTACAGTTTTGTACACCCAAAAGAAAATTTCTTACACCACCGGAAGTAGTACTTTTCGGCTTTCTAAAGTGGCACTCCTAGTACATGCTGAGTGGCACTTTTTCAAAATCGAAAATAACTACTGCCAGAGTTTTGTACTAGTTTTGTACACTTTTGTACACCCAAAAGAAAATTTTGTACACCACCGGAACTGGCACTTTTTGACTCCCCTTTGTGGCCCTCGAGCATGTACTTGGAGTGCCACTTTTTCAAAATCGAAAATAAACTACTGCCAGAATGTTGTACTAGTTTTGTACAGTTTTGTACACCCATAAAAAATGTTTGTACACCACCGGAAGTGGTACTTTTTGACTCTCCTTTGTGGCCCTCGAGCATGTACTTGGAGTGCCACTTTTCCAAAATCGAAAATAAACACTGCCAGAATGTTGTACTAGTTTTGTACACCCATAAAAAATGTGTACACCACCGGAAGTGGTACTTTTTGACTCTCCTTTGTGGCCCTCGAGCATGTACTTGGAGTGCAACTTTTCCAAAATCGAAAATAAACCCTGCCAGAATGTTGTGCTAGTTTTGTACAGTTTTGTACACCCATAAATAAATTTTGTACACCACCGGAAGTGGTACTTTTTGGCTCTCCTTTGTGGCTCTCGACCATGTACTTCGAGTGCCACTTTTCCAAAAACGAAAATAAACACTGCCAGAGTGTTGTCCTAGTTTTGTACACCCAAAAGAAAATTTTGTACACCACCGGAAGTGGTACTTTTTGGCTCTCCTTTGTGGCTCTCGACCATGTACTTGGAGTGCCACTTTTCCAAAATTGAAAAAAAAACACTGCCAGAGTGTTATCCTAGTTTTGTACACCCAAAAGAAAATTTTGTACACCATTGGAAGTGGCACTTTTTGACTCTCCTTTTGTGGCACTCGAGCATGTACTTGGATGCCATATTTCCAAAATCGAAAATAAACACTGCCAGAATGGTGTACTAGTTTTGTACAGACAAAAGAGAGTTACGTACCCCTCCGCCGATTGTTCTCTTTGGTTGTCCAGCATGCTCTTAGAGTGTCATCTTTCGAAATTCGGAAGTAAACACAGTGCTGTCTTTTTCCAGTTCATTACATACTTTTACTCCTGTTCATTATACACAACCAGCTGTTTTCGTGTTCATTATACGCAACTTTTATTTGTTCAAGGTCACAAATTTTCATGCGGTTGTCTTGTATAAACTAAGAAATTGTCGGAGCCTTCATTTTTATAGTAAAGGAAGAAAAGATACAGTATTTTTGTTGCTTTGTTAAGCAATACATTCAGCAAAAGCATTTCGAAAATGCGAGGAAGAGGAATTCAAATCAACGCGTATCATCGCCTCCAGTCTAGCAGCCATGCCGAGCAAGGTTGGGGGAGGGGGAAGTTGCAAAACACCTCGGCGCATTCGCAGTGGCGTAACTAGCACAACTTCTGCCACCCCAGAAAATTTATTTCAGCACCCCTAAGCATAATAATTTTTCCATAATTTCGGATACCAGGGAGGATGTGTTTTTCACGGTGTTTGTTTTGGGAAAATGGGGATGTCAGGAAGTTAGGGAGACTGTCTGGTAAAGTAAATGAACTACCTATAGAGCCCTGTAGTTTTGACTTTTAAAATACATTTTGGAACAGATGTACATAATGCAAGGTTATCAATCAGCCAGTCAGATTTAACACTGTGACCTGTCAAATGCATAATCATGAATATACGTTTTATCGCATTGAAACGAATTCAGTAAAATATATTTAAATGTTTAAGGTTAACAACTATGAGACTTTAGTGATCGTTATTGGATATGGTTGTATACAAACAAGGAATTCAGTATTCTGCACTGCAAGAATGCAATATGGATTTCGTAGCTGCAGATATTAATTTGCATGTACAACAAAACTTCAATGCAGGCCAGGAAAAAAAGAGTGCGTGTGGAAATGCAATGTGCAGGTATGTGATGTTTACAAATATACGAGTACTATACTATACACAGTGTTCGAAGTGAGCCGGTATGGCATACCGGTAGTTAACAAAAATGGAAGTGAGCATACCGGCAGTTAAAAAAAAACGTTATTTACCATCCCGGTATGTAATAAATTATAAACCCTTTCACAAACTACGTAAAGATATTAGGATGAAAGCACAAATTAACGCAAAAATCAGCAAATGACATTTTTAACGGATAAAATTGATAATTAGTAGCTGAGACTGAAAGAGACCACAAACCCTTCAATGAAGTTTTTTTTTAATTTTTACATTAATTTTATAATATTATATACATTAATGTTTTAATACCAAAAAAAAAAAAAAAGCAATTATACGGAATGGTATGTATTTCTTTCGAAACCTCCTATTTATACTACGTGGATCTATGGTCTACATCATACCGGCAGTAGCTCTGTGCCACTTAGACCACTGAGTGTACCATATAACAACATAATATAGATATAATATAAATTATAATTATATGATTAAAATACAAGTGGAAAAAAATTATGCGATAAGTGGAAATTTTCATGTTTTTAGGCTTAAGTCTTTCTTTCTGGCCTTCATTTTTTGGCGAAATTATTAAGCGTTGAGGTCCATTCTTTTGGCAAACTGCCTTTCTATGCAGTGACAATTCCTGCAGCCTATTTGCGACATGATGCTTCTCAAATAGTTTTTACAAATTTTAATTTGGAAAACGATCTCTGTACAGATGCTACTGTGACGGGTAGCCGTGAGTGTTAAGAAAAACATCAAGGCTATAATTACATAGTTTAGTACAACCACCGACAATTGTAGGATCCACATCCTCCACGAAGAATCCCCATGTGGCCTCGCCTTCTGCACCAATAAGGCGATTGCAGAGCGATCGTATTACAACCCGGAGCCAAAGGGCCGAATAGCTTCAAAGTGTAGGACATCCAGTAACCGAAAAATTGTTACGCTGTGTGTTGGTAAAACGTGGAAAGAGCGATGTATTTGTTTATTCAACTGACGCCACGTATTTGGGGGATTTTCACTTAGGATATCAGTGCTTCCAAAGTGTGCCATCCATTTTTTAGTGTTCACAAATTTGGTACACATGTAAACAATCATTACTTATTTTACACTTGCAGGTGTCACAGCTCATCGTAAATTCAAATAACGCAAACTTTCAAAAATAACTTTTGGAATGTCCTAATATCAGTGTTCCATTGCATTTTATTTTCATTTATCATGGCCTTAATTGATTGAATTTACTTTTTGTTTCGAAATGCATCCACTCGTCTCCCAAATTTCAATTTTCACCTAGAGTTAATATTTACCTTAATTTTAACATTTGGTAAATTTAACTATTAATTACACACATGAGCAAAACCTATCCATAACAGTTTGAAATGTGGTCAGGAAAGAAGAAACAAGATGATGGATGTGAAGACGAACTTTAGGCTTGCTCAAACACACTGATCTGTTTCCTTCCGTTCGACAGGCTATTTTTATTGCTCAAACATTACCAGTAACAACCTGCCCAGTGGAGAGGTCCTTCAGCACTATGAGAACGGTTAAAAACCTGGTTGAGGTCAAAAATGGCAGATGGACGTTTATCTGGACTGTGCATGATGAGTATTCATCGAGAAAAGGTTTTTGAGAATAAACATGAACTCATTCAAAATGTGATTGTCAGATTTGGACAAAACCAAGACGTTTGCAGTTTTTATTTCATAGTATCTCCTCTAAAGTGCAAGAAACAAAAAATTGAAGGGGTATAAAAATAAACAGATAAATGTTTATAAAAGAAAGGGGGGGGGGTTATACTCATACTCAATAAAGAACGATGGAGCAGTGCATTTGTTTTATGTAACCCTAAGTTAATGTTTCCATACAAAAAGACTGTATTAAGTTGATTATTAAATTTAGCAAGAAGCCTACAGTAAGGTTAAACTTTTGACTCAGATATGAATAATCAGTGGCCAGTAATTGGTAAATGACATAATTATTATTATTGTCCGTTATTTCAATACTAAATATTGACTATAGAAAGAAAGATATGTCCAAGTTCCTAAACTTTTTGGGGGAGGCTAACAGCTCTCCGAACCTACTCCCTGGCTTTAGGGGCTTGATGCACTCGCCTGACCCAACCCCTACTATACCATATAAAGACGCAGGGGTACTATAAATGTAAGCAATAATTATGATAATGGGAGTATACCCGTTTGCCCCCTCCCCTGAAAAGTTGAACCGGACACCCATGCTCATGGGGGATAACGCTGCGTGAAAACGTTTCCGGCCCTTTATATGATTTTTTTATCACCAAAATGGGGGTAAATCAAGTTCCCAAAGTTTGGCCAAATATTTTAAAAACTACATGACAAAATGATTATGTATAATTTCGCATTTTCAATACATGAAAAAAAAATCTTTACTTTTTAAAAACTTTGTAGTAAATCCGAATGTTATTTTGTTTTATATTCATACCCCTATTACTCCTTCTTTATTAGCATCGCTCTTTTCAAAGCAAATTGTTTACAAGTTGATTTCTCAATAGTATTTGAGTAAAATATTCTCTAATCTTTGCTTGTTTAAAATTTGTCAAAGTCAGAGAAAAAACATAACTATGAACGTTATTAAGTTTTACACCATCTATTTCATGACTGAACTACAACAACAAAAAAACGTCCGCACCATGCCAAGAGTTGTAGCTTGCCTAAGTGCACGTTTTATTCAGAGCAAAGATTGCGAAATAAATTTTTCATCCAAACCGAAACTAAACAACATATCCCTCTCTGATGATATCAAGGTTCAACTTTGCACGAAGAAGGAACACAAGAACGCTGACCGAAAGTAAACAGCATACCCTTCTCTGATGGGATGAAGGTTCAACTTTGGCTGCACCAAGAACTCAGTAACGCTGTCTCGATTCTCTCAAACTTGTGATATACCGGTTACGTATACGTAAACGAATCAAAGAACTGTGAGTTTGTGATAATCAGAAATTACAAAATTTATGTACATCGAAAAAAGCGTATAAATGAATTAATTAGCTATTATCGAATTGGAAAAGCTTAGAAAATACAGTAAAATATCGGGACTAATGCAGAATTACGTATAACTGTCAAAAAATATAACTGAAGTACACATAGCCGAAGTTTCACTGAATATCTTTTTATTTATACAAAGCAATGCTTAAATATAAAAATTTTGTTTAAACTGAAAACCACTAGATTGAAAAAATATTGCGCAGAAATTCAAATTGCTTGAATTTCAGTCCGTGACGCATACCTGTAACTTAACCCTCCTTTCGTGTTGCTTCGAAACTAAACATTTTCCCACTGATGAGTTCGATACTTCTCTATACAGCTTGTACATTTTAACGACACTGACAGTGAGTCACAGCAAAGTTTATAGAGACAACCTTGATTGTAAATAATGAAGGGGTGGGTAGAGAGAAAGATTGCAAGTAATTGTGGGGAACTGATATAAAGAAAGAGATTTAAACAAATACGTATTGTTGCTATATGTTGATCTAAGAGCTATTTTGTGTCAAATGATGAACCACAATGTGACGATTTTTTATATAGATGACCTTCGAACTTTCATTGAGTGGAAAATTAATTGAAAGGAGATTTTTAAACATAAATTCTTTTGCTGATTCTTCCAACTTGGCCGTTCGGCTTCTGGGTTATCACAAAAGTGTGTTTTATATGCAACAAACTAGGAATATTAATCAAATTAGTTAACCATTTAAGCCACTGCTTCGAAAATCAAGAGTCAAAAAGTACCACTTCCGGTGGTGTACAAAATTTTCTTTTGGGTGTACAAAACTAGGACAACACTCTGACAGTGTTTTTTTTTTTCAATTTTGGAAAAGTGGGTCTCCAAGTACATGCTCGAGGGCCACAGAGAAAAATCAAAAAGTACTACTTCCGGTGGTGTACATAATTTTCTTTTGAGTGTACAAAACTGTACAAAACTAGGACTACACTCTGGCAGTGTTTATTTTCGTTTTTGGAAAAGTGGCACTCCAAGTACATGGTCGAGAGCCACAAAGGAGAGCCAAAAAGTACCACTTCCGGTGGTGTACAAAATTTTCTTTTGGGTGTACAAAACTGTACATAACTAGGACAACACTCTGGCAGTGCTTATTTTCATTTTTGGAAAAGTGGCACTCCAAGTACATGGTCGAGAGCCACAAAGGAGAGCCAAAAAGTACCACTTCCGGTGGTGTACAAAATTTTCTTTTGGGTGTACAAAATTGTACAAAACTAGGACAACACTCTGGCAGTGTTTTTTTTCAATTTTGGAAAAGTGGCACTCAGCATGTACTTGGAGTGCCACCTTTAGAGAGTCGAAATGTACTACTTCCGGTGGTGTAAAAATTTTTCTTTCGGGTGTACAAAACTGTACAAAACTAGTACAAAACTTTGGCAGTATTTATTTTCGATTTTGGAAAAGTGGCACTCCAGCATGTACTTGGAGTGCCACTTTTAGAGAGTCGAAAAGTACCACTTCCGGTGGTGTACAAAATTTTCTTTTGGGTGTACAAAACTGTACAAAACTAGTACATAACTTTGGCAGCGTTGATTTCTTATTTTGGAAAAGTGGCACTCCAAGTACATGTATCTTCACATATTTCTACAAGAGAAACATGTCGAAGTCGAATTTCGTCATTCATTTTGTGAAGTTTCAGTATATTAAAATTTAACGCATCGTCAAACATGCATACCAAGAAAATAGTTCCAGCACAAATCATACACTTAAAATCCTCTTTTCTCTAATAAGTCAAGCACTTAAAAAGGTAATTATGATAGAAATATGTTTATCCTTTTGTTTCCGCAATTCTAAAATACGTTTAAGTAACAATGCATTTAACTAAAGTTTATAACCTACTATGAAATATTGTTAATTATCTTGAGGTTTTGTTAATCGATGGAGCACTTACAGTTCACGAAAATGGCATAACACAACTGAGAAAAATAAAATGATATAGATATATCATATGTCCAAAGACTAGTTTTCTATTGTATTTAAGGATTGTAATGATAACAGATGTATTAATAACTCACTTTCGTAATCGAATGTATTCATCACATGCAGAACCTGTACTAAATTTCGCAAAAAAACGGAAATAAAAATGCTGAAAATGAAATTAATTTCACCTTTTTAAGGTGTTACTCATTGGCAGAAATGTTTATTTCCCAAGGAAAAACGAAATGGTGCTTTTTCTATGTGAAATCAATACTGGGATTACCTGTAAAACTGTGTTCCTTAAGCACAAAAAGTGTATACTGCAATCACACCTCTGTAAAAGTGACTTTAATTGTAAATTCAGGCGACTAGTGAAACAGTCTTTCAGCACACAAAAGGGATTACAGATTTTGGAGTACCCTACCATAAAAATTGCTGCCCCTGCATTCGAAACGCACCCAGTGCGACCAAGCCATTATTCCTCAAGGCAATAGTGAATGCATTCCACGCGTGCAAACAGATTTAGGAAGTCGTCTGTGGAGTCGCGCCTGCTGTGGTAAAACCGCTTTCGAAGCAATAGAAAGAGAACGAGTCTCACGCGGTTGAGCCGTTTTAGAAAGGGGTGACCTTGAACGCGCACAGCACGTTTAAACAGCTCGGAGGGTTAAAAATGTGATTTTAGAAAACAAAATTGGTGTAGCGTGTTTTTCTAAAAAATACAAATTTAGCGATTTGTTGCAAAAAACCTAGGTGTAACGGATACCTACATTTACCTTGGTCAATTCATATCAAAAGTGTCCCACATTGATAAGAAATTAATCAGCGTTATTAACTTTGTCTGAGAGCATTTGGAAGAAATGGTAAAATTTTCAAGAGAAAATCACTATTATGTCTCAAAATAAAAGTAATTAATTAACAGATTCCTCCAATTGCTAAGTATTAAGCCAAGACCTGAATAAAAAAAAAATACTGTCGTTGTAGACATCTGGAAGAATTATGAAGAGATGGATCCTTGTATAACTCAGAAAGATGAGGACAGATATTTGTGGTCCTGGAAATGTCAGGCGTAACATATATCATGATCCTAATAAAATCCTTGAAATTCCAATGGTTTGGACATATTGATAAAAGAACCGATCCCGATGGACAACTGATATAATAAACTGAATTCCAAGGAACACAAAAAACCCCAGAAAATCAGGAAGAAATGGCTGAATGAAAGTCGAAACCCTGCCGAAGTTACATCAAGGACGATGTCTCACAACAGACATTTGTGGAACTAGTATGCAGACATATTCACCAGCAGTGGGTTACGGTTGACAGTGATGAATAATGATGATTGACACTTCACTTTCAAGTCTGAGTTCTGCCCTTGCCTAAAATATGTATCTAAACAAAATAGCGAATTAATTCATCACGTTCCCTGTTTGACAAAATACATTTAAACAAGAGATCATTAGAATTGTAACCTCAGTTTCATTAAAAAAGTGTTTTAATTTCCTTTGAAGTTTCGCATTATATAAAGATTTTTTGTTCTTTTTGTTTATGATCATCATAGCGCAAAATGTTACAGAAGTTTTGTACTAAATAAAAAAAATATCTGCATATTTAAAATTAAAGCAGTCTTTCCTTTTAGTGAAGAAACGTAAAAATAACTTTAGAAATGAAACATAAGTTCCGTATTTAGGATATACAAGTACTCTGGAAACCCTGATGCCCCAGTGGTCTAAAAGCTGTCATTTAACCATAACCATTCGTCCTAGATGGATTCTGATGGCAATGAAGCGCGGATACGGTGTTTGTCTTACGACGCTGACTCTCCTCTTCCCTGGAGCCAGTGTTTGTAAATAAGGAACGGGCGACTGCTTATAGCCAGAAGATTAAGCAATCGCCCTTACCTGATTTAGGTGTGGTTAAATTTTCAATCATAGGAGAAAGAAAAAAACAGAGAAAGAATAAACTCTGTGTTTTACTAAGTTCCATCACTTCCAAGAAACAAGCCATGCTTTTATAAAAAAATATTTTTCAAAAGTTTACTGGCTGCTCCTGTGGCGCTGTAAGCGATGGTTTCTGATCATTCGTCTGAAAGAGGTCCGGGTTCGAATCCCGGTGAGCCATGGATGTTGTGTTTGTCTTACGGCACTAGATCTCTCCCTTCCATGGAACCAGTGACCCTAAATTAGGGGCGGGAGACTGCTTATAGCCTATTGAGTTGCTCATGGTAGTCGTTAAACCTCCAACCAAAAAAAAAAAAAAAATACACATCACTGTATCAAACATTTTAATTTCGTGATTTATTGGGCATAACGAAAATTATACAGCTACAATGGTTTACCGAGAAAAAGAAACCATATACAGTCACATGTTTTATTGGGAAAAAAAGCATATTGTTTGACAGAACCGAGTTTGAAAATCAAAATGCCTATGACATTAAGAGGAATTTGTAATAATATTGTGACGTTACTACTTTGACTATACTGATTTGAAAAAAAAACATATCTAACACTTTATTTTTAGCATTACAAGAGTAACTGGAAAATTTCCCTAACTTTCTGAACTGTCTTTTGCTATTTATAGATAACAGAGTTCTAAGTGATAGGAACTTTATAATAGCACATTCAAGAAAATTATATCCAAACCCAATATTCCACCGAAGTTTACACATTTTCATGTATCTTAGGGTATCAAAATGAAATATTTGTGTTTTTAGAATATATCAGGATCATTTACAGAATAATTAGTGGTACATACATCGGACCTAACATGAGAAAATAATTCTTAAACGTACAGAAATGTAACATATATCTTTTTCATTCTAACGATGTTCGGATTTTTTCATTCTAACGATGGTCGGTATTTCAACACCGAAAGAAATTCTAAACCTAAACTATAATACGGGAGCTAATAAAAATCGCAAATATGAAAATTAAATTTTTAATCCAGATTAATCAACTCCGACGCCATGGAATATATTGCAAATATCGAAACTTTCTCAGAATGTCAAAAGAAGTGTGGCACCAATACATTATTGTTCTGTTTTAAAATTTCAGGTTGATTTTCTTCGATAAAAGAACTGGACTTGTGCTTTGAACGCACTTTCAACATTAAACAGAAATATATGTTTGTTCTTAAATTTTAAAACAAATATTCAAATATCAAATTCTAAAAGAGTGTTGTGTTTGAGTACATCATTTGGAAAGGAAGAGAAAGGAATAGAAAAGTGAAAAAAGAGGAGTAAAAATAAATTTGTGACAGTTAAATCAAAATTATGTGGTTGTCGAACTCAAATAAATTTACTATTGTATGTGCTAATAGGCAGTTCAGCAGTTTAAAAAAAAAAGTCATGGAGAGTCTTGTGTCTTCAGAACTAAACGTCTGTGTTGCATTCGCTATTTTAAGATGGAGGGTCATGTTACTTTCGGAGTTCTGATTAATATACTGGTGTTAGAACTCTGAACGATTGAGAGCTGAAATGCCCTCATGGGGATGGTACAAATGCCACATATGTTTCAGAGCTTAGTAGAAAGCCTGTGCTTATACTCTCTGGATATGAATGTGTCGAAAGAACATGATTCATAACATTCCCGGACGTCCTGGTGGCCTGATAGACTGTGATCTGGCTTCTAATCAGTTGTGCGAGACAGCTTGGGTTCATTTCACCAAAAAGGTAAGGGTGGTGCTTTTGTCTCATGGCTCCTGGCCTGTTTTATTCCTAGAAATAAAGGCGGCGTTTAAGGAGAGACGATTTCTTTGGCCTCAAAAGTCTACATAGTAATATTTAAACTCGAAGAAAATTTACCTTTTTTATTTCACTGTTCTGAGTTTTACAACCTAATCCACAGTACCGTTTTCTTTTGTTCATATGTCTTTTTGAATCAATTACTTTTAATGTTTTTTTCCAGCACATACAGCAAAGAGGACTACAATTTTCTTTCTTAAATTAAAAATTTTACGAGGAGCAATAATAGAAATCAGGTACCAATTGCTTTTTAAACCAGAACAAAATTGACCTGCTTTGATACTGATATTAGAAATACTTAAGATGTATTCGTTTATAGCAATAGGGGAGATATTAGCTTCCATGCTGTTTTAAGCGCGGTAAAGAAAATGGAAGATTCTACAGCTCTCTTATTTCATCGTCATGCACTTTCATCGGCTTAACAGAAAATGTATACAATTTTGAATAACATGATGTCAGATGAGGTCAGATCATATGAAGAGGATTTTAGAAAGGGAGTGTCTGACCCAAGGTTTTAAACAACCCATAGATACAGAAAGCTAGGAGATTTGGGCTAGAGTATCCGATGGGAAAATGAAACGGAAATGAAGTGGAAAGGGGGAGGACAACGCCATTATTCGTCACCTTGGGACCAATGTCCAAAGTTCGACGTCTTAACGTGCCCATCCGACGTACGGCGGATATTTAGTGGTTCACGCGTTCGTACCTGCCTAGGATCGAACCAGAGGCTTATCCGTGGCAGCCACGAACGCTGATCACTAGGCCATCCGCTGCCCTTGACATGATATGATATCTCTAGCAGCCTTGGAATAATATAAAGGGCAAGCTAATTGAGCTCAGGTGTTCTCCAGGGCCATTTGCAACAACAATGTGCATGTGTACGAAGTCTACACTGCAAAACATAATAAAGTCCATGGAAATGCATGAAAAGCAAATATGAACAGAAAAAAGAAAATCAGAAAAAAAGAAAAAGGAAAAGCTTGTTTTACTTTTTAAAGGAGGTTTTACCTTTACCCTAAAAATAAAAGTACATATATGGGTAATCCGTCATTAGATAAGTATAAAAAATACACGCGGTAAAGAATTTCAAAATGAATCGTGCTGTCCCGTTGACTTAGTGGTCAGAGCACTGGCTTCTGACTTTTCGTCCGAGATGAATACGGGTCCAAATCCATGTGAAGGGTGGATGTTGTGTTTGACTTACGGCTCTGGCTCTAAATTTGGAACCTTGGCCTAATTAGGGATGGCTAAGAGCTTTTACCCAATCAAAGCTTCTCATTGTGTTCGTTAATTCCCCACTTCACCGCCAAAAAGAGCAATGAATAGTTATAAATTCACAGAACTATTTAGCTAAGACACTTGGTAAAGGCATTTGCAGGAAGAAGAATAACTGTACGAAGTGCGTTCCTGTTATTCTCGTGGTTATGCGACTATCGTGAAGTTCAACAATTTTTTTTATATCCGAAGGAGAATATTAGAGTGAGGGATATTGGAATTATTCCTAACCGGTCGAGTTGCACAGGAAGGTCGGCCATTCCATATTTTTGTAACCAAGTAACCTTGGCTTTCTTGCTGAGGCATCCAAAGTTGCGGCATCTCTAAAGATCACACTTGATAGTACGATTTCGCTTTTCTGAACCACCGTCAGCGTTACCATACCGTACATGCTGGTGAAGGAACCAATGTGGCGAACTGTCAGGGCCTTTATAATAGAGAATTGCTGAAAATTTACATAAGAAAACAGATGCCCATAAAGAACGTTACATTGAAAAATACGCCTCAATAATCATGTTGAAACAAGCAGCTGAAAAAAAAAATAAGGGCAGATAGTAGAGAATGGAAAATCTGCTTAAGAGCCAAGATTCTAATTTATAGCTTTTGAATTAAATCTAAATAGATATGAGAGACAAATATACGCTCAATTTTTGTTCCTGGCAATCATCTGAATTCATGTTAAAAATATTAAACGTTATTCAAGGTTTCTCTTTGTTTATTGAGGATGTCCTCTTGTTTACATACACTTCGATGAGAATTGTACCATGGCAAAATTTAGGGCATTCAATATTAATGAAAGACGTGTAAGTCGTGGTTTAAGAGAGCAATGAGAAGCTTATTTAGTGTGTTATTATGGTTATAACTTCAAGACTAGTTTTTGTCACCCTGGATATTTGTTAAGCTGCAATACAAAATATACATCCAAAAGTAATTTTCAATTTATTCTGCAATGCACGCCCACAATTATCAGTATTTTTTAAAAATAAGATTGCTTGCCTAGTTAAAAGATCTAAAGATTTTGAAGTTAGCCATGATATTCATTGATGTTACAACAGCTGATTTATAAATTAGGAGAAATCAAATTTGTGCAGAAATAATCCAAAGTAATCGAGGTAGTGGCCTTCAATGCACGATCTTAAAAAACAAGAGTCACTCACAATACAAATTTAAATTCGTTGGCTGAATTTAAAGAATTTATTGTATATAAGAACTTTCGGGTTTCCCTAGAACCCATCATCAGATACAGGAGAAGGAATAAATTTAAATAAAGTGTTACGTGAACATAATATAGATATCAGATATGAATATGACATAATGTCACGTGGCATCAAATTGTCAAACGACGTGGCATGTATCATGAAATAAAGAAAATAAAGGAAATACAATGCAGGTATACATAGAATACTGCATTGTAAAAATAATAAAGGAAGGTTAGTAGGTATAAATTGTGTTGTTTTCATCAGGAGACACAACAAAGAGCACTACAGCAGAAATCGAAATTAAGTGCTTTCGTACTCAGTTTGCCTCGTATTCGGTACTGTAAATAGTTTCCAGATTGTAGGTACAGATACTGGAATAAAAAATAAATAAATAACAAATAAATGTTATTTATTTTGTGGATATCATACTGGCACTTGTTATGTAAACCAAACTTCAAGAATAATTATATTATTTAAGTATAAACAATACTTTAATGAACTCGTACCGACACGTAAATACGTGTTTCAATTAATCAGTATAACTATTTTAGGTGTTCTATTATGATATCACCATGTTTTTCAATATTTTAAGGAATCCTTTTCCAATTAGTTGTATTTCCTAAATTTCCTAGATTATAGGATATCATAACATAAAAAATACAAATAGCCAAATTTTTTTTTGATTGGGCTATAAGCAGTCGCCCGACCTTAATTTAGGGTCACTGGTTCCAGGGAAGGGAGAGAGCCAGTGCCGTAAGTCAAACACAACATCCATGCCTCACCGGGATTCGAACCCGGACCCCTTACGCACGAATGATCAGAGGCCATCGCTTAGACCACTGCGCCACCGGTGCGGCATAGCCAAATCAATAGCATTTGAACAACAGATAGGTACACAAATAAGAAAGTACAAAATGCACGATAAATAATTTCACGAACCGTGCATTACAAATGTCCTGAGAAACTTGAGTACGAAAGAAAAAAACATGTTGCACTGATTGTACACTAGTTAGTGAAGGCACCATAATATTTCCGTTTCTTTATTTATTACTACGTTTCTTCTCATAAATTTTTGTTTCAATTCGCCACTTTTCATCACAATTT
The DNA here is from genome assembly GCA_039090855.1 of Macrothele yani. Lineage (NCBI taxonomy): Eukaryota > Metazoa > Arthropoda > Arachnida > Araneae > Macrothelidae > Macrothele > Macrothele yani. The sequence goes on from CM076999.1 coordinate 86,124,263, forward strand.
ATTCTTTTCAAATTTCTGCTTGAGACGCTTTACGTGCCTCACCAGAAGAAATATTTTCTTAGTGATGTGGATTTGAAAAACTTCTTTAAACAGTGTTCTTGTAATAGAGAACATATCAGGTTTATTCGGAAAATTAGTATTAATAATCCTATTTCTATGAAGTTCATTCACTTAAACTTAAGATTATAGATTTTATCAAAATGTTTACACTTAAATACAAAAATCACAACAAATATTCCTTAAGAGCAAAGTAACCTGATTCAAGGGATATGTAAAAACTACGATCGTGTGCTATACTCTAATTCTTTCTTAAGACATTCGTTTAGAATTTGATACCGTACTGAAGAAAGGAATCGATAATGAGATAAGTATATGACAAAAACAGTAAAACATTAGTGTCTTAATGTTGGAATGACCTTCGAAATGCGATATAAAAGCCTTCAAGATCATATAAGGCTTTATACGTAGATAATGCCTTATTTGGGTAAATACTATTGATGGCATGAATCACTTCTTGGGTGTTCGTTAATAATTCATCATTCATGCAAAAAGTGCCATTAAGAATTTTCATTCAAATGAATGGTAATTCAATCACAACAGACATACGTTCCTCTGCAATCATTGAGTAATTCATATGACAGGGATTCCGCGTTAAGTCCTCAACGAAAATTGGCAAATTGCGCAAAATTGAGCATAACCTTGATTGGGATCCATTTCCAGTTCACGTATGAATATTCGCTTGCTTCGAATGCACTATTAGCATTCAATGCCAGAATGGAAAGTAGAACACTCCCAAGGAGAGAAAGAGAGAGCTTAGGCTAACGCATTCACCATGCACAAATGAACCTTCGCTCGACGTGACCACGGTACTTTGAGGAATAGCATGTATATTTTATTTCCATTCTTAAATTTCGCTGTATTTAATAACTGTTTGAAATATATTGACATAATATTTTGAGAAAAATGAACAAGCCTAACTTATTTTAAAACAAATGAAAATTCGTGAAGAACCGGACCAAAAAAAAAGTGGGGGGGGATTACCGACGGATGACATACGTGGAATGTGCTCACGGAACTTGTAAGGCTCGGTCTCAAACAAAAAATATATAACCATTCTAAAGTGAAGAGTTGGTTGAAGGTAATTTAACGTTTCGCCGTACAAAAGTAGTAGTAAATTGAATAAACATTTAGAGTGGTTAGTGCGAACCATTCAACTTGCAGATTCTTTTTTGGACACAAATCGTACACGAATATTCCATCAGTACTACATTTGTTCAAAGAAAGTGCACATAAACATGTCTTAAAGAAGCGTTTAAGGATTATATGTGAAGTTCTTTAGAAATTAATAATTCATTCTGCAAACAAAAGAGAATTTCTAATAAACGTGTGAAGTTCATAGTGAGACACGCGCAATGTGTTCATGAAAGCTAGTTCTTTGAAATTTTGTTTTAAGTTGATAAATTTCAGGAAGCAATTCATAGTTCATTTTGTCGACTGATGATTTTAATACATCGATACTTCTGTAAAACCTCGTGGGTTTTTACATCACACACATACCAAAAATATTGACAAACATTTTTTCTGTATTTTTTACGTACCGCTGCTTGCATTTTTTTATGTGTGCTGTATGATATGTGTATGCTCTTTTTTGTTTTGAAGTACATGCTTATTGGGTAAGTTATCCGTTTATATACACACTGCGACTAGAAATCATCTGAGTTATCTTTTGGTATGAAATACGGATAACACCATCATTGCGGAATACTGAAGCAACTCAGTATCCAGTTGTTCAATGCCACGTAGGAAATGTTTGCTGGGTGCGTTTGCTTAACGTTTATTTAGCAGACGAACCCGGTTTTTGTGTGAGACTGGTGTGTCAAAAATATGTGATAGATCTAAACTCCGCGATAAGCTTTTTATTTCGTTTCCAAGAGCATACAGAAATGTTCGCTGGGTGCGTTTACCTAACGTATATTTAGCAGACAAACACGGTTTTTGTGTGAGACTGGTGTGTCAGAAATATGTGATGGATCTAAACTCCGCGATAAGCTTTTTATTTCGTTTCCAAGAGCGTACAGAAATGTTCGCTGGGTGCGTTTGCCTAACGTATATTTAGCAGACGAACCCGGTTTTTGTGTGAGACTGGTGTGTCAAAAATATGTGATAGATCTAAACTCCGCGATAAGCTTTTTATTTCGTTTCCAAGAGCATACAGAAATGTTCGCTGGGTGCGTTTGCCTAACGTATATTTAGCGGACGAACCCGGTTTTTGTGTGAGAGTGGTGTGTCAGAAATATGTGATGGATCTAAACTCCGCGATAAGCTTTTTATTTTGTTTCCAAGAGCGTACAGAAATGTTTGCTGGGTGCGTTTGCCTAACGTATATTTAGCAGACAAACCCGGTTTTTGTGTGAGACTGGTGTGTCAGAAATATGTGATGGATCTAAACTCCGCGATAAGCTTTTTATTTCGTTTCCAAGAGCATACAGAAATGTTTGCTGGGTGCGTTTGCCTAACGTATATTTAGCAGACAAACCCGGTTTTTGTGTGAGACTGGTGTGTCAAAAATATGTGATGGATCTAAACTCCGCGATAAGCTTTTTATTTTGTTTCCAAGAGCGTACAGAAATGTTTGCTGGGTGCGTTTGCCTAACGTATATTTAGCAGACAAACCCGGTTTTTGTGTGAGACTGGTGTGTCAAAAATATGTGATGGATCTAAACTCCGCGATAAGCTTTTTGTTTTGTTTCCAAGAGCGTACAGAAATGTTTGCTGGGTGCGTTTACCTAACGTATATTTAGCAGACAAACACGGTTTTTGTGTGAGACTGGTGTGTCAGAAATATGTGATGGATCTAAACTCCGCGATAAGCTTTTTATTTCGTTTCCAAGAGCATACAGAAATGTTTGCTGGGTGCGTTTGCCTAACGTATATTTAGCAGACAAACCCGGTTTTTGTGTGAGACTGGTGTGTCAAAAATATGTGATGGATCTAAACTCCGCGATAAGCTTTTTATTTCGTTTCCAAGAGCGTACAGAAATGTTTGCTGGGTGCGTTTGCCTAACGTATATTTAGCAGACAAACCCGGTTTTTGTGTGAGACTGGTGTGTCAGAAATATGTGATGGATCTAAACTCCGCGATAAGCTTTTTATTTCGTTTCCAAGAGCATACAGAAATGTTTGCTGGGTGCGTTTGCCTAACGTATATTTAGCAGACAAACCCGGTTTTTGTGTGAGACTGGTGTGTCAGAAATATGTGATGGATCTAAACTCCGCGATAAGCTTTTTATTTCGTTTCCAAGAGCATACAGAAATGTTTGCTGGGTGCGTTTGCCTAACGTATATTTAGCAGACAAACCCGGTTTTTGTGTGAGACTGGTGTGTCAGAAATATGTGATGGATCTATAAACTCCGCGATAAGCTTTTTATTTCGTTTCCAAGAGCGTACAGAAATTTATGATGTAATTCTTCAGCGTAAGATTGGTTCAAAGGTTTCCCGGATAATCTATATACTTTGTAATATGACGAAATGAGCAGATGCCATTTAACGAGTAGAAACGATAACACGTCGTTTTTCAGCAATTGATTTCATATACCGGCACATTCTGTTGTGTTTTGTATGCTATAGGATTTCTTTTCCGTTTAAATTCGCTTGTGAAAGATTTTATGTGAATTTTACTACACTTTGTAGGGATGTCACTTGAGGAACCAGTGTTTTAGAAGGGAGGATTGATTTTAAATTCAGCATGCCTTAGATAGTAGAGACAAACAGGGCTTACAACGGAGTCTCATAAATCTAGTGAGATAATCCAAACAAAAGCAAGTATGTCATGGAAATACTAAAAGAATTCTCGCTAATCATAATTGAAGTGTATCTTTCTGTACATGATATTGTTTCTCCCATTTCTTCCCTAGTTTAAAAAAGATTGATCTAAGGTTATAACGCAGGGAACCACTTGTTTGGAATCAAACCACTTGTCTGGAATCTTCGGACATTTGTAGTTTGCTTGCTTCACATCTGTAACGAAAAGAAGGCATTTCTATATGGAGGCAGCATATAAATGACCCGATGTGTATTGAAGCATAGAGAAATAATCCAATCACCAGATGAATCAGACAGCATTAGTACTTTTTTCCGTTAAATATTCGAAATCCCTATAATTGAAGGTGCAAAATTGTTCTTTACATTAATTTCCTGGATAACATATTAATCAGCTGTTTATGTTTTTTAGAGTCCCTCAAAAATATATGACAACGGATTAAATAGACTTTCCGGGACCGTATCTATAAACACGAATGCTGGAAAACCTACATACTTTCTCCCAAAACGTCTAAAGAAAAATTCTTTTGATTTTGATGTTTCGTTTAGTTTGATTTTGACATTTGTGTTCTGACTGAATTTTTTAAACTCCTAATTACTAATCGGCGTTGTCTTTGCAAAAATGCACGTTTCATCATGCGTGTATTACCATTTGTATATTTTGATACAAATTCCACTGCCTAGATATATCTTCTAATCGATTTTTTGAATTGGAAGAGCTAAAACTCCTTATAGAGTATTATTACCCGGTAGCAAAAATATCATGGTATTTATTTATTCACTTTTATACATCAAAAATTCTACTTTCAATATAAGAAAATCACGCACTTAACTGTGTGAGCTTAAAGGATTTATAGCATACTCTTGAAGTCAAATCATCATTTTTGCAAAGAAACTCCACCCACATTCTGACAGAACAGTATGCACGGATCACTTGCACTTCGGAAAGGGAAAGCTCACAGCACAAAAAGCGAGTTTACGCAGGCATTTTTACAATCAACTACGCGTGTCTGAATTAAAAGAATAAGGTCTATGGAGCACTTATTATAGGTGTTTAAGACTATCCCTTACAGACAAAAATAGCAACAGACTTTATATTAAGCGTGGCAGGACCTGTTTCAATTCGTGAAACCCCACGAAAGATCTGTTGCAGTTAGAGTCAAAAACGTTGTACTTATCACATACTGAAAGTTTAACTCCTTCCTAATTAGATACTAAATAATATTTTATTATATCATTATCGCACTTTAAAATCAAATTTTATTTTACAGTACACTTGAATCTATTACTCGTACAAAGTGAGTGTTTGACCAGTAAAAAGCCACAAAGTCCGAGACCTAGTCAAAAATTATAATTGCTAAAATCCTTTAAGGATTTCTTTTCTTTTTTAAATAATGCACTTCAAGCAGTGTAACAGCACAACACTAAAGATACAGAAAAGTTTAAGAAAATGCAAGGAACTCTTCGCACAAGTATGTGAAAATGATTTTCTTCCAATATTTCTTGCTAGCCTAGCATTATCTGATGTAAACTTGTTGATAGAAGATTATTACTGACTTACATTTGAATTTCCTTCTTGTAAAACAATGGCACATTGTAGGTAATCTGCACATCTGTAATAACAGTTTTAATGCTATGTTTAAACATCTCTTTCATGTGACTTTTTATAAAGTCAATGTATGTTTTATAGTTTTGGGTGCATACTCACATTCATTGACGTACAAAAAAGGTGTTTATGTTAAATTACTTTATTTATATCGACCTCGTAACTTTGCGAAACAATGAAACAGAAATACACAAAATATCCGGATCGGACAATAAATTAGAATGTGTATCTTCTACAGATATACTCTTTACGAAAATAGCTGTCATGAGTAAACTTTTAGGAAAGAACCTCATTAAGAAAAATATGATCCCTTGTCACATATGTTTCGCTTATATTCTTTTGACTTTAACAGAAGAACCAAAGAAGAGGCTCAAATAATATTTTGTATTGCCTGTCACTCTGCGTGTTCCCATGCAAGTCTTCTCTATAAGAAATAGTCAGAAAATGGCCGTGGAATATAAAATCTGTCCAAAATGAGTGAAGTTCAAATCATTTCCCTTCCGACTTAGTCTTATTTTTCTTCAGAACGTGATAATAAGCAAAATCTGAATCTCTAAATCAGCGATTTTGCTTTTAAGAGTGTGTTCAAACGGGGAAGCATTTTAAACTGTATTTCTTCCTCAGCACAATATACCTTCGCCCAAGGAACCATGTGGTTTCTGAACCAGTCTCAAAACAGCTCACGTGTAACACAAGCCTTAGTGTTGGATTTCCAGATTACGGGTAGCATACTCGGGTCAATGCTCTGAAAGGCGCGATATCTCTGGGAGTGGTACCCTGTAAGTGATTTAAGTTTCAAGTCCCCTGAAGTTCTGCTGCCAATCATAAAAATGATCCGATCTTTTGAGACCTTGAATCCAGGCATAGGTTTTTCCTCTTTGGAACGCACATGATTTTATTTCGAAAGGTGCACAAAAGGGGAGTTTGGGTACCTCATCAACTCACAGTTGAGAAGAAAGCAAATTGCATGAGGGCATGCTTTTCCCTGATTGCGCGTTACCAAGTTGAACCGTTTTCGGACAGTATTGTGGCAGGTGACTAGAAATGCCTCATATATGACAATGGCAACTAATGAAGACAGCTTACAGGCACCTAATGATCTGCTCTGTGTTTGGTAGGACATGTGGGATGTCGTGTTTTTGGAGTTGCTGTCGGACAACACTGTTATTACCTCCGATGTGTACTGCCGTCAGCTCGAGGGTGTGCACTCCTCGCTCACGTCGAAACGAGCAGCACTGCCAAACCTCATGACCGTCCTTCTCCACCAGTGTGGAACGAGACCTCACACAGTACACGTGACTTTTCACAAGTTCAAAGAACTGTGGTGACAGCTGCTGCCGCACTCAACTTATTCTCCGTGCATTAACTCATGCGACTAACACCTTTTCCGGCCGTTGCAGCATTTTCTGGACAGATCGCGGTTTTCCAACCTGTACAATGTCGAACGCCATCTTAATTTTTTGCGTCCAAGCCACCACACTTCTACAGGGTCAGCATCCAACAGCCGAGCAGACGATGGAAGCAGGTCGTGGCAAACGATGAAAAGTATATTTCGAACTCATTTGCACGAGAGCTGAGTTTGGGCGCAATTTTCAGAGATAGAGCCGGTTCGAGCCCGTGGTATGTCTGATCGAGAACACCTGAGTCCGAATTTTGTATTGCAAGATAAATCCCGGGCCCGAATGAGCCCGAAAACTCGCTATCCTGTTCAAATATTAATAAAAAAACATCTCCCTTTGCACACTTCCAATCTCTCCTCCTCCTGTAATTAACCAATATATTTCTCAAATAGGAAGTAAGGAAGGGACCTCTATCTATTTTTACAGTGTGACTGTACGATTTTCTTTGACCGTTCGTTTCCACCTGAAGTGCTTTGGGCGGGGCTGCAATTGCATTTATGTTGCTCACATAATGTTGATATCATCGAGCCATAATGAGCTGTAATATGTACGTTGCTAAACAGAGTTAGCAGGAAGCTACTGCTTGGAGATATTAGGTAAATTATCTTCGGCATGCTATGAACTATTCAATATCTATAGTTCTTAAAAAAACTTTTTCATTTTTGCTGAAACATGCTAATGCGCGCCCTGTGGTATTTTCTAACAAAGCCTGGAATATATAGCCATCTTGAATGTCCGCTCATCAACCAGAACCAGTTGCCAAAGAATTCCCTTTACCAACTATAACGTTTCTTATTTGCTAAATCATATAAAATCACATTTATATAAATAAAAAATTGTGTCTCTCTCTCTCTCTCTCTCACTCTCTAACAGCCCAAGCCCGCCCGCGCCCGAACCGCAGTAAATATTCTACAGCCCGAGCCCGATTCGGACCAGAGCTCTGCTTCGGGTTTTTGGGCTTGGGCTAAGCCCGTCTCAGCTTTGATTTGCACTGGTATTTAAGGTAATTAGCACTTTTCCGTTGCCTTGCATTGGCAGACAGAACATTCTTTCGGACCCAATATGTGCTTTCTAATGAATCACAATTTGTAACTGATGGGATTGTAAATTTATTTTATACATTCATGCACATGCTAACACTGTTCTAACTGATTCTGGTTTAATACAGGAATGGAGTTAATCTCAGCTCTGGCTTCCTTTATGAATTCTTCATGGACTCCTTCTATCATCCACCCAGGTCCAATAAATTTCCACGGAACTGCCGCCATTGCTAGAACTCATTTGAAATATTTGCTGTCTTAGTTGATTTATCCATTCACAGTTGGACTCCTGTCCTGTTCACCATTGATAACAAAAAAAGCATTTGAAATCTTGTAACCTGCCCGTTCAAGGTGCACAGACTGACCAACTACGTTGTATGCCAGCTCTTTAGATTTCAATATTGAATTTCCTACAAAGTTACCATTGAGAGGCTGATGCTTAAACTACCTTTTCTTCCATAGCATTAATGCCCCGGTCCATGATTTGAATTACTGTCAATAATTAAAGACACTCGGAAATAATTCGTACATGTTTTTCTATAGACGAGAAAACACTGTCATGATGTATTACTGCTGCTAGGGCCACTCGAACACTTCAACAAAAAAACGAATTACGGAAAACTTATAATTGTTTCAAAAATAAAACCAGCTGGGCTACATAGTTCTTATCATGAAAAAATTACATTTAACACACTTTTAGTATGACACTAAGCAATGGAATCATGCACAAAACTAAAAAGGGACACAGAGACACCCAATGCACCGCGAACCTTTACAGATTCCCATAATGACATTTTAGAATTTCTCTGCAGGATAAGGCAAGTTCATAATGTTATCATTGAGAAAGTTAAGAAGATACCTGATTGTGAAGCAGGAGTTCTTATAATCTAATGAACAAAAATTCTACAAAGCAAAAGAAAGGTACTACTCAGTGCGGTGTTCAGTTAATCCATCATTCTGTCAATATGATTTGACTCTCTATGTGTACGAATCTTAAATAAAAATGAGAGAAATGATATGATCATCAGGAGGTGGAAATGTTCAATAGGTTTATGGGTACCTTACATTTATAGGTTTCCTCTGACGAAATCAATTGCGAAAAAAATTACATCCTTTCTCTGATATAAGGTTTGCTGGGCACAATTTGAAAAGCTTAATCGGAAATTCGAAAAAACGCTGCTGTAGCCAAATAAGAGTTTTGATTCAAAACATAACACACTCACATTTGTTTTCACCGTGTTCTCTTCTTATCAAAGAACTACATCCGCGAAGTACCATATAAACTCAGAAAGTTAATTTTTTTTCGAAATATTTCTTGTGGCTTAACCAATCCCACGGCTTTGCATGTAGTTAATATACAAAAACAAAAGTATAAAAAAGAGCGAACATTGATTCCCATTAAAAATTGCGTATTTCTTCCGTTCATTATCCCGAACGGGAAAAACAGATTAAACGAGATTGGTAAGCAATGAGTAAGAGCTGTTTAATTGTTTTGGAAAAAAATATCTACAAAAACTGTACACAAATAGAAGCAGAATCTCTTGCCAAGAAAAACGGTTATTCACCATGAAATTTTATATCATTAACAATTATTTCACTGGATTACTCTTAGTCTTAAATAAATATTTGTGTGGTCCTTAATAATTATTTTACATTATATGAAAATTGCGGAACTGTTCATTGTTTTTGAAAACCTCCTTGAGAAAAAAATATACAAAATACTGTGCACACGAACAAAAGCAGAAAAGGGTTATTGTACGTAACACTTACTCTTTTACACACCTTGTGGGATTCCTCGATAAAGAACTGTTTCCATGAAATCTCTAAAGCTCTTTGCTATTTTTTAATATTAGTGTATGAATATAACTTATGTTAAAGATAATAAACTGACTACTATACTCAAGTTTTTTAATATCACATGATTGGAATAATTCGATTTCTTCAAAACATGTAGGGAAATTTTATTTGTATATCTTGCTAAAATATATTTGGAAGTTACGAAGGTATTACAGGATCCCGATTTTAAGATAGCATCTCAGAGTAACGGTTCTGTATCTAGTATACCGTTGAAATGAGATAATAAAATTACCGATAACATCTCAGTATACATTTGAAATTCATTTTTGCTGGAATGGATTTCATAGTTTGTAGACATGTCTCAATTGTAGCCATTATTTAACTATCGCCTTCTCACCTCTGCACAAGAATATGGCATTTTCCACAATGAGACGGGAAAAAAATGTGTGCACTAGCCCGCTCTTCGTCTAGTCTAAACAGAATTTTGAATTTTGGCTCAATGACACATTGACATGATTAAGATTGTCGTCTGGTTAAATCAAAACTCATAATGAAAGTTCAGAACTTCTTATCACATTCTGCGGATACGTTCAAATATAAAGACATGGATACGTTCATTTTTACCCTGACAAAACCGTGTGTATTAGAATGTTGAATAAACTATAGTCACTGTTTAGGTCATGGTGATTCCTCCAAACAAAATGTCCCCCAAAAAATAGGAACTCACTCGTTAAAGAATATCTTATCTTGTACTAATAACAGAGTTACAAAGAATATAATCGAAGACAGTTGTCTGAAGTTTAAGATCATGGAACTATGATAAAGGAGCATTAGAACAGAAATTCGTAAATACACTGGCGGAAAGTGAAAAAAGAACACCAAGAAGGAACTGGCGGACGATCATGAAATTTACATATATTAATGGGATCGAGTTTACGTTGGTGTGATGTTAATTTCGGGACCAACCGGTGAGCGCTTAAGCCACAGCACGGCAAAAAAGGCAAATTATCGTCGGTGGTATTTAAGGAGTACGGCGAAGTGAATGTAATAAGTCGTCGGCGTACGGACACGTGCGAAGACCCTAAAGGAGCTACAATGTCTGTACATGAAAGACGTGTAGGATTTCAGCAGTTATCGGACTTTGAGCGAGGTCGTCTAGTCGGACTCCGCGAGGCCGTGTAGGCGTATCGTCGTATTGCGGAGCGAATTGGACGGGAAGTATCGGTGGTGGTACGATGGTGGCGTAAATTGTCCGAGGAACATTCCAACAGGAGAGGACGTGGAACCGGGAGTCACAGACGGACTGATGAGCGGACCAATCGACGCATAAGAAGAGCGGCGTTGTCAAGCAGAACATCCACTGCGACGCAAATCCGAGCTGCCGTTGCACCTGAGGTGACTGTGCGAACAATCCGTAACCAGCTACTGGATGCAGGACTACGTGCACGTGTGCCTCTGGCACGTGTACTTCTGACTCCAGCCCACCGTCAGGAACGGCTGCAGTGGTGTCACCAACGTCTGCACTGGAGAACGCGATGGCGATCTGTCGTGTTCAGCGATGAAAGCAGTTACGCTTGGGAGCCTCCGATGGCTGTATGCGTGTTCGCAGACGCACAGGGGAGCGTCTCCACCCTTCTTGCATCCGCCAGCGATACACAGGGCCTACACCTGGTCTCCTAGTGTGGAGAGCGATCTGCTATCACTCCCGTACACAACTAGTGTTTGTACCGGGTACGTTAAACGGCACCTCCTACATCAACTACATCATTCAGCCCGTTGTGTTGCTATTTGTAAAGTAGGTCCATCGTGGTGTTTTCGAGCAAGATAACGCACGCCCACACACGGCACGTGTAACGCAACATGCACTTCAGGATGTGAGACAACTTCCATGGCCTGCACGTTCACGGATTTGTCCCCCATTTAGCACGTGTTGGATATAATGGGACAATGACTTATCCGGTCTCCACGGCCAGCCACGACCATCCGCGATTTACGCGTCCAGGTTGAGGATGCTTGGAACTCAATACCCCAAACTTACATCCAACATCTGTACGACAGACTCCATGCCAGAATTGCACACTGTGACGCAGTTCATGGCAATTCAACCTCGTACTAACCATGTTACATGGAAATGTTATTTTTCAGTTTACCAGCAAATACAGCTGTATTTTGCCATAATGTTTTGATCACGTTATCCTTTGTATTCCGTTATTATACTGTATAAATTTCGTTGGTATCGGACGTCTCCTTCTTGGTGTCTTTTTCACTTTCCGCCAGTGTATTTAACCAAGTGATTTGAATAATGAAGAAACGTAAAGTTACGGCATTTTGAGAAAGATGAATCCTCTTCAAAAAATAGTGATACAAAAATCACCGAGATGTGAAATAGAAAATTAGAAAACAGAAAATATGAGAAAGTAGAAGAGAAGTGGAAAATATGAGAAAGTAGAAAAGCAGTAGAAAATATGAGAAAGTAGAAGAGAAGTAGAAAATATGAGAAAGTAGAAGAGAAGTAGGAAATATGAGAAAGTAGAAGAGAAGTAGAAAATATGACAAAATTATTTTCCACACCAAAAACTATTATATCAAAGAAAAATTATTTTTCTAATACATCTCTTCGGAGGAAAGACAAAGCGAAAGTGGTTTCGACATTTCTTCATCAATGAAGAACAGCTCTGTGTCATTATAAATATATTATGCTCCCAGTACAGTTAATTCCCCGCTTTACGGAATTTCGGAGTTAAGGGTTGGATCTTGTAGCCCATACCTTGTACCATAAGCTTCAAAGCGCATTCGTATGATTTTACTCTTTGTACCCTTCGTCTCCAGTCTCCTTTTTAGATTCGTCTTCATTTACAATCGCAGCAAAGACATCAAGCGAAAGGATCTGAACAACGGAATATTAGGAAACATGATGTTATTTGAATGGGCAAGCTACCTTCTGAGCATATCGTGTGCAAATATGTCTCATTACGCAAGAAGTTCCGGCAATCAGAATATCCTGTATTAATTTCAGAAATCACTATAAAACCTAAATGTATTAGAAATACACTTCTGGACAATTGCTAAGGACGGATTAAAAACGGCTATATAGCGCATAAAAAAGTAAGTGTGGTTGGATGCCAAGTGAAATAAAATAATGTCAGAATGCCAAGACATTACAAGAAAGATAATTTATTGTGCTCTGGAATCCAGAAGGCTTTGGAACGTGTTCAAGGGACAAACAGGCCATTTTGTGCAGAATACGTAAACGTGAAAAAAATGCAATTACCGTCCGCAGGTGTTCCGGCGTAAGATGTCAATACGAGATATGGCCACCATGGAAGGCGATGCAAGATTCCACACGTCGTGTCATGCTTTGCACAACATTATCAAGCAGCTGTTGGGGTAATTTATCCCATTCCTCTGTCAGTGCACGGATGAGGGTGTCCTTGTTTATTCGATGGCATTGGCGACCAGCAAGACTCCTCCCCAAAGCATCCCACACGTTTTAAATGGGATTCAGATCTGGAAAACGTGCTGGCCATACGAGGCGTTGAATATCCTCGCTTTCAAGACACTCCTGGATAGCGACTGTTCGATGACATATTGCGTTGTCGACCATGAAAATGAATATTTCACCGACAGCACCACGGAACATGCGAACATGAGGTAGCAGAACATCATTAATGCATCGTTGGCCAGTCATAGTCCCAGTTGGAAGCACATAGAGGGACGTACGGCCATTGATCATGATGCCAGCCCATACCATGACACTACATGTCGGATATCGGTCCGTTTCCTGTATGTTTGCTGGACAATATGCAGTACCACTATCACGCCAGATAAGTTGTCGTCGACAACAAGACGATAGACTGTATCCACTCTCATATGAGAAGAGGACAGCAGACCAGTCGTTATCAGTCCAATTGCGATGTTGATAGCACCATTGAAAACGGGAGGTACGGTGACGCCTGGACAGTGGGATGCACACAACAGGACGGCGGGCGTTTAGTCCTCTTTCATGCAAACGTCTGGCGACAGTTTTTCGTCAGATCCGCTTGCCAGTAGCAGCCATAAACTGATTTGCTACCTCACTAGCTGTGCTGCGCCGGTGTCTTTTTGTTAATAGCACTATGTACCGATCTTCTGCAGGTGTCGTACTGCGAAAACGACCTCCCCCGTGACGTTTGCTACACTCTCCATTTGTTTGAAATGATTTACAAAGCCTTGAAACAACACTGTGGCTGACGTCGAACTTCCTGGAAACATCTGTTATTTTTCTCCCTTCTTCAATCTTGCCAATAATACGGCCACGCGTAAACGCATCTAGGTGATGTCGGAAAGAGATACTAAAAATTGCAAGTTCGTCAATTGATTCTATCCCTTTCAACTTTGCGTTTGAACAACAACGGTCAATACGCGTCAAATCCTTTATATCTCTTATCAGCGCTATGACGTCACGAACAAGTTCAGCAATCCCAAATTTGCATACGCACAACACGTCTTACTGTATCCCGCACTTATGCTAATTTCCACATTTTCCTTTCTTCCATTTTATGGTTGCTATCGTTGCTATTGTCATCCGGCCTTAACAGATGTCCGGTAGTGTAGTAATAAAATCTGCCTTTAATATTTTTAATGCATTGTAAACAGGTTATGCATTTTGTTCAGCTATTTTCTAGAAAAACATGATTGCTGATAATGCTATTTGATACTGATTGGGAAGTTTGAATATAATCTCTTCTCGAGTGAAATAATCCAGCGCAAGAGTGCTTGGATATGCCGTTGTGTAGAATGGGTGTTCAATTTTGGATCTTTTCAATGCATCTTGACCTAGATCGAGTGTACTACAGTGAAATTTCTTGGAAGACTTTGTGTGTGTGTGTGTGTGTGTGTGTGTGTGTGTGTGTCATGAGGGTTAAAGAATGTATGGAATAATCGTCGTCTACTCATCCCGCTGGAATGTCATTGGTAAATATTTTCAGAAATATCTGGAAAAAGGGAGTAACCGAACAATGCAAGGCAAATATTGCAAACCGTTCTTCGCATTACAAAAGAGTTAATTCCTAGACAACAAAGTAATTTTTGGAAATTATTTTAAAATAAAACGCTAAAAAGTTTTAGATCAAAGTTCATTCGTAATTTATGATAACTTGTGAGAAGTTTCTGATTTCAAGTGTGTGGCGTTCATTTATACATAGTGTAATACTTAAGAATAGCAATTTCAGCATTTTTTTGTGTGTAATTTTAGAGATTTTTTTTTTTTTTTTTTAGAGGTTTAACGACCACCGTGAGCAACTCAATGGGCTATAAGCAGTCGCCCGTCCCTAATTTAGGGTCACTGGTTCCAGGGAAGGGAGAGAGCCAGTGCCGTAAGACAAACACAACATAAATGCCTGACCGGGATTCGAACCCGGACCCCTTACGGACGAATGATCAGAGGCCAACGCCTTAGACCACTGCGCCACCGGGGCGGCAATTTTAGAGATTACCGAGATTCAATGGGCTATAAAGAGCCGTCTGTCCTTAATATAGGGCCACTGGTTCCGGGGAAGGGAGAGGGCCGATATCGTAAGAAAACCACAATATCCAAGCCTCACCTGGATTCTGACATAGACCCATCCCAGACGAATGGTTAGATGGCAGCTTTGAGACTACTACGACATCATGGGGCATTGGTAATTTTTTACGCTTTCTAACCGTAGTTTGAAGAAGCGTATATTCTCTAGCTTTTTCCGTCCGTCCGTCCGTCCGTCCGTCTGTTTGTCGGCACGATAACTCACGTAAAAATGGTTCGATTTCGATGAAATTGTAGTATGTGGTAGGGGACCACTAAGGGACCAGCCCTATTGAAAATGGGTGAAGTGGGGTCAAAGGTCACGCCATAAGAGCAGGATCCATTAAATTGCCCTTATGCGTCATAACTTGCGGAAATAAGGTTCGATTTCGATGAAATTTTAGTATGTGTTAGAGGACCACCAGGGGACGAACCCTGTTGAAAATGGATTAAGTGGGGTCAAAGGTCACGCCATAAGAGCGGGATCCATTTCATTGCCTTATGCGTCATAACATGCGTAAATATGGTTCGATTTCGATGAAATGTCAGTATGTGGTAGGGAACTACTTGGGCCCGAACCTTATTGAAAATTGGCAAATTGGGGTCAAAGGTCAGGCAGGGCATAAGAGCGAGATTTATGCCATTGCCCTTATGCGTCATAACTTGCGTAAAAATGGTTCGATTTCGATGAAACTTTGGCATGTACTAAGGAACCACCTGGGAACGAAACCTATTAAAAATGGGTGGAATGAGGTCAAAGGTCACGACATAAAAGCGGGATCCATTTCCTTACCTTTATGCGTCATAACATGCGTAAATATTGTTCGATTTCGATGAAATTTCAGTATGTGGTAGGGAACCACTGGGCACGAACCCTATTGAAAATAGGCGAATGGGGTCAAAGGTCAGGCAGACCATAAAAGCGGTATTTATTCCATTGTCCTATGCGTCATAACTTGCGTAAAAATTGTTCGATTTCGATGAAATTTTAGTATTTGGTAAGGAACCATCATGGGACGAACCCTATTGAAAATGGGCGTAATGGGGTCAAAGGTCAGGGCATAAAAGTGGAATCCATTCCATTGTCTTTATGCGTCATAACATGCGTAAATATGGTTCTATTTCGACGAAAATTTAGTATGTGATAGGGTACCACCTGGGCACGAACCCTATTGAAAATTCGCAAAACAGGGTCAAAGGTCAGGCAGGACATAAGAGCAGGATTTGTTCTATTGCCCTTATGCGTCATAACTTGCGTAAAAGTGGTTCGATTTCGATGAAATTTTAGTACGTGGTAGGAAGCCACTGGGGACGAACCCTATTAAAAATGGGCGAAATGAGGTCAAAGGGCAGGACACTGGAGTGGGATCCATTCCATTGCCCTTGTGCATCATAACTTACCAAAAAATGTTTTGATTGCAACAAAAAGGTTATCATGTTCTTCCGGAGGTATAGTGAACCGGTTCTGTTGAATATCAACGAAATAGGGTCAAAGGTCATTGCAAAAAAGCAAGATTTATTCCACAGCCATTATTCTCATAACTTGCGTAAAACTGCTTCTATTGCGACAAAACTTTAGTATGTTATTCTTGAGGTGTACTGAACCGGTTCTGTTGAATATCATCGAAATGGGGTAAAAGGTCAGGACACAGGAGCGAGATTTATTCCACAGACATTATCCTCATAACTTGAGTAATAATTTCTGGTATGGAAAGCGTATCATAGTCAATGCATTACATGATTTTACTAACTTGTTCTACTTGAGTTTGAAACTTAAGTTATCAGTAACACTGGGTATAAGTAATAATCTGTTTTTAGGATTTTTTGTCAGTATGTCCCCTGCATGATTTCTGAGAACGAAATGCGACTGAAACTCCGCATACCATATTTTTTAATGACATTAATGTTCTTTGGAGGTATTTTAAAAATACTGTAAAATGTTAGTGACTGTTTGAAATCTCACGCCATTCCTTACTGAATCTTCGCTTTTAGATCAAATATTTCCTTTGACTCGCTTTTAATTCGTATGAGCTTCCAATCATTTACACCCAAAAATTGATTACAGTATCTCATAGATATCAACTTATCAGCAAGTGTGAATACAAAATGTACGATAAGAATAAACTTTAAGCGGCACAATAAAATTTTGATTATCGTAAAAACACAGCAGAAGCTCGGAAATCTGGCATCTTTTAATTTTTTTTCCAGTGAAAATCCCATTTTCACGATGGCTATTAACTGTAAATACTTCAATTCGGTGAGCAATTTATACTTTTTTTCTTGGCTGCTGTAATTTTTACCTTGCGCGTCAGCGGTACGCGTTTTAAAGGTCATGGGAATTATTCGTAGATCAAATGCATATGTGTTGGCAAAACAACTCAAACAACTTCGGTTATACGTCGATTCGTCGCCTGCGTCAATTCGTCGACTGCGACGATTCGTCGCGCGTCAATTCGTCGCGCGTCAATTCGTCGCGCGTCAATTCGTCGACTACCTCAATTCGTCGACTACGTCAATTCGTCGCGTTTACAGATTTTGGTTACATACAAAATGAATGCAGGAAAACGTACGATTTCGAACGTCTTCCTCCCTGATCAAATTTATAAAGTTTGGACACTCAGACAGGATAGGAATATTACGCCTTTTCTTTGGCACTAAAAATATTAGGCGGTAGACGGTTTTTGGAACGGGGCAGGGCCCGCGGTTAGTCAGAGCCCTCCACGTACAAAATTTTCGTAACATCTACAATTTTTAATTCAGAACCACCAAATCTGGTATACTATCTCATGGTGCCCTAACTTAGACGGTTGTCGGTTTTTGGAACGGGTTATGGCCGGGGGGGGGGGCAGAGCACCCCCACCCCCACATACATACAAAATTTTCGTGAAATCTAGTTTTCATTTCAAAACCATCAAATTCGGTATCATAAAACTCTAACTTAGACGCTGGACGGTTTTTGGAAGGAGTTGGGGCCCAGGGGTCAGACCCCACCTCATAAAAATTTCGTAAAATCTACAGTTTTCATTTTAGAACCACCACATTTGGTATACTATCTCATGGTACTCTAACTTAGACATAGACCGTTTTTGGAACGGTTCAAGGCCCGGGGTATCAGAGCCCCCCACATACAAAATTTTCTTAAAAACTACAGTTTTCAATTCAGAACAACCTAATCCGGTATACTATCTCATGGTACTCAAACTTAGACGCTAGACGGCTTTTGAAAGAGGTTGGAGCCCGGAGGTCAGAGCCCCTCCCCCCACCTAACAAAAAATCGTAAAATCTACAGTTTTCAATATCATCATCATCATCATTGTCAACCATTATCAATCCACTGCTGGACGAAGGTCTCCCCAAGTTTCCTCCACAACGGTCTGTCTTGTGTCACTCCCGCATATTTACGAATTTCATCCACCCATCTCCCATGTGGTCTTTTTCTGGGTCTTTTCCTGTCCCTTGGAATCCAATCTAAAATTTCGGCTGTCCATCTATGGTCTGTCCTTCTGGCAGTATGTCCAGCCCATTGCCATTTCAGGGATTTAACTGTGATCATGATGTCTTCCACTCTCGTCATTTTTCGGATCCACGAGTTCCTCTTCTTATTTCTCCTGGTTATACCAAGCATGCACCTCTCCATGCTACTTTGAGTTGTCTGCAGCCTTTGTATGTCTCTTTTAGTTAAGGTCCACGTCTCTGCACCATACGTAAGCACTGGAAGGATGCATTGATCAAACACTTTTCTTTTAAGACATAATGGCATATTGCTCTTGAAAATTATGCTGTTTCTTCCAAAAGCTCTCCAGGCAAGTTTTGTACGCCGATTAATTTCTTCATCAATGTGACCCTCACTTGATATCTGCTGTCCAAGATAAACATACGTATCTGTTATCTCCAGTTTTTCTCCATCAATCGATAAATCTTCATTTCTTGTAAAAGCATTGAACATCACTTTTGTCTTCTGAAAGTTCATTTTTAATCCCACTTCTTTACTCTTGTCAGCAAGTTCCTGGATCATACTCTGCAGCTCTGATGGGGTAGTTGCAAAAATGACTACGTCATCAGCAAAACGAAGGTGGGTTAGATAATCTCCATTAATCTTTATCATTTTGTTTTCCCAGTTCAGTGATTGAAAGACATTTTCCAATGTGGCATTAAAGAGCTTCGGAGATATGGTGTCACCTTGTCTCACTCCCTTTCCAATTTTTATGTGTGTTGTATTTTCAAACAGCCGAATCTTTGCACTTGCATTTTCATAGATGTTATTAATAATATTAATGTATGCATCTTCAATACCGCAGGATTTCAGAGCCGTGGTAACTGCTGATGGTTTCACCGAATCAAAGGCTTTTTCATAATCGATAAAAGCCATGCACAGTGGAAGTTCATATTCCCTCGCTCTTTCAATTAGTTCTCTCACTACATGGATATGATCTATTGTGCTGTAGCCACTCCTGAATCCAGCTTGTTCTCTCGGTTGAGCCATGTCCAGTGTTACCTTCAAGCGGTGTGAAAGAACTTTAGTGAAGATTTTATAAACCACTGATAGGAGGCTGATAGGTCTGTAGTTCCTGAGATCCTCAATGTCACCTTTTTTATGTAGCAGGATCATTGTAGCATTGTTCCAATCCTCAGGAATCTTCCCTTCATTAAGGCATCGAGTGAAAATTTGGGCGAGTACTGTTTTAATTTCTCCACTTGCTTCTTGTATGATGTCTATAGTAATTCCATCTTCTCCTGGAGCTTTCCCCCGCTTCATGTTCTTGATTGCATGAGCAACTTCTGCTGGGAGGACTGGAAGAACTCTGGTACCTTTCATGATGTCTGGAGTACATGTATCATCCCTTTCATATAATTTGGAGTAGAAATCTTTCACTCTTGTCAAAATTTCACCTCTATTTCTTGTTATAGAACCATCTTCTTTTCTCAGAGCCATAATCTGTTTTCTTCCCTTACTGAGATGTCCCTTTGCTATCTTTAGGCTTTGGTTGTTTTCAATTGCTTTCCTCACTAGCTCACAGTTGAATTTCCTTACGTCTTCAGTGATACTTTTTCGTGCTGTCTTGCATAGCTCTATATATTCCACTTTGGAAGTCACATCTTCTTTAGTTGTCCTCATCTCTCTTCTTTTTTGCATCAACATTTTGGTTTTTCCTGATAATTTGTTTACATGCAACTTGTTCTTAGACCCAGCTAATTTTGTTGCTGTTTCCATAAGAGCTTTGGTTACTTTTCTGTTAACTTCCGAAATATCCACTTCTTCCGATGTTAGGCCTTCTAAAGCAGAGAATCTGTTCTTCAGTTCCAACTTGAAAGTATTATGGTGTTTTTTAAGGTTGGTTATGTCAATACATTTTGTTTGTCTTATGAGCTTGCCACGTTCAAGTTTAGTGTTGAGGTGCATCTTACATCTCACCAATCTATGGTCACTACCTGTGTTGAACTTGTTTAGCACACTGCAGTCTTCGATGACGAATTTTTTGTTACACATAATAAAATCAATTTCACTTGTCGTCCCAATTGGATGTCTCCATGTCCATTTCCTGTGTTGCTTTTTCTTGAAAAAGGAATTCAAGATGAAAAATCCTTCTGCCTCTGCAAACTCAACGAGAGTATTTCCAAGCTGGTTTCTGTTGCCGTGACCGAATTTACCTACTGAAGTTTCATTCTGTTGCCGGTGCCCTATTTTTGCATTGAAATCTCCCATAATTTTCTTCAAGTGCTGCTTACCTTTATTATTTAGATGACGAATTTCCTCATAAAATTCTTCAATTTCTTCTTCAGGATGACAGTTTTCAATATAGAACCACCAAATTTGGTAAAGTATCTCATGGTACTCTGACTTAGACGGTAGACCGCTTTTAGAAGGGGTTGCAGCCCGGGGGGTAAGGGGCCCCTTCATGAAAAAATCGCAAAAATCTAGTTTTCAATTTAGAACCACCCAATTTGGTATACTATCTCATGGTACTCCAACTTAGACGGTAGACCGTTTTTGGAACGTGTCAAGGCCCGGGGGTCAGAGTCCCCCATAAAATATTCGTAAAATCTACAGTTTTCAATTTAGAACCACCAAATTTGGTATACTATCTTATGGTACTCTAACTTAGACGGTAGACCGTTTTTGGATCGGGTCAAGGCCCACCCCCTTAATTTTTTTTTGTAAAATCTACAGTTTTCAACTCAAAACCATCAAATATGGTATCCTGAAACTCTAACTTAGACGCTAGACGGTTTTTGAAAGGGGTTGAAGCCCGAGGGTGAGAGCTCCCCCCCTTCATAAAAATTACGTAAAATCTACAGTTTTAAATTTAGAAATACCAAATTTGGTATACTATCTCATGGTATTCTAACTTAGACGGTAGACCGCTTTTGGAACGGGTCAAGGCCCGCGGGGTCAAGGCCCTGTGGGTCAGAGCCCCCACATACAAAATTTTCTGAAGAACTACAGTTTTCAATTCAGAACCACCAGATCTGGTATACTATCTCATGGTACTCTAACTTAGACGCTTGACAATTTTTGGCAGGGGTTGCAGCCCGGGGGAAACGGCCCCCTTCATAAAAAAATCGCAAAATCTAGCTTTCAATTCAGAACCACCAGATCTGGTATACTATCTCATGGTACTCTAACTTTGACGGTCGACGGTTTTTGGAATAGTTAAGGCCCGGGGGTCAGGCCCCTCCCTTACACACATTCAACATTTTCTTGAAAACTACAGTTTTCAATTCAGAACCGCCAAATCTGGTACCATGGAACTCTAACTCAGACGCTAGACGGTTTTTGGAAGGGTTTGGAACCCTGGGGTTGAGAGCCCCCCCCTCCTCATAAAAATTTTGTAAATTCTACAGTTTTTAATTTAGAACAACCAAATTTGGTATACTATCTCATGGTTATATAACTTAGACCGTAGACGGTTTTTGGAAGGGGTCGGGGCCCGGGTCAAGGGAGCCCGAAACAAAATTTTCGTAAAAAGTTCCGTTTTTTACTCTTAAGAATACCCTATCTACGTTCTAAGGCGATCTTTGGCCCTTTGAGGGTCTTGCGCCATAATCCATCAACCAACAAACTAACCAACCTACGGTCTAAGTTAGAAACTGTAGATAGCAATAAAGTGCAAAAATATGCGTTTAATGGTGTATTAAAAGCACAAATCAATATAGTTTAGCTTTCATTACCAACGAACGGCTTATCAGGAAGAAATATAATGTAATGTAAATAGAGAGTTCCAGATATTCAAAATTCAAAACGGTAAGAAAGAGATGATCAATGCCAATGTGAAGTCGAACGCAATCGACATCACACAGGTACATTGCAATTCTTTGTTGCGGGATTCACAGAAGCACACGCCAGATTTACGGTAGTTCTATAGATGTCTCCTAGAAGTCATAGTCCCAGTTGGAAGCACATAGAGGGACGTACGGGCATTGATCATGATGCCAGCCCATACCATGACACTACATGTCGGATATCGGTCCCTTTCCTGTATGTTTGCTGGACAATATGCAGTACCACTATCACGCCAGATCAGTTGTCGTCGACAATCAGACGATAGACTGTATCCACTCTCATATGAGAAGAGGACAGCAGACCAGTCGTTATCAGTCCAATTGTGATGTTGATGGCACCATTGAAAACGGGAGGTACGGTGACGTCTGGACAGTGAGATGCACACAACAGGACGGCGGGCGTATAGTCCTCTTTCATGCAAACGTCTGGCGACAGTTTTTCGGGAGATCCGCTTGCCAGTAGCAGCCATAAACTGATTTGCTACCTCACTAGCTGTGCTGCGCCGGTGTCTTTTTGTTGATAGCACTATGTACCGATCTTCTGCAGGTGTCGTACTGCGAAAACGACCTCCCCCGTGACGTTTGCTACACTCTCCATTTGTTTGAAATGATTTCCAAAGCCTTGAAACAACACTGTGGCTGACGTCGAACTCCCTGGCAACATCTGTTATTTTTCTCTATTCTTCAATCTTGCCAATAATACGGCCACGCGTAAACGCATCTAGGTGATGTCGGAAAGAGATACTAAAAATTGCAAGTTCGTCAATTGATTCTTTCCCTTTCAAGTTTGCGTTTGAACAACAACGGTCAATACGCGTCAAATCCTTTATATCTCTTATCAGCGCTATGACGTCACGAACAAGTTCAGCAACCCAAAATTTGCATACGCACAACACGTCTTACTGTATCCCGCACTTATGCTAATTTCCACATTTTCCTTCCTTCCATTTTATGGTTGCTATCGTTGCTATTGTCATCCGTCCTAAGCAGATCTCCGGCAGTGTAGTAAAAAAATCTGTCTTTAATATTTTTAATGCATTGTAAACAGGTTATGCATTTTGTTCAGTTATTTTCCAGAAAAACATGATTGCTGATAATGCTATTTGATACTGATTGGGAAGTTTGAATATACCCTCTTCTCGAGTGAAATAATCCAACGCAAGAGTGCTTGGATATGCCGTTGTGTAGAATGGGTGTTCAATTTTGAATCTTTTCAATGCATCTTGACCTAGATCGAGTGTACTACAGTGAAATTTCTTGGAAGACTTGTGTGTGTGTGTGTGTGTGTGTGTGTGTGTGTGTGTGTGTGTGTGTGTCATGAGGGTTAAAGAATGTATGGAATAATCGTCGTCTACTCATCCCGCTGGAATGTCATTGCAAAATATTGTCAAAAATATCTGGAAAAAGGGAGTAACCGAACAATGCAAGGAAAATAGTGCAAACCGTTCTTCGCATTACAAAAGAGTTAACTCCTAGACAACAAAGTAATTTTTGGAAATTATTTTAAAATAAAACGCTAAAAAGTTTTAGATCAAAGTTCATTCGTAATTTATGATAACTTGTGAGAAGTTTCTGATTTCAAGTGTGTGGCGTTCATTTATACATAGTGTAATACTTAAGAATAGCAATTTCAGCATTTTTTTGTGTGTAATTTTAGAGATTTTTTTTTTTTTTGAGGTTTAACGACCACCGTGAGCAACTCAATGGGCTATAAGCAGTCGCCCGTCCCTAATTTAGGGTAACTGGTTCCAGGGAAGGGAGAGAGCCAGTGCCGTAAGACAAACACAACATAAATGCCTGACCGGGATTCGAACCCGGCCCCTTACGGACGAATGATCAGAGGCCAACGCCTTAGACCACTGCGCCACCGGGGCGGCAATTTTAGAGATTACCGAGATTCAATGGGCTATAAAGAGCCGTCTGTCCTTAATATAGGGCCACTGGTTCCGGGGAAGGGAGAGGGCCGATATCGTAAGAAAACCACAATATCCAAGCCTCACCTGGATTCTGACATAGACCCATCCCAGACGAATGGTTAGATGGCAGCTTTGAGACTACTACGACATCATGGGGCATTGGTAATTTTTTACGCTTTCTAACCGTAGTTTGAAGAAGCGTATATTCTCTAGCTTTTTCCGTCCGTCCGTCCGTCCGTCCGTCTGTTTGTCGGCACGATAACTCACGTAAAAATGGTTCGATTTCGATGAAATTGTAGTATGTGGTAGGGGACCACGAAGGGACCAGCCCTATTGAAAATGGGTGAAGTGGGGTCAAAGGTCACGCCATAAGAGCAGGATCCATTAAATTGCCCTTATGCGTCATAACTTGCGTAAATACGGTTCGATTTCGATGAAATTTTAGTATGTGTTAGGGGACCACAAGGGGACCAACCCTGTTGAAAATGGATTAAGTGGGGTCAAAGGTCACGCCATAAGAGCGGGATCCATTTCATTGCCTTATGCGTCATAACATGCGTAAATATGGTTCGATTTCGATGAAATTGTCAGTATGTGGTAGGGAACTACTTGGGCCCGAACCTTATTGAAAATTGGCAAATTGGGGTCAAAGGTCAGGTAGGACATAAGAGCGGGATTTATGCCATTGCCCTTATGCGTCATAACTTGCGTAAAAATGGTTCGATTTCGATGAAACTTTGGCATGTACTAAGGAACCACCTGGGAACGAAACCTATTAAAAATGGGTGGAATGGGGTCAAAGGTCAGGACATAAAAGCGGGATCCATTTCATTACCTTTATGCGTCATAACATGCGTAAATATTGTTCGATTTCGATGAAATTTCAGTATGTGGTAGGGAACCACTGGGCACGAACCCTATTGAAAATAGGCGAATGGGGTCAAAGGTCAGTCAGACCATAAAAGCGGTATTTATTCCATTGCCCTATGCGTCATAACTTGCGTAAAAATTGTTCGATTTCGATGAAATTTTAGTATTTGGTAAGGAACCACCATGGGACGAACCCTATTGAAAATGGGCGTAATGGGGTCAAAGGTCAGGGCATAAAAGTGGAATCCATTCCATTGCCTTTATGCGTCATAACATGCGTAAATATGGTTCTATTTCGACGAAAATTTAGTATGTGATAGGGTACCACCTGGGCACGAACCCTATTGAAAATTCGCAAAACAGGGTCAAAGGTCAGGCAGGACATAAGAGCAGGATTTGTTCTATTGCCCTTATGCGTCATAACTTGCGTGAAAGTGGTTCGATTTCGATGAAATTTTAGTACGTGGTAGGAAGCCACTGGGGACGAACCCTATTAAAAATGGGCGAAATGAGGTCAAAGGGCAGGACACTGGAGTGGGATCCATTCCATTGCCCTTGTGCATCATAACTTACCAAAAAATGTTTTGATTGCAACAAAACGTTATCATGTTCTTCCGGAGGTATAGTGAACCGGTTCTGTTGAATATCAACGAAATGGGGTCAAAGGTCATTTCAATAAAGCAAGATTTATTCCACAGCCATTATTCTCATAACTTGCGTAAAACTGCTTCTATTGCGACAAAACTTTAGTATGTTATTCTTGAGGTGTACTGAACCGGTTCTGTTGAATATCATCGAAATGGGGTTAAAGGTCAGGACACAGGAGCGAGATTTATTCCACAGACATTATCCTAATAACTTGAGTAATAATTTCTGGTATGGAAAGCGTATCATAGTCAATGCATTGCATGATTTTACTAACTTGTTTTAATTGAGTTTGAAACTTAAGTTATCAGTAACACTGGGTATAAGTAATAATCTGTTTTTAGGATTTTTTGTCATTATGTCCCCTGCATGATTTCTGAGAACGAAACGCGACTTAAGCTCCGCATACCATATTTTTTAATGACATTAATGTTCTTTGGAGGTATTTTAAAAATACTGTAAAATGTTAGTGACTGTTTGAAATCTCACGCCATACTCTTTACTGAATCTTCGCTTGGAGATCAAATATTTCCTTCGACTCGCTTTTAATTCGTATGTGCCTCCAATCATTGACACCCAAAAATTGATTACAGTATCTCATAGATATCAACTTATCAGCAAGTGTGAAGACAAAATCTACGATAAGAATAAACTTTAAGCGGCACAATAAAATTTTGATTATCGTAAAAACACAGCAGAAGCTCGGAAATCTGGCATCTTTTAATTTTTTTTCCAGTGAAAATCCCATTTTCACGATGGCTATTAACTGTAAATACTTCAATTCGGTGAGCAATTTATACTTTTTTTTCTTGGCTGCTGTAATTTTTACCTTGCGTGTTAGCGGTACGCGTTTTAAAGGTCATGGGAATTATTCCTAGATCAAATGCATATGTCTTGGCAAAACAACTCAAACAACTTCGGTCATACGTCGATTCGTCGCCTGCGTCAATTCGTCGACTGTGACGATTCGTCGCGCGTCAATTCGTCGCGCGTCAATTCGTCGCGCGTCAATTCGTCGAGCGTCAATTCGTCGTGGACAAATTCGTCGACTACCTCAATTCGTCGACTACGTCAATTCGTCGCGTTTACAGATTTTGGTTACATACAAAACGAATGCAGGAAAACGTACGATTTCGAACGTCTTCCTCCCTGATCAAATTTATAAAGTTTGGACACTCAGACAGGATAGGAATATTACGCTTTTTCTTTGGCACTAAAAATATTAGGCGGTAGACGGTTTTGGGAACGGGGCAGGGCCCGCGGTTAGTCAGAGCCCCCCACGTACAAAATTTTCGTAACATCTACAATTTTCAATTCAGAACCACCAAATCTGGTATACTATCTCATGGTACCCTAACTTAGACGGTTGTCGGTTTTTGGAACGGGTTATGGCCGGGGGGGGGGGCAGAGCACCCCCACCCCCAAATACATGCAAAATTTTCGTGAAATCTAGTTTTCATTTCAAAACCATCAAATTCGGTATCATAAAACTCTAACTTAGACGCTGGACGGTTTTTGGAAGGAGTTGGGGCCCAGGGGTCAGACCCCACCTCATAAAAATTTCGTAAAATCTACAGTTTTCATTTTAGAACCACCAAATTTGGTATACTATCTCATGGTACTCTAACTTAGACATAGACCGTGTTTGGAATGGGTCAAGGCCCGGGGTATCAAAGCCCCCCACATACAAAATTTTCTTAAAAACTACATTTTTAAATTCAGAACAACCTAATCCGGTATACTATCTCATGGTACTCAAACTTAGACGCTAGACGGCTTTTGAAAGAGGTTGGAGCCCGGAGGTCAGAGCCCCTCCCCCCACCTAACAAAAAATCGTAAAATCTGCAGTTTTCAATATAGAACCACCAAATTCGGTAAAGTATCTCATGGTACTCTAACTTAGACGGTAGACCGCTTTTGGAAGGGGTTGCAGCCCGGGGGTAAGGGGCCCCTTCATGAAAAAATCGCAAAAATCTAGTTTTCAATTTAGAACCACCCAATTTGGTATACTATCTCATGGTACTCCAACTTAGACGGTAGACCGTTTTTCGAACGGGTCAAGGCCCGGGGGTTAGAGTCCCCCATAAAATATTCGTAAAATCTACAGTTTACAATTCAGAACCACCAAATTTGGTATACTATCTTATGGTACTCTAACTTAGACGGTAGACCGTTTTTGGATCGGGTCAAGGCCCACCCCCTTAATTTTTGTTTTGTAAAATCTACAGTTTTCAACTCAAAACCATCAAATATGGTATCCTGAAACTCTAACTTAGACGATAGACGGTTTTTGAAAGGGGTTGAAGCCCGAGGGTGAGAGCCCCCCCCCCCCTCATAAAAATTTCGTAAAATCTGCAGTTTTAAATTTAGAAATACCAAATTTGGTATACTATCTCATGGTATTCTAACTTAGACGGTAGACTGCTTTTGGAACGGCTCAAGGCCCGCGGGGTCAAGGCCCGGGGGTCAGAGCCCCCACATACAAAATTTTCTGAAGAACTACAGTTTTCAATTCAGAACCACCAGATCTGGTATACTATCTCATGGTACTCTAACTTAGACGCTAGACAATTTTTGGCAGGGGTTGGAGCCCGGGGGAAACGGCCCCTTTCATAAAAAAATCGCAAAATCTAGTTTTCAATTCAGAACCACCAGATCTGGTATACTATCTCATGGTACTCTAACTTTGACGGTCGACGGTTTTTGGAATAGTCAAGACCCGGGGGTCAGGCCCCTCCCTTAAACACACATACAACATTTTCTTGAAAACTACAGTTTTCAATTCAGAACCGCCAAATCTGGTATCATGAAACTCTAACTCAGACGCTAGACGGTTTTTGGAAGGGGTTGGAACCCTGGGGTTGAGAGCCCCCCCCCTCCTCATAAAAATTTCGTAAATTCTACAGTTTTCAATTTAGAACAACCAAATTTGGTATACTATCTCATGGTTATCTAACTAAGACGGTAGATGGTTTTTGGAAGGGGTCGGGGCCCGGGTCAAGGGAGCCCGAAACAAAATTTTGGTAAAAAGTTCCGTTTTTTGCTCTTAAGAATACCCTATCTACGTTCTAAGGCGATCTTTGGCCCTTTGAGGGTCTTGCGCCATAATCCATCAACGAACAAACTAACCAACCTACGGTCTTAGTTAGAAACTGTATATAACAATAAAGTGCAAAAATATGCGTTTAATGGTGTATTAAAAGCACAAATCAATATAGTTTAGCTTTCATTACCAACGAACGGCTTATCAGGAAGAAATATAATGTAATGTAAATAGAGAGTTCCAGATATTCAAAATTCAAAACGGTAAGAAAGAGATGATCAATGCCAATGTGAAGTCGAACGCAATCGACATCACATAGGTACATTGCAATTCTTTGTTGCGGGATTCACAGAAGCACACGCCAGATGTACGGCAGTTCTATAGATGTCTCCTAGAAGGTAAGTATTCCCATTCCTTTTTCTTTCTTTTTTGTTTCGCAAAATTAAATTAACTAAATCAAAAAATTTAAATTAAATTTACTGGAAAATTGCAGGAATATCTTTTTCATTCATTAACTTTCAACTGCTGAACCTGGTGATTCCACAAATAGAAATATGTACCTGGCAAATAACTGGTATCCCTGCTAGTACAAATTATATTAATGATTTATTTGCGTCCAGTTCAATCTAGTATGTCCATAAGAGCGTTTGGGCCGTATGCAAAATACATTTCAACGTGTGCCGCTACGGCGGCGAAGTGATCTAAGGGCTGGCTTCTGACCACTTGTCAAGAAGAATTATGCATGTGGGCGCACTTACTACCCGGGCCTTGACCCGTTCCAAAATACCGTCTACCGTTTAAGTTAGAGTACCATGGGATAGTATACAAAATTTGGTGGTTCTAAATTGAAAACTGTAGATTTTACGAAATTTTTTATGAGGTGGGCTCTGACCCAGTGCCCGTCCCGTTCCAAAAACCGTCTGCCGTCTAAGTTAGACTACCATGAGATAGTGTACCATATTTGGTGGTTCTAAATTGAAAACTGTAGATTTCACGAAAATTATGTGTGTGTGTGGGGTGGGGGGTAACCCCCGTGCCCCGAACTGTTCCGAAAACCGTCTAAGTTAGATTTCCTTGATATAATATACCAAATTTGGTGGTTCTAAATTGAAAGCGGTATATTTTACGAAAATTTTGTACGGGGGAGGGCTCTCACCCCCGGGCCCCGACCCGTTCCAAAAACCGTCTTCCGTCTAAGTTAGAGTTTAATGATACCAAATTTGGTGGTTCTAAATTGAAAACTATAGATTTTACGAAAATGTTGTATGTGGGGTGCTCTTACCTCCCGCGCCTTGACCTATTCCAAAAACCATCTACCGTCTACGTTAGAGTACCATGAGACAGTATATCAAATTTGGTGGTTCTAAATTGAAAACTGTAGATTTTACGAAAATTTTTGTATGGAAGGGGCGCTAAAAATAGTGTGGCCCTGACCTCCCTGGCTCCAACCGCTTCCAAAAACCGTCTACAATCTAAGTTAGAGTTTCGTGAGATAGTATGCCAAATTTAGTGGTTCTAAATTGAAAACTGTAGTTTTTACAAAAAAAAATTATGGGAGGGGGGAGGGCTCTAATCCCCCGGGACCCCGGCCAGTTCCAAAAACCGTCTACCGTCTAAGTTAGAGTACCATGAGATAGTATACCAAATTTGGTGGTTCTAAATAGAAAACTATAGATTCTACGAAAATATTGTACAGCGGGGGGAGCTTTGACCCCCGGGCCCCGACCCGTTCCAAAAACCGTCTCCCGTTAAGTTAGAATTTCATGACAAAAAATTTGGTGGTTCTGAATTGAAAAATATAGATTTTAAGAAAATTTTGTAGGGGGAGGGGAGGCTCCTATCCCCGGGCGTTGACCCTTCTAAAAACCGTCTACCGTCTAAGTTAGAGTACCATGACATAGTATACCAAATTTGGTGCTTCTAATTTGAAAACTGTAGATTTTACGAAACTTTTTTGTGAGGGCGGGCTCTAACCCCCAGTGCCCCGACCCCTTCTGAAAACAGTCTACCGTCCAAGTTAGAGTATCATGATATAGTATACCAAATTTGGTGGTTCTAAATTGAAAACTGTAGATTTTACGAAACTTTTGTATGGAGGGTGGGGGTGGCTCTGACCCCCTGGCCCCAACATCTTCTAAAAACCGTCTACAGTCTAAGTTAGAGTTTCGTGAGATAGTATACTAAATTTGGTGGTTCTAAATTGAAAACTGTAGTTTTTACGAATTTTTTGGGGGGAAGGGGGGCTCTGACCCCATGCCCGACCCGTTCCAAAAACTGTCTACCGTCTAAGTTAGAGTACCATGAGATAGTATAACAAATTTGGTGGTTCTATGTTGAAAATTCTAGATTTTACGAAACTTTTGTACGGGGGGGGGCGGAGGGCTCTAACCCTCCGGTCCCCGAATCGTTCCGAAAACCGTCTACCGTCTAAGTCAGAGTACCATGATATAATATACTAAATTTGGTGGTTCTAAATTGAAAACTAGATTTTACGAAATTTTGTAGGGGGTGGGGGTGGAACCCCGGGCTCCGACTTCTTTCCCAAAACCGTCTACAGTCTGAGTTAGAATACCACGAGATAGTATACCAGATTTGGTGGTTCTGAATTGAAAACTGTAGATTTTACGAAAATTTTATATATGGAGCTGACCAACCGGGCCGTGCCCCGTTCCAAAAACCGTCTACCGTCTAATATTTTTAGTGCCAAAGAAAAAGCGTAATATTCCTATCCTGGCTGAGTGTCCAAACTTTATAAATTTGATCAGGGAGGAAGACGTTCGAAATCTTCCGTTTTCCTGCATTCGTTTTGCATGTAACCAAAATCTGTAAACGCAACGAATTGACATAGTCGACGAATTGAGATAGACGACGAATTTGTCGGCGACGAATTGACGCTCGACGAGTCGTCGTGGTCGACGTATTGACGCAGGCGGCGAATTGACGTGCGACGGGTTGTCGTAGTCGACGAATTGACGCGCGACGAATCGTCGCAGTCGACGAATTGACGCACGCGACGAATTGACGTGACACCAACAACTTCCAATCTACTAAACAATATTCTTATTTTAATACTCAATCACATATGAGTTTCAAACATTGATTTACCTTTACCACTCCCCTCCAAGGTAACCAAAGTAAAAAGCGAAAGATGAAATCTTTGAAGGGAAGCCTAAGCTTGCAACATTTGGTTTGGTGTCCATATATTTAAGAAATTATTTTCATGAAATGCTGCAACAGGAGTACTGCTAGTCATACAAATTTTTATATGCTGCTTAATCCTAATATAAATTTTGACATTAGTCACTACTTGATAGAGTTCATTAACTCACGCAGAACGTCAAAGAAAAGGACATGTGAGACACATTGTAGCAGTAAAACATTAAAATGGATTGACTTGTGTTGCGTATATCCTTCGTGATCTGCTACAACATTGGCCTATCAACTTGGCATGAGCTCTAGTGTCCCCCAAGTAGCTCCGGTGGATAAGTGCTGTAAGGGCAGATTTCTAATTATTCTTCTGAGATCGGTTCGGGTAGGAATTCCGTTGAGGAAAATGGATGTTGTGCTCATCTTACGGCACTAACTCTCTCCCTTTCCTGGAACCAGTGGCTCTAAATAAGAGAAGGGAGACTGCTTATAGCCAATGGAATTTGCCACGGTTGTCATCAAATGACCAAATAACAAGACTCCCGAAAAAGTACGCAGGTAAGCCCTGCTATATCGATATTTGCGATTCCGGTAGCGCGGCCAATGCCCATGGTGTAGTGCCTCTATGTCGCAGTTGTCGATTCAGCGTCCCACATTTCCTTCGCTGAGTTCATGCCACTCTATGTGTGCTGCCCTGGTGTAGTGTAAAATAAATGCTGGTCTTACTACAAATATTCCTCGGTCATGTGAAATGGCACAATTACCAAAGCACAGGTCTCACTGCGGAAAAAAATCCGTAAGTATGAAACGCTGAACCTGCTCTGAAATGCTGGAGAATTACGAAATAACGTTCAAGTGGCCATGCATCTCTTTCAGGGGAGTGAGAGTGAGTGTGTCTCAGGAAAACCTGCTCAAAAAATTAAAACACGGACACATGATTTTTCTCCGTGGGGTAACAACAACTTACAGTATTTTGACCTAAGCTTTTCGCATTATCCTCCTGTCATCGAGCTGTTCGATACAAAAGTAAACGTTTTCGATCAGAAAAGGCAACTTCCTTATATCTTCCAAGGTTCATCGCCGATGTTTTTCTTCAACTTCGGCAGTTGCCACTGACCTACTACGCCTACGTTTGCTGCTGTTGTCATACTTTTGCAACGTCACGGTATAGGATAGCGGTATTGATGTGGCTACAATCTTTTGAAATCCCTGTTATCAGACAATGGCGAGTTGCACAAAAGCAGCAAACTTATTTCCCTGGATAATACTGCCAAGCTGCCTGTTAACTAATCATTAAGTAGTACTAGCGTGCAATACCACCAGCCAGTCAGTGAACAGCCGACAAAGTCCACCATTTGTCGAATATTTCCACTCTCTCTTCTATTACAAGGTATCAAGCATTTTCAAGGGATTAAACCTTTATTCCTACCCAATCATTAACGTTTCACCTGCAACTGGGACTGCGCATACCGCAAATCGTGCCCCACTCGTCTTTGATATCAAACGCACTCATCGCCGTGCAGAATCAATCCAAACTTAAGACAGTGTGATCATAATATCATCTCCTGTGTTCTGCATAGAATGCATGCGGATCATGTGGAACCAGGGCGCAATCAAAATTTTGCAAAACGCCACGAGAAATTTACGGAAGGAAATCATAACACAGGAATTCAGTAAAACATATTAATTTTTGTCCACTAATTTATTTCGTTCATGCGAGATAAATTTATACGCATTCGTCGGGTGTTTTACATCTCTCAAAATGCGCATTTTTTAGGCCTACATGCTTATACTTTCGTTTCAGTCCACAACGCTTACACAACGAGAGGAAATTGGGCAAAAGAACGCGGCTGAACTTATGAAAATCGCTTGTCTTTAGTTTTCAGGCATAAGAATTGTGAAACAAGTTAGTAAAAATATGCAATTCGCTGATTATGATACGCTTTCCAACATATCGGAAATCATTACTCAAGTTATAGTTATAAGGATAATTGCTGTGGAATAAATCTCGCTCCTGTGACCTGACGCTTGACACCATTTCGATGATATTAAAAAGAATTGGTTCAGTATAGCTCCAGAACAACATGCTAAGTTCTGTCGCAATAGAGGCATTTTTATTCAAGTTATGAGGATAATGGCTGCGGATTAAATCTCGCTCCTGTGCCTTGACCTTTGACCCCATTTTGATGATTTTCAATAGAACCGGTTCAGTACACCTCCGGAACAACATAAAAAACTTTTGTCGCAATCAAAGCATTTTTATGTAAGTTATAACGCATAAGGGCGATAGGATGGATCCCGCTTCTATTTCCTGACCTTTGACGCCATATCGCCCATTTCTCAATAGGGCTGGTCCCCAATTTGTCGCCAACCACATACTTACATTTCATCGAAATCGAACCATTTTTACGCGAGTTATCTTGCGGACAGACGGACAAAGCTGGAACATAAACGTTTCTTCAACCGACGGGTGGAAAGCGCAAAAAAGATTATAATTGCGCCGGTTATGGTGGAAAACAATGTAGGAAATACATTCAAACTTTCACAAAAATGATTCATTTTTCAGGCAGAGAGGAGATGCGCAAAAGAAGGACATTTTGTGAATGATATTTCTGTATTTATATACATATCGACTGCAAAATACAATTTAAACATATCACGGGATTTCTACACTTTACCGATAAATATGAATGCAATTTCTGCAGTTCCCTCTCCCGGATACCAGTATTTCTGACAAACATTCTACATAAGTCGTCAGGATGCATGCGTATCTTTAATTATCCCTTAATCGGATTTGAACTCTGTGCACAGATTACAGGTTGTGTGGCAAATGCAATGATCACTGTTTGTAAAAGGTTTTGTTAAACGCTTCCTCAGTATTCAAGCGTCTTTCGAAACTACTGGAATCTCACTTTCGCCACAAAAATTATTATGTATATTATAAAATATTACGCCACGTGAATTCTAACGAATGTTTCCAACATAAATTCTAATTAGGGTCAGAAGGTTTGATATTCATCAAGAGCGTTCTTCTTTAAAAATAATTACCACTGCCTAATGTACCCGCCTAGGAGCAATAGATCATTCTGCAGAATTGAAGATATTTAACCTGATGAATCTGAAAATATCTTAAAATTACTCTGCATACGTGGTATGATATGCATATCATAGTGTTTCTGTTGACCATTCTGAACGCCGTGTCATCAGCAAAATCTTAAATCTTTAAATTTAAGGCCTACTGAAAGGCGAAACGAGTTTTACGTCTAAAAAGTTCAAATCTGAAAGTAAGTTTTATGATTTTATCTATAATTTTTTTTCAAAAATGAACTGCAAAAGTGTTTTTGTATTAGATATGCGCAAACCTATGGTTAGGCAAAATATTACTTTCTAAGAATTTGCATTACATGTCGCTGTGGAAGAACTGAAAGTGAAATCGTGAGTCAGGATGCGGATTTCGAGAAAGGTGATAGATTCTTTTTTTATCATACTTTAAATGACAACCGTGGGCAACTCGATGGGTTATAAACATCCTCTCTTCCCTAATTTAGGACAAGTCGATACAGGTAAAGTGTAGGTCTAGTGCCGTAAGACAAACACCACATTCATGGTTCACTGGAATTCAAACCCGGACCCTTAACGGACGAATGATCAGAAGCCAGCGTTTAGAACACTGCTCTACCGGGTTGCCGAAGAACGTGTTTGACAACCCTAAGGCAACATTTTTTGATCTGAGAAATATTAAATAAGTTTAATAATAAATTGAAAATGTGGATCTCAAACTGAATTCCATTTGAGCATTTAGAACATGGAGAGGCTGTAGTTTTAATATTTAGTTTTCCCTAGGATATGATTCCGATAATTTTTGATGATCAAATCTGAGAACGCACATATTCAAAACGTAAAGTTATATATGAAATACCTGGACAATACAGTAAAGTTCTGGTATGAATTCAGTTTGAATGTTTTAAAGTTGCAAAATAAGATTCTTTACCTCATGCCATTTGCTTCCTGTTGGCGATGAACTTCAGATCATAATATTTACCAATTATTACACGTCGGGTATACTTACCTATGATGAGTTTCTTTACTTATAGATGATGGGTGCTTGTAGACTTTACATAAACACAGCGCACTGTTACATGAATTGTTGATAACAGGAAGTCAATATGTATCAGAATTTATTTATCAGTAATGTAATTCTCTCTTTTTCATTTTCCATATTAAAATAGTTTTCAAAAGCAAATAACACCGATTTCATTCAACGTACACTATAAGATACATGGGGGAAAATACGTATCATTGCAAGTATATTTTAACTAAATTGTATTTTCATACACTTTATGCGAATCTTTGAAAAACTTACAGGGGTATCACATTTCATCACACCACCTAGACTGTCAATAATTTTTGCTGTTGTCTTTAGATCAGGACGATTACCTCGATTTCTGACTTTTAAGTTCGCATTTTAACTAATTCACAAATCTTCAAAGAAATTACTAAAAATTACAATATCAAATGTTGTAAACAATAACTAAAAAAGCGCAGTTAGTTTTGTTCTGGAAAAGAAATTCGAAGAGTGGAATAAATGATTATTTAAAAAGTACATTCCACTTATTAATAACGTATATTTACGCACTATTGTTTGTGAGAATTGCAACACCAAGAAGGAATCAAGCTATTTGAATGAAATTTATATCACAGGTTCCATATGCTGTAGGAGACAACTGATTACTGTTGTAGAGCTATACAATATTTTTCGCTTTAAAACTAAGAACCGTATGATGTAACTTCGAGCAAAAATAACAGCTTCTAACTGTGTGTCATTGGTTGAAGAGGTTTAGGGAATCGTCCTGGGAAATAACTTTCCTGGTTGCTTTCATACCTGCCCAGTCTTTTGTGGGTACTTGCGAAAGCGCTTTTAGGAACTGTCGCTTAGCTACCGTGTAGCAGGAATGTTTGACCCCATACATACCAGCAAACGTGCACAGGCCAGGGAGAAAGAGCTAACTTCTTTCTATGTAAGAGGTCTTAAACATTCAGTGCCAAAAGTTACCGAGATTTGTCTTATAAGAATATAACGCCAGAACAACTCTGAAGGAAGGATATCATTTTAGCCTCTGAATCAGTAGTATCCAATCTTTTGGCTTTCCTGGACCAAATTGAAAGAAGAAGTATTGTCTTGGGCCACATATGAAATAAAGCACTAACACCTAACGGAAGCTGGTGAGCAAAAAAAAATGTAGGTGTGTAATTTTCGTGATATCCACTTGCACAAAATGGCAAAAAAAGGTCCTCGCATAATAATTCTAATTATACGCCGCTACATTCGGAGGGTCTTTTAACATTATCAGAAAGGTCACCAGTTTGTGATCACTGATGTAGGAAATGTACATATCTAAAGAATAAAAATTAATATTAATTTTGTATTTTTTTATAAAAGGAATATAGTAGAAGCAACATAAAACTAGTAGGATATTTGACATTGTTTTTGAGAAACTAATGCATCAGTATGTGGTTCGATGGACGTAGTTGCAATTCTCAGTGAGGTCTCAAGGTTCTCATCAGATATTTTGGTTCTAATTTTATTCTTCGTATACTTCATCCGTGAAAATAGTTGCTCACAAATGTAAGTGCTGCCATAAAGCGACGACATGAACAAGGCGGGATTTTGAAGTGAGGGATATTTGTTTCTAGGAAGATAGGTCTTATAAAGAGACATGATCAGATTTTTCTTTAAGTTGAATGTCAGACTGCATCTCTATGCATTCCATTTAAAAATTGGCAGGTAACATATTTATGTCGACTGAAAATGCAGTCGTAAATGTATCAAAATATTGATTATTATTCTGGAAATCTTGAAACCTCTTTTCAAATTCCTGTATCAATTCGAAAAGCAAAGCCGCATATTTTTCACTATTTAAAGGATTGTGTTCAGCTAACGTGTCGAAATGAATAAAATTGTTTGCCTTAATTTGAGCTTGTCATAATTTCAGTTTCATTTAAAACGCTGTTATGGTTTGAAACATTGTACTGATAAGTTGGTTTCCACCTTGGAGCCGCATGTTTAACACATTTAAATGAGCGGTCAAATCCACTAGAAATGCTTAATCTCTAAGCCAGTTTTCATTGTCCAGTTCTGGCACAAATTTTGTTTTTGATAGAATAAACGACTTGATTTCATGTCGCAAATCATAAAATCCTTTCAACATTTAGCTTCGACTTAGCCATTGCGCTTCCGAAAAGTAAATGATATTGCCACAGACAGCCTCCATGCTTTTAAAGAATTCCTGGCATTGGCGATGACTCAATCCCTTGGCTCTTATGGAATTCGCAGCCTTGATGACAGTTTGCAGAACGTTATGAATTTTTAAAGCTTTTGCGAGCATGAATTTTCTAGACGTACTATACAATGATACTTCATCAAGCTTGAGTTTCTAGTGGCAGTTGCATCTTCTTCTATCAATTTTGCAAGTCGCTCTCTTTTACCTACCATCGCCGGGACACCCTCAATAACTATACTAGATATGTTTACAATGGACATAGAAAATCGCTGTAACGAATTTTTTATTGCTTCGTATAAATCTTTTAATGACACTAAAGAAACCATTTATTGAGTGACATTATGATCGACATCGATACCTCTCATAAAAATGGCAGGTTGAGCCGTATCTGTGGTATCAGTGCTTACATCCATCGCCAAAGCATAAAATTTAAAATTAGCAGCTTTACTCACCGAACCTCTTTCGATAGATTTTCCAATTCCTTTAGTTCGCCTGGCTATAGTCTGGTGAGACAAACTGATGTTAGAAATATCTCCTTTTTTATTAGGGGATATTTAATAAACTCACCATCAGTAAATTGTTTTGATTTTTTTGCTATTAAATTTGCTACCACATAACTAGGTTTTACAATAGAGTCCGTTTGAGTTCTGATTTTTTTATTTTGTTGAGAAGACAGACTTTTTTTCAGTTCTTCTTTTTTGTCCTTCATACGCACCAAATTTGGCAGCATGTTCTTGCATAATGCCTTTTCAAAGTATAGTTTTTTAAAACTGACACAGAATCCCTACAAATTAAGCAGAGTTCTTTACTATTTACCTCGACAAAGAAGTAGTCATCTGTCCTCTTTTCGGTGAACAATCATCCTTCATCCGTGATTTTTCTCTTTTTGGGTTATGTTTTTTTTTTTTTGAGACGCTGTGAAATCCATGCTGGAATTAAACAATACTAATTTAAATAACTAATCCCTGCGTTTCTCTCGCTAAGACGCCACAAGCACACGTAACAACTGATGGGGTCAATTCGACTGTCTGCGCTTGGAAGATAGCACACTGAATGCCGGACATTTCCGTGAAGTCATGATTGGAAATGTGCTGTCAAATACAAGTTAAGGAGGTTGCATCAATTTCATTTACAGCACGAAAGCTGACAAGCGTAGCTTCATGAAAGCTGTAACGCGACATAAATTCAACAATGAGAATTTTTCAATCATAGCTGACAGTTATTAACGACAAATGGTGATTAAGGAGGTTGGAGGTAAGAATTTGTTACCAATAAGTAGTTTTATGAGAAAGATGATAATGTGATAAGCGATCGGTACTCAGAACCGAAGCATGTCATCGGATATTTAGGACCAAAAATGGATGATATTACATCTCACGTTCAGTTCACACATTGTATATTCAGGTTATTCTTCACTTCCTCTCTTTCAGACAAGTTATGAATTGGCCTTACACCTAAAGCGGCACATACCGCAAAAAGAAAACAAGTTAGTAAAATCATGCAATGCATTGATTATGATACGCTTTTCAACATAACAGAGATCATTATTCAAGTTATCACTCAAGTTATGAGGATAATGGCTGTGGAATAAATCTCGGTCCTGTGCCCTGACCTTTGATCCCATTTCGATGATATTCCACAGAACCGGTTCAGTTTACCTGCGATATAACATGATAAAGTTTTGTCGCAATCGCAGGCTTTTTAACGTGAGTTAGGATGCATAAGGGCTATGGAATAGATCCCACTCCAGTGTTTTAACGTTTGACCCAATTTCGCCCATTTTCAACAGGATTCGTCCCCAGGCAGGCCCATACAAAATACTAACATTTCATCCAAATCGAGGCATTTTACGTAAGTTATGACTCATAATGGCGATGAAAGTGATTCCGCTCCTATGTCCTCACCTTCGATCCCATTTCGCCCGTTTTCAATTGGGTCGGTCCCTAGGTGATCCCCTACCACATACTAAAATTTCATCGAAATTGAATCTTTTCCACGTTAGTTATGACGCATAAGGACAATGGAATTCATCCCGCTCCTATGTCCTGAGATTTGGCCCCACTTCTCCGTTTTCCAATAGAGTTGATACCCAGGTAGCCCCCCACGACATACGAAAATTTCATCGAAATCGAACCATATTTACGCAAGTTATGACGCAAAAGGGCAATGGAAGGGAGTCCACTCCTATGTACTGACCTTCGACCTCACTTAAACCATTTTCAATTGGGTTCGTTCATAGGTGGTTCCCTACCGCACACTAAGTTTTCATCGAAATCGAACCATTTTTACGCACGTTATGACGCATAAGGGCAATGGCATTGATCCCGCTCCTATGTACTGACTTTTGACCCGACTTCACCCATTTTTGATAGGGTTCGTCCCCAGGTGGTCCCCTGCCGCATACTGAATTTTATCGAAATCAAACCATATTTTTACCAGTTATGACGTATAAGGGCAATGTAAGCATCCCACTCCTATGTCGTGACCTTTGACCCCACTTCACCAATTTTCAATAGGATTCGTCCCCAGGTGGTTCCCTACCACATACTAAAATTTCATTGAAATCGAACCATTTTTATGTGAGTTACCATTTAGAGAGGCAGACGGACGGACAATCGGAAAAAGCTGGAGCATATACGCTTCTCAACCTCCGGTTAAAAAGCGTAAAAAAAACTGGACGGAAAACCATAAATATTCCTGCAATATTTTTTGAAACCATAATTTTCCTGTAAGTACTTCAAAATTCTTGCATGTTGTTTAATGGAAACAAAACATATCTGTTAACCAGTTCACAACAAACGGAAAATAAAAACTAAGAATAATGTATATGTCGCTCCTCCACTGCTTAAATAACAAAAAACTATTCCACTACGCCACAAGGAATTATCGGAATTTATTCGTGAACATGAAAATTATTTCGCCAACTGCATTTTGATGTAAGATCTCGAATTTGTTTAATATTGTAAACAATAGAAACATTTGCATTACTTAGAATTCAATTGCATTTGAATTTTGTGCGTCTTCAAAAATCTATGTTGTTTTTGTAATATATTTCGCAGTAGTCAGTATTCAAACATTCTTGTATTTCACAGATGAGCTGCAGGATAGAATTACATGATGTAGTGAAATGCATTGTGATGCATGAGGATTAAACAAACACAACATTTAAAAAACTTACTTAGATGCAGGAGCTTTCATCTGCCTGAGAAAGCAGATACATAGAAGCGTTGAGTTTTACTCACTACTGAATCACACAGAACACCAATAAGAGGATGATAAAACTTCTGGTGAGTTATCCATTTCACAGTCCACGATGTGCACACAGTTACATGCATATGAAATTATTAAACGACTGAGACACACTCTTTTGTTTTACTACGAATTTTAATGGCGTTTGTTTTTAAACACCTTGGTTAATTAGTATTGCAAACAGATTCAAGATTGAAATAAGTGCAAATTACAATGTCCACTATTTTCGAAAAGAAAAACAGTTTCTTCTATTACTAACATTTCTTTCAATTTTAGTAGCCTTACAAAAGGCCTTTTACTAATTTTACTGTCACAAAGGAACTTCAAGCATAATTTTAAACCCAAACATATATATATATATATTTTTTTTCAAATATAAAACCAAAATGTTTAATTTGTTGAATAAGAATTTTAGTATCTTGAATGCTAGTGAGTAGATAAGTCTAATATAAAATGTGTCATGACAAATATGTAAATTCACTGGTAAGCTTTCTTGAAAATTTCGAGCAATATTCTACAGCAGTTATTAGAAAAATATACTCAACATTCCCTAAAAACAAAAGTTAAAATCTTCAAATTCACTACGGAAAGCTATAGATCTTAACGTAACTTGAAAATGTCAGAAGGAAAAAAATACACTCTTTTCTCTAATTTTTTTTAACTTGAATAAGTACGATAAAAACTACCTGCTGTGGCAAATTTTAAATTTTCTTAAGTTCAAAAGTTTGCAGTTACAGTGGAAACTCATTTATAATTTTGTCAATTATAAGTTTTAAAATAAGGAACATAAGTTTGCTGTGTGTAGTGCGATAAGGCACAAAAAATCCCTAAAACTGCAGAATAAAACTAAATTTATTTGCAATTTTAAAAACATATTTACATTGCTAGAACTTTCAGGGCTCGCATGGCCTTATTTACAAGCCGAAAAGCCCTGGAACCCATAGAGGTAACGACTATATGCTATAGTATTCGTGACTAAAGTGATATACGTCATAAAATTATACAGATGATGCCATTTACATTAAGAAAAAACAAGTAATTAAAGTCCAAAAACAAATTCAGAACATGTTCAAGTAAGAGTCTCACCTTCTAAGTGTGTCATGGGGAGAGCGATCATCTGTCTGCAAGGTCTTGGGAAGGAAATCGGAAAGACCGTACAGCAGACATCGTACTATTTAAAAATAAACAGTTAATTTTTAAATTTTACGATGTCTGCTGTAATACGGACTTTCCGATTTCAGTACCAAGACCGTGGAGACAGATAGATGATCGCTCTGCCCATGACACACTTAGAAGGTGAGACTCTTACCTGAACATGTTGTGAATTTGTTTTTGGACTTTAATTACTTCTTTTTTCTTAATGTAAATGGCATCACCTGTATAATTTTTATGACATATATCACTTTAGTCACGAATACTATAGTATATAGTCGTTGCCTCTATGTGTTCTGGAGCTTTTGGGCTTGAAAATGGGGCCATGCGAGAGCCCCAAAGTGCTAGCTATGTAAATAGGTTTTTAAAACTGTAAATAAATTGAGTTTTATTCGGCAGTTTTAGGGATTTGTTTTAACTTATCGTACTACAGACAGCAAACTTATGTTCCTCATTTTCATCTATCGAGTACGAAATCTTCATTATCAGAATATAAGTTTTAATTTTTAATTTTTTTCTAAAAAGAAATAAACCGAACCAAAGGTTCTGAATTAACATTAATGCTAAATATTTCTGTTTCGTTTATGAGTATTTTCGTATTCTACTCTAATTTCATTTTGTCTCTTCACATTTGAATAAATGACATTCCATTTTATTTTGATTACTCTATTTGCATTTATAAAAGGGTAGTT
The DNA here is from genome assembly GCA_039090855.1 of Macrothele yani. Lineage (NCBI taxonomy): Eukaryota > Metazoa > Arthropoda > Arachnida > Araneae > Macrothelidae > Macrothele > Macrothele yani. The sequence goes on from CM076999.1 coordinate 86,167,741, forward strand.
ATAATATGCCGTTTTTAATCCCTCCGAAAGAAAACTGCTTTTGGGAATACCAACAATACTAAAAGTTAATGGGTAGAAACGCGAGGGTTCAGCAGACGTACTGAGAATTGTACCTATAATGCAAATGGGCATGCACTGTTGATAATTATTGAAAAATTGCTTCTTTTTTTTCTTTTTATTGATGAACTTTAATCCCTTTCTCATCACATCAGCATAGAGACCGAAACAATTTTCTTCCGATTTTGGATTTGATTTCTGAGTGACATTAAATATTCGAAATTATATTTTGCCTATTGACTTGCTTTTGAGAAATTAACTAAATAGGATTATCATACGTACATTTCACATACACTTCCTTCAATAAAATGGGGAGGTAAGAAGGAGTTTGAACAAGAAAATTGTTTTTGCTGCCGAGAGAACAAAATGATCATACAAGGAACTTACTTTTTTTACGCCAAGGAACACATAGCTGCGCTAGTAAAAGAAAAAGTCATACTTTCTGATTCATAATGTTTTTACGCCCATAAGCTTATCACGTGGAAGAAACACATATGACAGACTAAAATATACCTCTGGCAGAGTAACAGCTATACATTACTTTAGTGCGATGAGAAAATTAAAATTAAATCAGATGTATTCATAGAATGGACAACGAACAACATTTCATTACGAATGTGATATATCTAATGTAAAACGTAAATAAAAATCACAAAAAAATCAAGCAACGTCAAAGAAATTATTTCAGACAAAATTAGCATAAATTAAACAGTAATTCAATTCTCACACACAAAGATTATTAAACAGATCATATCTTTCGTTCAAGGGTTTTGTGTTTATTCATCTTTTGACTGTACCGGCCATTTCAGCACTCACTGTTTAATTCGAGATCATATATTGTGTTTCCTTTTAAGCTTCACCCTTTATCAGCATCAGTTGAAGCTGCATTAAAAAAAATCATCTGAAATTGTAGTATTTTCCATCTGTGAAAAATGAAGATGTTTTTTTAAAACAAGAGCTATTACAGGGCGCTTTTTTCGTCTTTATCTTAATCTTCATGGTGCTATTAGGAACAAAAAGCAACAGTACAATGTCTCACGAACGACTGGTTATCCTGCGATTAAAATTTCTTCGCAATCATTATTCTTGACAGGAAGACCACCATCAAAGTATTTTTAGACACTTATAACACAGAAGAAATGCACTGAAAAGACAGCTACTTATCTATTTGCCATCGATTAACGCAAAATTTATAATGGCGCAATAAGATTTTTTATAATCTTCCTTGCAAGCAGAAAGCGTTTCACCATGAATAAGAATCTCAAGTTTCCTCTCCAAAATTTACTGTTACATCAGGGCTTAGACATACAGGTTGAAAGAGTTGGACTTTTCGTAGAAAGTCAAACTCGAGACATATTTTAGCTTCTGAATGGCGCCAGAATTGTGACCGAAAGATATGTGATGATCTGACTTTAATCTAACCTTACGAAAGAAAGAGATAGAAATTGAGCAATACTTGACTTAAAGAAATGGGATGACAAAACACATTCCTCCATATAGAAACAGAGCAGAAAATTAGGAACGAAAGTGCTTAAAATAATGCGGAGCCTTTGTCTTAAGACTTGCATTCTGTGGGACAGATATCAGCAATGTTCCTGTTGCTGCAAGGCTTGTTTGTTTGGGGGTTTGATGATCACAGTGAGCAGCAACTCAGTGGGCTATAAGCAGTCGCCTGTCTCTAATTTAGAACCACTGGTTCCAGTGAAGGAAGAGAGCCAGTGCCGTAAGACAAAATAACATCTATGCCTCAACAGGATTCAAACCTGGACCCATCGTGGACGAATGATGTGTTGCCATCGCTTAGACCACTAGCTCACCGGGACGGGCTGCAAGGCTTTGTCAAACCACTAGTCAATATTCCAGAGCGAATTTTTGACGACGTTTCTTTCGTAACATTAGTTTTTGGCTATTCCCATTTACCGCCCCGGTTGTGCAGTGGTCTAAGCGATGGCCTCTGATCATTCGTCCGAAAAGTGTCTGAATTCGAATCCCGGTGGGGCATGGATGTTTTATTTGTCTTACGGCACTACCTCTCTGTCTTTCCTGGAACCAGTGACCCTAAATTACGGAGAGGCGGACTGCTTATAGTCCATCGTGTAGCTCACGGTGGTCGTTAAATCTCCAATCAAACAAACAAACAAAGTATTCCAGGACATAATGCGAGACAGTGAAACAGCAAGTCATAAAATTGGATGATGAGTTACAACGTTGTCTTGAGTGCGATATCTTACAGGAATAGCGATAATGGAATTAATGATAGACTGCTACTAAAAGTGGTGACTTCAGCGTATCAAATCTACCGGTATTTCATTTAATAGCGGTGGGTATCTCCAATTACAGATGATCAGCCGATTTTATTAGAAAAATGTAGTTGTTGATTAAAAACTATATTAAAGATACATATGACACTATAAATTTTCCCGTTATAATTTTAAACTTTCGTTTCTAAATAAGAAATAATTGTGTTTAATACAGAGTGTTGGAAGTTCTTTAAGTCAAATATCGGACATCGGTGTAGCTATATCTGTCTGAAACGTCTCTCTGAAAATTCGTGAATCAGCACCTTTGATCAGGGACATGTTTAACCGATTCCAGCTTATGTTGACACTCATGAAGCGCTTTTACGTTTCAAAAATACCACAAAGTAATCCTTACCTCTGTGCGATTCAGGGGTTATCCGAGATTTCTCGTCAATTAATTTCCATTCCTTTCTCAACAAAATCAATCAAAATCCTGAAGAACATATTTTGCAAATTGTGTCATATTACTTCTTTCCAGTGCACTATTGCATTCTCCACCCAATATATCTATAGTTAAGGGATCTCATTAGCTGTCTGCTAACTGTTGTTGCCAGAGTTCCAGCAATGAAAGAGTCGTGGGTTGTTCGTTTCGGTATTGTACCGTCTCCATCCATTCCCTGAAACCCCAGCGGAATTAAATCAGCGACGTGAGACAGCTTATATCCCTGTTAATTATTGTTGATGTTCTCTAAACGCCCACACATCTGCCCAGGTCTCTCCTTTATGCCTTTTTTCAGCTACAATTCTTATCTGTAGGTGATATCTTCCTTGTTACTGGAGAGGGGAACTGACATGGCAGAAACCTTCAGATAATACATTTTAAAATCTGATTAATGATAATACCTTAACAAATACATTTAAATGGCTACGTTATTTTTTTGTTTCTTGCTTTTTTGATTGGAGATTTTGTTATTTTTTCTTTAAACTATTTATTGGACCAGGTGGTACAGAGACACGACAAACAGGGAGAAAAAGAAAGGATACAGATGTTTCACATCAGCAAGTACGTATGAAAATTGCTTTTGCAGTATCCTAAATGACCAATGTACACAGAGGACCAGTGCTGATCAAGCAACACAGTATGAACAAGTACACATCAAACATTGGTTTTACAGTATGATAAATGATCAATATACACAGAGAGCCAGTGTAGATTAAATAACACATTGGCAGCCAGTGCCGAAAGATAAACACAGATATCCATGCCTCACGAGGATTCAAACCCGTACCCAATTCGTACGGATGATCGTAAGACATCGCTTAGTCCACTGCGCCACCTTGGCGGCACGTTGTTTTTAAGAACACTGCGTTTGTTTAATTGAACATATTTAGTGTCAACACTTTAAATGTGGTATCTACATATTTAGTTTGCTATAATTTTAACTTCAGAGCTACAGCACTTTTCCCACGAAAGCTTGTTACGTGAGTTGTCGCGTTGTGGCTTCTAAATATGCCTATGCATGCGTACTCCACACATACTGCTAACATGAATTCACTTGTTTTATTTGGCTGATTGTGATGTCCTTCAAGAGATTAGGTATCCATTTTAGATAATTTTAGCAGGAAATAATGAGAATATAATACTATAATTGGATTCTTACTATTTTTTTATTTTACTAAGGAGAAGTATTTAATGCGCGTTAATGAAGTGTGTTTTTGCCGATCAACTTAGTATTTTTGATTTTTCATAGATTTTCAAAACGATGCTGTTCACATTTATAATAAAATTTTGGAATTAAAAAAATATTTTGTCCAAATGGTACAAAAAAAGGTTTTATGAAGACCCAGGAAACAAATGAACGATTAGAATCGTGTATGCATGCAAGAAAAATAATAAGTACGACGAATATATGGTGTCTGTGTAAGACGAATGACCACTGTGCGTGAATCACGTGCTGTACGAGTTGTTGTGAATGAAGGATTTTGATAGACCACAAATTGGGATAATTAAAAAGCAGAAAAGCATTAGGGACATCCATTTCTAAGAGCACCTTTCTTTGACCAGCTAACTTTTGAAACTTGCAGAAGAGCTTTATTATATTTATGGATGCATATAAAACGTGTTATGTGTTTTAAACAAACAAGTACCTGCAGTTCCCTATTGTTTTGTAATTGAAACGATATTTCTGGGTTTTGACCTGACGCTGTGATATTTTTCTTGAATTTTTAAAATAGACGTGAGTGCATTCTGATCTAAACCTTAAAACATGACCAAATGAAATTTCGTTGCTTTTAAACATTGCTTTGATACAGAAGTGTCAAAGAATAGCACGTGAAATAATTTGGATACGAATCAGACAGGAAATCCGTTTAAACATATGGGTTTCTATACAACAACACCATGTAAATTTATTGATTGATTGTGGAAAGTAAATTTAATTTCTTCTTAATTGCCAAAATCATCAACAATCATCAATCCGCTGCTGGATTACCTGGTGGATTGCTGGTCACCTAAGTTTCGTTCGTAACTTTCTGTCTTGAGATACTCTCCTCCATGTTACTCCGGAATGTTTTCGAATTTCATCCATTCTTCTCCCATGTGGTTTTCGGTGTCTTTTTCTGTTCCTTGGTATGCATCGAAAAATATCGGTTGTCATCGGTGTTCCATTCTTCTAGTAATATGTCCAGCCGATTTCTACTTCAAGGATTTTATTGTGATCATTATGTCTTCCACTCTTGTCAGTTTCCTTATAAACGAGTCCCTCATCTTATCTGCCCTGGTTACACTAAACATGCATGTCGCAATGCTTCCTTTCAGTTGTCTGAAGCCTTTGTATGTCTTTTTAAGTTAAAGTTCATGTCTTTGCTCCATATATAAGAACTGGAAGAATACGTTCATTAAACACTTTTTTTAAGACATAATGGCATATTGTTCTTCAAAATTCTTCTGCTTCGTCCAAACCTCTCCAGACATTTTTTGTACTGCAATAAATTTCTTATCAATATGACCTTTGCTTGATAAATGCCGTTCAATGTAAGTGTAAGTATCGGTTACCGCGAAGTTTAACGCCATGCACTTTTGAACATACGATTTAAGGGAAATGTGATAGGATAAACTACTTGTACTGCGTATATTTTAACATAATTATTTCTGGCCTTCTAAGGACAGAATATGAAATCGGTTTATTTAACAAACCTACTGTTAAATACTCGAAAATTAATTTATATTATATTTAATGTAAAAAAATACTTTCCACACTCGAATCACATTTTAATGGCGCTCAGAAGAGGGGTGTATTCGTGCTTCATATAAAATTGCTTTATTCAGTTTACTTTTTTTAAGGCATTGTTGATGTTTTCTAGGAGACGTGATATCTTACGCCACTTTCATTCAGTTGAAATCAAATATCCACAAAAGGAAACCAACTTTCTTAGTGATGATTGAAATTGATTAGATGTCACCGTTTACGCATTTAAACGGACATGTAATCAATGCACTTTGTACTGAAAGAAAATTAATGATTTCGGTATTACGTTAAGATTTAAACAATGAACTCTAGTTCATAGATATATTTAGTCATACAATTTGTAGGACTTCTACGAAAAGCTTTATCAAATCTTATCCGTTTTGTGGCCGGATCAAAGTGGTGGCATCAAGCTTCATCTGAGGCCACAACCTCGGAAGGAAACTGTCTTCCCTCTGCGGTATAACGATGCAGATGCTCCAGGCAAGCACCCATTCGCCCAATCTTTTGCTCCTCCTGGAGATCATTGGGGACCGATTGTGCGCAAACCTTGCTTTATCCCAATCGGCGATGGAGAATTGCGTTAACTGTTCAATTACTCACGGACAATGAAGCCGCGAGCTCGCGGGTGGTGATTAGGGCGATTCTCCTTCACAAGGTTGTCCACGACAGCAATTGGTTCCATGGTGATGGCCACGTAAGCCTGCGCAGATCTCGGCATGTCTTCCGTGCTGACACGTCCTTTACGAAATTTACTAAAGCAGCGGAACGCTGTACCCCGTGACTGACACTCATTACCGTACACATCCTTCCTAAGACGATAAATATCGGCTTCACTAAAACCTTCTGCCGTTAAAAAATTGCATTACTGCCCGCTGTGCTTCTTTGGAAGATTCCACGCCACGACCCTACGTAGTCTGAGGTTTCTCTAAAGTGTTTGAAACTCTGTGAATGGTATCATCTTGATACTTCTGCCCTGGTAAAGAAGAATAGTGGTATAGTTCAATTCATAAGACTCTCAAATTTCTAAATAACATACTTTTGCAAACTTGAACCAAAAATACACAAATTGTCCATTCTCACATTTACATATAATAGTTGCACATAGGACCAAAGTTTTCAGGAATCACAGACGTCACCAAATGTTTAGATCCTTGACGGCAGAGTGATGAATATTTCTAAGGCGTGAAAGTCAGCACGTCAGTTTGTGGTGCAACCTACTACCTGCTTAGTCATTCGTAGAGAGTCGCGGTTAAGACGTAAATCCAAGTTGGAAAATTAAACTCCAGGTAGTGGCGCAGTGGTCTAAGCGATGGTCTCTGATCATTCGTCCCTAAGGGGTCCGGGTTCGAATCCCGGCGAGGCATGGATGTTGTGTTTGTCTTACGGCACTGGCTCTCTCCTTTCCCTGGAACCAGTGACCCTAAATTAGGGACGGGCGACTGCTTATAGCCCGTTGAGTTGCTCACGGTGGTCGTTAAACCTCCAAACAAAACAAAAACAAAAACTCCAGGTGTGTTCAGAAACCCAAGTGAACAAAGTTAGCTGCAATTTCCTAGGTACTTTCTGAAATAATCTAATTTCTATAATGTCGAATAAATGCTTTTAGTGGATGTAAAGGCTTGTTTATGTCATGAAGTGTTTGGTGGAAAGATTTATGTTACTGTTACTATCTTTTATTCTTGTAGGAAGAATTTTGACTCAGTTTTCGTTTTGATGTTTCTTTTTCGTTTATACAACAGTACATGTACATTATTGTTTTAGTAAGGTGGTTTTTTGTTCATTTTTTAGTTCAATATTAATCCCAGTGACTCTTCTGAATTTTCTATAGTTCAGGTAGGGAAGACAGAATGCATCAAAATTTAGAACACAAAATTTCAAATTGGATATCCATTATTACTTTTTTGAGATTTTTGTATTCTCATGAAACCTGAACTGAACTTGTGTGATCAGGGCCTCTGGATGTCTTTCTCTGAAGAGTGATCCAGGGGTTCTGAGTAAATGTTTTTATAAATATTTCCTTAACATTGTTTCGTCATTTTGTTATTCACTTGAGTTTCTTTTTTTTTTCTCTGAAGGTTTTTGGCCCTATTTGTTTGTTTATGAGGGTAGATTGCTTGTATGTTAATATCCTTTTATATATATATATATATATATATATGTGTTTTTCACTGAAGATTTGTTTTAATACCACATTTATTTTTCATTAGACACATTTTTATCATTTTATTTGATATTAAAATATTTCTTACAATTTTTTTCATTAAGGAATTAATTTTTATCATATACATCTGAAATATTTTTTCATTAAAGGATGAAAATGACCAGTGTCCTGTGTGGTCATTAGCTTTTCCGTAGATCATCATACGGAGAAGCTAATTTAATACCATGTTGTAAAATCGGAAGAAAACTTTAGATCTGCAGATTTCTTAAGACATCAGTGAAAGTAAGGAGGATTAGGAAGGGTACAATGTTAAAGAGCGTTATCTCAGAGCTCGGGCCATTCACTGTACGTTGTCGTCCTCCAGCAAATCCTGTTTCCATATGATTACATTTCACACAGCAGCACCCAAAGAATTCCTTCAAGAGGGTGGTCCAAAAAGGAATTCATGGAAAAAGCAAAGTGCGGCGTGCTATGTACATATCTATTACATTAGGCGAACTAAATTAATCCAAAACTCAATGAAGCATGAGCCCATTTAAGAGGGGAGGGGGTCTCTATCCCCAGGCCCGACATTTTCAAAGGGCCCCAGAATTATGCAGGATGCTTGAAGAGTTCTACAGGTTTTTTTTTTTTTTTGCAGACAGCACAGCAAATGCTGTAAGAAACTCCTGTGCGAAAAAACTTTTCCATTACTTTCCACTTTTGTGGAAGGAGTCCGCAAAAAGTATAGTCGCCTCCAGTCCATACTGAAATTTTCGAAGGCATTACAAATAGTATTTGGTACGCATCTGTAATTGGGGAAATTTCCATGCATTAAGAATTCATTTGAATTATGATATTTTTATGTTATTATTTTGCTCAGTACTTCTACATGATTTGAACAAGCTAAATATTGGGAGGGGGCTGTTATATCATTGCTGAACTGTCATCCATTTTTTAACGATGCATTTTCCCATTTTCTTGCTACCACTGATTCGTCCATGAATCATGAGATAAACACTTCAATACAGCGGGGATAGTTTTTTAGTTTCCTCATAATATTTACGGAATGTTTTCTTTTGGGTATTTTTATTTATCCATCCATATTGAAATCCTAGATGTGCCCCTAATACTGGAGCACCAAATTACTATCAAGCGCCGGGAGCCCTGTCTCTTTAAATGTGCTGTGCTTTTTCAACAAAGGACATGATATAATTGAGAAAAAAGTCATTCACTGATAGCTTAAATAATGAAATTCACCGTTGCTTACTTTTCAGCGAATCACACAAATGAGGCGTATTTTTTTTTCCAAATGTCGATTCAATTTTTTTCAGTTTTTTATTAAATTAAAAAAAAACGTTTTCCACTATTGATATTCTAATTGCAAATTCGTACTATAGCAAATTAAAGTTATAAACAATCCCTACGCGCCCAAGAAGTAGTCGAATGAGCTTCAGATAAAGATTTCATCTGAACTTAGCCCTGAGACGATTCCCAGGAGAACAGCGTTGGAGCTGGTACGAAATAGGGGAATGCGGGACTCAGGGTAACCAAACGTGGATGGTTCCTATAGCACCCCTCCCACACAATTTTTCCCATGTAATTCAGCTAGACCCAATGCAGTAGAAATATCATTATTTGACCGATATCAGATTTTAACTTCTCCTTTCCGTCTTTTTAAAAATTACAGAAAGAATAACAATTGCCCGATTCAAAATAATTAAAATTAAAAGAATGTGTTCTAAAAGATTTTTTCTTATTTTAACTTGAAGGCAAGCGCAATAAGGTATTGTAAGAAACGTAACGTCATTCTTTCCTTCATGTGAACATTGAAGAACAAGGTCATTCTTGGGTAGAGGGCAAGGGACCGATGGAACCTCCCCATGTGTGCTACAGACGTTAGTATGAAATCAGAAGATGTCTCAGAGCGATATATTTAAACAATAGTTCTGTATTCTAATTAAATTTAGAAATAAGAGCTTTGAAATCCAACAATAATTCTGTATTCTAATTTAATTAGAAATATTTAGAAATAAGAGCTTTGAAATCCAACAATAATTCTGTATTCTAATTTAATTAGAAATATTTAGAAATAAGAGCTTTGAAATCCAACAATAATTCTGTATTCTAATTTAACTAGAAATATTTAGAAATAAAAGCTTAGAAGTACACAATAATTCTGTATTATAATTTTAATTTAGAAATAAGAGCTTTTGAAATCCAACTAAGAAACAGAGAAGCATCGTCAGTAGAATGATAAACTAAAGCCAAAAACTGGAGATGCCGGTCCATAGTTAAGAAAACGTTGAGGGGGACACGTCTCCCGTCCACACATGGTTCTACGCATGTCATAAAATCAAATGTATGAGAATGCTAAGGTAGTTTTTGTTTCCTATACCATTTAGTCCGTATTATTATCTTTATATGTTGACTGTTTTAAATCTTACACATGGCAGTGAGAGTAATTCACAATTTTTTATTGTGAAACAAAAATCCTTCTACCTATGGGCAGGAAGATGGTTTCAGAGTAAGTGAGTTTTCTCAGGTCAAAAGACTTCAAACGCTCAGAGTTCACGCCTTTGGCCACGGGTTGGAGAATAAAAGACTTGAAGGTAGCGCTTACCTTCTGTGACTGGTTTATGATTTTCACTTCTGAGCGGCAAGGGGGAAAGCTATTGCTCTCTGAGACAAGTGGTAAATTCTGCCGTAATCTCACTTTTCGGTAGAGGAGCAGAGGAATTTTGGAGCCACGTTGTTCCCAAGAGTCGTCGGATTTCGGCAAGATTTTGTTTCCTCACATCGGGCTCTTAAACGTTTAAAGTGTCTTGTTGCAAATTTTTTTTCACGGTGACGACGAAGTTAGCGACCTAACGGACTTCGAAAGATGGCTAATTGTTGGTGGCCAGTTAGTTGGTGCCTCCATGACAACTGATACATAAAAGCGTGCAATATCGTCAGATGAATTCACATTTACACTGTTCCCCTCAGCAGGACGTGTTTACATGTGGAGAACATCGTCAGATGTGTACACCCCAGACAGACTGCTCACAAAAGTTTAGCTTGGTGGTGATTCTGTCATGCTCTGGGCGATTATATCGTGGTTTTCAGAAGATCCCCAAATTACCTTGCAAGGACGGATGACTGTCAGGGCGTATGAAACCATTTTGGCCGACCAAGTCCATCTAATGATCCAGGCATTGTTTCCTGCAAGAGATGTCATCTATCAAGATGATAACGCCCCAATTCGAGTTCGGAATGCCCAATAATAGTTTGGGGAACATAAGGACGAACGTTTACATCTTCATTGGCTTCCCCAATCAGCACACTTAAACATCATCGACCCGCTGTGGTCTGTGTTGGAAAACAGAGTGAGATCTCGTTATCCTCCTTCTGGGTCTCTCAAGAACATGGAGCAGTTTCTGCATGAAGAATGGTATAACATCAAACTAACCATCCTCCCGGATTTGTATGCGTCCATTCCAAAGAGTATGCATGCGGTTTTGAATGCCAAAGGTGGTCCCACACCCAATTAGGTAGGTAAAACCTTCTCTTCGTAGATGTTCACATTATTCTGTCCAAACCCTCTAAATCACAATTATAATTATGGTACCTTCAGGAAATTCGTCTTTCACGTTTCGGTTTACCCATCCGGTCAGTTGCATATTGCCTGTCTACCACATGCAAACCTATAGCTTTTAATGACGTAACAAATTTGTAATATAATTCAGGGAGGCTGTAACCAAAGTGTCAGGAAATTTGTTACGTCTTCACTGCATAAACGATCTACTCATACTTCAAAATTTAATCGATTTTCCTAAAGATATCGGGTTTGTTTCAAGAAAGATCAACGCCTGCTATTTAATAATAGGAACTACGTCCCTGAACTTCTTTTTTGATAGATTGCGCTGAAAGATGATCATGTTCCAGTTAGCTTAAGAAAATAATGTTTGAAACTAAAATAGGTGCAAGTCTTTTTACAAGTGAAATTATGAGACTGACTGTAGCCACTACTCCAAGATACGGCTGTGGTTTAGGATCTCAACGAGTGAAAGTTTGAACAGTCATGTGTTTCATGACCCTTTACATTTGGGTTGCGTGATGTGTCTACACCAAGCAAAAAATTGTCAAATACTTAAGTTTATGACATTGTAAATTCCTTTGCTGAACACCCTTTTCGGCGAATAGCGACTGTGCATATCAATTTAGGTTTTCTGTATTCTTCTTTCACACGTACACAACGTCTCTGCGATATCGGTCAACCAGTATGGAACGAATCTTTAACCCATCGTCATCAAGCAAGAACACGTGACTTCTTTTCTGCCTCATAACAAACCATCATCAGAGTTTCATTGCGTTGAGACCCTTGCCAGATGAAATGTGCAGAATCTTCACATACATTGCCCAATGAAAGGCGAAACTTATGAGAGTGATATGCTATAAAGAAAAATGTTATACCTAAAATTCTGAATATATAAATTATTTTGTGAATATAACACTAAAAATGTTGTACAAAGAAATGAGTATATTTTATGAAGTACATAAAACTGAAATACTAATTGGAGGGAAGTCAAATAATAAACGTTTTTTGCAAAAGCTTTTAAAATAGAAGTCTTCAAAATACAATTATAGTAGCTGTATTACAAAAATTCATAACTTGTTATTTGTTAGGAAATTTATTTGACATGAGAGAACTTCTGGAAGAATAAAATTATTCAATTTCTGCAATTTTTTAGGAAAAACCGAATAGCTGTCCTAATCATCATCAACTTCATAATTATCAAAATAAATGTCATCATCATAAGCTTTGATGAATCTCTTACCGGATGAAGATACCTCCGAGTGAGTTTCATAAATCTCTACCTTCTGAAGTTCTCACCTATATTGCTCGCTATGCTTTCGGACTTAAATCACACATTCTCCACTGCGGTTTCCTTCTTTGTCTCTTCCTACTCATTGTTATCCTACCTAGTGCTCAAGCTGACCATTAATGATCAATTTTTCTAGAAACGTTTATGGAATATTTCCAATTTAATATCTTTATTTTTATCATGATGGAATCCAATTCTTCCCGTTTTCACGTTCTGTCAATTCCTTTCTGTACTTCTTTGGTTACACCAATTAAAATCAGAATACAGAAATATTTTGAAACCACAACGTATATTATTAATTTGATACTACTGAATTTGCATCAATTGAGGCAATTGCTTCTTCTAGTAGAACTTTATAATCGAATAGATATGTATTTATAATCACAGGACATTAACATCACCTCATAATCATTCTGATAAGAGATTATAATTGGTAATTAATACAAAATCATGGCAGATGAAAACTCTTCCATATGTGAGGAAACATCACTTTGGAAACATATTTTATTGGATCTAATTTTACTTTTTAATAAAATTAAAACACCACAATGTTTCCTTCTCGAACGAAGCAGGAAATTAAAAGTTTGGTATGGACGAATGGATTTCGCTAAAAGAGCTAGCTGTACTTCAAATGTTACGTTAGAATTTTAGCCAAAAGTAAGATAAGTACCTGTGCTCCCCAATGATTATGTTTTATGGTTTTGAAGGCAGAGAAAACCATGCCATTAGTGTCATTTGCTTGAACCTTTGAAAAAAACAGTCTCGTCTTTCTTTTTATCTACTCTGTTTTTTTCATCTACATAGCCAAATGCAGCAATATAAGCTTATTTAAAGTGAAATATATATTTTTTATTTCGAAGGGAACCATCCTACCTCAAAGGTTTGCATACAGCCAAATATTAAACTTTCGCTTAAAACACAACACGGAAACTTATCTTTCATGCTTTATTAGGACGTTTCAGCTACAGATTTTCATGACTTTTCTCAATTTTTTTAAAATCAAATTGTTGGCTATATAACTGCATAATATTTAATAAACAACAAAGGCTTTTATCTTTGCATTGTACGTTTGTCTGAATATGCTTTCAGGAATAAGTGATTAAAAGCATTATTGCCTGTTCCACATATTTTTCTGTAGTCCAAAACTTAGAGAATCTTTATGTGACTGCGCACTTTATTTCAGTACCATGATCACATACGCTGGAAAATGAACATCGCAATACCGTACTGCTGCCGATGTGGTGCCGTGGTCTAACAGCTGGTTATTCACATTTCGTCCGAGATGGAACCATGTTCGAATCCCAGAGAGACATGCACTTTGTGTTTGTCTTACGTCACTGGTTCTCTCCCTTCCCTCGAACCAATGGATCTAGAATAAGGACGGACGACTGATTACAGCCCACTTAGTTGCTCACGGTGGTCGTTAAACCCCCAATTCGAAAAAAACGTTATCGTACTAGCAAAGTAATTTTACCTGGTGCTGCAGTCTTTGTTTAATGGATGTACACTGAAGAGCAATTGAATTAGAGATACCTGTCTAGTAACGTGTAGCACCACTTTTCGCCCTGAAGACCGCCGCGATTCGTCTCAGCATGGACTCGAAAAGATACCGGAAGCGTTGGGAAGCCATACGGATCAACGACCCCTGAACAAGCACCCAAAGTTAACGAACATTTGATGAAGGGGGTCAGAGCCTCGAACATCTCTATCGATGGCATCCCAGATGTGCTCAATGGGATTGAGGTCAGGTGACCTAGCTGGCCAAGAAACTGAGGTCACTTCGGTGGAGTGCTCATCCAACCATTTGGATACAATTCGGGAGAGATGGCACGGTGCATTGTCTTGTTGCAGGATAAGGTCCCCAGTGCGATGTTGAAGTCTCACAAACAGGAGCAAATGCTCGTCCAGGTTATCCCGGTAACGTAGACCTGTGAGCGACGATGTCACACGTACCAGGGGTCATATTTTAGTACACGTAAACAGTCCCCAGACGAGAATGCCGACCACACCAGCTTGAAACGTACCCTGCTGGCAAGAAAGTTCCATCGCTTCATGTGGTTTGCGCCGTACTCGTATCCTGCCATCCGCATGTACCAACGTGAATATCAACTCATCAGTCCAGGCAACATTTTCCCACATGTCTAGGGTCCAGTGGCGATGTTCCCGCGCCCATGTTAATCTTTGCACCCCGTGATGTGCGGTCAGCAGCGGTACCCTCGTGGGACGATGGCTTCTGTACCCCATAGCGAGGAGATGGTTCTGAATGATGTGGCTGTTTACACGTTTTTGTGCACCGCCGTGAAATTGCCGAATGATTCCTTACACTGTGGCCCGTCTCTCTGCTGTTACAAGGCGAGCTAACCGACGATGACACCGCTCATCCACACGCTGTTGTCCATGGCAGTTGGCCCTTGCAGGGATGGCTTTACCGGATTCGATGTACTCACAGTGCACCCGTGACACAGTGGCTCGTGAAAATCCCAGTGCCTGCACGACTTCCGAGATGGAGTGACTCATTCGTCGGGCCACGACAATTTGTCCACGATCAAATCGCTTAGATCCTTCGTCTTACCCATACTGCGTCCAACTCTTACTGATTCCCGTCGCATCACTCCTTATATTGTGGGATGGCTGCATACGTTATGTCGTTTCCGTTTACAGGGCCACCCACAGCGCCACATTTGCATAACGCCAGCTGTCTCTAATTCAATTGTTCTTCAGTGTATGTTGCTTTCTAAGTAACTTTGAATATAAACCAATCAAAAAATGAATAATAAAGCTACGATCTATCATACATATTTCATCAAACACCGAAAATTGAGCGCGATACGTTTTTCATCTGTGAAAAAGCAGATCTTAATTAACATTTGTTATTTTTGAAGTATGATTAAACATTGAAAACTTTTTCCTTCTTTACAAGACGCTTTACAGACATGTGTGTGAAACTTAAAACAAAAATGTCACATATTGTGTGATTGTTCTTTTCTCCTTATTGCATGTTTCAAACTGTACATAATAAACATCTAGGGCATATCTATGTTCTAAAGAAAAGCAGCTATTTCGACATTTTGTATTACGTATTTATTTTCATTTACGACATCCTCCTATGAGATGTAATATATATTTTCGGTTTAACAAAAACACAACTATTTGTATATTTGATTAATTTAATTTTTCCTGTACTTTCTTAATATGTTTCATGCGATGCACTAATGTTTTTTTTTACTATTTCCTAGTGCTATTTGCTTTGTTTCTTCTGTGCAAAATTCTTCATTTATTGCTTACTGAATGTTAAAACGTGACTTATTCTCAGAATTAATTTCTTATAAGGGTATTGTTATTACAAGCTAATTTTAGGAAAATTCTAGTTTTGATGATTAAAAACAACTCATTAGAAATGCAGATATTTGATTTTTGCACGGTATCTGGTTTTGAATTTCAAGACAAGATAAATGTACTTAGAAGAACGTACTGTTTAAATTTATCAAAGCAACAGTCCTAAACACTTTTTGAAATAATGGAATCTGTTAATACGTGGCTTACATATTTTTCATAATGCTAATGTTTAATGACAAATAAAGAAAACCGTTGCATTCAAGCTTTAGGAACATATCGGCAAGCGAAATGAATGGCACAGTGAATACAAAAAGAAATTCCAGATTTTTGTGTAGAGCGATAGAGATTTTCGTCATTACCATTTCTTTTGAGCGAACATATCTAGCACTTTCACGCTAAATCCGCAATAACTCCAAAACAAATTCCTCAGTGTTAACTACTATTAAAACCGGAACTGGACACTAGTTTCATTTAAACGAAGAAGAAACAGTCCTGTATTTACATTGAGCTCGTGTTAATTACGTGTAACTGGTATTCGGCATTTACTGTCGAACATGTGTTTGCATGTTCTTCAATATATTTTAATGCTTCAAACCGGATATATCAGACTGTCGTGAAACCTTTATGCAACACACGTAGTGCCAATCACCCAGCTATTTTAATCAGGAAATTTCCTGTCATTTATTTTTGTGTAAAACCGAGTTATTTAAGATATTTCGCGAACTACTAATTCTTAATGCCTATTGAGTGAGCAACTGTTGTAAAAAAGTATTACAGCAAAAGTCAATAGTGAAGTAACAAAACTTTTTTTTTGGCAGATACACGTCGTTGCAATACTTGAGCAACAAATTTAAAACTGAGATCGATTTCTGTAGTGAAAGTATGCGAACAATTGGCCTGAATACAAACAAAACTCATTAAGAAAAAGGAATTATTAATTTTATCCAAAAAGATTGAAAAAGGATGTACTTCTAGATATTTGGAGATGTTACAGTGGAGATTATGAAAGGAACCACTTATCAGGATAATTTACCTTTTTAATTTGTCACACTAAAACAATTAATCTTGACGCTCTTGCATTCTCAATTCATAAATTTGCTTACAATCCTTTGAAAAAGTAAGTTGCAAAAATGTTTTCGACCTTCACCCTTTAAAATCTTCTTTCATCGCATATAATAGCGATGTTTTCACTTGTGGAGAAAATAAAAATGTTTTACAGCATATGTCGTAGAGTATTCAGACAAACGAGAAGCAGCATTCAGGATTTGAAATTCTTGTTCACTATCGGAGTGATGCGCTGTTGTGGTTGGCTTGTCTTAGCACGGTATAAAAAACGCTTCACTTCAATTTCACAAAAGGAATCACAGTGGTATTTTCACTTGAAAATATTATTTCATATTAAATCAACAGTTTGCGGTCCTTACTTGTGTAGTTCTTTTTATTTATGTATTGTAGGCGATGGTTTAGTAGAATGTAATCTTCACTATAACATTTAGAGCCTTTTATATTTATTTTCCCCGGAACGCGTCCAGATATTATATTATTAATTTTTTTTTCATCGCATTTTGTATTTCGATTCACTTTGAACCTACACTGCCTCAAGAAAAAAAAATCGAAGCGCCGACGAAATTCTTCCGATCCTAATGAAACTCTGCATCTAAGTACCTCATGACCGAAAATGCAAAGGATTAAATAGCGCCCAAACACAGCGCATGCGAACCGCGCATCGGGGAGAGTTCACCAAGAGCAAAGCCAATACGCTGAGACAATTGTAACAGCCGATTTCGTTTGCATTAATACCCGCAGACTATGATTATGCCTTGATGTCGTATCCGTGTATGTAATACAAGCAGTTGAGTGACTTTTTTTTTTTTTTTTATTGGAGGTTTAACGACCACCGTGAGCAACTCAATGGGCTATAAGCAGTCGCCCGTCCCTAATTTAGGGTAACTGGTTCCAGGGAAGGGATAGAGCCAGTGCCGTAAGACAAACACAACATCCATGCCTCACCGGTATTCGAACCCGGACCCCTTTCGGACGAATGATCAGAGGCCGTCGCTTAGACCACTGCGCCACCGGGGCAGCTGACTTTGAGAGAGGATGCATAATCAGGTTGAGAGAAGCCGGTTGGTCAAGTCGCCGTATCGCCAGGCATTTCGATTTGAGCGACGTAGCAATAGCACGGTGTTATCGCCAATGGATCAAGGACGGCCCATTCCAGCAGCATGTGCGCAGGGAAAGGCCGAGGGCAACAACAGAAGACGAGAGTTGGACGACTGGGAAAGCCATAAGAACAGAACCAAATTCGCCGTTCTCAACCATCCACGGCCACGTTGCGGCCTCTACAGATAAGGAAGTGGCCATCCGGACCGTTGTCAGAGGACCTGCGTCCCGGATACTACATTTGGTGAGACTACTGCACCGCTTACCTCTGTCCAGCGAGAACCGCAGGCATTGTTTGAAATGGTGACGGTCCGATGAGCATGTGATAGTGTCCAGTGGCATCGTGTTGTCTTTAGTGATGAGTCAAGTTTTCCAGTTGGCATCAATGACCAGCACGTACGTGTCTGGAGACGAGCAGACGAGCTCACGGATCCTGCCTTAACCGTCGACAGGCACACATCTCGCACACCGGGAGTGTATGTCTCGGGGGCTATTTTCTAGTATAGCCGGACAGACTCGGTAGTCCTCCGTACCACCCTCATGACTCAACGGTAAGTCGGTGGCACTCTACGCCCTGTTGTGTTGTCATTCCAATCGCAGCAACGCCGAGCCATATTTGTAACAGGATAATGACCGGCCACACACGGTACCGATATCCGAGGCCTGGCTCCGTAATATCGTTACCCTTCCGGAGCCACCCAGAAGCTCTGACATCTCACCGATCGAACATGTTTGAGACACAATGGGACGCCACCTACGTCCATCCCGAAATGGTGGAGAGCTGGCCACCAGTTTGGACACCATCTGGCATGATATACCTCAGGACAGTGTCCCTGAACTGTCAGCGTCTTCACCACGCAGCGGAACCTCATGTATCCGACACAAAAGTTGCGCGGCAACGTAATGAGTTGTTCCACTCGTGTAGCTGGTTTATACGAATAAACGACCCAAACGGTCAGGAATCTGCAATTGCAATCATTCCCTGTCCTGTTTATGTGCATTACATGTACCAGTTTCATCTCGTTTGGTTGATTCCTTCTCTGTGTGTGTGTGTTTGGCAGAGAGAGTCTATTTTACAGCAAAATAAAAGAAACTGAACAAACGTTTATTTCTTGGGAATTATAAACTGGCTCACAAACTGGAATCTTAGCATTATTTTTTCATGCAAAATTCAGTTCATAAATTTCCTACTTTTTGTATATAACTCCTTCGGAAATTAATTTTTCTTAATTGATTAAATATTGCATGTAATATAAAATTTTCATTTTGTGTAAAACAAGTAGTTATTTTTACATGCTGAAAATTAAATTAATTGATACGATACAAATATGTCACGTGCTATAATAATTACGATTCAGACAGGCATTTTAAGTGGAAAACACCATACATAACTTATCCTGAATTTCCTCAGTCATGTAAACATTCTCATACTGCTTATTCTGTTTCCAAACTGGTACTAAATACTACGATCTCGCTTACTGACCACAAATATTGAACACAACCTATTGGATATGCTATCTGAGACAGAAATAAAAAAATTATAATAATTTGTAGCATATTGTGTGTCCTGCCATTAGCTTATCTGGGTCAACAAAATATCCGTGTTGTTGCTTCTAAGTGGTTCTTCGAACTGCAATTATTGGGAAAACTGCTTTGCATTTCCTTGTCAAAAAAAAAAAAAAAACCGGAGAGATGTTCAAAGAACCTTAGGAAGACCAGCATATTTTAAGCCACTGAAGGGCGTAAAATTAGAAAAAGAAAAAAAGTAACGTTTGACAGAAAATAGATCAGATCATATGTAGAGGACTTTAGGAAGGGAGTGTTTGACCCCGGGTCTTAAACAACCCTTAGAAATAGGAAGCTAATAGATTTTGGCTAGTGCCCGATAGGAAAGTGACACTGAAGCGAGGTAGAAAGGGGTAGGAAGACGCCCTTATTTATTACCGGGTCCGAGGGCTTAACGTTCCCCACCGACGCATGGCGGGTACATAGTGGACAGCATTTGAGATTATCTCCATTGCAGTCACGAACAGTGACCACTAGGCCACCCGCGGCACCAGAAAATAGAATAAAAAGATGAAAATATATATGTATTCGATTTTAAGAATAAAAAACTGAAAGCATATTTCATCGTACTTTACAACGTATGCATGTATTTGTCTGCTACTGGTGAAAACTTCAATATTTTGACAGCACATGTCAATCAGCATTGCAGATGACATGGATCAGTTACTACACTTAGGTATACGGTGGATTAACACACACTTGGAATAGTTGGTCCAGCCCGTGCGAAGAGATCATCACCCACAGCACTATGCCAAATAGAGGTTCACAAAAAATGCCAGTTTCCCCACTTCGTGGGTCATCCCCCACACCCTCTGCCGACCAGAACAGCAAAAGTATATAACCCCTAATAAATTTCTTCGTTATTTTTCTGGCCAATCATGTCGTTCTTCTCGGACCTGTTTTTCGAAACGGGGAGCAGATATATCAATACAATTTCTTTTACAAGTTACAATCATGATTCCTTTCGATATGGGCAGCTTCTAGTTTTAAGGGAATTCAAAAGCAGTTGCTGCTCAATGGAATAATATTTCTTCCGTGAATCCTCCTAACAACCCGACTGTAACCCTCTTTAGGCTCCACTTTCTGGACATATATATATACATATATATATATATATATTCCATATGGATCATTCCATTGTCTTCTATTCGGTTAACGCCTATCCAAATGTTTACTTTGAGAAACTAATGTTCTTTTTAATATAAATTATTTCCTCAACTCCAGTGCTAATATTTGCTTAGAGAAGCTAATGCTGTTTCTAATATTAATCCTTACTTCCTCTATATACCAGCACATTTGATATGACCGCTCTCTAATTTCAAGTTGATTTTAAGCTTTCCTTAAATTTACATAGTTTCAGCAGCTGAGTAATCTGCACGCATTTTATAAACGAGACACGCTGTCATTAGCTGATGTATCCTGCACGTGTGCAAATATTAAGAAGTACGATCTGTGACAGTCTTTCACAAAATGTGTTGCCCACAGTGCTTATGAAGCAGATGAACGTCCGGCTGATTTCGGTTTACAGCAGTTAAGCAATATGATATGGACATCATGATGGAAAGGTTCATGTTATTTGTGTAGGTTACACTGAAAAACCAAAACCATTGTGATTATCTTGTGCCTATCGTTTTTACGTATACATTCTCTAGATTACATGCCAGTGCAGTGCAAGTACTGTTCGTCAACGGTTCGCATGAGCCGTCAGTGAAATATGTGATTTATCGCACTTCCAAAGAGTTCGTGCGGACCATTAAGCAGGTGCGTCTGAAATCATAATATCCAAATTGTTTGCTGTTTCAAGAGAAACTCCCTCCAAGATTATGACTGCGTACACAAATCATTGTAAAGCTTCATCGACGAAGAAGGATAATGGGCGAAAACCGGTGTTTAATAAGAGGAACTGTCGACCGCTGAAAACGATGTATCCAAGCAGCGCAGAATTTATACAGAAAAATTGACAGCAGCACTCAATATTCACTTGGAAGACCATGTTCCCACAAAAAATGTACGCCGAGAATAACACAAAGCGTACATCCATGGAACAGCTGTAATTGCTAATTCTTTAATGACAAAAACCAACGTTATAATGAGAAAAATAAGGTGTCATGAGGGTAAAACTCGGATAACTGATGACGCGTAGCGTGCTATATTGTCCAATGAGCCATCATTTACGTTGATCGATGAGTTTTGTTCACTGAGCCCTCATTTACACAACCGTACGTGGTGATTATGTATATAGCATCCCCAAGAAACCGTACGACTCGGAATGTCTGGCTCCAACAGCGAAATATGAGGGTGGATGTTTGATGATTTGGGCTTCCATATCTTGGTGTTTTGCTGGCCTCATAAGTAACCTACATTGTCGATTTACTATCGGCAAAAGCTTAGACATTTTAGGTAAATAGTTGAATCGTTTGGTCCAAATGTTGTTTCCCGAAAACGATCATTTTCAGGATGATAATATAGCCATTCATACATAAAGAAACAGTTCAAACTTGGCTTAAAGAACACCAAACTATACTTCAAAATCTGCCCTAGTGAGCTCAGACACGTTATTTGAATATCATCGAACCAATGTGGATTGTTTAAGGAGCTCAGTGAGCTTAAAAGATACTTTCCCCTTGGACCAACGCATCATTCAATCAGGGAGCGCGGAGAGTGGAGCGTGAAAAGAAATTATCATACGGGATCTTATACCCGTTATGCAACAAAGCCCATCCTAAAAATGGTTCACCATGTATGCCTCTACCCATCGTAAAGAAGTTTGTCCCGTTGGCCTCACACGATGTAGTATATAACATTTCTATCTTTGAAAGTACACTGTTTGCTGATATATATCTTAAAATTGAGTTAAAATAGTTGTAATATAAATCATAATCTCATAATTTAGGTTCAGATGATTTTACTTGGAACTAAATGTTTCCTTTGATCACTGATATCATTAGAACACCACAGGTTTTGCATTAAAGCAAAGCAAGATATATCAGTTGGCTTCTACAAGATTAGGTATTTCTCTGAATCTAATGCTGCTCATTTTTGTCTGTTTGATCATCATTAAAATATTGGGAACGTGTTCATTCCTGTTTCTTCTGTGGTCACTACTTGAACACCAACTAAATTGAGACAAACATGCCCATACTGAAATACGCGGTAATTATTTTCAAATTGCAATTCGCTTTGTCCAAAGCTTTGTCAAAGTCTTTCGTCTTAGTCCATTTCCTGCCCTGAAGTTGACGGCTCGCCATTTTTCTCTATAGCAACAGAAAGTGTGTCTCCAAGACTGAAATTTCTGACAAGGATTAGGTAGCCTGCCAGTGTTTTTAATTGCCCCGTGAGATTGTTAAATATACCTATTTAATTTTTAAACTGACGTGGTTTGAGCGACATGTCATGTCGTCGCGTAAGAGATATGTCATCGCGCCACTACATAAAATCAATAGAAAAACGAACTTTAACGCAGAACGAAAAAGAATAATTAGGAAACTCTAAATTTGCTACCTTTATTCTTAGAGATAAGATTTGCATACGATATTTTCATAATTTCAAAACATAATTTATCAGCAGTTTAGTATTTGAATTTCTACTGTATAAAGTTTTAAAAGCATCAAAAGCAGTGATTCGGTGATGGATTTAGAATTAGTACACCGCCTGTTAATAGGCACTCAAGCTAAATTTACCAATCGAGATGCGTAAGAAATGAAATGATTGCATTTCAGAGCAGTTTGGCCCTTCATTCGGATAAATCAGATGCATGAGTGGAACAAATCAGTGAGTTGCAGTGCCACCTCTAGATCGGATACAAGTGGTTACCGGGAGTGGCTTAGAAGAATAGAGTTCACGGATACTGTCTTAAATTATCAGATCAGAAAAGTTTTAAATAATAATATTTTATCCACCAGGGAGTGAGCGTTAATTTTCGCTTCTGACGTATTTGTCATAAAGTCTGAGCTTCTAAAATGTCGATTGAAAAAATTATTTCGTGGACCGACGCCACTCACGTCGATAAACCTTTTCGGAGTATTTTCTCCTTAAAATATTGTATTTTTCAATTCCAGGGAGCATCGACGTATATCTTATTTGTTCAATATCTCTGATTCTAATGGTCCGTTAGAAAATTCTGTCTTTATTAGATAGAGTTACGGGTGTAACATGTTTTAATATAATTTCAATTTTTTTTAATTCATATAATTTCCGCTAGTGGGCTTAAAGGTAAATTGCTTTCCTCCGATATCCGATTTAAAAACTTATTTCTGCACCGGACACAGTACCTGGCTGGGAAATCCTTTGCATATAGTTTTAATTTTATTAAAAAAATGGTTTGGCCACCAGGCAGTGTAAAGCTTAATTTAAGCTTATGATGTATTTGCAGCAAAATCTGAGATCCTAAAATCTCGACTGAAAAAAATTCCTTTGTGGACCAATAATACTCACGTAGACAAACGTATTAGGGATATTTTCTACTTAAAATAATTCATGGTGCTACGCCAGGGTGCCTAGAGGTATAACATGTTTTTGTCAATAACTCTACTTCCAGGAGTCCGATTGAAAAATTCCATTTTTGTTAGATTGTGTTTCCGATGAGAAATCTTTTTCATGTAAATTCAAAATTTTCAAGTAAATCATACACTTTCCGCTAAGGTGAGCATTGGTAAATTGCCTTTTCTGCGTTATTTCTGCTTCTAAAACTTCGATTTGAAAACTTCTTCCTGTATCGAATACAACTCCTGAAGGAAATGTTTTTTCGTATAATTCTAATATTTGGTGAAGAATGGTTTGGCCATCAGTTGCATAAGCGTTAATGTCTGCTTCTGATTTATTTGCATCAAAATCTGAGCTATTTTTTCTTGAACCGATACAGCTCTCATCGAAAAACCTTTTGTGAACGTTTTCTTCCTAAAGTAATGCAGGTTTTTATCGATAGATGGCCTTGATGCATATTTTATATTTGTCCATATCTCTGCTTCGAAGATTCCGATTTGAAAAATTATTTCTTTGTTGGAGAGCGTTTCCGCTGCGAAATGTTTCTCAAATAAATTCAAATTTCTCTTAACGCACAAGTTTGCAACCATAGGGCGTAAGATCACGATTCCATTTACGGCAATATTTGTGGGATTAAAAAATTCGATTGAAAAACTTCTTTCTTCTGTCAGATATTATTGTTTTCCATACTGGTTCCATTGACTTAAAATAAATTTAATGAATTTAATTTGCGTCAGAACGGATTCGAAAGACGTGATCATTACACCCGATATTTCGATGTCATTTTCTGGTTTTCTTTAATCAAGGCGGTTTTTGAAACAGCACAATGACTGTGAATTCGAGATCTTTTTAAACAGACAAAGACTTTCCATTTTCTTTAAAAACGTCAAATGTACTGTGTTGTGGTATTATTTAACAAACTCCTAAATATAGAATTACCATAGATAGCTATATCTTTTGTCTTAGGAGTTCTACAGTTTGATATATAGATATTATACCCTCAATTTCATGTTTAATCAAGCCTCAACTATTCCGCGAATGGTTTTTATGATCGTAGTTTTCTGGTAATATGAATACCAAGAAAGAGAGAACAGATTTTTCTTTTAATATTAAAGGAATTACACAAACATTATCAAAATTAAGAATTTTTGGTTAATACTTAGTAACAGCAATTTAACGTCCATATAAGAAAGAATGAACAGAAAGTTTTGTGAAAATTATGAATTTCCTTGGAAAACGAAAAGTTTCCTGAAATTTAGATTTTGTCCTCATTTCACGGAAAAAGTTGTATCAAAAATATGCTTCGTTAATTTACGAAAGGAATGACTAAACATGACTCGTGAATTCCAGAATGTCTTTTACTGTGAGCGTTATCTTGCAATACTTTCAGCAAATGGTATCGTTGGCAAGCTGTTGACTGGATTTTAATAAAGTGGGTGTTGAAATGCTATCCATATACACATTGTCTGTTGGGGACAGTTTCGGGTATCCTGCAAGTCATTCTCGGCTGTAATCCGTTTGTTCGCTTAGCATCCGGATATTTGAGGTAGACGGATGCCTATCCCTTTTACTAAACCAAATGCAAAGGTGCCCTACGTCGGACAAATTAGCAACAAAAACAAAGCCCTCCGTGAAATTCTGAGCTCCGCAACAGACCGTAAAGAGTACTAAAGTTGGATTGGTGCAGCAGATTACTGCGCGCAAGACAATGGCCCATACTTTTCGCGTTGTAAATTTGCTCTAGAATTTGTCCTTTCTTCCGGTCTTCTACGTTCGTGGACCAAGAAAGAAACAAAAGTGAGATTCGATGTTGAAAATTACAAGTTGTCATTGTGTGTTATGATGTTCACTAGGAAGACACCACTCTAGACGATAGCAACGATGATAGTTGCATAGAAGAATGCTACACAACATACGCTGCAGGTGAAATTCCGCCTCGATCTACTTTTCGAGAGTGATTTCTTTGTCCTTTAGTGAGACCACTAAGAAAAAAATCTGCTGTTCACTTGTGATAAGTTGCTGAAATTGTTATAGAAGCTGTGTTGCCGTGTAGTGATCGCTCAGCAATACTCAGTTCCAGCCAAACGAGTGGTAGTTTTTTCTCTCAAACATTTCTCGGTAGAACAGCCTTGCGATTTAACGTAGGCCCAACACTCTGCCACTGTCTTTCAGGAATGGAAAGCGGTGGCGTAGTGTTCGGCCTACGTTAGATCGCAAGTCTGTGCTACCTGGGTTACTTTAGCATTGATACGCAGTTGATTCGTCACTGCCCAAGTACGTTGTAATACCACCATCTGAAAACCATTTCCTCTGATGAAAACTAGGCGTTCTACCTCAAATATACTGATTTGGAATTATGATCAGCAAATCCGAAGCCTTCGGATTATTTTCAAAATTCCTTTCCTCTTAAAATATGTAGTTCAAAATCTGAAGACTTTGCTTACGATAAATGCTGTCTTAGTTATTTTGTAAGAATGGAATCTTTCAACCTCATATTCGCAAATATTGTTATCGGATTTCTAACAATTTATTCTTGTGTGTATCATGAGTCAACTTAGACACTTACTGAAGTGCTTGTGTAGCGACCATTACTTCAGTGCATCCCCGTTTCAGGGTTACACAGCGAAATTTACAGGTAAATGTAAAAAAATCAGTGGTGATTTCCTTTTTTTTTGTTTGCGTTTTAATTCACGAAGGACAGGAAATACAAAATTTTATGAACTACCCTTCCAGGCCCAGTACAAGTTAATGTTTTTGATTCAAATCTACGGATGTTTTTATGAACTAGAGCCACATCCGAATGCACACCATCCGCATACGTTACGTATATTCGGGGAGGGTGGGCCGTTAAACAGACAATCGTGCGGCAGGATATGCATTAAGGTACACAAAACTGATGCCGTAATGAGAGTGAAATTCCATAAAAGTAAAGGTAAAATTCTGACACTTTGTGATTTCTAAGGCTTCTTTAAATCTCTGCAAGCATTTATCTCATATTACTGCGGACAGCTTCTTGGCAAAATTGACAATAAAGATTTTAAATAAACGTAGTAACACAGGTGTATGTTTTCAGTAAATATGGTATTATTATAGTAACAAACACATGAAAAGAGAACTAATTCTAAATCTAATGGTATTCAAATTACAGCAGTCATGTTACATGAGTAAGATGCAATTTGAAGCTGAATAGTAAACAATTTTTCATAAAAAGTTAACCGTTTCAATTTTATTTGTTTGTTGTTATGGGAATATATAATTTGAAGCTTAAAAGTAAGCAATTATTCGAGAAAAGTTAACCGTTTCAATATTATTTGTTCCTTATTATGGGAATATTGATTGTAAAGCTTTAGATTTCTATTTTCCGTAAACTATATTTGTTGATTGAAATTAAATAATGTATAGCATTTTCTCTTAGTTTATTATATTTTAATGGTATATGGAATCAAATTTGATGTTTATGGAATCTTTGTCTAAAAAGATCAAAGCCTCCTTGGACGAGTAATAGAAATGTGCAACGTTGGAGTTCTCTGAAGCCCCTGAATCTTTCTCCCCGAACGCGAGGGGGCACAGTGAGTAATACACATAAACAACGGTAAAACTCTCTCAGCCATTCAACAGCAGAAACGTCCTTGAAGGTCAAACTCTGAGAAATACAAGGCAATCCACTTTCTCATTCACACTGTTATACTGTACAGAATAAGACTGAAACATAGCCAATGGCAATCCGTTGCCATTCCAAAAGTAGGCAAGCACCGCAGGTCTTAACTTCCGCAATAAAACAAAGCTGCAAATGGGGTTAAAAATCCTGGAAGGCAGAAGGGGGAGGGGGCCTTACCCAACACAAGGGAAAAAAACTCCACCCAGGATTCCCGTACGGCTACGCACTATTATTTCATAATTATAGTTTAATAAACCAAATATCTTGGCGAAACCATTAAACTTCCAGTCCGTATGTCTCTACACCGGAGATTCAATAATAACCCATTATTAAATCACACCGACCTTCATAAACACGCTGTATTTATTTTGAAAAAACACTTGCTCATTGGTGACGCTTTTCATTGTGGGAACTTATTTTCCATTAAATAAATACATATATTAGTTATATTATTTTTTCATAGAAATTACTGGCCGGCCCCAAAAAATCAAAAAAAATCCTAATTTACGAGATCTCTTCTTTAAATTTTGGGAGTTTGTCGTTTAAATAGCCAAGTATTTATGATAGAATTTCGCAGTGTTCCTTATCAAGTCAGTGGTGTGTCGGAGAGAAGGTAACGAAGGGTCGTTATACGGCTGAAAGTTATAGTTTAATAAAAAATCTTAACTCCCACAAAAACTATCAAAAAAAATAATTCAAAGATTTTTTTCCCTTTAAGATATATTTAGAATTGCCTAAATAAATGTCAAGTTTCACTTTTGAAACACTGGATGCCCTACAGACTGAAGTTATTCGGCCCTTTAGTTCAGGGTTGCTGTACGATCGCTCTTCTCAGAAAACGTGGGAGGCGACATAGGGATTATCGGTGGAGAAATCTGATTTTTGAAATTTCTTGTTAAAACGTTCTTTTTTTTTATGATTCTTCTTTATCAAAAATATTTCTCCGCGACTTCTGCTTTGCATGATTGATGAATTTTCCAATAGTCCACGAAGAATTATATCATATGTTTCTACATATATCTTTATCACTTTTATTTTAAGAATACCCTTTGGCTCTGAATCCTTTCGCTATGATGATGCGAAAAAATTGTGAACCTATGTAAGTCCGACCTTGGCAACTAATGCGCATTATTAAAGATTTGTATTTCCGGCAGTTATATTGATCGTACAGATTCATGACTAATATGTTTTGTTTTGTTTCCTGTTTAAATTATCATAAAAAATAGCATTTTTGCTTTTACGTAATGTTCAGTTTTCACCTCAGCCGTAGTAAGATCAATCTTTAATTACTGAACACCTTAATTTTTGAGAATATTCTTAAAATAATTATTTCGTATGAGGAACAACACCATGATGTGCTGCTTAAACCTCATGAGAAATGGATGTTGGCCTTTTTTTGTCCTAAAAGCGCATCTCCAATATTTTTCCTTGAACAAATTTAACCTAGCTTAACCTGCAATTCACTAAGATGTAGAATTTATTTCTAAATTACTTTTAGAAAAACCTATAGATATTTAACAGCACCCTGTTGAAAAAAATAAAATTTTGCCGATATTAGCTTATTCATAAAATCTTTAGTTGTGTGACTTGAGCTTGAATTTCGACATGTAATGTATTGTCCGGAAAATAGAACGCTTTGTTCACTTTTGGCCAAGAAGTTTAATTGATTTTATGACCAGAAATCTACTACTCTACTTCTATGTAATGACACGAGAATCTGTATATCACTAGACACATAGTTTTACACACTCCACAAAAGCCACAGAGAAAGTTATTTTGCCAATAGTAATTAATTCCATTGCGTAAGTTTACTCGACATATAAGAGTCTCAAAACTGATTTCTTGCCTAATTTGCACCAATTCATTTTGAAATAAAATTCCCCAGTGGTTCGTCAGAATTTGGTAGTTACGGATACTACAGATACAATTTTAAAAAGAGTGAAAATATTCATTAGCCTAATTTAATCAGCTGTTAACAGGCATTGACGAAGTTATAATTTCTAAAACATTCCAGGGAAGAATGCAACTGTCTGAAATAATTGGAATCAGTCAACATATGAAATGATAAAACGAACCCTGGATCTACACAAATGAGAGAAAATTGTGTTTGAAATTCAATGACTACTATAGAGGGATGAAATGATTTATGTCGTTGAAAACATTACCAATGACGCAGCAGTTCTTCTTTTCACCATGTTTTTCAGCTTTTATACAAATAACATGTATTCAAACAAGGGATTTAAGAAAAATGTCGCCTTTTTGTGTTTTTTAAACCATGATATTTATAATCAAGGCATATTTTATTTCCAAACATATGTTCGACTGACCCCAAATCTCGTTTTGTCCCAGCGGGCTACATAAAGGTATATAACGCTGTACTGAATAACTATCTGTACGTTAATGAGCATAGAAAAAAATATTTGAAACAAAATTATTTATACAATATTTCAATAGGAGACGAAAATAAAAAAAACATAAAAAAATGCCAAATGAGGTAAAACTATGACATTAATTACAAATGTGGAAAGGATTGTTTATAACTCGAATAATCATCATGCAGTCGTAAAACAAAATGTACTAAATTTCACTGTCTTACTGAGTAACGGGAAAGGGTCTGCATCCCTGAAGACAAATTGCAGTCTATTACAAACACATGTAGTTCGAAAGTTTCACTGTGCTTTAATCAGAACCAGCGGGAAACCGCTTGTTTAACTACAAAGACGGAGCAAAAGTTAAAGGTGATTGTTCGAATTTGAAATCATGTTGTCCAAGATGACCAGCGGTTGGCGATTTTTGAAAAGCCGCAATGAGAAGATTCGATCAACGGTATGGCGTTCTGTCTGAAGACGAGACAGGACAATGTATTTATACACGGGGAAAATCTGCGCAGCGCTAGAGCCATCGCAAGATTTGATAAAGAGATGTCATTGGTTAGGTTGAAAATGTAGATGGCAAAAATTTATTGAGGATAAAGATATAGTCAAATGTCTTGGAGTGACGAGAAGCTGAAGGCTAACGATTTGACAAATAAGCATATTCAGCTGTAGAGTGAGGTTAATGACAAACATGCTGAAGGATGATGAACATTACTGTAACTAGCTGTACTAGGATGCCATACAGAATGTGGGTAGCGACTTTAATGATGACACTGAAAAACTAAAACTTCTATACACGTCAACTTACTATATTTTGTGTAAATTTAAAATGAGAGTTTTTGACAAAAATGGAACTAGGGAAAAAGCAACCAAATGAGTTTAGTTGTTACAAATGAACAAGTATCCACCAGGAGCAACCCCAAGACATATTGGATTGACTGAGAGATCCGAGAGACTCTGTTCTAGAATTGAGCCCTGCAAAAGGCTTGGTCTTCAACGATCAAAGCACCCCATGGAGCACAACAGGTAGTGTGCCAGACTGGGGATCTCTGAAGTCCCTCTATCAGAGTCGCAGAGATTAATACACAGAAACAATTGTAGAACTCTCTCAGCAATTCAACAAATTTGGAGCGGCCTCGAGAGTCAAATTCTGTAAATACACTGGCGGAAAGTGAAAAAGAACATCAAGAAGGAATTGGCGGACGATCATGAAATTTACATATGTTAATGGGGTCGAGTTTACGTAGGTGTGATGTTAATTTCGAGACCAACCGGTTAGAGCTTACGCCACAGCACGGCATAATATGGAAATTATCGTCGGTGGTATTTAAGGAGTACGGCGAAGTGAATATAATCAGTCGTCTGCGTACGGGCACGTGCGAAGACCCTGAAAAGCTGCAATGTCTGGACATGGAAGACGTGTACGATTTCAGCAATTATAGGACTTTGAGCGAGGTCGTCTAGTCGGACTCCGCGAAGCCGGGTGGTCGTATCGTCGTATTGCGGAGCGAATTGGACGGGAAGTACCAATGGTGGGACAATGGTGGCGTAGATGGTCCGAGGAACATTCCCACATGAGAAGACGTGGAACCGGGAGTCACAGACGGACTGATGAGCGGACCGATCGACGCATAAGAAGAGCGCCGTTGTCAAGCAGAACATCCACTGCGACGCAAATCCGATCTGCTGTTGCAACTGAGGTGACTGTGCGAACAATCCGCAACCGTCTACTGGATGCAGGACTACGTGTACGTGTGCCTCTGGCATGTGTACCTTTGACTCCAGCCCACCGTCAGGAACGGCTGCAGTGGTGTCGCCAACGCCTGCACTGGAAAGCGCAATGGCGATCTGTCGTGTTCAGCGATGAAAGCAGATTCTACTTGGGAGCCTCCGATGGTTGTATGCGTATTCGCAGAAGCACAGGGGAGCGTCTCCACCCATCTTGCATCCTCCAGCGACACAGAGAACCTACACCTTGTCTCCTGGTGTGGGGAGCGATCAGTTATCACCCCCGTACACATCTAGTGTTTGTACCGGGTACGTTAAACAGCACCTCCTACTTCAAAAACATCATTCAGCCCGTTGTTGTGCCATTTGTAAGGTCGTTCCATCGTGTTGTTTTCCAGCAATATAACGCACCCCCACACACGGCACGTGCAACGCAACATGCACTTCAGGGTGTGAGACAATTTCCATGGCCTGCACGTTCACCATATCTGTCCCCTATTGAGCACGTGTGGTATTTTATAGGACAACGACTTATCCGGTCTCCACGGCAAGCCACGACTATCCCCGATTTACGCGTCCAGGTTGAGGATTCTTGGAACTCAATACCCCAAACTTACATCCAACATCTGTACGACGGACTCTATGCCAGAATTGCACAGTGTGACGCAGTTCATGGCGGTTCAACCTCGTACCAACCATGTTACATGGAATTGTTATTTTTCAGTTTACCAGCAAATACATCTATATTTTGCCATAATATTTTGATCACGTTATCCTTTGTATCCGTTATTATGCTGTATAAATTTCGTTGGTATCAGACGTCTCCTTCTTGTTGTTCTTTTTTCACTTTCTGCCAGTGTACATACATATACTCCCCGTTTTACACTCTCTCGTACTTCACAGAACAGGACAGTAAGAAAAATAACACTATCTTTCCGTCGCCGTTGCAAAAAGCCCTACGAAAGGCTTTAACATCAACCATACTATTAAACTCTTTAAAGGATTATTACTATTTATAAATATTTTTTTCTGTAAATTACTGCGAACTGTTATTTCGTGAAGCACAAATGTAGTTTGTAAATTTTTAGGACAGAAATTAAAAAAAATCTAACATGCAAATTTATCATAAAATATGTGTAGCATATACAAAACTTCGTGCAATGCGTTCGTTTTAGAAAAATAAAGGAGAAATTCTTCTGGCTGTGTGACACTTATATTAAATCAGTGATTGATCAATGTTGGACAGTGATGCCCGAGAGAAAACCTACAACGTCTATTCTGTTGTCGGTGCTAATAAACAGATTTGTTTCGGCGCTCTAAATGGATAGAAAGTAAACAAAGTTTTGTATTGATAGTGTATTTTTTAAACATTAAGTGCGTTGTATGAACCTGCTTGAGGTTTCTATAAGCGTATCTGCTCATAGTGAACATTGTGGGTAACCGTTCTTTACAATAGCGAATGGTGGTCATCTCTATAGGACAAGAGCATTTATGGTAATGAGTACCTGAGTTCTAGTGGCTTCATGAATCTCACACCAACATTTAGTAACAGTATTCGTTGATCGCGCTCAACCACGCTGAGGTCAGTTGTTTGAAGCCGTAAAAACAGGCAGGAGGGTTTTGGCGAATTAATAGGTTCATTGATTGTTGCTATGTGCACCTGAATTTACGCACTTTAATGTGGTACACACAACCTCCCGTTTATCACTAAGGTTGGGGTCTTGTGTGAATATCATAATACCGAACTATAGAATGTGATGCACATCATTCCTTAACCAGAATCATCGGCGGTTATTGTTGTTGCCTTTCTAGTCGAGATATCGTGAGTTTTCAATCTTATTATTACAATATTACATCTCTACTACAGATCGATTCTGTTCTCTGTCTGGTTTGTGACGTTGCACCTCATTTTCTGATAACATCTGAATATGTCGGTGGATCTACGCACTGACAGTGGTTCTAGTCAATATAGGAAATTCCGCTCTGAACTGCACTCAGTAGGTTGTCATAATTTTAGTTGTTCGATGATATCAATGCTCACTATGCTTTTAAAAGAGTATCTCTATTTTCTAATTAAATACTCGTCTTAAGCACAAGGCTTGTCTTCTTATACAGTTTTGTAATCCTATTCTGACCACATGTTTCCCTGCTTTACATGCGGTAACTGATATCCTCTAATTTCCTTTTAATTTTTTTTAACAATATACACAACAATGATGCACTTTGGTGTTAAATGAAAAACAGCCGTTAGCACAAAATTATTTTCCAGTTTACTGCATCTGCTTCTTTAACGACCACGGAGAAAACTTGGATTGGCTAGAAACAATTGCATATTAATAATTTGGGGTTACCGTTTCCAGAAAAATGAGGTAGCAGGTACCGAAAGACGAACACAAGATCCGCTTCATTCAGATTTGAACCTGGTCACTTCTTGGACGAATGATGAAAAGCGGGAGCTTAGTCCACTGTCCATTGAGGCAGAAAAAAGTAGTTCATAAACGAAAAAATTTAGAATGTTTTTTTTTATTGGGAATTTAACGGCCACAGTGAGCAACTCATTGTGATATAAGCAGTCGCCCGCACCTAATTTAGGGTTACTGGTTCCAGGGAATTGAGAGAGCCAGTGTCGTAAGACAAATGGCTCTAAATTTATTTCTGAGAAATAAATTTACGATAATTGAAGGGTGTGATGAATTTTGCGTACATTTCGAGAATGAAGTAACTTTTGTTTTTGTTTTATAAACATTCATAATTTATATATACAGAGACGTTAACAGCAAACGTTGAGTGCAAAGGGTAATACGTAGAGTTTCATAGGGGTCGGAATTGAACATGGTTTTTGATCCACTCACTGTTCATCGCGTTTACTGTTCCAAAAAGATTACAGCCGTAAAAACGTTCCTTCTAATTTTAATGCGGTAATTTTATGACACATTATTTATCTCTAGAGAGAACGCACATAGGGAAACCGCAAAGTTTCTGGTTCTCGCAACATTAATTTCAACTGCAGATCAAACGCACATATATTTGCACAAAATACAAAAGACACACAAACGTTAAAATATGGAACTGAGAGTTCAGGAGTGAAGATAAAGTACTGTAAAAAAGGGGAATCAGTTGACACTAATAAGTATCAGAATAGGTGAAACAACAGCTGTGTCCTGACACACTGTGAAATATAACGAGAAGAGGGTCTATTGGGGGGAAAAAATGCGCAATGATGTTCAAACGATGCGCAATGATGTTCAAACGATGCGCCTGAATGTATTCAGTTTGTAACACGGTCGTAACATGCATTCCAAGCACCGAGTAAAGCAATGTACGTCTAACAGCATAAGTTAACGGAAGTTCTCTTATTACCATCAAAGAATAACAAATGTAAGTAATTTACTTAGCTTGAAGTAGAAGAAAGGAAAAGGCGAGATTGCAGCTGGAAGAGACTGGATGCCGACTGGTCAGAAAGTCGAAATTTTGCCAACTATGTGGGAATAGCAAATTTGACATGTGAGACCGAACATAACGGAAAACATGGGCTGCAAAATTGAATACGGTGAGTTCGTATGGCCCACATGCGATGGAGTAAAGGAACAAATTGTCAGGCGATGGAATTAGTCAAAAATGATGTAAAGTGAGCAGTGTTAAAGATTCCCGTGTAAATAGTTTTGCAAGAAGCAAAAGAAGAATAGGAACATAATCGAGTGGTTTAGAGATTCCGTTGAAGACTTCCAGGAATTAGAAGCTGCTGCGTAAAACTAAAACCTTCAGCAGTTTAAATTGCAGAAGGTGCATGAAAATCCGATTTGCTTTTAAACTGAATACAGAAGTATACATTATTGCATAAAATAAATTTATTATTTAAAGGAATTACTGTAAGCCTTTTCAAGATGTACTGCGACATCACAAAACGATATTTTGTTATAGTTGACTAAAGCTAACACAATCCATACATAGTTTTTGAAACCTGAAAGTGAAACCACGAACACTGAGTGAGAGCAAGTCACCCTACTAAGTTCATAGCAAGTAAAAGTATAATTTTCTCTGACTATTAATATTAATCCTTTTTAACCTCATTGGCGATGACTCTGACGCTCCAAGTCCTGTTTTAAAAATATCAATTGTAAACTTTACCTCAGAGCATTCATATTCGGCTAATAAATAGGGATCATTAATCCGCTATATGAGCCATTCAAGTTATAAATTAGATTCACAGAATTTTGTAAATTAATTACATCAGACGTTCTAGCTACTTTCAATTATTTCTGCCCTATAATAAAAACGTATTACCTGTAGAAACTGTGGTTTAAACTTCCGCGACTGTCACAAAGACTTCAAATGATTTTAACCCGCATTCTAATGAACAAGTATGAAATTGATTCAGATATTCTGATTGCAAATTTAAAGGCCTCCCCGGTGGCGCAATGCTCTAGGCAATGGCTTATGACCATTCGTCGGTGAAGTGTCCGGGTTCGAATCCCGGTGAGACATGAATATTGTGTTTTTCTTATGGCACAGGCTCTCTCCGTACCCTGGAACCAGTTACCTTAAATTTGGGACGGGCAGCTGCTTATAGCTCACTGAGTTGCTCACGGTAATCATTAAAACACCAATAAAAAAGCCGCCCCGGTGGCGCAGTGGTCAAAGCCATGGTCTCTGATCATTCGTCCGAAAGGGGTCCGGGTTCGAATCCCGGTGAGGCATAGATGTTGTGTTTGTCTTACGGCACTGGTTCTCTACCTTCCCTGGAACCAGTGACCATAAATTAGGGACGGGCGACTGCTTATATCCCACTGAGTTGCTCACGGTGGTCGTTAAACCTCCAATCAAAAAAAAAACACCAATAAAAAAAAATTAAGCTGGTCGTTCTTAGCTCACTGACTAATCAGACGAGGTCTCTCGAAATATTTTCCTTGCATTGATCACTTGCATTTAAACTCTCATTTTATGAAGTTGTCTGGTCAACAATTATTTATAGATAACAGAGTGCGGATTCGATTATATACCTTTTGCTACATTTTAAAAATACGGGAGAAAATCACAGGGAAAAGTCAAAGTGAAAACATTTTCTTGTCCACCCAATTTTCATATGTCCTCTGTTGGGAATTCTTTGCACACACTGACCAGGAAATATGCGTATAATATTTTTTTTGTCATAACAACTACGGTTCTCAAATGGGATGCTTTCGATTGACGTTCTGGAACTTCAGATACACATGCAGATGTACCAGAAACAGGAAGCTTGAATTACTCACCTTTCTTACCAAATCCTTCTTTACAAAACATTAGAAAATGTGTTTCCAATATTCTACACCTAGCACTCTGTACTCAATTTTGAATTTGAGAATTACAGATATTGACAGAAATTTATTACGTGTTTATATAAGCAGCACGAAAAACATGCTGTATTTGAAGAACCAGGGCTAGGTAAAATAATATTTGTCACCGATGACGTTGAAGAAAAAAACATGCTTTTACCGTATTTTAAGATACAGTCATACGCCGCCTATCATACCTTCACATCTTCCATCGGTGACGTTATAGGACGGATATAATCAAAGTGCAAAATATTCGTTCTGATTCCTTTTACTTCGAAGACAATGGGGTCTTTTCATGTGATAAATAAATGTAGACATATGTTGCCCACAGAAGGTCGGAGAGGCACTTGAATAGTGATAACAAAGAACTTCTTCTTTTCGAGACGTGTTAAATATATTTAAAACTTAAAGAAATAGGTTTTCACTTACGAAACATTTCGCTGAACAGAATGTAGATATTTGCATAAGATTTTGTATCATTAATTTACGCGGCGTTTTGTTAGAAAAGGTATGTACGTTTCTTAAAAATAGTTAGTCAAAGCTTGGCAACAAATGATAAAAAACAATTTCTAGAGTTCTATTCAATGTCCATATAGACTGGGAACGTTACATCTATCATAAAGAAAATCATACTTTTCGTCAGAAAAACCATTTACATTGTTTTCGACAGTATAAATCTTTTTCGATGGTAATTTGAAAAAATAAATCTTTTAAAATGGCGGTTCTGTTCTTTCCTAACATGGCTGAAACCTTCACATATGAACTAACATAATATAACAGCGGATGACAGGCATATTCAAAGGTTCAATATACGTAAGAGATGGCTTTCACGTTGAATACACCACAATGACTTTGTATGTATCAATAATAGGAGAGAAATGTTTCCCATCTCCCGGCACTGCCAGCGTATCCGATAGCACGCAACATACTGATGTAGTGTTCTGCGTCATTGTCGCAGGGTACTTATGTCCTGAGCATTGTACAGATGAGCATGAACAGGCAACCTAATAGCAGGCGTCGCACGAGCAGATGTTCGGTCTATATGAAATATAGTTCTTCTTGCTCGAGGACGAAGTTCTTGTTTTTCAGAAAGCCTTAAATGGAAGCTGCACATTACTGTTTCATGAAAATCCATCTGGTGATCACAAAACATAACAAGAAAGATGACACCGAATTTTCGGGTGTAATAAGCACGTCTTTTGAATCCGTTCTGACGCAAATTAAATTTATCAAAGCTATTCAAAGTCAATGGAACCGGTATGGAAAACAATAGTACCTGACGGAAGAAAGAAGTTTTTCAATCGGGTTTTTAATCCATCAGTTATTGCTGTAAACGGAATCGTGTGCTTGTCCAAACTATTCTTTACCAAACATTAAAAATTATGTGAAAAATATTTTCCATCTGGTCTTGTATGCGATACAGGAAGAAATTTTCAAATCGGAGTTTTAGAAGCAGAAATAACACAGAAAACGCAATTTTCCTTTGTGTCCCATAGCGGAAAGTCCGATTACTTGAAAATTTTGATTTTTTCAGGAAAAGCATTTCGCAACGGAAACACTATTCAGCAAAGAAGGAATTTTAACTTTGTGCCCCATAGCTGATTACTTGAAAATTTTGAATTTTTAGGAAAAACATTTCGCATCGGAAACACTATCCACAAAGAAAGAATTTTTCAAATCGGACCCCTAGAAGTAGAGATATTGTCAAAAATAGGATATACATTTACGCCCCTGGCGTAGAAACCATGCATTATTTCAAAAAGAAAATGTTCCTAAAACGTTAGCTGATATGAGTAGTATGGTCAACAAATGAATGTTTTTTCAGTCGATATTTTAGAAGCTCATATTTCGCTGCAAATACATCAAAAGCGGAAATTAAGACTTGCGCCACCTGGTGGCCAAACATTTTTTTACAAAAATTTGAATTTATGTGCAAATGATTTCCCATCATTAGCTGTATCTTGTGCAGAAAGAAGTTTTCAAATCGGATATTTAGAAGCAAAGATATAAGGGGAAAGCAATTTACCTTCACTCCCCTAGCGCAAAGTGTATGAATTACATGAAAATTTTAAATTATATGAAAAACATATCTCACTAGAAGCACTACCCAACAAAGAAGGATTTTTTTTAATCGGACTTCTAGAACTAGAGATACTGACAGAAATAAGATAGATATCTACGCCCCCTGGCGTAGAAATTCTGATTTATTTTAAAAAGAAAATGTTTCAAAACGGGTTGTCGACATGGCTACTATCGCTCGACAAACGACGTTTTTTTCAATCGAGATTTTAGAAGCTCATATTTTGCTGCAAATACATCAGAAGCGGAAATTAAGGTTTACGCCCCCTAGTGCCCAAACCATTTTCCCCCAAAATTAGAAATTATGTGTAAACAATTTCCCATCAGGAGCTGTATCCGGTGCAGAAATAATTTTCAAATCGGAGATTTAGAAGCAGGGATATAGAGGGAAAGCAATTCACATTTACGCTTCCTAGCGGAAAGCGTATGAATTACTTAAAAATTTGAAATCATCTGAAAAACATGTCACACTAGAAACACTATCCAACAAAGAAGGAATATTTCAAATCGGACTCATAGAAGTAGAGATATTGACAAAAATAAGATGTGACTTTACGTCCCCTGGTGGGAAAACCATGCATTATTTTAGGAAGAAGGTATTCTAAAAAGGTTTCTCCATATGAGCACTATCGGTCCAAGAAAAAAAAATTAAAGAATTTCTAGGAACCCAGATTTTGCTACAAATACATCAGAAGCAGAAATTAACACTTATGCCCACTGCTGGCCAAACTATTCCTTACCAAACATTAAAAATTATGTGAAAAACATTTTCCATCCGCTCTTGTATGCGATACAGGAAGAATTTTTCAAATCGGAGTTTTAGAAGCAGAAATAACACAGAAAACGCAATTGTGTTCCATAGGGGAAAGTCTGGTTACTTGAAAATTTTGAATTTTTAGGAAAAACATTTCGTATCAGAAACACATCCAACAAAGAAGGAATTTTCCAAATCGGACCCCTAGACTTTGAGATATTGACAAAAATAAGATACACATCTACTCCCCTGGCGTAGAAACCATGCACTATTTCAAAAAGAAAATGTTCCTAAAACGTTTATCGATATGAGTAGTATGGTCAACAAATGAATGCTTTTTCAATGGAGATTTTAGAAGCTCATATTTTGCAGCAAATACATCAGAAGCGGAAATTAAGACTTACGCCACCTAGTGGCCAAACCATTTTTTTACAAAAATTTGAATTTGTGTGCAAATAATTTCCCATCATTAGCTGTATCAGATGCAGGAAGAAATTTTCAAATAGGATATTTAGAAGCAGAGATATGAGGGGAAAGCAATTTACCTTTACGCCCCGTAGCACAAAGTCTATGAATTATTTGAAAATTTTCAAATTATATGAAAACATGTCACACTAGAAACACTATCCAACGAAGAAGGAATTTTTCAAATCGGACTCCTAGAAGTAGAGACTATGACAAAAATAAGATAGACTCCTACGACCCTGTCGTAGAAACCATGCATTATTTTAAAAAGAAAATGTTTCTAAACGGTTTGTCGACATTTGTACTATCGGTCTATAAACTAAGTTTTTTTCAATCGAGATTTTAGAAGCTCGTATTTTGCTACCAATACACCAGAAGCTGAAATCAAGGTTTACGCCCCCTGGTGGACGAAACATTTTTTCACAAAAATTAGAAATTATGTGCAAACGATTTCCCATCAGGAGCTGTATCCGGTGCGGAAAGAATTTTTCAAATCGGAGATTTAGAAGCAGAGATATGAGGGGAACCGCAATTTACCACTACGCCCCCTTGCGCAAAGTCTATGAATTACTTGAAAATTTTGAAATTATATGAAACACATGTCACACTGAAAACCCTATCCAACAAAGCAGAAATTTTTCAGATCGGACTTCTAGACGTAGAGATATTGACGAAAATAAGACATACATCTACGCCCTCTGGCGGAGAAACTGTGGAATATTTAAGTAGAAAATATTCCGAAAAGGTTTATCGATGTGAGTGGCATCAGTCCATGGAAGAATTTTTTCAATCGATATTTAAGAGCTCAGATTTTATGGTAAATACACTGGCGGAAAGTGAAAAAATAACACCAAGAAGGAGACGTCTGATACCAACGAAATTTATACAGCATAATAACGGAATACAGAGGATAACATGATCAAAACATTATGGCAAAATACAGCTGTATTTGCTGGTAAACTGAAAAATAACATTTCCATGTAACATAGTTAGTACGAGATTGAACCGCCATGAACTGCGTCACACGGTGCAATTCTGGTATAGAGTCTGTCGAACAGATGTTGGACGTAAGTTTGGGGTATTGAGTTCCAAGCATCCTCAACCTGGACGCGTAAATCGAGGATGGTCGTGACTGGCCGTGGAGACCGGATAACTCGTTGTCCCATAAAATCCCACACGTGCTCAATGGGGGACAAATCCAGTGAATGTGCAGGCCATGGAAGTTGTCTCACACCCTGAAGTGCATGTTGCGTTGCACGTGCTGTGTGTTTCCGTGCGTAATCTTGCTCGAAAACACCATGATGGACCGACCTTACAAATGGCACAACAACGGGCTGAATGATGCTGTTGATGTAGGAGGTGTTGTTTTACGTACCCTGTACAAACACTAGTTGTGTACGGGAATGATAGCTGATAGCTCTCCACACCAGGAGATCATGTTTGGCCCTGTGTGTCGCTCGCGGATGCAAGAATCGTCCACTAAACCGGAACCTCTCAAAGAACAAAAGTATCCGACTCAGAACAGTTTGGCTAGATAGAAATTATTCAGTAAATCGGAAGAATCACTGACCGAAAAGAACCAAAGAATACGAATCAGAATAGGTTCTGATACAGAAGTAGTTCTATAAACCGGAAGAATGAGTATACAATGTAATTGGCCAAAGATTAATTCATGAGCATAGCAGAAAAATACTCTACCAAATTACATTGCTGAAGGCTAATGGATTTCTACCAAATTATATTATGCTAAAGGCATGACTTATTAAAAAACCTAGCCTAATTATAGCTCTCTATCTATGCAGTGTCTGTGATCCATAAGAGATTCTTTGTGAAAAACGACGAGGTACAACTGTCCTCAACGAATCTACCATGTATCTTTATATTATATGGCATGTGCTAATTTCAAAGCTAGGAACGAAAACGAGAAATACAAGAAAATAACTGCATTTTATCATTTATTCAGCACTCATTGGTAAGACTAGTACAGAATTCAACAAATTTGGTATGAAAAAATTCCAGTAAAAAAGTCACTAAACATTTTTAACTATACCAAATTTTTCCACTTTATGGCCGTTGACTTCTAATGTTGCATCTACATGTAAAATACTACACATGTATCATAATAAAGTACTATTCTTAAATTTTAGCCTGGAATTTTACAGTGTGTTACTTAGTTTTCGGCAGAAAATACGGTTATGTCAGAATGCTACTTTTCAACTTGTTTTTGTTTTTTTAAACGGAGTTCATTAACTTCATCACCTGTTAATGTTTTATACTGAACTGCAGGAAGCTTCGAACTTAAAGATTTTTACAGAGACAAATTACAAAATAGTAAGTAACAGAGAGACCAATCGCATAATTTAATCTAAATGATATAATTCTGCATACAATAAAGGACAAAATTTGCATGTGATTTAAGTAGAAGCCGTAAAAATGCGATATACACCTGATCCCTTGAAAATGCCACCATTGTGAACCACTCAGGGCGGTTCGAACAGGGGCGTTAAAGGGCGCCAAGTTCATGGAGATGCCGAGTTGATCAACTGAAGAACTGTGTTTCACCCACAATTTTTGTGTGTTGAATGGTACAGTACATGTGGGAAAAAGACAAATATGTCAGTGTTGACATTCAAGATGATGAGGTGTTATGATTAGAGATGAGTAAAAGTCTAGTAATCACTACAACAATCCGAACATCACAATAGATTACTTTTAAAATTTATCTCAAAATGGAGCCGTGTTCTTGGTGTTGTCCTCAGGATCAACGCATTGGACTTAATCTTAATATGTCCTATGCGTTGATCCTGAGAACTGTACAAAATCCGACTCTGAAAATGGAGATGTGTCAATACAAATTTGGAAGATGTGAATCCCTTTATTTGTGTAAATATGGCATGGATGTTAAGTCAGAAAATATCTGAACACTTGAAA
Organism: Macrothele yani; assembly: GCA_039090855.1. Classification (NCBI taxonomy): domain Eukaryota; kingdom Metazoa; phylum Arthropoda; class Arachnida; order Araneae; family Macrothelidae; genus Macrothele; species Macrothele yani. The sequence continues at coordinate 86,211,143 of CM076999.1, forward strand.
ACTTCGTCGTCCTATATTGGTAATAGAATTCGCGTATCCCGGATAGCGCCCGAGTAAGCTAACCACTAAACCACCCAGAACGACCAAGATTCAGGTTTCCGATTAATTTTAATATAACTATCGCAGAAGTCGGGCCCTATCCGCATGACGCGGGTTCGATATCTGCTTAAGGACGACGAAATTTTCAAGTTTCCATATATTATCTGACTTCGCATCCATGCCATATTTACACCAATCAACGAAAACACATCCTCCAAATATGTATTGTACAATGGTGTAATACCGTAATTCTTCCATTGATAGACATGTGTCGTTCACAACGATGCGTTCGAAACGAAACATTCAGCCAACTGAGTCACTGGCAAATGAATCTTTTCTGGAATGGATGGTTTTTGTAAAGAGCCGATTTCCTATATGGACTAGTCGTAATTATTTTTTACTGGACATCACGATTTCCCCATGATGTCTCGTTCAGTTTCATGCTCTGGTCATAAAATCTTACTTTACCGAGAAGTGTTGAAATGCAAATAAATTACGTGAACGTTTGGAAACGACCTTGAAGGATAACCACGGAGAAAAAAGTGTCTGTAAGAAATAGAAACAAATGTAAGCTAAAACATAATCAACTGATCCGGAAGTGTCAACCATTGGGAAATGTCCATTATGTATATATGTCTGTGGAGTCATCTCTCAACGAACGAAAGGACACGACCCAAAATCGATTCTTTTGGCAGAAGTCATTCTCTGAACAGGATGTATCACCAAACAAATCATTTCAGTTAATCGAATCTAAATAATCGATTCTGTCAAAATAATCGGATTTCCAATCTCTACCTGAAACCACTGGATCTTTGTGATCACCATCCAGAGAAGATTGTGCTTGTGAGTTTTAGAACGTATATCAGCTTGTCCTTTTTCAGCCTCCACGTAAAATTATTTTATAATTACTTTAAATTTATTTTACTAGGTTAAAATGGCATCGAATGATCACTGAATTAGGACCGCCGTATAAAAATTGGATTCCGGCGTTGACCATGTGATTTTTCTGAAGGAGCTGTTAGTCGATCGACGTCCGTCTAGCAAAGCAAGTGGTTTTCACATCATCCTCCAATTCGATGAAACTGCTGAGCATATCACCGGAACATTTTAAATCTAATTCCTTCGAACGACACCAATTTTGTACTGTTTTTTTTTTAATTTTAAAGACGCTGTTGTATTTCTTTTGAAAAGCGACAGAATGTTCAGATGTTTTCGAGCAACGAAGCAATTTGCTTCAGTCTAGCTTGAACTACCAGATTCAAGGTGTGAACGAAACAACTAAAATGTTTCCATTTCAAGATATTGTTTATTGCAGTTTTAAAGCACTGCAGTGATAATTGCTGTCCCGATATCCCATTATCGAGCCACACGTTTTAATACATTCCCTATGTTCTCACTCGTGTGACGACCGCTGAAATAAATACAGCGTAATAAGACAAATTTCACTGTGGAAATTTTCATCGATGTAGTGTGATGTAGCACTTGCAAAGCAATCGTCATTTATTAATGTCCAGCTACCTGTCGTCACTGATATAAAGTTCATATCCTTCAAGGCAGAGTCTATGAAAGTTTTTATTGCTCATACATTAACGGTCGCGTCGACTTAGATGTTGTTTTGCTCTCTGGCACTGTATATTTAGAATTCAATGAATTAACAAATGACCAAAATACAGCATCCTCAACAAGAGAAAATGGCTTAAAATCTTTGGAGAAACTTTGAATTAAGAATATATCAATTTGTTTTTTTTTTTCCATTTACAAACGTTTTCTTGGTAAACACATGAAGTGTGCGTTTTCCACCTTTTCATGAGAAATAAGTTGCCAGCGTTAGACACTGCGCTTACGGGGTGACCTGAATCTATCTTGAATATTACCAGGTGATACAAAAGTCTTGCACATTTTGAAAACGTAATAACTCCCGGAGTTTTGAAAGCAGGCCAACGCGGTTTGCTAAGAAATGATCAGAATGACTACGAGTTTTTTATGAAATCACATACATTTTTACTCACTTTACTAATATTTTTCATCGCCGGATGGTGCTAAAGGCGGACAGGTCTGGGGTAGTGGGTATAAAAGTAGCAGCTGGGAAGCAACCACAAGGTCACAGCGGCCCGAGTCAGTATGCTGTCATTACCGGACAAATCGCTCTTGGTGAAACTGTTCTATTGCAACGCTGAATGTGCGACTGCTACCTTGATAGCCTACCGGTCACTGAAAGGTGTGGTGTGGACTCACGGCTTCCTTCATTATCGGTCCTTTTTTGCTCTGAAGATGTCCGCGGCACCTCCTTCGAAACCGTTTCAGTGACAGGTGCACGTTACGCGAACATGTTACGAGCGTACGTTATCCCTAGCTCTGCAAGAGCGCGATGCAATGAATCTGTGCACATTTGTGCAGGATGGAGCACCACCCCACATCGCACGTTCCGTTAAGCAACTGCTGCAAGAGACGTTTGGCGCAAATCGTGTGTTGAGCCGACACTTTCCGAAGACCAGGTCTCCTCGGTCACCAGACCTGACACTCTGCGATTTCTGTCTCTGTAGTTAACTAAAGTCACAAGTGCACAGATGTCGACCCACTTCATTGGCCATGCTGAAATATGGCATTCGACACCATGAGGCAGCTATACCACCGGACATGCTCTTCAATGTCGTCCATGGTGTTTTCTGTCGCCTGCAGGCAGTGCTGGAACAGGACGGCCATGACACTGAACACATGGTACAATGAGGTGTCTTACCTGGTACAATCAGGTGTCTATTTTTTTCAACACTTCCAAACCTGTGGTTGCTGCGCCATCTGGCGATGAAAAATGTAAGTAAAATGAGTAAACATTTATGTGATTTCATGAAAAATCCGATGTCATTCAGACCATTTCTTCGCAAACCATGTTGCCCAACTCTCAAAACTCCGCGAGTTATTACGTTTTCAAGATGTGTAAGACATTTGCATCACCCGGTATGTTTGAGAGCAGAAACTAGATAAATATGAAAGTTTAAAAGAACGCCTTCCCTAAGTTTTTCGACAGTATGATAAATCACATCACATAACATACTGTGTGTGATTTATCTTTTTCTCTTTCAACCTGTAAACCCATTTGCATTTTGTTCACTCTTTTCAACTGCATTGGGTGTGCACTTGTTCTGTTCTTTTACAGTTGTACAGAATACATGGAACACTTACACATTATTTGATTTGGATTTTGACGTTGCCAAAATTTTAATGCAAATCAAAACTTTATTTTCAAAAACACAGATAACTGAGAAACATGTAATTCGACTTGATATGTTATGAATATATTAATAAATGGAAATTTTTTAAGCGCTGATTTATTGACAAGCTACACGCAATATTAATTTAGACATACACCGACAGATGAAAAAAAACAAAAATAAATTACCTGAATTTACTTTTTTACTACACAGAATGCATTCACTCCTAGTGTTATTGCCAAATCTATTTTCCTTGAAAGAAGTAAAGTATTTCTTGAAACATAATTTAAAGTGGTAAGTAAAGAATGTTTTAAATCATTAAGAAGTACACCAGATTATTGACAATCCAAAATGTGTTAAGAACAGTAAAAAGCCCATTTACTTACTGGCGTAAAGATTATGTAGTGTCGTCTTGTTTTCGCTCTCTCCTGTGAGTCTTTTTTCAGTAATTGACATAAAACATTTAATTTCCATCTACGGCTTTCTAAAACCTTTCCAGTGGAGGTCCAAAACTTGAAGAATCTGGAGAAATTTATACGGCAGGTATAAATGGATTCTTACTATAAGCTTTTCTGATTGTCAGAATTCACTACTGACAAATTATGCGTATAAATTTTCCGATTATTTGGGAATCTAAAAATACCGGTGTAAATGTAATAAATATATTTGCCAAAAAGTAAAGAATTTAGATTGTGAGAAATGCTTAGATGATTCTATACTGGCAACTGTTTCTCATTCGGGCAAAGTTATTTCCTTCTCTGAAGAAATTATCGTACGTTTAGCAGACAGTTTTCTACAGATAAAAAACACCTATTATCCCTATTCGAAGGTTTAAGCCAATGGCATACTCTCTTTGTAATAAATGGAGATTAGGTCATCTGCTGCACTTTATGTAGTAACTAACACTTTTTGATCTGGATATATTTTTTTTCATATTTACACAAATTATTTGGAATCCAATATCTCCTCCATTAATATTTTACATCACTACTCCATTACTTATGCAGTTTGTAAGGGTTTTTTAGTACTCATATGCCTACTGGTAGCTGATCCAGATTCTGAAATAATACTATTCTATTTCGCATTTCCGTTTAGCAAAATAGACCTAGTTTTGATAAAATACAAGAGTTCAGTTGATCAGTGGTTATTGAAATACTAAATCACTCATTAGAACGGTAAATGTGAAAGCTTGGAATACTAATTTGGCTACTCAAAAACATTTTCATGCTTGTTTCTTGTTCACATGCGGAGCTTTTCTAATTCACTAAGACTCTAATCCCAAATGTTATATCCATTACGGCTGACTCTTCGTTAAACCTAGCCTAATGTGAATGATGTCAGGTTTAGAAAAATAATCTTTCGTAGAATTCACTAATACATTTTACCACATTTTAAACTCGTTGGTATAAAAATTGAGATCCTGACCTTAAATTGGCATTTACATACACGAATCTACCTATAGAGATTAAGAAATATCATTATCATTATTATTATCCTGATAGCTGCAGAGAACACATAAAATAGTGGACCGTATTATCATTATCATCATTGTCAACCATTATCAATCCACTGCTGGACGAAGGTTTCCCCAAGTTTCCTCCACAACGGTCTGCCTTGTGCCAGTCTCCTCCATGTCACTCCAGCATACTTTCGAATTTCATCCACCCATATTCCACGTGGTCTTCTTCTGGGTCTTTTCCTGTTCCTTGGAATCCAATCTAAAATTTCGGCTGTCCATCGATGGTCTGTCCTTCTGGCAGTATGTCCAGCCCATTGCCATTTCAGGGATTTTACTCTGATCATGACGTCTTCCACTCTGGTCATTTTTCGGATCCACGAGTTCCTCTTCTTATCTCTCCTGGTTACACCAAGCATGCACCTCTCCATGCTTTTTTGAGTTGTCTGCAGCCTTTGTATGTCTCTTTTAGTTAAGGTCCACGTCTCTGTACCATACGTAGGCATTGGAAGGATGCATTGATCAAACACATTTCTTTTAAGACATAATGGCATATTGCTCTTGAAAATTATGCTGTTTCTCCCAAAAGCTCTCCAGGCAAGTTTTGTACGCCGATTAATTTCTTCATCAATGTGACCCTCACTTGATATCTGCTGTCCAAGATAAATGGACCGTATGCGTAAAGTTAAATGCAACACTATTGCTTTTATTGTGCTTTTGCTTGAAGTGCACTCGTTTAGTGTTCTATGCTAATTTTAAGTAAAACTTAATGAAAAATTATTCATCAGCTTCTAGGAGTAAGGGACACGTGTTAAACGATAGCAGTTGAAGGAACTTTCATTTTCTTCACATAATTACATGCAGGAACCAAGAGGGCGAAATGTCGATCGAAAAGAAAACGCATATGTAATAATGATAATTATTTTTCAGATGAAGTACTGTAAAATAATACATAGGAATATTTCCATTTCAGTCCATTTCACTTTGCTATTTAAAATCACCTGAAAGTTTGGAAAGACTCAACTATTTCCTAAACTGAATGTAAATAAATAGAAAACAATATTTCCTTTAACTAAGAGTTTGCTTTTAAACAGATTTGCGATTAAAAATATGTTATTTGCATCTTTTCCTTCTTACCTATGATATTTTAAACGACCTACAGGTCTCTAAGACTTCAAAAACCAAACAAACAAGGGGTTATTGCTTAATATAATTTTTTAAAGTTTATAAAATAATAATCATGGGAACAATAGTTTTAAAAACTGTACATCGCGTTACTCACGACTATAAAACTTGATATCAGCAAGAAGAAATTAACTTGTGTGAATTTTTAACAGAAATTAAAAAGACAAAAAGTGTCAACATTTTTCAAAAACATACTCCACGAAAGAAGCAAATATTATGTATCCCGCGAAGATTATTTTATATACCTATATACACTGCTGGACAATTGCTAAGGACGGATCATAAACGGCTATATAGCGCAAAAAACAGTAAGTGTAGTTGGATGCCAAGTGAAATAAAATAATGTCAGAATGCCAGGACATTACAAGAAAGACAATTTATTGTGCTCTGAAATCCAGAAGGCTTTGGAACGTGTTCAAGGGACAAACAGGCCATTTTGTGCAGAATACGTAAACGTGAAAAAAATGCAATTACCATCCGCAGGCGTTCCGGCGTAAGATGTCAATACGGGATATGACCACCATTTAGGGCGATGCAAGATTCCACACGTCGTGTCATGCTTTGCACAACATTATCAAGCAGCTGTTGGGGTAATTTATCCCATTCCTTGGTCAGTGCACAGATGAGGGTGTCCATGTTTATTGGAGGGCATTGGCGACCAGCAAGACTCCTCCCCAAAGCATTCCACACATTTTCAATGGTATTCAGATCTGGAGAATGTGCTGGCCATACGAGGCGTTGAATATCCTCGCTCTCAAGACACTCCTGGACAGCGACTGTTCGATGACATGTTGCCTTGTCGTCCATGAAAATGAATCTATCACCGACAGCACCACGGAACATGCGAACATGAGGTAGCAGAACATCATTAATGTATCGTTGGCCAGTCATAGTCCCAGTTGGAAGCACATAGAGGGACGTACGGCCATTGATCATGATGCCAGCCCATACCATGACACTACATGTCGGATATCGGTCCCTTTCCTGCATGTTTGCTGGACAATATGCAGTACCACTATCACGCCAGATCAGTTGTCGTCGACAATCAGACGATAGACTGTATCTACTCTCATCTGAGAAGAGGACAGCAGACCAGTCATTATCAGTCCAATTGCGATGTTGATGGCACCATTGCAAACGGGCGGTACGGTGACGTCTGGACAATGGGATGCACACAACAGGTCGGCGGGAGTATAGTCCTCCTTCATGCAAACGTTTGGTGACAGTTTTTCGGGAGATCCGCTTGCCAGTAGCAGCCATAAACTGATTTGCTACCTCACTAGCTGTGCTGCGCCGGTGTCTTTTTGTTGATAGCACTGTGTAACGATCTTCTGCAGGTGTCGTACTGCGAACACGACCTCCCCCGTGACGTTTGCTACGCTCTCCATTTGTTTGAAATGATTTCCAAAGCCTTGAAACAAGAGTGTGGCTGGCGTCGAACTCCCTGGCAACATCTGTTATTTTTCGCCCATCTTCAATCTTGCCAATAATAGGGCCACGCGTAAAATCATCTAGGTGATGTCGGGAAGACATACTGAAAATTGCAAGTTCGTCAATCGATTCTTTCCCTTTCAACTTTGCGTTTGAACAACAACGGTCAATACGCGTCAAATCCTTTATATCTCTTATCAGCGCTATGACGTCACGAACAAGTTCGGTAATCCAAAATTTGCATACGCACAACATGTCTTACTGTATCCCGCACTTATGCTAATTTCCACATTTTCCTGCCTTCCATTTTATGGTTGCTATCGTTGCTATTGTCATCCGTCCTTAGCAATTGTCCGGCAGTGTATTTTATGCACTACAGCATGATAGCTATTATTACTTAGTTAGCTTTCTTGGAAGACTACAGTTTACTGTTTTCTCATACTGTCTCAGATAAATTTTGCTGCTTGAAAATTTAACACAAAGATATTTCGCAAGAAAGATGAACGCATATTTAAAAATTGTTCTTGTAATAAATGCGAAGTCAATAGATTTAATGTACAAAACTTCAAACCGAAGGAGACATAAATAGTCCCAAATACTCGATTCCAAACATTCCACCCATATTGAAGATTAATTCTGTGGTTCCATTGCCAGATCTTAGGGTTGCATATCGTTTTACAAGAACGTTAAATTTCTGCATAGCAATTTAATGTACATAAATGTATTTTTCCATTTATCACATCCTACTTAATATCATAAATAACAAAATAAAACAGGAGGCTGGAATTTCGTTCAATAACTATCAGTCTTTTCGATAGTCGAATCTCTTATAATTTAGCGACCCTGCGTTTAAAATTTAATATTTTCGTGTAACGAAGGTTTTTTAAACCGACTTAACAAAACGTTACCAAGAACTTCGTGTTTCTGTAAACATAGGTCATTATTTTATGAAAAACATAGCAGATTTAACCTAAGCTGACTGTTTATCTCGAACTCGTGTGAGTAGTAAATGTCACTACGACTTTTTGCCTAAATTTATCTCAATGCCCTCAGGCCAGCGCAGACATCTAGCCCCATGCAGGTGTTACCTACCGTGAACCGAATTTATCAAAAGCATTCTGAGAGGCTTGCGAGTACTCAGACAAATTTTCGGACGACCTATACACTGAGTGGCCACTTTATAATGACAACTCCCCCTAGTACTTCGTTGGGCCACCTTTTGCCTTTAATACAGCGTCGATTCTTCGTGGCATGAACTCCACAAGATGTTGATAGGTGGTTTGTGGAATCTGAGACCATGCTTGATGGATAGCACTTTCCAGTAGTGTTAGATTGCAGGGTTGTGGATCCAGCTGTCTGATGGCTCGTTCAACTTCATCCCACAAATTATTAATGGGGTTGAAATGTGGAGACTGTGGGGGCCACCTAAGCAAAGTAAACACACCGACATGTTTCTGAAACCAATCCTGTACAATACGAGTACTATGGCAGGATGCATTATCTTGTTGAAAGTAGCCATCGCCGTTGGGATAAACCATCCACATAACAGGATGCACTTGGTCCGCAACGATGTTTAGATATGATGTGCCAGTCAGACGTTGATCAACACGAAATGAAGGGCACAAAGAATGCCCGTAAAACATTCCCCAAACCATAACGTTGCCTCCACCAGCTTGAAGGGTTGTAGCAATGCGTTTGGGGTCCATGCGTTCGTGCTGTTTCCACCAAATTCTCACTCGGCCATCGGCATGGTGCAACTGAAAACTTGATTCATCGGACCAAATAATTTGTTTCAAATTATCGACTGTCCAATCCTTGTCTTCTGTGCGAACCGGAGACGTTTTATCTTGTTAACTGCAGACAGCAAAGGTGTTCGAACAGGCCTTCGGCTGCCATATCCCATCCGATGCAGTGTGAGGCGAACAGTGCTTGCAGAGATCAATTGAGGGGACCCTTGATTAAGATGGTCTGTAATTTGCTGCACTGTTGCCCTTCTATTGTCTCTTACCACTCTGGACACTATCCGTTCCGCCCGAGCAGTCACTAGTCAATGACGACCAGACGTTGCACGTAAAGACCCAGTTTTTTGGCTGACAGTCCAGTCTTTCAACATTTTAACAACAGCTGCTCTGGAACATTTCACGAACGTGGCGGTTTCGATGATACTCGCTTCATGGCTCCGAGCTCCTACAATCATCCCACGTTGAAAGTCCGTCAAATCGCATTTTTTACTAATCTCGTCACCCAAAAAATCCCTTCTACTACTGTCGCAAGCACTAAGTTTTCCCTTATTATACTTGCCTCGCCCTCTGGCGGCAACAACATGCAGCCATAGTTCATTTGCTTAAAACTGTCAGGTATTCATAATAAAGTGGCCACTCAGTGTATATACTGTACTTTGTTAGATTATTGCCGTGCCCAGCATTCATTTTGTCGGAGAGTTGAATCATACTTGTATTTTTTTTACTTGTACCATGCGCGACAGCCATCATTTACCTCTGGTATAGATGAGCCGTGAACAGCGTTCACCTTACCGACGGTTCCTTCTTTTCCTTTTTTCGTACTGCTTTTGAAATTACTCACAACGGCCACCCGTGCGATCTCATCAACTTGGTGGTCTTTAAAGGGCCTTGACAGAGTCGTTGGCCACTACAATTCGGCCATTCTCCAATTCACTTAAATCCTGCGCCATTTCCATTTGAAAAACCAAAATAACTCTTTCAACGGATATTTCATTGCTTTCGCACACGACGTCGTTTACCTGCAGTTTCTTCTATTTTTATAAAAACACGCTGGTCATAATACACTGCCGGACAATTGCTAAGTAAGGATGACAATACCAACGATAGCAACCATAAAATGGAAGGCAGGAAAATGTGGAAATTAGCATAAGTGCGGGATACAGTAAGGCGTATTGTGCGTATGCAAATTTTGAATTGCAGAATTTGTTCGTGACTTTATAGCACTGATAAGAGATATAAAGGATTTGACGCGTATTGACCGTTGTTGTTCAAACGCAAAGTTGAAAGGGAAAGAATCAATTGTCGAACTTACAATTTTCAGTATGTCTTCCCGACATCACCTAGATGATCTTACGTGTGGCCGTATTATTGGCAAGATTGAAGAAGGGCGAAAAATAACAGATGTTGCCAGGGAGTTCGACGTCAGCCACAGTGTTGTTTCAAGGCTTTGGAAATCATTTCAAACAAATGGAGAGTGTAGCAAACGTCACGGGAGAGGTCGTGTTCGCAGTACGACACCTGCAGAAGATCAGTACATAGTGCTATCAACAAAAAAACACCGGCGCAGCACAGCTAGTGAGGTAGCAAATCAGTTTATGGCTGCAAATGGCAAGCGGATCTCCCGAAAAACGGTCGCCAGACGTTTGCATAAAAACGACTATACGCCTGCCGTCCTGTTGTGTGCATCCCATTGTCCAGACGTCACCGTACCGCCCGTTTGCAATAGTGCCATCAACATCGCAATTGGACTGATAACGACTGGTCTGCTGTCCTCTTCTCAGATGAGAGTAGATACAGTCTATCGTCTGATTGTCGACGACAACTGATCTGGCGTGATAGTGGTACTGCATATTGTCCAGCAAACATACAGGAAAGGGACCGATATCCGACATGTAGTGTCATGGTATGGGCTCGCATCATGATCAATGGCCGTACGTCCCTCTATGTGTTTCCAACTGGGACTATGACTGGCCAACGATACATTAATGATGTTCTGCTACCTCATGTTCGCATGTTCCGTGGTGCTGTCGGTGATAGATTCATTTTCAAGGACGACAACGCAACATGTCATCGAACAGTCGCTGTCCAGGAGTGCCTTGAGAGCGAGGATATTCAACGCCTCGTATGGCCAGCACGTTCTCCAGATCTGAATCCCATTGAAAATGTGTGGGATGCTGTACGGAGGAGTCTTGCTGGTCGCCAATGCCCTCCAATAAACAAGGACACCCTCCTCCGTGCACTGACAGAGAAATGGAATAAATTACCCCAACAGCTGCTTGATAATGCTGTGCAAAGCATGACACGACGTGTGGAACCTTGCATCGCTCTCCATGGTGGCCATATCCCGTATTGACATCTTACGCCGGAACGCCTGCGGACGGTAATTGCATTTTTTTCACGTTTACGTATTCTGCACAAAATGGCTGGTTTGTCCCTTGAACACGTTCCAAAGCCTTCTGGATTTCAGAGCACAATAAATTGTCTTTCTTGTAATGTCCTGGAATTCTGACATTATTTTATTTTACTTGGCATCTAACCACACTTACTTTTTTATTCACTATATAGCCGTCTATGATCCGTCCTTAGCAATTGTCCAGCAGTTTATTTGGCTGTCGGTATATATGTCCTAAAAATGCAGAGAATGGGCAAATTCAAATGCATTGAAATAACTGTCAGTAACTAGGATCAGTACCTTAATGGCCGTAAAAAGCAACAAAGCAGCAAAATACTTCCTTAAAAAACAGATTCATGATGTGAACACGTGCGCCAGTTGGCAATCCAAGCAATATCTTATGGTGTGCAGCTGAAGAAAGGAGAAGTAATAAATTGTTGGAGCATTCAATTTATGTGTTTTTTATCGTTCCATCTAGAAAACATGGGTCGCCTTATCGAGCAAACAAATATGAAGTTGAACATGCAGACAAACAGAATTTAAGATGGGCTCGCAAACTTGGAGAATACCTTGATTTGGAATTAACCGTTTGTTCATTTTGCGAACAATTATTTATATAGACATTCGGTTTTCGAAAGCAACATTGCAAAACGGTATTCAACAAATTTATTTTAAAAGGTGAGCATATCTTCCCAGAAAAAGGAATTTGGAGAGTAAGGGAACTTAAGGTGGGCTTATAAATTTGGAGAATAAATTCAGTTTGCATTACTTTTTGGCATGTGTTGAGAAAAATATTTACATATACCGATTTTCAAAATTATCTCTGGTAAACCAAAATCCGCAAATTTCTTTAGAAAACGGAAGCACATCTTGCCAGAAAATAGGGAGATGCCTAAGCTAAAAGTGGGAAAGGAATCTCTTTGAGGAACAACGAAGAATTGCAATGGCACGCTCGCAATCATCAGAGAACACTGTTGTCACTTCCCAAAGAAGATTGTTGCCTTAGTATTTTTCAGCTTTCGAAGGTTCCCAAACCAGTATTCACTAGCAGTCCGCACTTTTATAGATGCAATGCCAGTTTTTCCCGAAACCTATGTAAGATTACTCATTATGCCTTTTGCGCTTCTTCTTTGCTTAGAAGCCTAGATGTAGAACTACCATTAGCTCTGCTATATTGCAATTATTTTAAAGATTTAGGAGTTTGACTAATACATTCAGAACAAAACAGAAAGAGAGGTGAATGTAAAACAGAAAGAGAGGTGAATGTTTGGGTAATGACATGTATTAACAGAAAAAAGGTTGTGAACTTTAAATTAATGTTACAACTAGATCTTAGGAAAACAAGTGATTGCCACGAGGAATATTTTGAAAAGTTTTTGCACTAGAGATATCTCATTTTTCTATGTATAACCAATGAAGAGATTTAACAGAAATATGCACATTTCCTTCGCCAGTTAGTTGTTTTACCCACAAACATTTGTTTCTATGTCAGGCCGAAGTATGCATGTTCCATACACGTAGGTAAAAAATTAAGTATTTGAAAATCTGGATACTTATCTATCAGTTGTAATATTATGAGATAAATTTCATATAAACTATGCCAGTCTGCGTCTCATTAACGAAATGCATACAAAAACACAGATCCTTCTACAATTAAGTCTCAAAATACGCTTGTCAGCTTGAATCAGCGTATCACCTTTGCTCCAAAAGATGAAAGTAGCGATTTCCTTTCGATCTGCTGTTAGATTTCGAACTGCAGTCGAGAGGTAAAAGAGAAGATATGAGAAGATATAGTACTGTGATTTCTATTTCAAAAAATAGAACGATTGGTAGCAAAATATGATACAAAGACATGTTCACAAATATTTGTCAATCTCTGGAGTTAATCTTTTTCCTGATGTACAGCTTCTCTGCTATAACACACATTTTTCTAAGGTCTATGGTGCTGCAGTACGAACGGTCGCAAAAATATAGTAGTTCAGATCAGAACAATTTGAAAGGGATTATATGAGGAATTTTGAAGACAGCCTTTGAATGTGTGTACTTATGAAAAGAGTAATAGTGACCCGTGCTGTGGAAATAGAAGCCAAATTGAACTGTAATCATGTATCATAATATAAGCATGACTGTCAGTTTTCGGATGATGTGCTGAGCTCAAGTGCATTATATACACTTTTTCCGTTGAATCGAAGCTATCAAGGACACTCGGTCAGACCTCCAGGCACTCAGCCAAATTTTCAACAAAGTTTTATGCAATGTGTTTTGAAACGCTAATCCCGCAGCAAGCATTTTTATTACCGGAAAGTTGTACCACAGTATCCTTTTTGTTGATTCGTACCGTATGTGGTGCCTTCGTTAGCTTTTGCGATCGATGAGCCATTTTCAAAGTCACCTTGTTGCGGTTCGTGGTTTTTGCTTCTCTACCACTTCTGAAGCTACACGGGGCGGCTGACGGAGAACGCCGTAAGTTACATAGAATCTTGAGAATGTTCCAACACAATAATCTGGAATTTACAATTCGTCCATTGTCAATCACGCAAAAATGTACTGCATTTTCCATGTGAAGACTTCAGTATAAGGTGTTAATTATATTATTTTACGATTTTCACCCGCACTGTCGTCTACATGCAGTTGCTTCGATTTGGTAAAAGAAGCGATGATGCTAATATCTTGACTTCTGAAAACACAGGTTTGTCCGCAACGGGCATCGGACCCATCCATGTCCCTTCACTCCGGAGTAAGTCGCTATCCCAACTAAGCTACGCGTACAGAATGTCTCGCTGCAGATTGGTGGTATTGACACATGTTTTCATCTCCGTAGTACGTCACAATATCTCCCTCTTAATTATTTTTTATGAAGCGGAGTAGAAAATTTTCATTAATTCCAAACAATATGGGTCATACGCGTTCTATGTTGAAACAAAGAACTAATACCGTCTGTACACGTTACTGACTAGTAAAAGAGCGAAAGATCATTTACTGGCATTGCAATAATAAAATACTATATACAATTAAAAACTCAGATGTGAGATCTTTCGGGGACACTATGTCCCATACTTCAGATAAACCAAAAATGTATCATCCAGGTATATATGTAGAAGTCACATGATAAAAGCTGACCGGAAGAGCGCAATAGAACATGCGCAGTCAGGTGAGCAAATGACAAGCCTCCAAGGCTCCAAACAACACCCCACTCACAGTGCACACAATGTCAAATGTTACACAAGTATGATAAAATGAATGACATACATGAAAAACACCAAGTTGAAATATTGGAGGATTAACACAATAACACTGAACTGGTAAAAAAGGAGGATGTAACAAAATCCCGGCTATTCTGTATAACAGGTTCCGCCAAGGGGGGATTTCATATGGTGTAGAATCATTACAGCACACCTCCCTTGACGCATAAATACATGATCTCTCCGCCAGAAGCAAAGATGAATCACGAGGGGTACACAGAGCACGGGCTTGGTCCCTAATGGGAAAATGAGTTCCACTAAGTGTCTTTCTTGCCAGCGCTGTATTAGCAGAACACATTCGCACATTAGATTGGTGTTCGGACGCACGAGTCCGGAGCGAATGTTTCTTTGATCCAATGCAAAGAGTAGATGAGACGTCGGCGTCCACAGGTTGCAAGAGAATGCAGTAGACTCCATGACGTCCTTGTAGATCAAAGGTGTCACTATCCTTCTTAATAAGAGAAAGTATATTTGAAGTCTTAAAGCCAAAGTTTATAGCATGACATTTACAAATGTTATTGAGAAACACAATTGGTGCCTAGTGGTAATCAATTGAACCCACATATTTCAGATCCTAGTCCAAACTCAGTAAGGTGGTGGAAGAACGCGTAAGAATGTTCCCTAGTAATCGGTCGAACATCCTCATGTCATATCCATGGGAAGACACAATGTCTTTGATATTATTGATTTCCATTTTCTGAGTCTGGAGTTAGTCCCCCCATGGATATGACGACAGGATAGTCATCCGTTTACTAGGAAATATTCTGACCCGTTCTTCCACCACCTTACTGAGTTCGGGTTAGGATATGAAATATGTGGGTTCAATTTGTTACCACTCGGCACCTATTGTGGTGCTCAATAACATTTGTAAATGTCATGGAATAAAATTTGACGTTAAGACTTCAAACATACTTTCGCTTATTAAGAAGGATAGTGACACCATTGATCAACAAAAACGTTATGGTGTCTACTGCATTCCCTTGCAACCTGTGGACGCCGACGTCTCACCTACTCTTTGCATTGTCTCTAAGAAACATTCGCTCCGGACTCGTGTGTCCGAACACCAATCTAATGTGCTAATGTGTTCTGCTAATACAGCGCTGGCAAGAAAGACACTTAGTGGAACTCATTTTCCGATTTTGGACGAAACCCGTGTTCTCTGTACCCCTCGTTATTCATCTTTACTTCTGGCGGAGAGCTCATACATTTATACGTCAAGGGAGGTGTTCTGTAATGATTCTACACCATATAAAATCCACCACCCTTGGCGGAACCTATTATAGAGAATACCCGGGACTTTGCGACACCCTCCTTTTTTACCAGTTGAGTGTTATTGTGTTAATTCTCCAATGTTTCGACTTGCTATTTTTCATGTATGTCAGCTATTTTATAACACTTACTTGTGTAACTTTTGACATTGTGGGCACTGTGAGTGGGGTGTTGTTTGGTGCCTTGGAAGCTTGTCATTTGCTCACCTGACTGCGCATGTTTTATCGCGCTCTTCCGGTCAGCCTTTATCATGTGACTTCTACATATATACCTGGTTGAGACATTTTTGGTTTGCCTAAGAAATATCTCACATCTGAGTCTTTAATTGTATACAGTGTTTTATTATTGCAATTCTAATAAATTATATTTTGCTCTTTTACTAGTCAGTAACGTGTACAGACGGTTGTAGTTATTTGTGAAAACACAAGTTTGTCCGAGTCGGACATTGAACCCATATTCCCCTCATTCCGGTGTAAGTCGCTCTCCCAACTAAGCTACACGGAGAGAATGTCTCGCTGAAGACTTGTCGTGTTCACACATGTTTTCACCTCTGTTGTACGTCACAGACTCCTCAGGGCATCATTCCTGAAAATGCAGAGGATGGGTGGAATCAAGGACTTTGAAGGAACAGTTAATAACCGGGATTAGACTTTTGAAAGGTAAAAAAAGTAAGCAAACATCAAGAGAAAACCTACTTCACAAATAATTTGTGGTCAATACACGCCCGCCATTTGATAATCAAAGCACTTTCTCCTGGTGTGAAGACAAAAAGAGGAGAAGTAATACGTTATCGGAAAATGTAAGGCAAACGACAGAATTTGGTTTAGGCAGATAGCTGGCTCCAATCCAAAAATAATGATGACTAATGTCCTGCTAAAGAAATAAAAGTTAGCGTTATATTTATCGAATCCTGAGTGATTCCAATCTATGTGTTTGTGCACAGCCAAGAAAACATGAATCTCCTTATACAGCAAACAAAAGCGTAGTCGAATATATAAAGAAAGAAAATTCAAGGTGTGCTCATAAAATTGGAGGATAACTCAATTCTTTTTTTATTGCCTTACCGTATTTTTGGGAGAAAGTAATTTATATATAACTCATATATGAAGAAAAATTGGGAAATACGAAGTCTTGAGAATAAATTTAGTAAGGGAAATGTAACTTCCCAAAAAGCGCAGAAAACCCTCTTATGAAGGAATAAATCGAAACCTGGTATGTAACAGATCGGTCTACTTCTTCGACAGCAATTACCTACATTAGATTTTCTTAGTCCCATTTTCTGTATCCAGGGTTATTTCGTTCGAGACGGTTAAAGTGCAGTTTATATTAGAAACACATTATATTTTCGTAAACCATTTTAAAGGCAAACAGGAATTGAAAAGTATACAAATATTTAAAAATTTTCGTGCTGAATAGTAATCAAATAAAACAGCTGTCGAAGCACGACATACCCAGCTAGTTGAAGTACCCAAAATCTACAGTGGCTTACGTGATTGGCAAGTGGAAGATGAGAGGTGACTGTCGGAACGTGCCCCGACCCAGCAGAGCCACAAAACTGGGAGTTAGAGACCGACATGTGCTGGCCAGAGAAATTCGAAAGAACCGCACCAAATCGATGGGCCACATCCGCGAGGATTTTCAACAGGCATCCGGGAGTGTTATTTCGATGAATACAATCCGTAAGGCAGCACGTCCATGATAATCTGCTTGGTTATCATGGACGTGCTGCCGCCCACAAGTCTTTGATCACCAAGCCCAATAGCGCTGCTCGGCTAACGTGGTGCAAAGGACGTCGACAGTGGACCGTTTAACAGTGGAAACAGGTTCTCTAGAGCGACGAATCAAGGTGGCAAGATCTGGGTTTGGTGTCTGCCTGGAGAACGCCTCCTGTCGGAATGTATTGTGCCAACTCTGATATTCGGCGGCGGTGGAATTATGCTATGGGGTTGTTTCTCCTGGTATGGCACGGTACCCTTGGTCGCAATTCCTGGTAGACTCAATGCCGAGACCTACTGCACCATTTTGGATGACCATCTGCTTCTTACGTTGTGGCAGTTTTACGGGGTGGACCCATGTTACTTTTAGGATGACAATGCCACCTGACATGTTGCGAAGTCCACCATGGCTTGCTTGGTATGGTAAAAAAGGAGTTAATCGAATGGACTAGTCTGAGCACAACCCGGACCTTAACCCTATCGAGCACCTCTGGGACGTGTTGGAGCGTCGACTAAAGTTGTGCCCCCACCGTCCGAAATCGGTGAAGGAACTGACCTTTCTTCTCCAAGCCAAATGGAAGAAAATACCGCTAGCCGTCGTTCAACGCCTGGTTGAGAGTATGCCGTGGAGGGTCGCAGCTGTAATCGTCGCTCGTGGAGGCTCCACCAACTATTGAAGGTGAATAAACTTCGCTTTCCTTTGCTATCACAGGTGTCCAATTACTTGTTGGTAGATAGTGTACATGGTAAAAACGCAAGATCTTTCAAATGTGTCGCAAATGCATCATCAGAATGCGAACTCATTTGGGCCAGGTGTTTGCAGGTGTATATATAATCATCGTCAGGAGATATGTGTGCAAAGTTCTGAATAAGATACAGTAAATAAGGATTGAAAAATATACAGTGTCCCACCATTAATTGGACAGTGGAATATCTCGTGATCGAACGAAGCTATTGAGGTGAAACAAAAGGCAATGTAAATTACGGAAGATGAGCTACCACGGAATGCCAAAGATGACCCCCTTCCTCGAGGTTTGGGGGAGTGGGAGGAAAATGAAAACGAAAATCTGCGATAAAACAATGTCGTCAATGTACAACGTATGTCCAAAGACTGTTCCTTTGAAAGCCATGCTTATAAACAGATCATTAGCGAAAACACAATTGAATTTCACCGAAAGCGCGCGAAATGGCGGGGGCGCGAAATCTGATGTTCCATGTCTCCAAAACCCCAAAAGTAACCCAGAAAAGAAACTGTTCGTTGCAAATGTAGATGCATGGAGGCATGAAACAACGTTCTACCAGACCCTTGTAGTCGTACAGATCCACGTAATGTGTGTGCCGTGACGAGCCAGTACTGTTTGTTGTTTGGATGCACCGATGACATTACGCATGCTAACTAAACAACAAAACGGTTACAACACTGAAGTGTTACTGTTTCGAGACAGAAAAACCAATTTCTATTTCCATATTGGAAAGTGCAGGTCTTATGAATTATGACCTAAAATAAAGTGTCCAAATGTGGTCGTTCCTGCATGCACAAGTTCGGGGCAACGTTAATTCCACAGTGTGGAACTTGTTGAATGTCCGAGTAGTCCTCAGCCCAGACAACATATCATGTGCGCAGATTAACTGTTCAACTGGATAACAAAACATAAAAGGAAGCAAACTACGACCACATCACATTACGTGTTCATATTGACCACAATTGTTCTGGAGACACATTTCGAATCTGGTGATAAGTGCTTTCTGTGTTGCTGATTGCACAGTTCTGGGCGATATTCTTCCACATTCTGAACGTATTCTTTGTTGCAGTTCGTCCAGCAATGCACTTCATTTGAATAAACAACTGTTTTCAAATTACCTCATAGGAAATAATCTAGTGGTGTCCAATCAGGAGATCTCGGAGGCCACTTGATTGGTCATTGGGTACCAATCTATCGGTTAGGAAAGTGAACATTCAAATATTCTGTCACAGGGCGAAAGGTATGTGGTGGTGCACCATCGTGCTGAAACCACATGACCTGCCTTTCACTTAGTGGTATGTCCTCCAGCAACCCAGGTAAAATATTCCTCAGGAAATGAACGTAGCGATTGCTTGTCAAAATACCTTCGTAAAATTAAGGACCTACGATGTGGTTATTCAGCATGCCACACCATACGTTTATACGCCAAACACGTTGAAACCGTATTTGTCTCATCCAGTGAGGATTTATGTCATTCCAATAATGGCAATTGTGAAGATTTACAAATCCATTGTAGTGGAACCGTGCTTCGTCGCTCCATAGAATTTTCGAGCAGATGATACAACAGGCCAGGAATTCTAACCTACTTTCCGGATCATTGGCGTCCAATCCTTGTGTTAAGTGCAGCTTGTAAGGGTGATATTTTTATTGCGTAAAATACCGTGCACATATGTTTTCGAAATGACTACTTCACTGGTTACTTGTCGCACTGAGGTACATGGATTCAAATAAAATACACCCAGTACTGCAGTAGCATGTGCCTCATCAGTTGCAGTTTTTGGATGGTACGCCTTTTTCCTGGATGTCAATGTGCCACTACTACGCAGTTTGTGTTCCACGTGTAGAAATAAGTTTTTACTAGAAGGGTGACGGTCTAGATATTTCTCTCAGTACATTTGGGCAGCTGAACGATAATTTCGTTTACGCTCTCCGTAAATCAGTAGCATATCTACATATTCATCATTGGAGAACACCATCGTACCTTATGGCCTCCGCAGGTTAAAGGTTAAAGAAATTAAAGAAAACAAACTGACCTGGAAAACATGGTCGATAACGCTGTGCAATAATTACGGAATACCACTGACGATACTTTTTTTTTTCATTGGAAGTTTAACGACCACCATGAGCAACTCAATAGGCTATAAGCAGTCGCCCGTCCCTAATTTAGAGTCACTGGGTCCAGGGAAGGGAGAGAGCCAGTGCCGTAAGACAAACACAACATCCATGCCTCACCGGGATTCAAACCCGGACCCCGTTCGGACGAATGATCAGAGGCCATCGCTTAGACCACTGCGCCACCGGGGCGGCGAACGATACTACTGTCTACACCACGATTACAGCAGGAAATGCCGGCATTCAGTAAGAGTACTGGACTACCGTTCCTACGTCGTCTGACATCTCACTTCAGGAAACGTAGTCTCATACGATATTTGCATAATTCTTCGTACTGCGACATGTATTTAGTTGGTTTAGGTGTTGCCGAACAAGGAACGTATGGCCTCACACTTCTTGGTACGTAGCTTCGTACAAAATCTGCAAAATCCCGTGAACGCTTACATGGCGATATTCCCTATGACGACATCGAAAGCAGCTGTCTTTTGGTAGATATCTTTTACACCGCACACTCATTTTCTCGATGTTTTTCGTCCACTTCTACCTTACACCCCCTCCAACACGGGAGAACATTTAATTGCACAAGCTGTTGTGTCTACTGTTCGGATTCCATGTGGTGTTTTTACATCGCATAACACAGACCAATGGAATCGGCCAACGGCACAATTGCATTTATTCGTGGAATGTCGTACATTCACCCTCGATGAGCAGTAATCTGTTTCAATGGTTATGGGGATTACACTTATGGCGCAGCATGCGTTACCGCCACAATGATATTTTGCGAAATTCTGCGTAGTTTGCTGGAGGACCTAAACTAAGTGAATCGGAAAACCCATGGTTTCAGACAGATGGTGCGCCGCCTCGTCCTTATGACCCGATATGAGGATCGGGGAGGTGTCAATATCCTATAGCACGTTTGTTTCACGCCTCCATTCATCTACATTTGCAACGAACAGTTTCCTTTCTGGGTTATTTCTGGGGTTTTGGAGTAAGGGAACATCACATTTCGCACACCCGCCATTTCGCGCGCTTTCGGTGAAATTCAGTTGTGTTTTCGCTAATGATCTGTTCATAAGCATGGCTTTCAAATGAGCAGTCATTGGACATACGTTGTACATTGACGACATTGTTTGATCGCAGATTTTCGTTTTCCTCCCATTTCCCCAAACCCCGAGGAAGGGGGTCAACTTTTGCATTCCGTGGTAGCTCATCTTCACTAATTTACAGTGATTTTTGTTTCACCTCAATAGCTTCTTCCGATCACGAGATATTCCACTGTCCAATGAATCGTGGGACACCTTGAATATGTGTGGAGTATCGTATGGTAAATAATAAGCTAGTCACGTGCCAAAAATTTCCAAGCAGAAGGCACAGCTAATAAGAGTTTCGGTGTTACAACACTGGTCACCGTATGCCATGATATACATACTTTCTGAAAACAAAGTAAGTCTTTTAGTATAAGTTCGTAAAAGATAAAAAGTCCTTCCATAGCGGTGTAAATGAATCCTATTTCACTAGATGGGCTAGGGCTGTAGCAGATGATACATTCTTACAGAATATTTACGCTCATGGATTCGAGTTGATAATTGAGAAGGGTAGTGAAGCAGTTCTATAAAACTCTGCGAAATAGTGAAGGAGTTCTATCAAACTAACATTTCTAAAGAAAATTGTCAAACATTCATAAGCACGCACTTTTATTTTTTTAACTTCAACTTAATAATAGAAATAATTATCAGCACGACATCTGGTAAAATAATTACAGTTTGTAGATGATATTACAGAACCGGACATTTACAGAGAAACTTTTTTCCTCGTACGGAAGTTTACGTCACATCAGACAAATCTGTGGAGAGTAACACGCAAATGGCTCTGAATATTTGAAGATCCTGATAATAGAGGTAAACTATTTCAGTCGAATTGTGGGGTGATTTTTTTAACCATCCGAACACTGACGGAGACTCTCATATCTTCATCGTGCGTTATCACCGTTCAGTTTGGCTTTCATTGCCATAGCACGGGATCGCTCTTATCTTGTTCATAAATGCACACTTTCATATGCTGTGTTTGTTCATAATTTTTATCAAACTGTTCCAAACAGAAATAGTGAATTTTTTGACTGTTCGTACTCTACAGCCTCCTACGTAGAGAAATGCTCATTGTAAAATAAAGCTGTACGTGAAGGACAAGAGAATTTGAGAATTCCGGTGAAACAGCGTACAACTGCAACGAAAGAAATCTAGATACTATGTCTCCTCTGCGATCTGCAGACTGCAGTTACAAATCTAAAATGAAATCGAAGGAAATCGACAATTTAGTGCTTTGGGGCGTATGGGATCTATCTGTTTTAACTTGGCGAGCATATTTTAAAACTGAATTGGAGGGGAGTTTTTTGTTTATAGTATTTTATTGAGACACATACTGTGATATTTGACACGAAATTTATTCATATTAATTACAACTGGTAGAATGGTATCCAGCTTTTCAGTTATGTTACGAATGTATCTACAAATGGGGAACATATATATCTCTATCTAACGTAAAGAATAAGAAAAAATTTTGTCGGTAAAATAAAAACGAACAGGAAAAAAATGTGCAACTTTCCGTTAAATCCCGTTATTGCTTATACCCGTATATAAAAAAAGAGAGCTATCTAATGTAAAAAATTATCTATATATATATACACCACGTGTCAAGTATTTGTATTCCTAAAATCTAAACACAACACTGATTTTGTTAAAGTTTAGTAAAGTGTTCTTTATTTATTTAATATCATGTTACTTTTTTTTGGCTAAAATCAAGTACCTTTTGTTCTGAAATGTAATAGTCAAACTCTTAAAACTTAAAATAACTGCAATGCAACTAAGCTTACGGTAGTTCTATATCTATGTTTCTAAGCAAACCAAAAGAGCAAATAGTGTGACAGCTTACCTTATATTGATATCGGGCAAAACTGTCAGTCCATCCCTGACATTGTGGGGGCGGACACGCATGCTGATTCTAAAAATTTCGAGGACGTATTTGCTGGAGAATACTAAGACAACGGTCTTTTATTGGATGCGCTAGTGGTGTAGTCACTGACGAATTCACAATGTTATCCCTTTTATACTTCAACTTATGGGTTTCCTGTATCTTCAAACCAATTTGGGAAGGGAAGTGTATTCTTCACTTCCCTAATTAGTTTGGAAGATTTCTCAACGCCATCTAAAATTTTGTTAATTGTATATCATCATCATCATCATTGTCAACCATTATCAATCCACTGCTGGACGAAGGTCTCCCCAAGTTTCCTCCACAACGGTCTGTCTTGTGCCAGTCTCCTCCATGTCACTCCCGCATATTTACGAATTTCATCCACCCATCTCCCATGTGGTCTTTTTCTGGGTCTTTTCCTGTCCCTTGGAATCCAATCTAAAATTTCGGCTGTCCATCTATGGTCTGTCCTTCTGGCAGTATGTCCAGCCCATTGCCATTTCAGGGATTTAACCCTGATCATGATGTCTTCCACTCTCGTCATTTTTCGGATCCACGAGTTTCTCTTCTTATCTCTCCTGGTTATACCAAGCATGCACCTCTCCATGCCTCTTTGAGTTGTCTGCAGCCTTTGCATGTCTCTTTTAGTTAAGGTCCACGTCTCTGCACCATACGTAAGCACTGGAAGGATGCATTGATCAAACACTTTTCTTTTAAGACATAATGGCATATTGCTCTTGAAAATTATGCTGTTTCTTCCAAAAGCTCTCCAGGCAAGTTTTGTACGCCGATTAATTTCTTCATCAATGTGACCCTCACTTGATATCTGCTGTCCAAGATAAACATACGTATCTGTTATCTCCAGTTTTTCTCCATCAATCCATAAATCTTCATTTCTTGTAAAAGCATTGAACATCACTTTTGTCTTCTGAAAGTTCATTTTTAATCCCACTTCTTTACTCTTGTCAGCAAGTTCCTGGATCATACTCTGCAGCTCTGATGGGGTAGTTGCAAAAATGACTACGTCATCAGCAAAACGAAGGTGGGTTAGATAATCTCCATTAATCTTTATACCTTTGTTTTCCCAGTTCAGTGATTGAAAGACATTTTCCAATGTGGCATTAAAGAGCTTCGGAGATATGGTGTCACCTTGTCTCACTCCCTTTCCAATTTTTACGTGTGTTGTATTTTCAAACAGCCTAATCTTTGCATTTGCATTTTCATAGATGTTATTAATAATATTAATGTATGCATCTTCAATACCGCAGGTTTTCAGAACCATTGTAACTGCTGATGGTTTCACCGAATCAAAGGCTTTTTCATAATCGATAAAAGCCATCCACAATGGAAGTTCATATTCCCTCGCTCTTTCAATTAGTTCTCTCAGTACGTGGATATGATCTATTGTGCTGTAGCCACTCCTGAATCCAGCTTGTTCTCTCGGTTGAGCCATGTCCAGTGTTACCTTCAAGCGGTGTGAAAGGACTTTAGTGAAGATTTTATAAACCACTGATAGGAGGCTGATAGGTCTGTAGTTCCTGAGATCCTCAATGTCACCTTTTTTATGTAGCAGGATCATTGTAGCATTGTTCCAATCCTCAGGAATCTTCCCTTCATTAAGGCATCGAGTGAAAATTTGGGCGAGTACTGTTTCGATTTCTCCACTTGCTTCTTGTATGATGTCTATAGTAATTCCATCTTCTCCTGGAGCTTTCCCCCGCTTCATGTTCTTGATTGCATGAGCAACTTCTGCTTGGAGGACTGGAAGAACTCTGGTACCTTTCATGATGTCTGGAGTACATGTATCATCCCTTTCATATAATTTGGAGTAGAAATCTTTCACTCTTGTCAAAATTTCGCCTCTATTTCTTGTTATAGAACCATCTTCTTTTCTCAGAGCCATAATCTGTTTTCTTCCCTTACTCAGATGTCCCTTTGCTATCTTAAGGCTTTGGTTGTTTTCAATTGCTTTCCTCACTAGCTCACAGTTGAATTTCCTTACGTCTTCAGTGATACTTTTTCGTGTTGTCTTGCATAGCTCTATATATTCCACTTTGGAAGTCACATCTTCTTTAGTTGTCCTCATCTCTCTTCTTTTTTGCATCAACATTTTGGTTTTTCCTGATAATTTGTTCACATGCAACTTGTTCTTAGACCCAGCTAATTTTGTTGCTAATTTTGTTGCTTATTTACATACAAATATATAATTGTATATATTTGTATGTAAATAATTTTTTTCAAAAGATACCATAAAGTAATTAAAAAAAGGAATTGAGTTTTCCACTAATTTCATGAGCACACCTTTAATTACCTTTTTCTACAAATTAAACTAAGCGTTTGTTTGCTGAATACGGAGATAGATCCATATTTTCTCGATGCACAGCAAATACATAAATTGGAATTACTCAAGATTCGATTAATTTAACGCTAAGTTTTATTTCTTTAGGATGGCATTTGTCGTCATTACTCATGTTATAGAAATAACTATCTGTCTAAACCTAATTCTGCCATTTGGCTTGCTTAATTTGACACCGAATTACTTCTCTTTTCTTCAGCTTCACACCAGCAAAGTGCTTTGAATATCAACTGCCGCACGTGAGTTGAACACGAATCTTTTTGAAACACGTTTACTGATTTCTGGTTACTTTTTGTCTTTCAACAGTCTAACCTGGGGTACTGAATATTCCTTCAAAGCCCTTGATTCTGCCCATCCTCTGCATTTTCAGGATTGATACAAAGAAGACCTAAAATATTAGGACACGCGAGTCCTTTAGCAAATCGGATCAACTGCATGTAAAAGTCCGTACGTGTGAAAATCGTGAAATGATAAATTTAGCACCCTATCCTGAGCTCTGTTAATAGATGTTACGCTTATTCTGCAGATGAAAAATGCAGTGGACTGAAGAAAGTATGACAATGGCCAAATTGTTATTTCCAGGCGATTGTGTCGGAGCATTTCTAAGAGGGCAAAGCATAGTCAGCCGCTGTGAGTATATTCAAAAGCGATAGGAAAAGCAAAACCTATGAAGATCTATGACGCTAATCGATGTCAAAAGCGAACAAAGGCTATCGCGTATGGTACGAATCAACAAAAACGACAATGTGGTTCAACTCCCCTGTAATGTGAATGCTTGCCATGTTATACACGTATTAAAACATCTTATATCTAACCCGGCTGCAAATTTTGCTGCATACCTTAAGGTCTCTCCGCGTGTCTTTTTTAAATTCGATTCACCGTCAAAATCGCATACAATGCCATTGAACGCTGGTCATAAGGTTTGACTGTTCTGTGGGTCCATCATGAAAATGCAAAAAACGGGCAGATTAAAGGACATTGAAAGAACAGTTAGTAGCCAAGATCAGTCTCTTGAGGGACAAAAAGAAGCCAGATTGCAGCATAATACCTGCTTCACAAAAGATGCATGATATGTAAACGTGACGCAGATGATAATCCAACCATTTTTTCCTTGTGTGTAGCAAAAGAGAGCAGAACTAATAAGTTGGAGGCCCATTCAATTTATGCATTTGTGGTTCCGCCTAGGAAACATTGATCGCATTATCCTGCAAACAAAAGTGAATTATATATGCATACAAAGGGAATTTCAGGGTGATCATAAAATTGGAGAAAAACTTCATTCTTCTTTGCATTGCCTTTTTGGTATATTTTAACAAAAATAACTTATACAAATCGATTTTCAAAAGTGTCGGTGTAAACCCGTTTATGAAAGGGAAACATAGTTTCCCAGAAAATACGAAAATAATTGATTATGCAAAGACAAATACAATTATTTAAGGCTTGCTCGTAAAACTGCAGTAAAATTTAGTTCATTTTTGCATTACATTTTGTATACTTTGAGGAAAATAATTTATAGAAATATATATGCAGGGGTTGGATAAAATAATGTGAACATCACGCTCACGGGCCTGACATTTAACGCAGCTTCGTACGACGCAATGCGCATGAGAACCCACTGGTTTTGTGTTGTAACAGCTTTGGTTAGAATCTCAGTTTCCTGTATAAGTGCATTTAAACTGTTTTCTTGCAATTTCTTGCAAAATTTCTCTCAGGGTGACCACAAAATGGGCGATCTAACGCAATTCGAAATAGGGTTCATTGCTGGCGGCCGGCTAGTCTGTGCCTCCTTGACAACAGTCGTCAGGGCAGAGGGGATATCAAGAGCTACTGTGTCTAGCGTCATGATACCATGCCGGGTTCATAGCAAATATTCGTCTGGGAAACACAAGAACGCCTGGAAGAAGACCCTGACTGATAGAGACAGGAAACCACTAAAAAAGGATTGCTACCCATAATAGGAAGAAAGATAACGGCACCGAAAATTAATTCGTTGCTCAGTCTGCATCTCGAGACTAAAGTATCAACGAAAACAGTACGCAGGGAACTGCATAAGAAGATACTCATGGTAGAGCTGCTATTGCAAAACCTCTGATGACCAGGGTGAGTGCACAGCGGCGATGGCATCGTTGCCAGCAGCATATAACGTGCACGGCTGATGCATGGATGGTGTAATGTGATCGGATGAATCCAGGTTTCTACTACTTCCCACCAAAGAACGTGTTTACGTGTGGAGAACACCGTCAAAATCATACAACCCAGACTTCTGCTCCCAAGAGTGCAACATTATGGTTGTTCTGTCATGCTCTGGGCAATTATATCGTGGTTATCAGCAGGTCTCCTGATATCCTTGAAAGGAGGGATGACTGGCAGGGCGTATGATATCATTTTGGCCGATCAATTCCATTCAATGGCTCAGGCATTGTTTCCTGCAGGGTATGACATCTATCAAGACGATAACGCCCATTTCACAGAGCTCGGAATGTCCAAGATAACGTGGCACACCCTTTGCTTAGAAATCTAAATGTAGAACTACCGTAAACTTAGTTGCATTGCAAGTATTTTAGAGATTTAAGTGTTTGACTGTTACACCCAGAACACAAGAGAAACAAATATAACTATGCGGGAAGGTAATGGATATGTATTAAAAAACAACACGTTTTGTGAACTTGAAATAAATGTTACGACTACATATTAGGAACACAAATTATTGCCACGTGGTATATTTTGAGAAGTTTGAATGTTAGAGAAATATCATTTTTCGATTAAAGAGGAATAAAGAGATTTAACAGATATAGGTATATTTCCCTCGTCTGTTTTTTTATCAGCAAACATTTGTTTCTCATTTTTACATCCGATAGAGGTATTGATGTTTATCGCATATAGACAAAAGAATAAGGTATCTGAAAAGTTAGATACTTATCAATCAGTTGCCATATTACGAGATAAATTTCATTTCAAATATGCCAGTCTGTATTTCGATAACGAAATATATACAAAAACAAAGACCCTTTTCCAATTCAGTTTCAAAATATGCTAGTCAGCTTCACACCAGTAGATTCCCTTTCCTTCAAATGATGAAACTGGTGATTTCATTTCGATCTGGTGTAAAATTTCAAATGCCATTGAGAGATAAAAGCGAAGGTATGAGAAGATATAGTACTGTGATTTCCATTTCTACAATTGAACGCTGAGGAACTAAACATGGTACACAGACATGTCGTTCACAAGTATTTTTCAATCGCTGGAAGTACCTTATTGCCTTTTCCCCAACGTACAACTTCTCTGTTATAAGGTACATTTCCCTAAGTGCTATTGGTACAGTACGCATGGCTGCAAAAATACACTTGTTCAGATCAGAACAATTTGATAGGAATTATGTGAGGAATTTTAAACACAGCCTTTGAAATTGTGCGTTTTTCAACAAGTTAATAGTGATCCATGCTACGAAAATAGAATCCGAAATGAACATTGATCACGCAACATAATGTAGGCATCATTATAAGTGTTCGGATAGTGTGCCTAGCGCAATGGCATTGTATGCGATTTCGACGGTGGCAGTACGGATGGGACATCATAACCATGCCCTGAGGCTTCGACATCACAGAATCCTAATTTCACACCTGACTCACTGGGTAAGCCACACAGACTTACCCAAGGTCAACTAAGTGATTTAATTCAATACCTGACCTACCAGAAGACAAAGACGAGTTTCTAGGTTCTAGGCTCAAACAGTTGAATCTTCTAGAACTTAATGTTGAAATGTCAATGTACAGGAGTCGGCAGAAAGATTTGCTTCCAAAATTTGAAAAAGGTAACAACCGAGTTGCTTGCTGTGATGTGAATGGTTTGGTGACAGCTTTGAATGTGGAGCAAAAGCCACAGGACTGGAGGCTATTCATAGACTCATCAAAGCTTAGTTTAAAAGCTGTGTTGCTACACAATGGCAATTCCCTTCATTCAGTTCCTGTAGGCCATGCTGTCCATATGAAGGAAACATATGCCAATGTAAAATTACTTCTGGAAGAAATGAAGTACACAGACCACCAATGGCAGATCTGTGAAGACCTGAAGTTGACTGCAATATTGCTGGGCATGCAGTTGGGATACACCAAGTACTGCTGTGTCCTGTGTGAAAGGGACTGTCGGACTAGATCCTCACACTACAACAGAAAAGACTGGTCTCTAAGGGAAACTCTGCGACTTGGGGAAAAAAAGGCCAGCACAGTCCTCTGGTTGATCGAAGAAAAATTCTTCTGCCCCCTTTCCACATCAAACTCGGACTTATGAAAAACTTCGGAAAGGGGATGAACGAGGATTGAGAGGCTTTCAAGTACCTAAGAGATAAATTTCAAAGGCTGAGAGAGGCTAAAGTGAAGGAAGGAATCTTCATTGTTCCTCAAATTCGTGAACTTCTTTTGGATGAAAACTTCGAGCAAGTCCTCCAGGGCAATGAGCAACCAGCTTGGGAAGCCGTTAAAAATGTTGTGCATGGCTTCTTGGGTACCCGAAGAGCTGTAAATTATGTTGAGCTTGTAAACAACGTCCCAGACAAGTATCATCGCTTAGGCTGCAACATGTCCCTCAAAACGCACTTTCTGTACTGTCATCTAGATTTTTTCCAAGAAAACTGCGGTGCAGTAAGTGATGAGCATGGTGAGCGGTTCCATTAAGACATTTCAGCAATGGAATGAAGATATCAGGGTCGGTAGAACTGTTCAATGCTTGTAGACTACTGTTGGACATTTACAAGAGATGCCCCAGAACAGGATTACAGGCGACATGCAAAGAGAAGGCACACTCATTTGTAGGCTCCTATTTCTGTATTCCATGTAGTAATTTCAATTCGTCGGTGTTTTTGTCGTTTGATTTATTGTATTTGTGTAATTTACGATTGACTGAATAAAAATAACATTCATTTACATTGTAGTAGTATACTATCTTACTGTTGAAATTTTCCCTTTCGCTATAATTATATATAGATGAATAAGTTGTGTGTCTCCGAAACTGGAGCTAATAAAAATAATTATTATCAGATTCGTGTTCTTCGTCCCGAAATTAGTACAGTTTAACTACTTTCATTAAGGAAACATAAAAAACGTTTTTTTATGAGCAGTGTTATCTGTACTCATTCTTTTTTATTTTTTTATAAAAAGTCCCGGAACTTTTGGAACATATTATTACATACCAAACAAGAGAAGCTCGATCACTGGTGGAAATTTTCCATCATGCAATGGAATTCCATCTTTCGAAAATATCACAAAACATAGTTGAAGTAGTCAGGATTTCTCCCAAAATAATATTTTAATTTCGAGATGTTCCCTCTGTCCATATCATTGTGAAGTACGTTTTTTCATAAATGCTTGTGTTTCACTTTGAAATTATTGAGGAAACAATTTCCAAAAACGGAGGTGCAAAACAGGGATGCAGTCTGAAATTGTTTTTCTCGCGATGTTTCCTGTACCTCGCATTGTTTTTAAGCGTCATTTCATTCAATAAATCTTTGTGTTTCAGGTGTGGAAAATGAAGAAAAAGTTTCAGAAAAAGGGAAGTTGAACGCAGCAAAAATTACTCTTCGTAATCGTATAATATATATTCCCTTGATGAACCCTCTCTCTAGTAGAATTGGTAAATACCGTTTTGTTGCAGAAATTTGCCGAAACTGCCCTCGGGGCCGCAACTATCACGCAGCAGTGAGATTGGTTTATGTCACACCGTTTCACCATTACTGGCAAATTATTATTAATTACGTACGGAGAATAAATGCGCATAATTTACAGTAGAAGCACAGGATGTTATCACTGGTAATTCCTTAACGTTCCGAATAGGTAAAACCGAAATGTTCCTAATATAAAAAGCTAATCCAATGTACATAAATTTTACTAATGATCACTTTTCGTTGTTGCAACATCCTTTCGATTTCTGTCACTTGACAGCTCAACATTACTCTGGTGGAAGAGCTCTTCATGCTCTGTAAAGGAATTATCATACGGTGAAAGAATACCTTTACGTTTTAAAGACTGCTCTAATTTTATATATATTTTGTTTTTAATAAAATACTAGAAACTATTGCATGACATAATTTCCCCCGCTTTTCTACTTTTTCGGGTAAATCTTTCAAGAGACCGAATTTTTTCTGAATCACTATATGAATCTATGTCAATTAAAAAAGAACGATCGCAACTATGGGCTAATATTTTTAAAATGTGTAAAGAATAAAAAAGCTATTTTTGTAACTGGTCATTATTCCACGATTTACCTAATCCAGGAATATCTAAGGATTTGCGGAATTTCGTGTCGAAAACTTTATTACTACTGATTACAGGAAAACGGACGCCGGCAGCTGCTTGCTAAAGAGTAAGTTACTGATTTCCATACAGGGACATGTACTCGTATTATGATGCAGTAGCTTTGTGATTTATCGACTTAAACAGCTCAGGTGCTTATTCTAATATGATAAATCCTACACCAGATTTTATTATTTATTGCTGAAAGTTCTGTTTTAGTAATTATTTAAAACGCACACAAAAACGTTTATGTCAACAGAAGATTTCCGGTTGCTCACGAATAGTTTAGACATACACTCATCGTCAAAAATATAGTTGCCCACAGAAGGACTTGTCGGATTGCAATGCTATTTGGGAGGAAAGTAAATTTTACCAAGAACAATACATTGACCCTGATATGGGCATGCAGTTGTTCAGGTTCTTAATGGTGTCCTGCGGTAAGCTATCCCATGCAGCTTGAACCTCCTCACGCAAATCCTGCAGATTGTGTGTTAGGGGTAGAAAGCGGATAACGCGTCAAATGGCATCCCACACATTTTCAATCGGTGATAGGGCAGTTGATGCGGCTGTCCATGGCAGAGCTCTGTGCCTTGAAGTCAAGCTCTCGAGATTGCATTAGTATGAGGACGAGGGTTATGCTGTTGGAAAATTACAACGGAGTGAGTGTTCAGAAAAGGTAGGGCCACTGGTTGAAAGACCTCATTAAAGTAACGTTGGATAGTCAAAGTGCCTGTAGTGAACTCCCACGGAGATCTGGCATCGTAGGTACTTCGAAACTACACCTTGACACCAGGCTTTCTGGTTGTGTGACGCTCGACAGAAAGCAGTTCATCTTCGAGCTGATCACGGTGCCTCCACACACGGATTCGTTGGTCATCTCCTTCGGGACAGAAACGCGACTCGCCACTGAATATCGCCCACTACCATTCTGAGTGCCTAAATGACATTCTGGCACGACACCAGTGCAGTCTTTGGCGACAATACCATGGTGTTAAGGGCAGTCGTCGTTACGGTCAGCGTACGTGTAATCTTATTTCGCGCAGCCGTCTGCCAATGGTGCTGGGATTACTATCCTCTGAATATCCAGTCGTGGCTGTTGTGTCACTCAGCACATGTCGGACAACCGGTCGGCCTTCTCTCTCCGTGGTTCATCTAGGTCTCCCAGTCCTTTCCTGTTGCTCCTGCGTACCTTGTTATGTCAACGGCCGCCAACAGCGTGGTATGTTTTTATATCCGCACTACAGGTATGGCACGCATTACGGCGATAAAACCATCACGCTTCCCGGAGCCAACGACGGGGCCCTTCTCGAACTCCTCCAACTGCTCGAATTCTTTCTGAAATTTTATCCGAGATATACTTCACTTGCAAAGGATGCAACAATCACAACAGTACAAGTCAAGAGGGCAAGGGGGTGCTACGGGACGACCTTAAACGTACAGCTGGTCAGGTAAGCGCTTCCGACACCTCCTTGGTTGCTTCACATGCGCGGCGATGCGTGATACCTAACTCATTTGCATGTCTCACAATGTCAAACCTATCCACTATATTTCATTCCTGTTGGTTGCTTCCATCTGGGTGCAACTGAATTTTGACGATGAGTGTATAATTCAGGAGAAACAGAGGGCAAATAATGCACTATTCGCTAAATGTTTATGCACCCATTTAATATTTTTCCTGGTATTGTCAATAAATAAAACCCACAGTACAGTTTTATCTATAAATAATTTAATGTTGCTTCGACCATCTGTTTTATTGACACTATGCATTAGTCGGAAAGACAACGTGATTCCGGCATTGCTCGCTGACGGTATCCCGATGGGGATTTCCCATAATGAACTTAAGCCAATCACAGGAAATGGAGCAACGGCAACATATTCAAGTCTCATAATATATACGAAGTCTGATGGTTATCCCATTCAAATGAATATAATAGCCCTCATAATATTAGTCATATAGGTCACATATTTTTTTATAAAATTACAACAAAAAATGCAGCAGATGGCACGTTGTACCTCTAAATTTAACGGAAGGGCACTTTACCAAAGTGACCTGTCAAGAATTCTGTTCGAAAAATTCACATGCAATCTGAGTATTCGATTTTTTTTGTGACTTAATTTGGCATTTCAGGATTTTTAAAATGTGTGATATAATACAGAAATTCATTATATATATCACATGTATATTTCAGAATCATCAGCAAGCGCTTCGTTCTTCTTTTACAGTTAAACATCATGCAATGGAAAATATAGGATGATTTTAGAAATTTCTGAATGAAACGCAATTATGCATGGTACAGAACTTCGCTAAGAAAGATATGTCTCAAACTTCTACTCTTGCTTTATGCAATACACGGATTGCACAAATATTTTACAAACTCTTATTTTATCAGATAATCTTGGAGGCGTGTTCAATAAGTAAAGTTTTCGCGCAAACGTCTCGCTCGCGAATTGTTGTTTAGCAGCAAATCAATGGCAAATAATTCTTTGTGCCTTTATCCTCAGTTTAATATTCACTACACCGCGTATATTAACTTGTTCGTATTTAATTGCGCTTAAAGTTGATGTTTCTTTTCAAACTGTGTCAGTAGGTGTCAAACGACGATCAGTAATACAGTTTTATCTTATGAAAATGTACTTCCCAAAGAAATCCACGCTAGCTAAGTGGAGCTTTCTGGTTCTGAAAGGTTGGACATAAGTAGTATTGTATTCTGATGCACAACTTTAATTACATGTGATAAAACCGCACGTTTTGCATTTTCACCTTTTGAGATGCTGCTGTACATACATGAAATTGTGTCCAAATATTTCTGCGCTCTCCAAATACAAATTTTATCATAGCGGAAATATTTTACGAAAGGTATTGCAAAACAATTCCTTTCCCAGTCTCATCGCTGCACCATCTACCATACTGTTCTTTAATCTCTGCTAAATGATCCAACGCATGATCGCGGATGTCTAGAACTCACCGAACATAAAGCTAAAATTGCTCTTGTTATAGAGCTCTCAGCTGCTACTCAGAAATGATTAGTACCAATCATTTATCTAAACAACCACTTGCAATAAGCAAGCGAAGCTTTCTGATTCGCAGGTATACTCGTTCCAGCTGGGTTCAGCCTCTTTCTTATTAAGCGAAGACATTCGTATCAGCTGATATCAGTCTAATTTGCAGAAAAAGTGTTAATTCATTATACCCGGTTAAAGCGCCAACGGAAAATAAATCACGTGTGTTACAAGCTAAAACTCTAAACTTTAGAGTACACTACAATATACACTGAGTAGTTACTTTATTATGACCACCTGACAGTTTTAAGCAAATGAGCTATGGTTGCACGCTGTTGCAGCCAGACGGCGAGGCTAGTAAAACAAATGGAAATCTTAGTGCTTGCGACAGTAGTAGAAGTGATTTTTGGGTGACGAGATGGGAAAAAAAGCTATTTGACGGGCTTTCAACGTGGGATCATTGAAAGAGCTAGGAGCCATGGTGCGAGTATCACCGAAACCGCCGCATTCGTGAAATGTACCAGAACAGCTGTTGTTAAACAGTTTAAAGGCTGGACTGTCAGGCAAAATACTGGGTCTCTATGCACAACGTGTGGTCGTCATCGACTAGTGATTGCTCGGGCGGAACAGAGAGTGTCCAGACTGGTAACAGAGAACAGAAGGGCAACAGTGCGGAAAATTACAAACCATCTTAATCAAGGAACCCCTCAAATAATCTCTACACGCACTGTTCACCGTACACTGCATCGGATGGGTCCCGGCAGCCGAAGGCCTGTTCGAACACCTTTGCTGTCTGCAGTTGACAACGGAAAACGTCTCCAGTTCGCACAAGAGCACAAGGATTGGACAGTTGATAATTGAAAACAAATTATGTAGTCCGATGGATCACGTTTTCAGTTGCACCATGCCGATGGCCGAGTGAGAATTTGGCGGAAACAGCACGAACATATGGACCCCAAATGCATTGCTACAACCCTTCAAACTGGTGGAGGCAACGTTATGGTTTGGGGAATGTTTTCCTGGTACCCTTTGGGCCCTTTAATTCTGGTTGATCAACGTCTGACACGAATTAAAAGGCCCAAAGGGATGAACCATCCACATGGCGGGATGCACCTGGTTGCGGACCAGGTGCATCCTGTCATGTGGATGGTTTATTCCAGTGGAGATTGCTACTTTCAACAAGATAATGCTTCCTGCCATAGTGCTCGTATTGTACAGGATAGGTTTCAGGAACATGCCGGTGATTTTACATTGGTTAGTTGGCTCCCACAACCTGCAGATCACAACCCCATTGAGAATTTGTGGGATGAAGTTGAACTAGCCATCAGACAGCTGGATACACAACCCTGCAATCTCACACTCCTGGAAAGTGCTATTCATCAAGCACGGTTTCAGATTCCTCAAACCACCTGTCAACATCTCGTGGAGTCCATGCCACGAAGAATCGACGCAGTATTAAAGGCAAAATGTGGCCCACCGAAGTACTGAGGGTATGGTCATAATAAAGTGGCCACTCAGTGTATAATAGTAGTATACTGAATGGACATCTAGTCTTCTCTGAAGAGGAAAGCACTATAAGAAACATGAAAACAAAACAAAATAACGACGGAAAATGTTTCATAGGGTTTCGGATCTTGGAAGATCAGAGTAAAAAGGAAAGTCTGAATTGAGTGCACTTCTTCGCACATGGTAATTGCAAATGTGTAAGTGTGATGTGGTTTCTCTTAGAAAAATGAAGTATATGAGAAGCTTTCGAAGAAACTGAATATTTGAAACCCTGTCATAGAACATCACGCCCACTAGCACAACCTTGTTATGTTTATTTATGTTTAGCTAGATGATTAGGGGGAAAAAGTCAGGTTTTCATTATATTTCGTTATAGAATGTCATTATCTATTGCTGAATGTAATTTCAAATGTAAAATTATTTTAGAAAGTGCCTTTAAAATTATTATTTATGTTTCAGATCGTTTTTCGCAAATTCCCTTATATTTACTGTTTCCTAGTATTGTGCAAGTTTTGGTTTGTTCCATCTGATAGCAAGATATTTTAACATGAGAATATCAAGCGGCAGAGACAAGGGTAATGTTTCTTCTAAGTTTCAGAATTCATATGTGATATGAATTTTTTAAATGATAAAGTTCCAAATACATTTTAAATGACGGTAACTAATTTGAATATTGTGCATAGGGAGAAATATCTTGAATTCGAAGTATCCGAGGAATGCGCGTGGCCTAGTAGTCAGTGTCCGCGATGGCCATGGAGAAGACCTCAGGTTCGATCGCAGCCAGGTACGAACGGTCCAACAACTAAAAATCCGCCGTGGGTCGGATGGGCACATTAAGCTTTTGGACCCCTGGTAATTAAGCTTTTGGACCCCTGGTAATCAGCTTTTGGACCCCTGGTTTCTACCTCGCTTCTGTGTCACTTTCCTATCTGGCACTTTAGACCGAATCTCCTAGCTTCCTATTTCTAAGGGTTTTTTAAGACCTGGGGTCAGATACTCCCTTCCTAAGATCCTCTACATATGATCTGATCTGATCTGAAGTTTACCAAAAATGTTTTTCAGATAAAAAGTCTTCGATGTGAAATTAGTTTTAAGAACATATGCTAATAAAAAAAATATACACTAAAATGGAAAATCAGGTTTGTGATCCTTGGATGTGTATAATTGATCAACTGATTTATATCTTTAAATTAGGCAAATAAAGTGTATTGTTACTTTATGGAATTAAGTGATATCCCTAACAAACAACTGAAATAAATATTGCGGAATGGAAGTATAGTTAGTTTAAACTGGAATTTACACAAACGTTTCTTTATTCCCACTCTTGGTCTGCAAATCCACGATTCGTTTACAATGTTCCTGACCGGCCGATTCGTCATCGAGCCGGGGAGCGAGTTTTGTGAGTTTGATTGCGATTTTCAGTTCGTTGCGTTAGAGCGTGAAAGAGCACCGCTCAGCTTCCGAGAGAGGATTCCTTCCTCCCTCGCAAGAATTTTTTTTTCTTTTTTTCAAACTGAAAGTGTTTCGGTGCAGTCAGATCAATTAGGGACTTCGCATAAAAACGCCCTTGTCAGGGCGAAGTCCCAACTGACCGCAAAACTCGTTTGTGACGAATAGCGAGTACGTCGACGCCGTGCCGGTTCGGTCAGTGATAGGACTGTTTGATCCGTCACTGGGCTGAAGCTCGCGCGCCCGGGTTTTCTGAGCGTTTCCTTGAGTGGGAGAACCTCAGGTTGCCCACTCAAGACTCAGAAAAAAATTTGCATCTCTCCCACAGAGATGCAAACCTCCCAAAAGGGGAGTGATGTTGAAGGGGGCTTCCCCAAAAGTGCTTTGAAGACAAAGCAAGGCACAGCCTTACCCACCAGGGTCAAACCCTCGGAGGTCCAGGTAGCGGAGACACCCTCTCCTAAACCCGGTACCTCCCAGTCACCAATGGCCTCACCAATGGTGACCTCGGAGTCCACTCCGAAGGCCAAACGGGGGGATGAGAATCCCCTAACAGAGGCCACTAGAGAGTTTCTAACATTGGTGGAGGGCTGTGTTTTTGAAATTGGAGTGGTCTTGGGCTCCCTACCCAAGACGACAAGCAAGGCTGCTGTGGGTAAGATCGCGGTAGCGTTGACCAAAATTCAACGCGCCTGCACTCAGCAAGGAGTGCTGACTTCAAAGCTAGAGGGAAAGCTTTAGGAGAGGGTGGAGCGGCAGCCCCCCCCTCAGTAGGACCTATGTACTACGCCACCGCAGCCAAGAGGGGTGCCACGAAGGCGCAAAGGTCTGTGCCGGCACCCAAAGCGAAAGCAGCCAAGAAGGTGGTGCCAGATAGGAGACACGTGCCCCTTATCTACCCCACCGATGAGGGAAAAACGTCGGACGACGTAAAAACTACTCTCCTATCCGCAGTGCAGCCAGCGAAACTGCAGATAGGAGTTAAAGGTGTTCGCAAGGTACGAAACGGAGGGGTGGCTGTAGAGTGCTCGAAGAGCGAGGATATCGACAAGCTTGAAGGCGAGCTGCGGAGCAATCCCCTGACCAAGGATTGCACCCACTCTGAACCCCCCAAAAGCGACTCCCGCGTCTAATTGTGTACGGCGTTGACAGGGAGGTCTCACGTGAAGACTTCGAGGCCGGGGTAAAAGAGCAAAACCCGGACCTCGAAGGAGATATTAAGGCGAAATTCGCCATTAAGGCCAAGGGGGGTAAGGCTCACTGGATGGTGGAAGCCGAACCCCTAGCCTATAGATTATTGATTAAGCGAGGACGACTCAACTTAGGTTGGTCGATCCTTCGCTTAAAAGAGTTTGTCAGGGAAGTTCGATGCATCCGGTGCAACGGCTTCGGCCACTTCAGGAATGGTTGCAAGGAAGCAGAGGACAAGTGTGGGCAGTTCGGTGAGACAGGTCACCGGCACAAAGACTGTACTGCAGCTCCGAAGTGCAATAACTGCACTTCCACAAATAGGCGGTTCAAACTGAAGCTGGAAACCGCCCATTCTAGCTTCAGCAAGACTTGTCCCTCCCTGATCAGGGAGTTGGAGCAGCAGAGAAGCCGAACCAATTATGGTTGATCGGCCAAGGACAAGTACCGGTCTAAGAGTACTCCAGCTCAACGCTCACCACGCGAGAGCCGCAACAGGGCAGATTCTTAAAACTGCCAGTGAAGTCGCTGCAAAAATCCTGTTGATACAGGAACCGTACCACTCCCATGGTAGGGTAGCGGGGTTTCCCAACTCCACACGGAGGTACTACTCTCGATGCGAAAAACCGATGGTAGCCACAGTCGTTCTTGATCCGGACCTGGGGGCTCTGAAGCTGGAATGCATATCCAATGTGGTGGCATTGGGCATTGAGAGCAGTAACAGAAAAATATTGCTTGTCAACGCATACTGTTCACCGTCAGGTGCTCTCTCAGACGTGCTAAATACTGTCTCGCGGTTGCTGGATTCCCACCCGCAGCACGAGACTATCATTGCAGGTGATTTTAATGCGAAGAGTCCCCTCTGGGGAGACCAAGAAGAAGATGGGCGAGGTAGTGAATTTCTTGACTTCGTCATTTCCTCAGATTTGACGATCAGGAACGACCCCGACAGTGTTCCCACGTTCCAAGCTGCCACTGGGACGTCGTGGGTCGACCTCACCCTCACGAGGACATCGATCCTCAACCTCCTCCAGAACTGGCAGGTACTGGACGATGTGAGCTGCAGCGATCACCTCGCTATAACCTTCACGATAGGGTTTGAGAAAATTGGGAAAAAACCCAGGTCTAGGTTCGACGCCCGAAACCTCAAATGGTCGGAACTCCAGGACCGACTATCAGATCTGCTAAAAGACAGAAGTGCAGCAGATCTCGATGAGGTAGAAAATATTAATGAATATCTCGGTAATCTTACCAAAGAGATAGTAGAGACCTGTGAAGGTTGCAGGAGAGCAGGGGGAAGTGCCAGACCCCTGCCCCCCTGGTGGTCGGAAAATCTGAGCCTTCTGCGAGGGAAGGCCAGACGCAGCAGACGTAGAATGCAACGCGAGAGATTTGACCCAGACAGGAGGGAGCGCCTGAAACGGGAATATAATCTCTCCAATGCTATGTATCGCAAAGCAATGGTAGCATCGAAGAGAGAGCATTGGAGACAGTTGTGTGAGACCACCCCTGTCGGCAATCCCGTTGGGGTACCGTACAAGGTGGCGAAGGGCTCGATCACCGGCCCACTGTTACTGGCTTCTGTCAGAACAGAGAGTGGCACCAACACCGCCACTCTGGAAGACACAGTGGAGGTGCTCTTAAACCACCACTTCCCATCCGATGAGGAGACGGGAGACTCCCCGGATCAAACATCGATCAGAGAGCACTTCAGAGAACCAATAGACACGGTTGACGACCCGCCCTTCACGGAGGCGGAAATAGGCGCTGCAGTCAATAGCCTGAACAAAGGCAAGGCACCAGGAATAGACGGGTTGGACCTCTCGATCATCAGAGAGGTGTTTCTAGCCAACCCTGGGTACTTCGCTGCCCTGTTTAATAAATGCCTGGAAAGAGGTTGTTTCCCATCATTGTGGAAAACTGCGCTGCTGGTCCTCTTCAGCAAAGAAAACAAGAGCCGAGCAGATCCCGCAGCCTATAGGCCGATCTGCCTGTTAACAGCATGGAGAGTGCTGGAAAAGGTCCTTGTGATCCGAGCAACCCATTACCTAGTCGACCTAGGTAAGCTCTCCAGCCGCCAATTCGGTTTCACACCGGAGAGGTGTACCAGCCAAGCGCTGGTCAGCCTTACTAATCAGGTAAAGCAAAATCGTGCACAGGGAAAGCACAACTGTCTCGTCTCGTTGGATGTGCAGGGCGCTTTCACCAACGTCTGGTGGCCACTGGTTCTGGACCGTCTGAAAAGACTTGGCATCTCCAGGAATCTGTTCCTGTTAATAAGCGATTTTCTCTCGCATAGAAGATTAGAGTTCGAGGTCGGAGACAAGACCTATTGCAAGGAATACACCAAAGGGTGTCCGCAGGGCTCTTGCTCGGCCCCCTTGTGGTGGAATGTGGTTGCTGATACCGCACTTGCGGTTCCTCTGGAAGACGGGGTGCAGCTGCAAGCCTACGCAGATGACCTCATGCTAATAGTGTCAGCATCTGGTAAGCACGTGATTGAGCGGAAGGTACACACCGCTCTCTCACAGCTAGATAGTTGGAGCAAGGAATGTAAGCTCTGCTTCGCTAACGAAAATACGACCCTAATGCTAATAGCAAAGAAGGGGGAACTGGTCACTCCACCAAAGTGTCGCTTCAATGGGCATACCATTAAAGCGGTGAGAGAGATGCGGTACCTAGGAGTCATCCTAGACACCAGATTGTCGGGGCTACCGCATCTTCGCTTCTTGAAGGACAGATGCACCAGCATTCTAAATAAGATCAACGGAATGCGGCTGCCTGGGACAGCTAAAATGGTGCTTTATAAGCGAGGGTTGGAGCGCATACTAACATATGCGTGTCCCGCCTGGTGGTCAAATACCGTCAGGATGAGAAATGGTATTAACCAAATTCAGCGCAGGGCGCTATTAGGCATGACCAGGTGCTTCCGAACGACCTCCACAGCAGCGCTCCAAGTGCTGGCTGGGTGCGAACCGGCGGACCTACTCATAGCGAGGGAAGCAGAAATGCAGACCCTCCGCTACGGGGACGACGTTTCCTTCCTAGGACACCAGTATCGGTCGTCCGAGGTGAAACTTTTGAGAATGGACTGGACTTGCCACCCAGCCAACGAGCTTTGTCTGAGTTGGGACAAAGCCCTCCCCACCGGGCAGGGGAAGGAACTGTACACGGACGGTTCTAAAATAGGAAGTAGTGTCGGCGCAAGCTACTGCGTGATCTCGGATGGCAACGAGATGCACGCGGAGCGAATGAAACTATCGCCCAATTCCTCTGTGTTCCAAGCAGAGTTATTGGCGATCAGAGAAGCACTGCGTTGGGTGCTTGCTATGAACGGTGAAGGGGCCTATAGCATATACTCTGACAGCCAAGCGGCCCTGAAAGCGCTTGGCCAGTTCGGGAGTAAGACTCCCCTTGTCAAAGAGATAAAAGAGCTATTGAAGTCGACGGAGGGTAGGAGGGTTACCTTCCACTGGATCCGAAGTCATGTCGGTACAGTTGGAAATGAACGCGCAGACCAGCTAGCGAAGGAAGCTACTGGTAAAGATGACATAGATTTTCAGATGCGAACGCCGCTGCATAGTGTGCGGACGCAACTGAAATCAGCCACATTGGTGGAGTGGCAGCAGAGATGGGATGAAGGGGATACGGGCAGAAGGACATACCGTATCTTCCCCCGAATCTCGATAAGGCGCATTGAGAGTGATGGCTTCCTCAACAAAGTAC
The DNA here is from genome assembly GCA_039090855.1 of Macrothele yani. Taxonomy (NCBI): domain Eukaryota; kingdom Metazoa; phylum Arthropoda; class Arachnida; order Araneae; family Macrothelidae; genus Macrothele; species Macrothele yani. The sequence continues at coordinate 86,254,157 of CM076999.1, forward strand.
TAACCGGGCACGGAGTGTCGCCGGAGTACTTCCGCAGATTTGCGGTTAGGGAGCGTGTGTGCATGTGTGGTGCCCAGACCGCAGATGTCGCACACATGATTCTAGAATGTGCTTCTCTGGCAGGGAAGAGAGCAACATTAGTGCCAGAATTGGCAAAGACGAGGTACCTCTTGATCCTGCTCCCGTAACCAAGAGCGCGACAGGGGCTCATCGAGATGGTCAAGTACCTCAAAGAGGAACAGGCGGTCTACCTAATAGAGGGGTGACCGAAGAAGAAAGAAGAAAGAAGAAAGAAGAAGGATGAAGAACGAAGAAAGGAAGAGGGAGGAAGAATTGAAGAGAAACCGATGACTCGAGCCCAGAGTCATCACCACAGAACCGACCCTAGTCCTGTGGCAATGTAAATAATGTAAATATTTCTTAATGTGAGAGGGCCCATTGAGCAAAGGACTTGTTTTCTAAGCGGAGATAGGTTCCTCAGTGTAAATAACCATGCTTGTAACCATTTTTGTTTGAATAAAGGGCAGTCGCCCCAAACAGTTCGCGCCAGCAAATATTCTCCCAGTCAGGGGTAGAGAAATTTCTTTTCTAGCGCCTGCCCAAATGGCACGCACACCCGGGTCATGATGGAGATTTGGGAAGTGCCGGCAAACGGGAGTAGCAGCGCACTGCAGGTCTACGGACCGATTCTGTCCGGATGGGAGAATGTCGGATATAGGCAGGATTGCTCGCAACGCCGTCACTAAAAATCTTTTGAGAGAGTTCTTTTAACCCTGTGGAGTCCGCATTTGGACGGTACAGGATAATGGTCATCAGCTAGTCGTTACAATGTTCCTCTGGTTCAGAAATTTTAAATACACTGGCGGAAAGTGAAAAAGAACACCAAGAAGGAATTGGCGGACGATCATGAAATTTACATATGTTAATGGGGTCGAGTTTACACAGGGGTGATGTCAATTTCCTGACCAACCGGTGAGCGCTTACGCCACAGCACGGCATAATATGCAAATTATCGTCGGTGGTATTTAAAAAGTATGGCGAAGTGAATGTAATCAGCCGTCGGCGTACGGACTCGTGCGAAGACCCTGAAGAAGCTGCAATGCCTGGACATGAAAGATGTGTACGATTTCAGCAGTTATCGGACTTTGAGCGAGGTCGTCTAGTCGGACTTCGTGAGGCTGTGTGGTTTTATCGTCGTATTGCGGAGCGATTTGGACGGTAAGTATCGGTGGTGGTACGATTGTGGCATATATGATCCGTGGAACATTCATACACGAGAAGACGTGGAACCGGGAGTCACAGACGGACTGATGAGCGGACCGATCGACGAATAAGAAGAGCGGCGTTGTCAAGCAGAACATCCACTGAGACGCAAATCCGAGCTGCCGTTGCACCTGAGGTGACTGTGCGAACAATTCGCAACCGTCTACTGCATGCAGGACTACGTGCACGTGTGCCTCTGGCGTGTGTACCTCTGACTCCAGCCCACTTTCAGGAACGGCTGCAGTGGTATCTCCAACATTTGCACTGGAGAACGCAATGGCGATCCGTCGTGTTCAGCGATGAAAGCAGATTCTGCTTGGGAGCCTCCGATGGCCGTATGCGCGTTCGCAAGTGCACAGGGAGGGTCTCCACACTTCATACATCCCCCAGTGACACACAGGGCCTACACCTGGTCTCCTGGTGTGGGCAGCGATCAGCTATCACTCCCGTACACAACTAGTATTTGTACCGGGTTCGTTAAACACCACTTCCTACATCAACAACATCATTCAGCCCGGTGTTGTGTCATTTGTAAGGTCGGTCCATCGTGGCGTTTTCCAGCAAGATAACGCACACCACACATGGCACGTGCAACGCAACATGCACTTCAGGGTGTGAGACAACTTCCATGGCCTGCACGTTCACCGGATTTGTCCCCCATTGAGCACGTGTGGGATTTTATGGGACAACTATTTATCCGGTCTCCACGGCCAGCCACGACCATCCCCGATTTACGCGTCCAGGTTGAGGATGCTTATAACCCAATACCCCAAACTTACATCCAACATCTGTACGACAGACTCCATGCCAGAATTGCACAGTGTGACGCAGTTCATGGCGGTTCAACCTCGTACTAATTTCAGTTTACCAGCAAATACAGCTGTATTTTGCCATAATGTTTTGATCACCTTATCCTCTGTATCCGTTATTATGCTGTATAAATTTCGTTGGTATTAGACGTCTCCTCCTTGGTGTTCGTTTTTCCCTTTCCGGCAGTGTATTAATATCATTTGTGCCACACATTGGCCAACGAGAATTCTAAAGGACAATTCGAATTTACAGGAAGAACACTTGCAGTAAGCAGCCGAATTGTGCGATTATTGATATGCCTGCAAGATGTTGTACGAAGGAATTTTGTTTTGATTGATTGGGTGTTTAACGATCACCTTAAGCAACACAATGGGCTATAAGCAGTCGGCCGTCTCTTATATAAGGTCACTGGTTCCAAGGAAGAGTAACACAAACAACATTCATGCCATGCCGGGATTCGAACGATGACCCTCTTCGGACGAATGTTCGGGATCCATCGCTAAGACCACTGGGACGACTAAAAGAAATTAAGGCAGCCGTGTGCTTTAAAATATAATAATTTTTTATTACTTTAAAGTAATATTTCAAATTGAAGTCTTCAGAGATCTTCCAGAAAATTTACATATTTATCATAATGGAAATTATTCAGTACAATCATGTGAGTGCTGGCGTTGTAATGACGTATTTTGTCTTAATGTGATTCTATAGTTTTATGAGGAAATGAAGTGAAAACCATGCTCCGAAAAGTTTCAACAATTTTCATTCATAAGGATAAAGAAAGGAAACATTCGAACAAAAGAGATATAAAATGGTACCAGGGATACCTTAGCCCTGAACCCATTTCTGTCCGCACTGCCATGAGTTTTCACTTATCTCGTGCGTTGATAGATGGCGTTGCGCTTTGCTGCTACATACGCAATTATGTGAAATAGGTATGCTGTCTTATAGAATCTGTCATCGTTGATGAATTGTAAGAATCCATTTAAATAACCTTTGTTTGTCAAAAACTCATACTAGTTTATTTTCTGATTGAAAGCTTAAACACACCGTGAGCAACTCAATGGGCTATAAAAAGTCGACCGGGCCTAATTTAGGGTCGCTGGCTCCAGCGAAAGGAGAGATTTAGCTCCGAAAGAGATACACAACATCCATGCTTCACCGGAATTCCAACCCGTTCCCATTTCCGACGAATCGTCATAAGCCATCACATAGACCACTGCGCCACCTGGGCCATAACGTGTTTAACGAGTCAAAAGTTACAATTTGTATTCATGTTTCGGATGGAAGCTTTAAAATCGAATAGGTAATAATACCCTCCGACATTCTTGAAAAAAGAGAAAAAACGGAAATTATTTTATACCGAAAGACAGTAATACAACAAACCCCTCAATATATTGTACATTTACTAGACATGTATAAGCTTCAACATATTAACCCTAACTCTGCAAATTTACACGCATCTAAAAGACAGCGGTGTGATGAAACTAGAACAAAAGGTTGTTATATGAAATCTCGATGATGCGAAGGCCAAGTTATTATTAGTAGTATTGCGGTAAGTAAGTATTTTAAGAAGAAACTAATATTGAGTATGGCTTATGTTGATTACGAAAAATCATTTGACTATATTCCAGATGATTATTTTATAGACATACAGACTGTATACGAAATGGACAATGCGATTATTCACTTTCTTCAACAAGCCATGTCTGCGTGGCAAACAATTATCTCTATAGGAGATGGGACGGAAATGATCAATTCTAGAAGTAACAGAATCAGTAGATGGACTTAGTGGCGTAGTGGTATAAACGATGGCTTCTGATCGCTCATCCGAGATGGGTCAGAGTTCGAATCCCAATAAGGTATGGATGTTGTGTTCGTTTTACGGCACCGGCTGACTCTCTTTCCTGGAACCAGCAGCCCTAAATTAGGGATGGGTGACTGCTTATAGACCAGTGTGTTTGCTCACGTGGTCGTTAAACACCCAACGGAAATGAATCAGTCGAATTATTTTTAAGGGGACTCTGTCAATGCACTTCGGCTTTTTATAGGTCTCAGGCACATAGTAAGCAGTATGGGACGGCAAGGATTGTTCAGTTTTCATTTTTATTAATGCATATTAAAAATTGCTATGTAATAATTACAGATCCAAATGTTAAATCCTTTCTTTACACATGATAACGCTACAACGCTTTTCGTTTTTGGAATACTTCAGTTGTATGATTACAAACTTGCAACCACTTCCTAGTCCGGATTTTCGCCTGGCAAAATATACATGTTATTCCGCTCTTCGTGAGCGCATGGGAGACATCTAAATATTTTAAAGATTATGTTTTTATGCTTATATATGATTAAAAAGGTATTAAAATGCACATGACTGTAAATGTCTCGGCCTGAAAGTTTTGAAATATGATCCACTCTGTTCGGTTCGAAAACTGCCTGCTTATTCAGGATTAATCTGACGTGGAGAATAATCACGTAATTGGAACTCAGGACTAAACCAAATATAAGAATAGGTAAACAAAAGTTGAACAGATTTACTCCAGTAGTAAAGTACTTTGAGAAAAGTAAAATTTTGATATGAATTGGAACTATTGCGTCAGATTTTCATCAACATTCATGGAAAAAAATATTTATATAAATAGAGAAATTCGGAATCAATAAAACTATTTAGGTGGATTCACCTAAAATCTTTGCCTTGTATTTCCAATGGGAAAACGTTTGTAGCCGTTTCCTGCACAATAAATGCGTTCCCAGAAATGAAAGTTTGAACATCGATAAAAATAGCTTCATATTATAGCATAGTATACTTAATAAACTGGTGTGCAATCATTAAGGACGAAGACGAGAAATTAGCATAACAGTGGACCGAGCAAGCAGAACGGACCAAAAGACCTCTCCGGAGATAGACTAGGGTAAGGGATGTGCATATATGCAGCATTACATGGGGGGGGGGGGTCGGAAGGGTATAAAGCACACGGGGGGTGTACGCTCAACAATTCGGTGAAAGCTATTGCACGATGTACATCAGTTTGAACGACGTCGTGTTGCTGCCACCGTGTGATATGGCCAACAGGCAATCCAGTAGACGACATCTCAAAGACTTTACCCGAGGTCGCGTCTTTAGGAAATTGGAAGAAGGTCGAAGTGTGACTAGTGTGGCAGAGGAGTTCGGGATCGCTCACAGCATCGTTTCACGAGCTTGGAGAACATTTCAAACGACAGGAACAGCTTTCCGAGAGTTTAGCAGTGTTCGTCTACGAGCAACCACGGCGGCGGACGACCGCTATATTGCCCTACAGGCGAGAAGAGACAGACGGAAGACAGCGGGAGAAATCACAAGGTACGTGCAACAGACAACTGGATATCCGTTATCGAGGTTTACCGTGGCCAGGAGGCTGCACAAAGGAGGTATATTTGCACGACGACCAGTACGGTGTGTGCCATTAACGCCTGCTCATCGGAGACGGCGGTTTCTGTGGTGCCAGGAACACAAGAACTGGACACATCAGCAATGGGTTGAGTTCTCTTAACGGATGAGAGCCGATTTAGTCTGACGAGTGATTCTGGACGTATACATATGTGGAGAGAGCAGGAATCACGCAATTACACCTCCAACATCATCGAAAGGGACCGGTTTGGAACTGGCGGAGTACACGTTTGGGGCGGTATCATGCTTGGTTGCCGTACCGACCTCCACATCTTTCAAGGAGGTTCAGTCACTTGTGTCCGCTATTGTACTGAGGTTCTCCTGCCTCACGTGCGTCTGTTTAGAGGTGATGTGGGCCCTGAGTTCCTCTTCATGGACAACAACGCTAAACCTCATCTTACAGTGGCTGTCGCAGAGCTGTTGGAGAGTGAAGATATTCAACGCATGAATTGGCCCGCAAGGACCCCGGACGTAAATCCTATCGAACACTTGTGAGACCTTCTCGAGAGAAGCTTGGCAGCATGTCACTATCCGCCAGAAACGAATCCGCAGCAGCGATGGGCTCTACAAGAGGAATGGACCGCGATGCCTCAACAGCTCCTTGACAACCTCATCCTCAACAGGGACAGACGTTGTAAATCTTGCAACGCAGTCAGGGGTGACCATATCCCCTAATAAAGACTGGGTTTTACTTGGCAGGCGCCTGGCACATAGACGTTTCTGTCTTCTGTCCAGTTGTGCTCGAATCTAACTTTTCAATAAAGCGCCCTTGTATAATTTGGATTCCGTGTTTAGAAGGTTTTGCTCACTTGTCCCATATTCTTACATCTTGGGGACCTTACGGTATGATTTGAGTCGATGTGGAGCACTTCTGCACGACCTTATATTCGAAAAACCGTCTTGTCCTTAATTTTTGCACGCCAGGGTATTTCTCTAAACTTAACTTTTCTTTATTTGTCTTCAGATAAGAAAAGAGATGGCGCCATATCTACATGTAACTTTGTAAATGTTATTACATCATATTTTTCTTAATAATTTTATTAAATTTTGGACGGCAATCAACACTTGTGTCCATCCATGCGATAGTCCGGAATGTTCAGAAAGATTTGAGCCATTTAGATTATATATTGTAACATTATTTTATCTGAAAATGTTGCAGAGCGAGCTTGCTGGTTAATTTTGCAATTAAAAATCAGAAATATCTGCGATACTGTTAACATTTTCAGTTAAATTAGTATCAGCACATTTAATCTAAGTAGCTCAAATCATTCTCAAGATTCCACACTGTCACATGGATACATTCAAATTTTGATTCCATTCCGAAAATTCATAAAATTATTGAAAAAAAATTGCGACGTGATAGCATTTAGTAAATCACAGGTAGACCTGGCGTCATCAGTTTTCTGGTCTCAACACTACCAAAACAAAACTTATTGATTTTTAATATAATTATAGCTTAATATTAAAATATATTAAATACACTAGGCTATAATATGAAGTTATATTTACCGATGGTTAAATTTTCATCATTAGGAACACATTAATTGTGAACAAAATGGCAAGGCAAAGGTTGTAGGTGGATCCACCTTGATTTAAAAGTAAAATACATGAGTTTCAGTCAAATTTCCAATATCATATTAAAACAACGATATTATGAACGACTGTTTTGGCTTATCAAACTAGGAACATTTTATAGTTTTTTCACGGGAATAATATTTTAACGCCGTGCTCTTATTTTCCCTGTTTCTGTTTCCTTACACAAATACTTCTTCTTAAATGCAGTCAGTAATTGTGCACCATTGATCTACTGCCCATAGGATGTGCTGTCTTTTTATAAAAGCCAACACAGCATTTGGACATTCTGGTTGTTTAATAGACGAAATGAAAATATGTCTATCAGGAGATAAAATGGTATTGCATAAAATATGTTTGGAGCTTAAATTATTTATTTAACATAAATATGTCACTAATACTTTCATTTCTCTAATAATTATTTATAAGAAATTTTTATTAGAATATAGTATTAATTTGTGGTGTCGTAATATCATCACTTTTTGATCTAACTATTAAAAGTTTCTTCTGCTGTATTATTCAGAATATCAAAATTGGTGTGTAAAGCAGGCGTGTATAAAGGGGTCTCTCGTCGTGTCCCGGCTTTCTTTCCCGAGCCGCTTCTCATATAATAGGTTTGTACCCGATACCGCAAAAGAAGTATGTTGTATATCCAATAATTATAGCAGAAACAAATTACCAAATTTGGTCGGAAAGGAACAAGGTAAAAACTGAAAAAGAAAGTGAGAAAAATAACGGAAATAATGAAGAGGTTATATGGTAAGTTAAACCAATCATAATGAGAAGAATGTTCACAAAAAAAACTTAGAGAACAACTATTCACTCAGGGACGGCTGTCATGGAAAAAACGCCAAGAAATCCAATATTTAAATTCAACTGAAAGAAATGACGACACAGACGTTAACTTTAAAGCAGTCAAGGATATTTCTGCTGTAGGAGAGTAATGCAAATGATAATTAAGAATGCAGCCAAATGATGCTGCTGTACTAGAGTTTTGCAGAATAATTACCAGTCAAACAAAGTTAATGCCATGATATCATTTTTGCCTTTTTTTAATGATATTAATTTAATCATGTTAATATTATAGCCAACCTAAATTTTAGCGTTAATATTTAGTATAAAATATAATAGTGAACTTGTTTTATTTTAATCACAGTGTAAATACTATTTTCATTACAGCGCGTTTAGTTTTGATCACAGTGTGAATAGTGGATTACCAGCACAGCATTTATTTTTGATCAGAGTGCGGATATCTTATCCAGTGCAGTGCGTAGTATAAATTGTTTATAATAGTTTTATAGAAATAATAAGCTTAACATTCTTAAATAAATTATCTCTCTATATCATCATCATCATCATCATCATCAACCATTATCAATCCACTGCTGGATGAAGGTCTCCCCAAGTTTCCTCCACAACGGTCTGTCTTGTGCCAGTCTCCTCCATGTCACTCCCGCATACTTTCGAATTTCATCCACCCATCTCCCATGTGGTCTTCTTCTGGGTCTTTTCCTGTCCCTTGGAATCCAATCTAAAATTTCGGCTGTCCATCGATGGTCTGTCCTTCTGGCAGTATGTCCAGCCCATTGCCATTTCAGCGATTTAACTCTGATCATGATGTCTTCCACTCTTGTCATTTTTCGGATCCACGTGTTCCTCTTCTTATCTCTCCTGGTTACACCAAGCATGCACCTCTCCATGGCTCTTTGAGTTGTCTGCAGCCTTTGTATGTCTCTTTTAGCTAAGGTCCACGTCTCTGCACCATACGTAAGCACTGGAAGGATGCATTAATCAAACACTTTTCTTTTTAAGACATAATGGCATATTGCTCTTGAAAATTATGCTGTTTCTTCCAAAAGCTCTCAGGCAAGTTTTGTACGCCGATTAATTTCTTCACCAATGTGACCCTCACTTGATATCTGCTGTCCAAGATAAATGTACGTGTCTGTTATCTCCAGCTTTTCTCCATCAATTGATAAATCTTCATTTCTTGTAAAAGCATTGTACATCACGTTTGTCTTCTGAAAGTTCATTTTTAATCCCACTTCTTTACTCTTGTCAGCAAGTTCCTGGATCATACTCTGTAGCTCTGATGGGGTAGTTGCAAAAATGACTATGTCATCAGCAAAACGAAGGTGGGTTAGATAATCTCCATTAATCTTTATCCCTTTGTTTTCCCAGTTCAGTGATTGAAAGACATTTTCCAATGTGGCATTAAAGAGCTTCGGAGATATGGTGTCACCTTGTCTCACTCCTTTTCCAATTTTTGTGTGTGTTGTATTTTCAAACAGCCGAATCTTTGCACTTGCATTTTCATAGATGTTATTAATAATATTAATGTATGCATCTTCAATACCGCAGGATTTCAGAGCCATTGCAACTGCTGATGGTTTCACCGAATCAAAGGCTTTTTCATAATCGATAAAAGCCATGCACAATGGAAGTTCATATTCCCTCGCTCTTTCAATTAGTTCTCTCAGTACGTGGATATGATCTATTGTGCTGTATCCACTCCTGAATCCAGCTTGTTCTCTCGGTTGAGCCATGTCCAGTGTTACCTTCAAGCGGTGTGAAAGAACTTTAGTGAAGATTTTATAAACCACTGATAGGAGGCTGATAGGTCTGTAGTTCCCGAGATCCTCAATGTCACCTTTTTTATGTAGCAAGATCATTGTAGCGTTGTTCCAATCCTCAGGAATTTTCCCTTCATTAAGGCATCGAGTGAAAATTTGGGCGAGTACTGTTCGATTTCTCCACTTCCTTCTTGTATGATGTCTACAGTAATTCCATCTTCTCCTGGAGCTTTTCCCGCTTCATGTTCTTGATTGCATGTGCAACTTCTGCTGGAAGGACTGGAAGAACTCTGGTACTGGTACCTTTCATGATGTCTGGAGTACATGTATCATCCCTTTCATATAATTTGGAGTAGAAATCTTTCACTCTTGTCATAATTTCGCCTCTATTTCTTGTTACAGAACCATCTTCTTTTCTCAGTGCCATAATCTGTTTTTTTCCCCTTACTGAGATGTCCCTTTGCTATCCTTAGGCTTTGGTTGTTTTCAATTGCTTTCCTTACCAGTTCACAGTTGAATTTCCTTACGTCTTCAGTGATACTTTTTCGTACTGTCTTGCATAGCTCTATATATTCCACTTTGGAAGTCACATCTTCTTTAGTTGTCCTCATCACTCTTCTTTTTTGCATCAACATTTTGGTTTTTCCTGATAATTTGTTCACATGCAATTTGTTCTTAGACCCAGCTAATTTTGTTGCTGTTTCCATAAGAGCTTTGGTTACTTTTCTGTTAACTTCAGAAATATCCACTTCTTCCGATGTAAGGCCTTCTAAAGCAGAGAATATGTTCTTCAGTTCCAATTTGAAGGTATTATGGTGTTTTTTAAGGTTGGTTATGTCAATACATTTTGTTTGCTTTATGAGCTTTGCTACGTTCGAGTTTAGTGTTGAGGTGCATCTTACATCTCACCAATCTATGGTCACTGCCTGTGTTGAACTTGTTTAGCACACTGCAGTCTTCTATGACGAATTTTTTGTTACACATAATAAAATCAATTTCACTTGTCGTCCCATTTGGATGTCTCCATGTCCATTTCCTGTGTGGCTTTTCTTGAAAAAGGAGTTCAAGATGTAAAACCCTTCTGCCTCTGCAAACTCTACGAGAGTATTTCCACGCTGGTTTCTGTTGCCGTGACCGAATTTACCTACTGAAGTTTCATTCTGTTGCCGTTGCCCTATTTTTGCATTGAAATCTCCCATAATTATCTTCAAGTGCTGCTTACCTTTATTATTTAGATCACGAATTTCCTCATAAAATTCTTCAATTTCTTCTTCAGCATGACTTGTGGTGGGTGCATAAGTTTGAATAATCTGAGCCTGGTATTTTCTCGAGAGTTGGATAACGAGTCTTGCAGCTCTGTCAGAGGAACTTTCAACTTCTACAACTTTATCCTTCAGTTTCTTGTTTATTATAAATCCAACACCACTAGTTCTGCCAGTATCTGTCCCACGATAGTAGAAAAGATGTCCACTTTTCAGTTCGATGAGATCTTCTCCTTTTCTCCTTACCTCACTTAGCCCGACGATGTCCCACTTGATCCTTTGTAGTTCCTCTTCCAATTCAAGAAGCCTTGAATCAGAAGATAGGGAGCGTCCGTTATACGTCGCCAAGGTCAGCATCAGATGGCAGCCTAGTCCGGTCCTCGGGGATTCTTAGCACCCTCTGCCTTCATGTCGCACTGGCCGCTGCCTTGGCCAGGTACATTCCAGCTGCCGGAGACTGAGGGCCAAGATTTAAGTTGTGGAGTCATTTTGGAGGGGTTTGATATATATACTTATACACTGAGTGGCCACTTTATTATGACCACCTGACAGTTTTGAACAAATGAGCTATGGCTACACGCCGTTGCCGCCAGAGGGCGAGGCTAGTATAAAAATGGAAAGCTTAGTACGTGCTTGCGCCAGTAGTAGAAGTGATTTTTGGGTGACGAGTTGGGTAAAAAATGCAATTTGACGGACTTTCAACTTGGGATGATTGTAGGAGCTCGGAGCCATGGAGTGAGTATCACCGAAACTGCCGCATTCGTGAAATGTTCCAGAGCAGCTGTTGTTAAAGTGTTTAAAGACTGGACTGTTACCCAAAAAACTGGGTCTCTACGTGCAACGTGTGGTCGTCATCGACTAGTGACTGCTCTGGCGGAAAGTGTCCAGACTGCGGAACGGAAAGTGTCCAGACTGGTAAGAGACAATAGAAGGGCAACAGTGCAACAAATTACAGACCATCTTAATCAAGGGTCCCCTCAATTGATCACTGCAAGCACTGTTCGCCTCACACTACATCGGATGGGATATGGCAGCCGAAGGCCTATTCGAACACCTTTTCTGTCTGCAGTTAACAAGATAAAACGTCTCAGGTTCGTACAGGAGACAAAGATTGGACAATCGATTATTGGAAACAAATTATTTGGTCCGATGAATTACGTTTTCAGTTGCACCATGCCGATGGCCGAGTGAAAATTTGGTGAAAACAGCACGAAAGCATGGACCGCAAACGCATTGCTACAACCCTTCAAGCTGGTGGAGGCAACATTACGGTTTGGCGAATGTTTTCCTGGCATGCTTTAGGCCCTTCAATTCGTGTTGATCAACGTCTGACTGGCACATCATATCTAAACATCGTTGCGGACCAAGTGCATCCTGTCATGTGGATGGTTTATCCCAATGGCGATGGCTACCTTCAACAAGATAATTCGTCCTGCCATAGGGCTTGTATTGTACAGGATTGCTTTCAGGAACATGCCGGTGTGTTTACTTTGCTTAAGTGGCCACCACAATCTCCAGATCTGAACACAATTGAGAAATTGTGGGATGAAGTTGAACAAGCCATCAGGCAGTTGGATCGACAACCCTGCAAACTCACACTCCTGGAAAGTGCTATTCATCAAGCATGTTCTAAGATTCCACAAACCACCTATCAACATCTCGTGGAATCCATGCCACGAAGAATCGACAAAGCGTTAAAGGCAAACGGTGGCCCAACGAAGTACTGCGCGAGTGGTCATAATAAAGTGGCCACTCAGTGTATGTAATTAATGATAACAGAATAAAGATAAATATACAGTTTTAACATAGGTGTAAATATGTGGTTTCATTCAAAAATGGTGAACTGAAACTGAGTAGTTTTTGAGATTTGAAATAAGTTTTTTTTCGGATGAGGAACATTTTCTAAACCCACTTGAAACATTTCTAATTATAGGATAGTGACAGAACAAGCGCCAGTCGGTCCTCTGTGTCTCTGTGCCACCCTCTTCTTTGGGGAAGCGGGATGCATGGACTTCTGCGATATTCAGTGGGGCATCGTTTTATAGTGTGTTCCATGGGCTGCTTTGATCTTTGAAGACAAGAAATTTCTAGAAGAATTTTCAAAATGGTTTTCTCGCAAATTCTGATAGCAAAAGTTCATCATAACACATTACATTAAGCGCTTTACAACTGAAATATGCAGGATGGGTAAAGTAGTGCACGGGGCATATCGTGGGCAGAAATATAGTTCAAAAGAATATGGAACATAAAGGATTGGTTAAGTTCAAGAGTGCTGATTCTATCTGCTCAGCATCAATGCTGCTAACGGCTACTTTTATTACCAAACTCCGAAAATGTCAAAGATACCCTGGACGAAATAAATAAATTAAGAGTTATACAACTTTCTTGAAGACTGTGTAACGTATACTCTAGATTCAGTTTCTTTTTGATTTTACTATCTCTTGTTATTTTATTTTCCTATGCAAATTATCTTCCCACTCAACGAGATATTGTTTCTCCCGCTGAATTATATGTGGCAACGAGTGTAAGTCATGACGTGGTGGTATGCAGTATATATATGTATATAGGTGCGCTCAAGATACCAGAGAGCTTCGTTTTATATGTGATAGGTTCTTCCTGATTATTTATATGCGATTTACCTACTTTTCTACGATATTACGATAGTACGAAAGTTCGGGCTATCAGTAGTTGTGTTATTTTGGAGTGTGTATTTGAGTAATACCAGGAGCTCCCCAATAAAAGGTTAAAAGTGAGTACGTTTACTTAGTTCATTTTATTGTCAGACCTCTGTCTGGCCGTTAAGTCTATTTCATTGAGTGTTTACGTTAAGTTCAGGGAATATTGTGTTTACCGCTCTAATAAGGAGCCTTCATGGTACTAGTGTACTAAAACCGAAGTTATATTACTGATAGTCAAGATAATGAGGAACGCTGAGTAAAAATAAATTCCATATTCTTGGAATTTATTGCACGTGCGTGTCTTACCTAAACAAACTTTAGCACTTTGAAGATTAAGCACACTTTAGCTACGTCAAGTAACATTTCAATAACAATAACGTGACTTAACGTAAGCTTTCCTGCACTACACGTCCAGCCGGAGAATTCTATTCATTATAATTGGCGCCCGAACATTTCTTGAACACGAGGTATTGACACTTATTGACTATGTCTTCATTACTTGAGAAAACGTCACTATTTCAATCTGAATCACGTTTCGGTGGAGGTGAGGTTATTTTCGACAATTTGCAGGAAGCCTGTGGGTCTAACTTTGATGTCAATGATTTGCACGTACCCAGGCATTCCTCACAATTTCGTCATTCACCAGCTTCATATCACTCTGAGTCGCGGGTCGTACCTGAGGTTTTTCAATTCTCTCACAGAGGCAAAATGCTTGCACATTTCGTGCCGCATGAGGGAGCAATTACTTTCAATGGTTTGGAGGGGTCCTTGAAATTTCTGGAGGATTTGGAGGATCATTTCGACTTATACAATATTTATCAAGATTGCAAAGTGCAAATAGCAGGCACTTGCTTGAATAATGCCGCTAAGCCCTGGTATCGGCAGTGGAGAGTATCGAACCCGGATTCTCGTTATGAGAATTTCCAAACGGAATTTTTAGAAGTCTTTCCTTTCGGCCTCAGTCGAGCTGGCCTTGCACAACAACTTGTTTCTCGTAAGCAAGGACCCAACGGTAGCCCTGTTGCGTTTGCTTTAGAAACAACATGCTTGTATAAATTATGGGATCCACATGCCAGTCATGTCGACATGTTGGACACCCTATTGCAACAGCTCGATCCATTTCTACAGGATTTTATTGAGGTCCGACACCCTGCTACAATACATGAATGCCTTCGCCTCATACGAACGTATGAGGAGCGACACGGCAAACATGGACCAACTAAACATGCTCGGGAACCCCGGGAGGCTTATCACGAAAATCCTCAGCAGCATAATAGGCCTAATGACTTTCAACACGAGCGTACACAGGTGCAAGTCCAAGCATCATACGTACCACCGCATGGAAGAGTGGTACACAACCCGCTAGTTTCTAAACAATTTTCTGGGTACAGTACAAATGCACAGTATGCTCGACCCCGTTCCATTCCGCTGAATTCGGAACATTTTTATGCTAAGGGCAATAATGATTTTTCTGCCCGTGCTGAAGGAAGAAATACTAGAAATGGAAATTTCAACAGAAATGCGGAGTTCCCGCAGCAGGTTTTATGAAGTTTTTCTAAGCGTGAAAACTTTACCGATACCAGGCAGGGCCGAGGTTCCAGACCACATGAAAATACAACCAGGAATCCTTTAAACTTCCAAAGGAAGTAGACCAAGGGTCGGCACTGCTTCCTGATACCAATAATTCTGACCCTAAAATAGTATTATTGACTGTCCAAACTCCTCAGTTGCCTGATGTGTTATTGACAATTGAAGATATTTTTGTCGAGACAAAGTTCGACAGTGGTTCTGAAATATCAGCCCTAAATACGAAGTTTTGCACTGAAAGTTTTCCTGCAATACACGTCCAGCCTGCGACGCAGTGTTTGCGAGGTGCAAATAACGAAATATTCAGTATCACAGGAACTGTCACATTATCTCTAGGGCTGGGAAAGGCTCGTTTTACGCATTCTTTCCTGCTCATAGGCGACCTACCTGTTAAATGTCTAATGGGCATAGATTTTATCAATACTTTTAAAATTACCATGAATTTCGAACACCATGTTATTTCCTTTCCGGAACCTGTCGATGTGATTCCTAAAGATCCTGCAGATATAACAAATTTGTTACTGAGTAAATAACTGAATGAGAGGCAACGACACCAGCTTTCACACCTTTTGAATGGAAGACCTGGTTTATTTTCCGACCAACCTGGTTCCACACAGGTGGTTTATCACGTCATTCACATTGATGGTTCGAAACCGATAGCGACGAAACCTTACCCTTGTGCTCCCCATAAAAAAATGAAATGCAACGTCAAATTTCAGAGATGATTAAACAGGGCATAATAAGGGAATCAACAAGCGCAAGGGCCGCACCTGCTTTTCTTGTTCCAAAGAAACAACCCAACGAATTTCGTTTCGTGACAGATTTCCGCAAGTTAAACCAAGTCACGAAAGCGATAAATTATCCACTACCTGTCATGTCGCATATTTTGCATGACCTATCGTCAACTAAATGGATGTCAACCTTGGATTTGGCAAGTGGATATTGGCAGGTTGCGGTACATCCAGACTCCGTAGATAAAACAGGCTTTGTGACTCCTTTTGGGGCTTATGAATACCTGCGTATGCCCTTTGGACTAGCCTCTGCACCTGCTACTTTCCAAAAGCTCATGGATACGGTTCTCAGACCTGTTCTAGGTCCCCATGTGCATGTATATTTGGATGACATTATTATTACATCCGAGACTTTTGACGAGCACCTTTCTCTGCTCAAACAGGTGTTCCAACTCATATATAATGCTGGCTTAACGTTAAAACCTAGTAAATGCCAGACAGCGAGGTACGAGATTGTATATCTGGGGTTGAAAATCACTCCCCACATCTTATTTACGGATGATGAAAAAATCAGGCCTATAGTTGACTTTCCACTGCCAAAAACAGCCAAAGAACTATCACGCTTTCTGGGAATGACCGGATGGTATCAGCAGTTCGTCCCCACTTATGCCACAATCTGTGAGACATTGTATGCTTTGAAACGTAAATACAAGGAGTTTGTTTGGACACCTGAGGCTAACGCAGCGTTTGAAGCACTAAAATCTGCGTTGACTCAGCCTCCTGTATTAGCTTTCCCAGATCATACTAAGGAATTTGATATTTACACTGACGCATCCGGATTTGGTCTTGGTTGCGTTTTGTCACAAGATGAGCATCCAATATCTTTTGCGTCCCGTACTTTAGCCAAAGCTGAACGCAATTATTCAGCTACGGAACGCGAATGTCTTGCTGTAGTGTATGCTCTTGAAAAATTTCAATGTTATCTCAACGAAATGACAGTTAATATAATTACGGATCATTCTGCCCTTAAGTATTTGAATTCTGCTAAGCACCTCTCTAAAAGACTTATGAAGTGGGCTCTTAAGTTACATGAGAGCAATATCAAAATTTCGTTCCAGCCAGGTCATAAGAATCACTTACCGGATGCATTATCTCGCGTCCCGATTAGTGGGGTTCCCACAGAAACTACTCCTGGATGTCAGCCTTTACTTTTAATAGCTGATATAACATCCAGAGAGCAGATAATGGCAGAATTAGTAAATGATCCAGATTTTGGGGAAACTTATAATTTTTTGCTTGCGGGTTCACCACAACAAAGTGACCCTTCTCTGGCTGGAAGGTCACAGCATTTTGAAGAGGGTCTTCTTTACTATACGAAATCTATGACTACTAGGGCGGAGTTTCGCCCATGTATTCCGCGAACCCTTAGAATGGACCTTTTAAACGAATTTCATGATAAACCTATTGTAGGCCATTTAGGTGTTCGCAAGACACGTTGTAAACTGCGGGATGTTGCCTATTGGCCTGGCATGTACCAAAGTGTGCTCGCATACGTTCAATCATGTCACTTGTGTCAGATTTATAATTACCGTAATGTAAGACCGGCCGGTCACTTGAAATCTAGTTCAAGTTCTTATGTTTTTGACATTATTTCAATAGATTTATTGGGACCTTATCCCTTATGTGGGTAAAACAAAGCTCGTTACGTTTTACTATTAACCGGTAATTTCTCTAAATGGGTGGAGGTCTTTCCCATTAAAGCCGCTACGGCGGAAGTTATTTGTAATGTATTAATTAATGAAGTATTCTATAGATATGGTGCAATTAATCAAGTAGTTTCGGATAATGGTCCCCAATTTATTTCTGACATTTTTGAAAGAATGTGTGCGAGACTACACATAAAACATAAAGTCATTTCCCCATATCATCCCCAGAGTAATCCCGCGGAACGAGTAAACCACACGCTAGTTAAAATGATCGCTACATTTGTCATGGATCATCACGAGCGGTGGGACGAACATCCTGAGCATTTTTCGTTCGCCCTCCGCTCGTCTGTTCACGAATCTACTAAATTTACTCCCGCAGAATTTTTTTTGGGTCGAAAAATTAAGACCCCTTTTAAAATTTTAACGGGGATTATCGACGAACTAAACCACAGCGACCAACTCTGCAATCAGTTCGAATCATGGCAGAGAAAGCTCGTGTTGCAATGATAGGAGCACAAGCGGTTTAAGCAAGATACTATGATACTAGGCGTTGGGAACCAGATCTTGTCGTTGGAGATCTAACTCTCTTGGAGACACACTTCCAGTCTTCTGTTTTTCATACTTTACTAAATAAATTTGCACCCAGCTACGAAGATCCATATCGGGTGGCAAATGTGTATGAAAATAACATTATCCTTTAAAAACCTGACAATCAATTTCAATACATACACGTTGCTCCGTGTCGCAAGTATCATGAACGAAATATAGATTTTATAATCAACCCTACTCAACCTTTTGTTCCACAGACTCAAGAGTCTATATCACACGATCAACCTCCAGAAATTTTGGACGAACCGACAAACCTTTTTGAAGAATCTCCAGTGATTTTTTCTTCACCCTCTCCTCCACAAGACTGGCTTCCAAGAAAGCAACCTGATTCTACCATAAGACGAAGGCTCGAATCAAGTTCTTCAAATTCCAATATCATTCCATTCCCTCCAACCATTGCCGAGACTATTGCTGCACCATTCCCTAATAACTCTGCACCAACACAAGCTCCTACTTCCTTGAATACCTCGTCAGAGAGCTTTCCAATAGGCAGAAATAAACATCGCCCTGCACGACAACTAACTTAAAGCAGCGACTCAGAGTCATCACATATTTCTGATTTACTAGATATAGACCACAGTTTGACGATTCCTAAACGTCAGACACATATTACAAACAACACCAAAAGCTGGTCGAAAACGCAACTTGTCTCCCCACTCTGCTTCACCGCACCAGCGACGAAGGCAGAGATCCTTGCATCCGCCCGGGTTTCGCCCCTGGAACTTACGCTCAGGGCAAACAGGGCCGGTGCCTGCTTCTACTGTCATGCCAGAAAGTAGAAAGAGAAAACAAGCGATGTGGCCGGAGCCACGTCCCTTCAAAAGAATGCTAGAAGGACAACACGGGCTCCAGCACAAAGGGACAACATATCAAAAGCCTGGGGGAGCCCGCTCCTGTCAGACGCAGGGAATTCCTGACAGACAGACTTCAGCCGTTCCTGACCGTTCCTGTCAGACGCAGGGAATTCCTGACCGACAGACTTCAGCCGTTCCTGACCGTTCCTGTCAGCCGCAGGGAATTTGCGACCGACAGACTTCAGAATTTCTTGACCGACAGATTACAGATGTTCCAGATCCATTCAAGTCGCAGAAAAGATCGAGGCCACCAGAATTTACCAGTCCTCTTAGGCTTGGAAAAAGATATCGTACTAGGGTATTTTATGCGTCCTCGAGATAAGTAAGTTCTCGTGGACAGGTTATTTTCTCATTATGTTGTTTTTCCTGCACGACCAGTTGGCGTGACAGAATTTTTTTTTTCCGTGTGGGCTTACGCATTCTTTTTGTGTATATATGTAGTTTTATATATATATATATATATATATTCTATGTCCGTCTACTAATCCAAAACTTTATATATATATATATATGTTAGGGGTAAAATAGTGAAAATTGTTACTGTTAGGCAGCTACAGGCAATCTTCGCTGCTGATACAGTTTGTTTGTAATCAACGATAAATATATAGAGAGTTGAAAATATGAGGAAGTAAAATGAAAACAAAAAAGTGATTCCTGCTGGGCAGAATAAAGATAAGGTATGCCGATGCAGGTTTGTTCTGTACATGTACAAAAAGTGTTTCCTGCTTCACAGACGACAATAGCTGCGGACACAGGTTTACTGAATTTGTTATGCCAAGCTTGAAGTTGTAAATATTGCTGCCACAAAAAAATAGGACGATAAACGTCAGTCAGCGAAATGTAAGACTACACTCAAAATTTGATAGGTTTTTCAAAAAAAAAAAAAAAATATATATATATAAGGGGGAGATGATGTAACGTATACTCTATATTCAGTTTCTTTTTGATTTTACTATCTCTTGTTATTTTATTTTCCTATGCAAATTATCTTCTCACTTAACGAGATATTGTTTCTCCCGCTGAATTATATGTGGCAACGAGTGTGAGTCATGACGTGTTGGTATGCAGTATATATATATATAGAGAGAGAGAGAGAGAGAGAGAAAGAGAGGTGCGTTCAAGAGACCTGAGAGCTTCGTTTTATATGTGATAGGTTCTTCCTGATTATTTATATGCGATTTACCTACTTTTCTACGATATTACGATAGTACGAAAGTTCGGGCTATCAGTAGTTGTGTTATTTTGGAGTGTGTATTTGAGTAATACCAGGAGCTCCCCAATAAAAGGTTAAAAGTGAGTACGTTTACTTAGTTCATTTTATTGTCAGATCTCTGTCTGGCCGGTAAGTCTATTTCATTGAGTGTTTACGTTAAGTTCAGGGAATATTGTGTTTACCGCTCTAATAAGGAGCCTTCAAGGTACTAATGTACTAAAACCGAAGTTATATTACTGATATTCAAGATAATGAGACCAGAGAGCTTCGTTTTATATGTGATAGGTTCTTTCCTGATTATTTATATGCGATTTACCTACTTTTCTACGATATTACGATAGTACGAAAGTTCGGGCTATCAGTAGTTGTGTTATTTTGGAGTGTGTATTTGAGTAATACCAGGAGCTCCCCAATAAAAGGTTAAAAGTGAGTACGTTTACTTAGTTCATTTTATTGTCAGATCTCTGTCTGGCCGTTAAGTCTATTTCATTGAGTGTTTACGTTAAGTTCAGGGAATATTGTGTTTACCACTCTAATAAGGAGCCTTCAAGGTACTAATGTACTAAAACCGAAGTTATATTACTGATATTCAAGATAATGAGGAACGCTGAGTAAAAATAAATTCCATATTCTTGGAATTTATTGCACGTGCGTGTCTTACCTAAACAAACTCTAGCACTTTGAAGATTAAGCACACTTTAGCTACGTCAAGTAACCTTTCAATAACCCTAACGTGACTTAACGTAAGCTTTCCTGCACTACACGTTAAGCCGGAGATTTCTGTTCATTATAAGATAGAGGAAAATTTTAATTTTGTCCAAAAATTTTATTTTTGAAGATATTAGTAAAGTAGCGTACTGTGACAATTTATTCGATGTTAAATTAGTGTTTAAAGTTAAGATACAGCCGGTGTGTTCAAACAGCGGCTTGATTTTTACAATTTCAAACTTTACCAATTTTGTATATTCTAATCTTTATTACGCTCATAAAGTCTCTAAAGCGCTAGTTGAAATGCCGTGCTTTGCCGTCCCCGTGGCACAGTGGTCTAAACTTTGGCTTATGACCCTTCGTCAGTGGTGGGTCTAGGTTCGAATCCCGGTGGGGCATGGATATTGCGTTAGTCTTATGGAACTGGCTCCATCTCTTCCCTGGAGCCAGGGACCCTAAAATATGGTCGGGTACTGCTTGTAGCCCAGTGAGTTGTTCACAGTATTTGTTAAACCTCCAATCAATAGAAAATGTGCTTTCGATAGAATTTTCTCTGATTTCTTTTTCTCTGCATGTGTTTGATATACTACAGGTTATCAAAATTGACTTATTTTCACGAAAATCTGAAATGTGCTTCTGAAAAGCCGCAAATTATTTTTCTTCAAAGCCGCAGATATTTGATTTCCATATCAGACACTTCCACAAGCTAAAATGAGAATTAAAGTAATGAAAAAAATCTACAAGGCAATATTGCATATCAGAAACCCAGTGGGAGGTTTGATGTATGCCACTCAATTTCAGCTGCCCTAAATAAAACATTGCCCGTCTAAATAAATTGAAATGGAAGACATGATATACATACTTTCTGATCAATCAAACGTTTTCCATCTCATACACAGGTTAGGATGCTAGACTCTCCAGCTTGTCGTTAAATCGTGCAATTTGTAATTTATCAATAGAAACACGTATTTAAAAGAAGTTAGGTGTGCTACCTTACCACATAGTGAAGTCAAACGCTTTAAACAACTCTGTATGCAGTATGTTAGTTACATGCCCACTCCATCGATTGAAAAACAACTACTTTTTTGTTGGATGCAGGATGACAATGATTAAAAAACAAGTACACATTCATTTTGATCTGGAGAAGCAGGAACGTTACTATTAATTTAAGACAGCACTTTACATGATACAATTTAGACCGCTTGTGCATTGCGTTATTCTTTTTAACTAAGAACGGTTTCGAGGAAATTATCAGGAGCTATTAGGCTAAAAGGTTGGAAACAGAGCGAATGAATTAATAAACCATAGCCTCGGCATGAGTTTCAATATAAATACAAGTGCAAAGAAATTGTATGGTTATATCCAAATTGTGCGAAATACCCAAAATATTTAGGTAGACAATAAAGTCAAAATCTTTCTAAATTGTGTATCCCAAATTTTTTCCTGCTAACAGGAGTCTTTGTCAAATGAAGTTACAAAAAGCGGTCAATAACCTGTTTGGGGAATAAAATTAATATCCGGGAAACAGAACGATCATTCAAATACAAAATACTTTCAAACAAAAGAAACAAATGTACCTGGGATGCTCATTACGTAGGTACAATGCTCACGAGTTCTTATACGCCAAGATATCAAGCCATAATATTTGTTTGTCCCGAGTTAAGAGACTGTGAGGACGAAGGTCAACGGTCGTGTCAGTTTAACAGATACACCATCATTGCATGCACCTTCGCTTGTGACGATTTCAGTAGTCTGTCTGACCGAGGTTTTCCTGTATATTATCAAGGTACCATCAAGTGAAATTATTTGTTCTTCAACTGTTCACTGAAAACGAATTATCTTTCAGGAAACTTTAAAGACGTTGTCGTATATAGCATCATAGATCAAAATGTCTAATAATCAAAAGAAAAACTCTGCTCTTGGGAATCGAGATTCTTCTTTTGAGAAAACGGAAACTCGCCGAAACATATCAATACCAGTTAAATGCGATTCAAAATAAGCTCTGGAGAATGTAAAATTTCCTTATGACCAAATTTAACTCTTGATGAAATAGTTTCCGTGAGCGTGCTTCGTAGAGCGTGTGATGTAATGCAAAAGTCATTGAGAAAAAAATAATTAAAAAGAAGAGCCCCTTAAATTTCTTCATAATTTTGATCCAGAACGTATTAATAAAATGTTTTGGAAGTTAAAGACTGAAAATTATATTTTAATGATTGTCTGAAAAACCGTCAAATATCTTACCTCTCGTCCTATTAATTAATTGTGCCATATTTAATTCGTTGGTTCGCACGGATTTTCGTACTTTTCATGTACATTTAAATTTTACTTGTAGAGTTATAACTGTGGGGATGCTGTGTCCTCAAAATAGGTCGAGTAATTTACTAAAGACGCTACACTGTTTCTGAACAAATGTCGTGCATACAGCAAGACCCTCTCCATAAAATGTAGCTACCTAACAAAAACTCAAAATCCTTCCGAAGTCCGAAAACTGTATGAACTCATAATTCTACATGTCAATGATGCTAAATTCATATGCTACAGGATAAAATACACGGTCGAATCACACTATCGTGACCACCAGCTAATATCCAGAGTAACCGCTGCGTGCAGTGCAAACAGCAGCTAGACGGGCTGGGAGGGACTCAATAAAGTGCTGGAAGGTAATCATAGGTATGTAAATCCACGGTGACTGCAGTGCATCTGCCCGCTCCTGGATGGTGCGTGGTGGATGATGTACAAAGCAAAAAACACGATCCAGATTGTCCCACAGATGCTCAATTGAGTTTACGTCTGGGAAATTAGAGGGCCAAGGAAGTACTGTGAAGTCATCATCGTGCTCTTCCAACATCTCTCAGACGTTTCTAGCCGTGTGAATGGTCGCATTGTCGCGTGGAAGATCCGATCCGTCCCAGGGAAGACAATCAGTATGTATGAGTGTACGCGGTCTACAAGGATGGATTCATAACGAATTCGGTCCATAGCGCCTTCCACAGTATGCGTGGACCAACATAATGACACGAAAACGTAATCCAGACCATAACGAGACCGCCGCCAGCTTGTTGTATGTCAGGAATGCTTGAGGATTGTTCGTTCTTCGATGCTTTTCGCCTTATAAATCAACGTCCATCAGTTAGATTAAACAGAAAAAAGAACTCATTGGAGAAAGCAATCCTTTGTCAATCAGCGGAGTTCTGATTCCGATACTGCAGTGCAAATGTAAGCCTTTTCTGCCGATGCAGCTTCGTTAGCATAGGTGCAGTGATCATTTGTCTGCATCGAAGTTCAATACGCAGCAGGGATAGCCAAACTGTCATTTTAGACACCCTTCCCGTAGCCCCCTGGTTCATTCGGTCAGTGAGTTGCTCCATTGTAACTTGTCGATTGGTCCCCACAAACCTTCGAAGCCGACGTTCACCTCAAAAATCAATGGCACTTGGTGCTCGGCAGTTTTCACGTTGCTTATTCACATGGTGTCATTTCTCCAATCACGATACACTTTAACCGTAGCAGGGAGCGAACAGTTTCCAAAGTGCGCTGTTTCAGAAATACTGCCACTCTTGGCCCGAAAGCCGATAATCACCCCTTTTTAGAAATCTGATAAATCGCTGCTTTTGTTCATGACAGCAACGAGTGATATGTTTTCAGATCGGCTACAGCACATTTTATATACCCTCGAAGCCAGCTCACGACGCGTGCCTTTTCTTATTGACTATGCGCTATTGACGCCAAAAGTAGGAGGTGGTCACAATAATGTGACTCGACTGTGTATTAGAATGGCCATTCATTATTATGTAAAAACTGCAACAAAGTAAACAATTCAACTGGCTTCATAGTGCCGAAAACGTTGTACGTGGAAAAGGTGATAAAGAACGGAAATCACCGGTTGTCCCTGATGGGAATAGATACAAACATTATTAAAGGCATAAACTAAATTATGAATTGGGGAAAATTATTATTTACTGATCCCAGTCGAATGAAAGTTGGAAACATCTGTTACTCTATCGGGAATAGCTGGAGCCTCTTCATCGCAACAATGTAATGTATGGAATCGAGAGATACTTGACTTTGACACTTCTTTTTATCTATTGGCACTGTCCGTAAAGTCCAAGTCATCCAGAAATCTTATGTAGATATGTGTCCAGGGATTTATAAAAGCAATTGCATATTATTCTAAAATGCATTCAGCATTAAGCGATATGTAAAGTGATGTATACAACCAGAATTTCCTCTCAGGACACGGCATAACCGGGGCGATGGTTCTAGTCAGTGAGGATTACCCGAGGCTTCACTATTGCCTGTTATAGGTATCCTTTACTTCTCATTCTGAACTTCGGGACAAGCTACAAGTTCTCACTCATTCTAAAAAATTGGAAGCCAATTAAATGGTTCAGAGCAAAAAACAATATCCATATGTATCCAAATGGCTATCAGTAATTATATTTATGTAACAATTTTTTTAAAATATTAAACTTAAATATGACTATGTTTTAAATGAAATGATCAATTGGTCTCTACTGCAAATATGGTATACAGAACGTATCACTGAAGAAAATTCCAAAATTTTTGAATTTAGCATATCTTTTAAAAAACTGGTGTTTTGAGCAGGCACAAAAATAAAAGAAATGCATTTCAACAGTCTTTGCTGTACATTTTTGTTTTGATGAGAAGGATTGCAAGTATATTGCATGCATTTACATTAAATTACATGAAATAAGAACAGTTTGATCTTCAGAAGGACACAAAATAGTTCGCTGTGTTAATAAAATAGTATTTAGGATTTTCAGGCACGAAATTAATAACTACCATTTAAGAAATAGACTGAACGTCCTCAAACCAAGATGTTCCGCGGGTTAGTCAAAAATTTAAGCTGCACTTTTGCAGCTGTTTATAATATCCACAATGATGGCAAAACCTCAGCATGCATGTTTGTTGCAAAATGTCGGAATTTCAGTTCGTTGAATTTATTATTTTTTTACATTTTGGACACATTTATCTGTGGTTCTGTAATGAAGAAGCCGTATTTTGAGCAGCTATTGAAAACATTTCACATCGGAAGGAATACAAATTTCGAAAAAAACACTGTTGTGTTTACAGATATTTTGTGACCGTGGTCATTATTTAAAAGACGACCGCAGACCTGCGTTATTTCCCTTCCAATGTGACGCAAAAATGCAGGAGTAAAAGAATTCTTCCGCCTGTTGCAATAGTAGCTTTTTATACTTACGATTAAGGCCAGATCTTACAATATACGTGTGCCAGCTGAAGCGAAATCTGAGATTGGGCCAACGGTTCGGGCGTGGTGGGGCGGCAAATTTTTCATGTAAAGTCTATGGAACAATCGTGCCGCCCTTATCTATATCAGGTGCTCAGTTCATTGTAAGACTTACTGTGTGCATTGTGTTCCATGATCAGTCCTAAAGTAAGTAAATACTTTATTGCATACTTACACTTAACAGAACGTCTCTCCCGCAGAAAATAAAATAAAACGTAAGAGCCTTACTGGAAGGCGTGAGCGTTTAATGGGTCGCAACATATGTCTCAGACAAGAGAGAATGAAGAGTATTCGCAACGCGAATCTCATTCCAACAACATTTACAAACACAGTTGTGACTGTAGATGAGAGAGAAAGAGTGCGCTATCAGGGTGAACTATTGCACACGATCGAGATGAGTAGATTTCCGCCTCACATTTTACGACTGCAAAAGGGTGCAGTCGTGATGCTCATCATGACCCTGGCTGCGACTTTGTCCAACGGTCTAAGCGCTGGCTTATTATCATTCGTTCGCGAAGGGTCCGCGTTCGAATCACGGTGATGCATGGCTGTTGTGTTTGTCTTACGGCACAGGCTCTCTCCCTTCCCAGGAACCAGCGGCCCTAAATTAAGTACCTACGACTGCTTATAGCTCATTGTGTTGCTCACGGTGGTGGTTGAACCTTTAGTAAAAAAAAATCACGAACCTGCACCATTGTCTTTATTGAAGTTGTTGAATGGATTTGTCAATCAAATAAAGTTTACATTTGTTGTTTCATATGAATTTATTTAAAAAAAAAACTTACCGTAGATTTCGACGGGTTTCCTCTAGTAGCCTTTGATTACCGAAGTCATTTGTTTTATTCATTTACGCTTAAAATAGCGAAACGACATGCTACGAACCATGGCTAAAAGAAAGGTTCGTGAAATAAATATGCATTTGCGAGTTTATCTTTCCCGCCAGACAGCTAGTAAAACATTAAGTCGAAAGGAAATGTAATTATTCTCTAAGTGCTTTAAGCAGATCTTCATTTTTACTTGAATTTAATCAGATTCTTCTCCATGCCAATACTGAAATACTATCACTGCCTTTATGACCAACGTGAGACACTGCAGTTGGAAATTATTGGGCTCCAAAGAATTTAACGCCTGAAAATGCAAGTCAACTGAAAGTGTTAATTACAGTATATACAGCAGCAAATCAGTTCAAAATATGTAGGCGCCATTATTTTCCACGAACTGCTCCCATCATCTGGGCTGCGGCTGTATACCATTTCTATAGAATTCTAGAGCCTTGGACTCAAAGAAGTCAGAAAGTGCGCGTTCGACATCGTCCCGATCGGTTAACTGCTGTCCGCCCAGCAAATACTGCAGCGACAGGAAGATTTGTATTCGCTTGGAAAAATGTCCGAGGAATACGCTGGGAACGGCAGCAGCTGTCAAACCAGGTACTTGATTTTAGGATAGCACACCCGTTCTGTGTGAGATCCCGCTCCTTCTCTAACGAAGCATTTGCGGTTCAGCAGTGATGGTTGTTCCGACATGAGCAATGCGTGCAGATCGTCGAACTGACGGCAGGTCACATCGGCGGTAAGAGTGATGTTTTTCCACAGCAGCTCCAAAATCACGACACACATACCTCACCAAATATAAAGCACGACATGACTTGGGTGTAAGCCGATGTACAGTTTCTGTTTATTGTTGCAGGCTTTGTCCCTCCTGATATTCTATGTCGGATACTCTGATATATCGCACAGCTAATTTCCTTTTTCCAGATAGGGTATGAATTGAAGCACTTAGCGGCAAGTGGCACATTTTCGAAGCCCGTTATAATTGTAAATCACACACAGACACGGCACTTGTTTCTAAGCGAAAGGAAAATGTGCAGATGGCCCAGAGGAGTTAATTATTTCAAAGATATTTAAGAATCACAAAATAATTCTAATTCATCTAACGGTGCTACTAAACGCAAACACATACCAATTACTTCCATTTGTTTTGCTTAAACACTAATACTGTCAGGTACAGTCATAGAAAATGTTATTTAACATTCCGGGGAGGGGGCAGCTGCTTTGAGGGAATCGTTTAAATTATATTTATAGATAATATTACTATATCACTTAATTTTAACATAATAATTACACAACGAAATGAAATTAATTCGGTTTAACCTAAAAGAAAGACATTTACCTGAGGGACATTACTATCACATGAACGCTGAACTTCTATTACATCCAGTTCTCTGAATATGCCTAGAGTTAGATGCACTTTCAATTTGCCTAAATGTTTGTTCTGAAGAAATCAAATAACCCGATGAAAAAGAAAACGTAGTGATGAGTACTATTTACGAAAAAAAAAAGAAATTATATAAAAAATGCAAGCAAAATTTACGTTTCGAAATTAACATTTGTCAATATTTAAGCGCTTTTGGAACTATGCCATAAACCTGTATTCTACTTACGTTACACGAAATTTAAACAAGCGAAAATTAAAAGAAACTGAATATTTTGAGTAATATTATATTTTAGATTTCGCTTGTTGTGATTAGTTTATCATACCAAAGTTTTAGTGAGAAGCAAGATGAAAATTAATGTTTAATTTTATGGGCATATGCTCAGAACGTACTAAAGTGTTAGTGAGAAGCAAGATTGGAAATTTATGTTTCATTTTGGGGGCATATGCTTGGATCGTACCAAAGTTTTAGTGAGAAGCTAGATGAAACTGAATGTTTCATTTTGGGGGCACATGCTTGGAACAATAACATTTGTTTCCGATTTTTATCGAGAATTCCAACACGGGTACTTCTGTTGGAACAATGGCCTTTCGTTTGCCTACCGACAGGCAGGAGATCTAAAGTAAATTATTTTGCTTTAGTATTCCAAAAATGTGTTAACATCTCATTATATCATTTGCCAGCACAGTTATCTTTAGTGAAACGCGAAAGATTATCACGTTAGTTAAATGGAAGCTGAAAATACATTGGTTAAGAACATTCTTTTCCCTTAAAATAACTATACAGTTATTCTTTTAAATTACTGAAAATAGATTTTCATTATAAGAAAAAAAATGTTTAACGCATAGTTAATTATTTGATATTATGTGCGGTAACATATTCGAAGTGTCATGGAAAAAAATACTTTAAAAATAACATTCAAATATTAAAAAAGGCAACATATTATAATCACTATCTTTGTGTTTTCTTGATCTTCCATGAGAAGAACACCACAGGCGTCATATGACGTCGTACACACAGTCTACATGGTCCTGAAATAGGTGTTGACTGTTATGACGTTTAGAATCCTTGTAAGGAACGCCGAAGCGCTATTAATATCTGTAAAGGAAAGTTGCTACACCCCGGCTGCCGATCAAGGTGGTATAAAATATGTTCAGTTCTTTTACACAACTAGCCATACTGTCGTTCGTGGAAGAGCTCATTCAGATGTTTCTCACACTTTTTTTGGACAAACCGGTTTTCATGAAACTGCACATTATCTTCTAGAAACATCCGATTCAGGTCTACAAATACTGTCAGCTTTAAAAAAAAGAATGCATCCAACAACGAGCAAGTACATTGTGGCTCCCAGAATGTCATAAACCCCTGCCAGGGAATGGTGAGCTTTCCAGAAAATTGTCACCCAGAGCATTACACTGAAATCAGTCTAAACGTGTATGTCACACGGGCGGTAAGCGTTATGAATTATCTGTTCTAATTAGCGTACTGGTGATCCGACTGATGTAACGTATGCAAATATAGACGAAATCCGGATTCTGACAAAATGCATAGGTCTAATTACGTATACGGTGTCAGGTAGCGCTATGATCCTAGCGCTGGCTTATGGCCGTTCGTTCTAGTGGGTCTTGATTTTAATCCCACTGGGGCATATACGTTGTGTTTGTCTTTTGGCTCTGTCTCACCCCCTTCCCTCGAACCAGTGGTCCTGAATGAGGGAAGGGCGACCGTTTATAGCACACTGAGTTGCTCAAGGTGGTCCTGAAATCCTAACCAACAACATTGACGTGCACGAGCACATTCAGAAGGACAAAGGTAAAAAAAAAAGAAAGGAAATTGCTTGCATTAAAAAAGCAGTCATTTTGAAGAATGTTTTATGAATGAAAGACACTCACATGTATCGTAGACCAAAAGCAAAAATATGGCATAAGGGATATATTTGAAGTACCTTAAACATCGTTCTGTGGAGAGGAATATGCGAGAAAATAGCTCTCCCGATGGATGTAGAGACTGGCCATTGATTTCGAACAAGGTCAGAACCAGAACCTTTTCACTCAGTGGATGCGTAAGTTGTTAAACAAATCCAGAATTTCCAGTAATCATTGCCGCCCCGGTGGCACAGTGGTCTAAGCGATGGCCTCTGATCATTCGTCCGAAAGGGGCCCGGGTTCGAATCCCGGTGAGGCATGGATGTTGTGATTGTCTCACGGCAATGGCTCTCTCCCTTCCCTGGAACCAGTGACCCTAAATTAGGGACGGGCGACTGCTTATATCCCATTGAGTTGCTCACGGTGGTCGTTAAACCTTCAAACAAACAAACAAAACAGTAATCATTGAGTTCGGAAAACACTTAGTTCATCAACAACACAAAATAAATGCAAATCTGCTTATAGGGTAGCAAATCATTAATATATTAATTAATGTTATGAAGTTGAAACAGAAATATTTGAAAAATGTTGCGCGATCCCAAGATTTTCTTCCGCATGAAATTGCTTAAAACACATAAATTTGGGTAATACTTTGAGGCATTACAGATTTCAAAACATTTGTCCCTGAGCTTCACACATTCGTTAAAAATTTGGATGAAAGGTATGAACAATTTCACGTACTCTGACCAAACAAACATCTGTTCAGCGATTCACTGAATTTTGACACTGGATACCTCATTTGACAAAAGGGAATTACGAGGACTCAAAGAAATGAATTAATCAGTGCTCGAAAAGAAGTAGCAATAGAACTGTTTAAGATTTTTTCACTGAAAAAAACCCAAACAACAGAGATCCTCATAATAAGGGAGACAAACGATGACAGGAAGAGCACATTGTCAAATCGCAGGAAGAGTAATGATGACATCTCTATAACAGTTACAAAGATTTTCTACCACAGGCATCGAAGTGTACATACAGTAAGTTTCAATTCGATATACAGGTTATCAGTGATCTAATTTACCACATTTTTAATGCATCAAATTTGAAATGCTGAAATACTAACTAGAATAGTTTGAGCGTTTAGTAAATTATGTATGCCATTACACTTTCAATTTCTTATATGTAATTCAAAGAAACAGGAGTTCCCCGACATTTTCCGTTTTAACAATTCTTCGCCCGTGTCTTGTTTGAAGTTCGGCAGCATTACTTTACTCACGGATATGCATTTATACCGTACAGTCTTGGAATGATAGAAAATTAAATTAACAAGAGATAAATTTCATCCATTGCGCAGTCATTTAAAAGAAGCGATTAAGAATATGAAAAATTATGTTGGCTCCGTCGGTAGTGAAAATATATACAGAAAAACACATCTGATAATAACATTGAAAGGTATAAGTCCCCTTCTGCATGTTGTCATATATTTGAAGTAGGAAAGAATACGTCCACAGGTAAAAAATACACACTTAACCGGCCGTTTACATGGTGCAAGAGAAAGGATATTCATCGGAAAATACGACATTCTTCCAAAAGTTCGAAACCCAGTTTTGATTTTCGCTCCCCCATTGCAGGCCTTTCCGATGGTGAACTGAGGTTTAAATGCGCACTTAGAGTCGCCTGCGGCTTGGCAGCTCCATTTTGAGATGATGCTCTGTGTGCTATGACACATTACTGTTGTCGACAGGTTTCAAAGCAACGAGTTGCGTAACGTTTTCGGTTTTGTTGGAACGTACCATACTGGATAGGCTTCGCTTACTTCTAGCATCGATGAGCTGTTGTCGGCTTGC
This sequence comes from Macrothele yani, assembly GCA_039090855.1. NCBI lineage: Eukaryota > Metazoa > Arthropoda > Arachnida > Araneae > Macrothelidae > Macrothele > Macrothele yani. The sequence goes on from CM076999.1 coordinate 86,286,346, forward strand.
ATTTAGTTCATCAACAAGACAAAATAAATACAAATGCGTTAGTTTCACTCCTCGGACCATTTTATGAAGATGATAACCACGGCTAACCGAAAGATTCCTAGTCTTGCCGTCAAGAAAATGCTCTGACAAAGCCGTCTGGTCACTGAAGTTTGTGCTCTGTCAAACTCGCAACATTCCGTTACCTTTTCTATGAGAAGAGCATGAATTACCCTAATTAACTTACCTTAGAATCAGGTGTTATTTATACCGTTTTATGAGTTTCAGCCATCATTCCCCTGCAGTTTCTGAGGTTTTAATAACCACCCACTGATCACAATATTTTAGCTCTTCGGTGTATGTATGGTACGAATCTTAAAGGAAATGTGATATCAGTGATGGTTTTGACTTGTTTTTGGTAATTGTTCCAATAGATGCAGGCACCTTTGGGAATTGCGCGTGACTGAATTCTCTTTTGTTGTAAAAGTCTTTATGTCATTTAAATTTTGAAAAACTTAGTTTTAACTTTTAGTATCTTCCTCATTATCATCAATTTTGCCTACAGCTATATTTTAAATTTTTAACACAAAGGTCTTTTTAAAGGCAAACTGAAAAGCTATTTCATAGTTAAATGAAATTCTGAAAAAAATGAAAATGTAATTTTTATATAACTATTTTTCAGGACAATAAACTGCTTCCTCTTTATGTTGACTTTCTCTGTGAACAAAATCCTTATTTTGATAGGCAAATCGTTCATTTTACATCCCAGGTACATAAAGCCAGCAGATCAATATTAGGGGTATTTACCGTTTACCTTAAACCCTTTCACTAATCCATTTCAAATAAGGTAGTTCGAAACTTCCTTTTGATAGGATTTTCTGTTTCACAAAGTACACTCCAAGAAGTATAAATAAATATTTCAGCGAGTGAGTTAGGTATTAATTTCGGAAGATTTATTTTACGTTGAAAAGTCATCTTCCCCGCTTTAAATCACACACATAGAAAAACAAACACAAACCGTGTGTACTATTTCAATACTAATCAATCACTGCAGGCCTGTAGGCTATTCTTTTTCACTCCCCTTGTTACATGTATTGTGACCATTTTTTTTTCAAAATTTAAAAGAACCAGCTTTGTGCAAACCCTCAATTCACAATGAAATGCAGGTGATTAAACACACTTTGCCGCAAATAAAATGGGAACACACTGAGACGTATTGGCCTACCAAGTTCTAGAGGTACCTGATTTCCGAGCACTCGATCATTTTGCATTGCGTTTTAAGAATAAATAATGTCATGTTTGGTGGGATTTCTCGTCGAATATGTTTTAACATCAACGACAATGACTCAGATGAAAAAAATCCGAAAAATGAGATGTTCGGATCTCGCCTAGTAAGGAAACGAAGAATTATAAAAATCTTAAAAATAATAAATAACTCAATAAATGCGATTCATACACATTGTCAACCTTGTGTTAACATTTACATGCATCATACTTTTGGGTAGAATTCAGGCGAAGATTAGTTTTTAATTTCTTGGGTTCGCATTTTTGATATCCGCACTGATTTCTCGTTTTTTTTAGGAATTCTCAGACTCAGGAGTAAAAAAAAAAAGGAAGTTTTTATATTGAAGAAATTTCAGTTTCCACCAAATCATATACAGTTTGGTTTAAACATCAGCTATTTTTGCAGTATGAGGAAGGCGATTGTACCTTTATATTAAATAGCATTTTTTCTGGGGATTCACTGAATGAAATTTTCACGTATCTTTTTTCCGCGAAAATTTGTTTTTCAGATATACAGAATATAGATCTCACGCAATGCTTTTCAATTGGATATTGTTTTTTGATAGAGTAACTGCAGCTAATACGGTTCACCGGTTTAAAGAATTATGCGTTAAATCTGCTCAAAATTATTAAACGCACGCAACAGAAACTTAACATTTAAACGGGCATTTAAGAATTGCCGTTTAAATGTTGAACAAACAGATTTCTTGGAATTGAACTTTAATTCACCCATTTGGTGACATTTGGAAGACTAGCTAAACTGATATCAACACTCTTTTTGATTTTTTCCAGAAATATTCGAGTTTTGACAGCGTTTCAGCATCAAACATTTTCTTAAGTCAAAAATCAGTTTTGCTATTAGCCATGTGCTGTCAAACGTTTCTTAACTTTTTCCATGCTTTCAAAAATTTGAAGAATGTGACTGTCAATTAAATCAAGCTACGATTGATTTAATTGTCAGTCACTTTAATAATTTTTGTTATGGTATCTGATTAATTTTCATATACCGTAACAAAATTATAAAGTGACTGTCATTTGATTAATTGAGAGTCACTTTATATTAGTTTCTGTTATGGTATCTGCGTTTTAAAGATTCATATGTAAAACAGCGTTTTGCATTGTATGCTCTGTCTATGCTGTAAAGTTTTTGTATTGCACTCAAAGTAACGTACGGATTTTGCGCTATTGAGCATGTATATAAACATTTTCTTGAAATCTTATAATATTTCTGTCTTATATATCTTGCCATACAAAATACTTTGCACACATTTTCCAGGTTTCTTTCACAAACCACAGTTCCTCAATTAAGAGCTTAAAATAGATTTACATAAACAAGAAATTTACATAAACTTTTTCGAAAGAATCTGTTTGAAAGTTCCTTCAATAGGAAATTATATTTGAATCATTCACTTGTTCAAATCCGAATTGAAAGCATTGTAAATTATGCATTATGTAACATAGTGATTTTAGATCAAATTTTGGGGGAAATCTCTTGATATTTGGCTATCAAAACTCCTCTACCTGGATTTAAAAGAAAACATAGTGTCCTAGATAAAAACAAATTCATGCCGATTTCCACAACTCTTTATTTTTACAAATTCCTCGAACAGTGTTAAGTAACAGATTGACCCACAGAACGTCAGTTCCGGTTGAAAATCATTTTCTCAGAAAGCTGACCCCATAGCAAACCTAACTGCGTCACTTCCTTCAGAATTCATACTATCACATAAAGAGTATTAAGAAACTGATTGTCTCACAGGACGTCCAATCCGGTTGAAAACCATTTTCTCACCAAGCTGACACCCCATAATAAACCTAAATGCGTCACTTCATTCAGAATTCATACTATCACATATACAGTGTTAAGAAACTGATTGCTTCACAGGACGTCAGATCCGGTTAAAAGCCATTTGCTCACTAGTGATGACATACCTTCTTCCACTGGAGCTTCAAAGCCACGCGGACGTATTTCATATGTGTATTTACGAAATGCGATTACACCAACTCAAAAACCCGATTGTTTCGATGTTTTGGTGATTGCTTGCAGGCGGGGCCTAGGAGCAGCCACGTGACGAGAACATGTATTCATTCTACGACAGGAATTTCTGCTTGTTAAGAAATTCGCTACGAGGTCACTTTATATATAGTGCTAATTAGTGTCATTAAATATTTTACAGCCAAGAACATTTATTAGGTTATCATAAGGTATTCGACATCCTGAAATTAATAGATCTATAATAAAAAGTGCGAATCCGCCTTATTACTAAACCTGAGGACCACTTCTAGGAATGCTAAATGAATTCGAAAGGCTCAGTATTGGCCAACAGGTGGCATTGCTCCAGATGTATATTGTTTAGACAAAATGTCCTGTATATTTGTTCAACTTGGAGTATTCTCATACGTCACTACGTATTTATAAAAAGCCTAAATAAAGGCGAAGATGTTTCAGGTACAAAGAATCAAGTTTTAACCTATTGGATAAAATTATATATAAATCTTTTTTCAAACTGTAATGCTGCAAATTCTTAATCCGTGTGTTTTTAATTTTGTAATTAAAGATAATTAAGAACTTGTACATAAATACATATTTCAGTCATACTACAATTATGAAAATACGGACTTCATTATCCGAGACATGTCATGCAGAGTTGGAGATGGTTTTTTCAATCTACGTCTGAACGATTTCACTGGAAGTGACCTTGAAGGTTGCTTTTCATGCAAGGTGCTGTATGTCCGAATCGTACAGCTGCGGTATTTACACTGCTTCACGAATATTTCGGGAAATGTCATTGCCTTGGACTATTACAAACACTCTGTCACCGAAGTTGACATTTATATGTGTGACAATATTTATGGGTTATCGTTAAAACCAGGTGTACCGGTCCACCTCACGTATATTTGGGGAGCTCCGAAGAACCATTTAACATGAAATTTTCGCCATTTTACCTCCAGTGAAATTTCAAAGATTTCATGTACCTCGTGGACAGTGTGGCCTCCAATTTCGCATTACGGTTACATAATGTCATTTCAGTCACAGGACGACACACTGCCCATGTTATCATGCAAATTACTGACTTTTGAAGTTACACTTTCTGGAATTATTCATTCCTCTGTCGTACTTCTTTAATCTTGGTAGGTATATTTTAGTACACCCTGTTCGTGAAAACACCAACTGAATGAAAGGGTTCCTCTTTTTCCAGATAACAGAAATATCCTCTTATAGAAAGTATTTATGTAAAACCCCTATTCCATTAAAAGCTTAGAAGTTAACTAAAATAACTTTTTGAAAACAATGTAGCTGCACTTTTAATCTCCATGGTGTTTACTTCGCTACAAGTTTTCATATTCATTTTTATTCAGTGATGACTGTACAAAACGCATTGCTAGCCCTTATTTTAGGAATCGTAATTCCAAAGAAGAAAAAAAAATACTCAAAAACAGATACACATTCACGTATTTCACGAAAATCCGTCTAGTCCAAGCAAAAAGGTATAACAGGAAACCTGGTCATTGTACAACTCGTAAATCACGTTGAAGAAAGAATTGGAAAACTAGTCAGTTTCTCAAACGTTTCATTGTCGTTGGGATATTTTTTTATAATAACTAAGGAAGCAATAATGTGAAGCAAGTGGTGTCATCCACGCATGATGTGTAGAATGACTCTAAATCCTTTCTTAAAAAATTTGCACTGAAGTCAGTGATCACCTCCATTGATCTCTCTCTCTCCCCACCTCTCTCTCTCTCTCTCTCTCTCTCTCTCTCTCTCTCTCTCTCTCTCCTCTTCTCCCCCCTCTCTCTCTCTTTCCTCTTCTCCCCCCCTCTCTCTCTCTCTCTCTCTTATCCTTTCCTTGAACTGCCATGTGTCAATTATTAATTGACCTCGTGACAATATGGCCTCCAATTTCGGACTATGGTTACACAGGGTGTCCCACTAGCTACCTAATACGGCATTTCTTTAATATTATTAACACCAATGAAGATATTGCAACGGAATAAGAAGTGGGATTGCCTCATTTCGTGCGAAATGTGATGAAATCACAACATGTTCCGGAAGAGGCCGCCATTTTCGTCCAGATACCATTGAACCCGGAGCACCATATTGTGGAAAGTCTTTGCCAATACGTCCGCCGTCATAACCTGAATTTCTTCGGTGATGTTCGCTTTTAAGGCATTTATGTTTCGCGGTTTCTTTGGTAAACTCTCCCTTTTGGATACACCCATAAAAATTAATCAAGTGACGTCAGATCGGGCGAGCTCGATGGCCATAGACCGTTTGAAATGACGCGGTCGCCTAAAAAGGACTGAATGTTGGTCACAATGGTGTGTGATGTGCGTGATGTCACTCCATCATGCTGATAATATCCAATGGGGAGTTGTTCCTCGTCCAATTGATTTACAAAGGTGTTGAAGTTTCCACATATGTAGTATACCGATATATTTTCAAATGTACGCGAACAGCCACGAGCGCGAGCACTCACTATTAACAACCGTAATGTCTAGACACGCTCAGCAAAATGGCATAACAAAGCAGCAGAGAGAAGTGTCCGGATGTCTGGCGGAATGATCCTCAATATCGACACACTTAGGAATGTGTCTGCCGCTAAGGAGCACTCCTGCTGCGTGGTGGACAGTGCTTGGTTCAATGCAGTCTGGACGGAAATGGTGGCCACTTCCAGCACATGATGTGATGTCATCACATTTCGAACGAAATGAGGTAATTCCACTTTAAGTTACGTTGCAATATTTTCATTGGTGTATGATAATGTCATAATGTCATTGCACCCAAAGCAGACACATTGTACATGACTGTAATGCAGAATAGCATTTATTATTCTACGTGCCTTCCCGCAAAATGTTGCTCATTTAAAATTAAAAAACTCTGCCTAAACGAATTCCCAACTATGAACGATTCCCATTCTAAAAAAATCGTAAAATGAATAAACTTACTAAGACTAAATATTCATAAGTAGCAATTTTCTAAAACATAATACTGAATGGCCTTGATTATTTCTTCCATACTAGCTTGGTATTTAAATTTTCATTTTCGCGACCCTGTAAGACGTCCGGTAATATGTTACATTCTGCCCCATCATACATGAATTTCTGATTCCTTCACTCACAATTCACAAAGCACATAACGATTGATCCTTAATTTTAACCACGCATGACATTTCAATTTACTAACCATAAAAACTCATTATTCCTGTACGTTCACGTTTTTTCATTCAAATTTTAGAATCAACTCTTATACGAGGGACTATTTGAAGATACAGAAACAGGAAATACTCCTAACTAATATAATTCCCTATGAACATAATTAATTACTATTTCCACTATATTTCTTGAATAAACGCATAAATCCGAAATCCTGTATTCTAATATGGACCTAGAAAAATTATTTCTCAGCTTAGGAAAAGGAAACGAAGACTGGTGATGTAGCAAACAGTTCTGATTTCACAAGACGAAAAAATGAATTTCTAGTGAAAGCAAGGTATGCTGGATTATTGCTTTTCATATTTTGGATAAAACACACACGTGACTTTATCGGCAGCATCATGTATGGCTTCATTGGCAGCAGTTCAAAGGTTAGTGCTGCCGATTTCACCGCGGTAACTCAAAAAGTTCTCATGATTCACTTTCTCAGGTAGTCTTGGCGACAAGGTAAAGCAAAATAAAATTACGGGAAAAGGAAACATTTCGCTTTTCCTTATTCTTATTCCGAGAATAATGCCTTCGGTGCTGTTTGGGTGAGACCACGGAAGCAGCGAAGCTTGTTTCCTGCGTTACGTTTTGAAATGCTGTACATGATTATGTTGCGTTGTGCGCTCATATTGTCTTCAATGCTACAAATCGCCTGTCTCCTGTCGGAGGGTTTTTTTTCCTCATAACGCTTTAACAATATAGGCGCTATAAAAGGGATTTTTCTTTCTTTTTCGTTCCGGCTGAGTAATTTAAACAGAACCAGAGACCTATTAATTATTTATTACTTTATTTTTCGACATAAAAATGCAAATGCAAATTTTTTTTTTTTAATAATTTAACATTATGTTAAGCGCATATCATATAAGAATTCTGGTAATTTCCTACATACTGTATATACCAATTTACGTACATTTTGCAATATGCCATAAAATCATGATGTGCATATTTTCACTCATGTTTCTGAGGAAACATTCGCAGGTGAATTAATAAAATATATTAAAGTTTTTTGAATTATTTATTGAAACCCATAATTTACATATTCTAAGGTTAAAGAAAAACAATGGATAGTTCCAGTTGATAATAATCCGCATAATAGGTACGTATATTCTAGTATTTTGGAAATGCCGAGGTGGCCTAGTTTAAAACGCATAACATTCTAGCTGATTATGAGAGTTGTCGGGTTCGTGTCCATTTTGCGACAAGTAGGGTATACTATCACCTGGGTGCTGGCTATTCCCCTCCTCAGAACCCAAAGACGATAACTAAGCATTTGAGAACAATCATAGCTAAGAGTTGCTCATAACGTGCCTTAATCTCCGAAACAAAGGCAAATGTCTTTACCTTGAAATTATTGCATCATTGAGAGATACTATATATTATTATTAACTTCAAAATCAGGCTTACAGATATGCTAATTTTGCTATTTATAAGGGAAACGCTCTTTTTTTCCATTTTTTGACAGTTGGAGAGGTAAAAAATAAATTCAGTGAAAGTAATACGAACTATTCTTTCTGCTGAAATAAATGAACAGCAAATAATTTTTTTAACGTTTCAGTTGCAGTTACGCTATACATTAGAATGCTTAATGTGGGAATGAGCCGTGTTACATTCTTCCTTCAAGGACGCAAGCAGTGTTTCTTGTAATGCAATTATGAATTACACACGGGTAACTCTCAGACAAACATTTTCAGCTAAAGCTATATGCGCAAATTTTCCTCGGAAACGTAAGTAGGAAACATCAACTGCAAGAGGGTTGTTACCTCATAGCAGACTAGTAAAGCTATGTAATGGAATACTGGAATTGAAACAGCACAGTGTTCTTTTAAAAAGAGAAGTTGTATGTTAAACTTCATTACTTACAAAATTCTGCGCGTGTGCCGGTTCGTGTGCATGTTAGACGTTTTAATACTCAAGCCCTATGAAATTTGTGGGATAGAATATGAACAACTGATTACGTGAAAGGGTAAAAAAAGAGCCCCACTTAAGAAAATATCATTTTTGTCGTACAGGAAAATAGAACAAAAATTAGATGTTCAAATATCGGCAAACCAGAAGTCTTGGCTGTTCAACTGATCAATTGTTAGATGTAGTATTCTAAGTACAATATGATTTCTAGAAGGGAAGTGTGAAATCAAATGCTCCTTAGGTTAAGCAAATATTGAAAGTCAGTTAACTGCGTATTAAAGTTCATCCAAGGCAAACGAAAATTATTGGACTTCATCGAAGTTCCTTATTATTCTACTAATACGTCTCCGGCTTTTTTTCGTTCTACTTTTCTTGCATTCCGTTGTGGAACTATTTATACCTCATACTGGAGCACGGAGTCTCACCTTGGGAAATGACGGAAAACCCGAACACAGAGAACGTCGGAAGCACATCCCCAATGTGTAACGTTTTTTCTTATTTTTCGGTAGAACAAAGCATTAGGATGGTACAGAACTGCTAACAAATTTATTGGTTTTTCTTTCTGCACAGTTGCTTTTTCTTAGGTTTACTTTAATTCCCTTAGCTGAGCTTATGAAACATTATTTTACTATACATCACAGAGCTGTATTCATCACTGTTGTTGAAGTTGGAAAAAGTAGATAATAAAATAAATGTAACCTGCTTGTGACTTACCTTTATATTGTTTTATGTATCATGACCGCAGCTTTCGCAAGAAGCGAGAGATGTGGTTTGAAACGAATGGTCGAATTCATGAACGAAGCTAAGTCCTTCGTAAAAATTGTAATGCTAAAGCAAAAACAAACAAAGCACGCTCAAAAGTCAAGAAACTCCAAAAAAAAAAACATGAAAAAAACAACTCAAAAGTCAAAAACTCCTAGCGAAAAAAAGTATAAGAAAGTAAAAAACTGAGTAAGATGTCGCAACTTAAACGAACAAAAAAAACGCGACCAAAAATACATATTTTTTTAATTAGGTCTAACGAACCTGCAGGACACGCTACGAAAAAACAGTAACGACCCGTGGCAAAAAAGCAAAAGCATCGAAGTAGTGCAAAACTTTCCCGAAAAACGCATAAATAAAAATCTTAAAATAATGAAAATTAACCTGCTGGTAACAACAAGCACCGTAATTTTATTGATGAAATCAAATCATGCAGATCTTTCGAACTCGTCATTCAGCAAAAAAGCCCATTTCCAAATGCGGTGAGAAACACCTCAAGCGACGGTGCACCTGATTGCACCTAAACCTTCAACAATAACCAAATTGATAGAAAACCCTTAAAACCGCCAAGATAAGCCAGGAATACTGCATCGCTGAACACAGCAAAATGCTCAACAGTTACAGCAAGACTAATGATCACATGTAGGACGAAACTAAAATAAAAACAAGAACTTACTGTATATCTAAAGAAAGCCAAGTTAAAAAAATGATTCTTCAATGTTTAGATTATTTATCCTGTTTTTTTAAGGTCAAAGGAGTATCATATCTCAACCACCAGTAGTAACATTCTCTTGACATCAATAGCTGATTAATAGCTGTTAAATGATGCTTACTAGTTAATTCAACTGATTATACAGATAACCCTATGAAGTTTAATATGCTTTATTTTATTTTATTTCTTATATTTCAATTTTTCTATTTTATTTATTTATACGTTTTTTTCTTTTTAAAAAATATAAAATAAACTTAGCTCTTTAGGTTCCAATTAGATAGCGGTCAGCATCACACTGTTCACTTCCAAAAGTCCTTAGTGAACAATCTTCTTAAAACCAGAAGAAAAGTTTACATTATTTCTGCTGTCCTAATACTATATTTGATTAACATTTTTTAAGGGCTTATTTAATGAAATTCTTAGGTACTTGATTATTCAGAAAAGAGCTGAGAAGTACTTTAAGACGGATATAGAACTATCTTCCTAAATTGCAAATTTTTGTTAGCCTTAGTATTTGAGCAGTAACTACATTTTCTATTACTTTATAGGATATCTTAGATTTCCAGTTAAAATATTTTATTACTTCGAAAGAAAAGCTATTTCTTTTGTCAGAGAGACTAATTACATTATGATCATCGTTCAAATTAAGTGACAGATCAAACAAAGAAAGCTTCTGTGTGCAAATGTTGGTTTTTCAAAGACTAAGGCATTTAGGATAGATATTAAAATCAGACTCAATAACCTCTGAACTGTTGAAACACAGTATATCATCAACGTATCTATAAGTATATAGATATTTATCTATATGAGAGCACCTATTCTTAATGAAGAGGAATTCTTTGGTGAATAGAAAGAGATTGCAAACAGTTGTTGAGTTCGAACAACCCATGGGAATACCATTTACATGTTTGTAGAAAACCTCACTGAAAAGAATGAAATAATTGCTAACACAACAGTTTAACAAGTTGTTCCATATATTGGGTTGAATCATTGTAGAGATCTTGAACTCCACGTAGAGTTATTTCATAGTGGCAGTAAAAATTTTCAAGTAGAAGATTAGTACACAGGTTTTCAAAACCATAACTATTAATGTTAGGATTGGGGCTAAGAATCTGAGAAATAACTGCTTCTGAGCTGCTGCTAATTATTCAAAAATATCTATGGACAAAATTAGTGCGATTTCTAACAGAAGCAAGAACCTGTTTTAGAATAGCTTCAAAAGCCTGGGCTATTTTCTTTTTATGAATCCTAACTCCGCTATCTATGAACCTGAATTTTACTGGATCGTTGAGAACCTTTACGGTAACAAAAAGAAACGGAAATTCAGGTACATAAGCACTGGTTAAAGCAAGTTTAAGAAACTTATGGAATGCCTAAAATTTATTTGCTAATTGAACACTACTGATATTAACTGGTGAATAAGCAATTTTATTGTTAAGCTTTTGAGCGATTAAATTGTAGTAAAATTTCTTACAGACGATAGCAAAATTATTACTGGCTTTATTAGTGGTGGTAAAAATATATTTATGTTGTAGAATAGAGAGAGAATTCTTAACTGCAGAATTAAGAATTAAGCTTTTATCATAAATGACCCTTAGTTAGCTAAATTAGATTTAAATACAAGCAGAATATTATGTTTTCATTCCACAAAGGCTTCAATGGGCTGAGAATAAGCCATACTGGTTTTAACAGTATACCTATTGAGATATAAGATAAACTTGCTAAGAATACTATTTTTCGAGATATTACCCAAAGGTCTGAATTTTGTACTGTAACTAAAAATTTTTCTAAGCTGCGAATCTTCAATAAAGTTCAAATATCCTGTTATTGCATGATTGTAATATTAATCGAAATGGCCGAACCTTTCTAATCTGCACAATAACACGAACTAGGAAAAAAGTTATCTATTGAGGAATTTGCTTTATAATTTTTCATTTTGGACCCCATTGTTTTCACGTCCTTGAAACTATCTATGTATTGGCGCCTAGCTATTCGCCAGATGGTGACATTATTGTAAAAAAGCTTTCTTATATGAAGGTTATCCTAATATTTGTTAAGAACGGTAACTGAAGCATAATTTTTAGAAAGCTTCTTAGAAGTAGTTTTATCTTTAAGAATAAACTTGATAAGATCTACTAGTCTTTTTTAATTTAAATGGGGGTTATCCTGTTTTTAGTCTATTTAATAAAAAAAATATCTTTCGTTTCGAAGTAATAAAATATGTTAACTCGAAATCTAATATTTCATGTAAGGTAATAGCAAATGTACTTATAGCTCAAATACTGAGGTTAATGAAAATCTGTAATTTATAAACAGAGCACTTTATCCATCTCAAAGTACTTATCAGCTCCTTTCTAACTGACCAAACACCTAAAAATTTCATTAAATCAGAACTTAAAAAATAGTATTTAAATACAGTGTTATGGTATCAGAATTAATTTGAACTTTTAATTCAAGGTAAAGAAGAGGTTTATTTTTAAAGCAACTACTTTTTTCGAATAACGAGTTCTTATATTTTGAAACTAAGGAAAAACATTTTCAGATTGCAGAGATGTATGTCTGAAATTTTGCAATATATTTAATCATGTTTGTTCCAAAATTCTCAAATCTCTGAAAACTACAAATGCTAATCAAAATATTTCACTGTTTACATCGTGACTTATATTTGCGAGATTTTTACATCGTTGTAACCATTCAATACGAAATTAATTCTAGAAGAAAAATATGTTTGCCTACTGGAATGGTTTCTATCGAAACTGAAAGAAAAACATATCATATTGTCTTAGAAAATGTCATAATTAAATAATTTTGCAGTACAACTCTTTTTAGCGTTCTTAAAAAACCTGAGGTTTCTGAAGCTGCATTTCATTTAGTATTCCGAATTTCGTGGCCAGATTAACGCGTGTCAAACAGGAACCCCACAATTGAATGATGTAATTCTGTTTTCTATACTGATAGTACCAATGCTTCCCGTCGAACTAAAAATCTCGTGACCATTGCATTAAAGAGTTTATCAACTATTTTCACAGAACTACTTTCACAAATTGCAAGAATTGTGATACGTTTTTTCAATGTGTTTTTAAATAAGGGGCCTTCTATAAAGTACGTCCGTTATTTTTTACTGTTTTTAGACTCCCGCCCTCCCCCATATCACATTTTGTCCGATTGTTGAAACCTTCCCCTCACCCTAAAAAGTACGTCCAAATTCCTGCAACCCATTTTTTTTTTTTTTTTGACGACTGCGTTTAGAAGTTCGTTGAGAAACAGTAGGAAAACATATACTTATTTAAAGGAATCTTCCATATATTTACATATTTTCTTCAGAAAGTATCTATTATTTAGGCATTAATTTATTCCTCAAAGCTACCCGAACTTTATTATTCTGAAATAAAGATCTTCAAATGAACGCTTGCATTCAAGTTTGCAACAATCCCGATCATACCATTTGCAAAACACAATAGATTTGGTAGTACAAATACGAGAACATAATGTTGTGATTTAACTATATATCATGAGAGATCTGAAATATTTAATACCTTTTTTAGCTATCAAAAGAAGAAGCAAGAAAGATGACATCGAATTTTCGGGTGTCATGAGCACGTCTTTTGAATCCGTTCTGATGCGATTTAAATTTACCAAATTTATTCAAATCAATGGAACCTCTGTGGAAAACAGTAGTATCTGACCAAAGAAAGAAGTTTTTCAGTCGGGGTTTTAATCCCGCAGGTATTGCTGTAAATGTAAACGTCAGCTGATGCCGTCTGGTGGCAGACTTGTGCGTTCAGATAAAAATGAAATATATGCGAAACATTTCGCAGCGGAAGCGCTCTCCAAAAAGAAAGAATTTTTTAATTCGGGCTCTTAAAAACAGAGATATCGACAAATATAAGATATGCTTCTAGGACCGCTGGCGAGAAAACCATGCATTATTTTAAGAAGAAAGTATTTTCAAAAGGTTTTTCGATGTGAGCGGTACCGGTCCACGAAATAATTTTTTCAATTGGATTTTCAGTAGCTCAGATTTTACTGCAAATACATCAGACGCAGAATTTATCAAATATTACAACTTATATGCAAAACATATCATATCAGGAGCTGTATCTAGTTCAGAAAGAAAATTTTCAAATCGGAGATTTAGTTTTAAAAGCACAGTTATTGAGAAAAAACGCATTTTTTCTGTACGCCCCCTAGCGGAAAGTCCATGAATTGCTTGAAAATTTTAAAATTATATGCGAAACATTTTACCCCGGAAACGCTGTCTAAAAAAGAAGGAATTTTTCAAATCAGACACTGAGAGGCAGAGATATTGACAAAAATAGGATAGACTTCTACGCCCTCTGCTGTAGAAACCATGCATTATTTTAAGAATATAATATTATCAAATGTTTATCGACATGAGCGGTATGGATCCACGAAATAATTTTTTTGGTCGGGGTTTTAGAATCTGAGATTTTGTTGCAAATACCTACGAAGCAGAAATTTACCACTTACGCCCTCTGGTGGCCAAACCATATTTTATAAAAAATTAGAAATTACAAGAAATAAATTTTCGTCAGCAGCTGTATCCTGTGCTGGAATAATTTTTCAAATCGGAGTTTTGGATCAGATATATCGGGGAAAGCGCAATTTACCTTTTAGGATCAGAGATATCGGGGAAGCGCAATTTACCTTTTAGGATCAGAGATATCGGGAAAGCGCTATTTACCTTTTAGGATCAGAGATATCGGGAAAGCGCAATTTACCTTTTAGGATCAGAGATATCGGGGAAGCGCAATTTACCTTTTAGGATCAGAGATATCGGGAAAGCGCTATTTACCTTTTAGGATCAGAGATATCGGGGAAGCGCAATTTACCTTTTAGGATCAGAGATATCGAGAAAGCGCAATTTACCTTTTAGGATCAGAGATATCGGGGAAGCGCAATTTACCTTTTAATATCAGAGATATCGGGAAAGCGCTATTTACCTTTTAGGATCAGCGATATCGGGAAAGCGCAATTTACCTTTAGGATCAGAGATATCGGGAAAGCGCAATTTACCTTTTAAATCGGAGTTTTACTAGCAGAGATATCTGTTGAAAAGTAATTTACTTTTACTCCCCCTAGAGGAGAATCTATGTATAACTTGGAGAAGTGGCTATGCGTAAAGTAATCTTCGACATGAATGGAAACGAGAAGTAAAATAATTTTTTGAATTGGATGTTTAGAAGCAAATATATGGAATGGGATGGGATGTGTTTTGAAGTCGATATCATCTGCCTTTACGCCATCTAGCGGCAAAATTTTTCATCGTAAGGAAAACGTAAAATAGGATCATCATTCGCACATTTCATGCTTCATAATGCAAAAAGAATTTATCATATCGGACTATTAGTTGCAGAGATATCGTGTCTACAGACGAACGACGGACGGACAAATCGATAACGTAAGCACGATATTTGTTTACAAAAGAAGTGCTAAAAAAGACAAAACAAAACGAAGAAATACCATCGAACATATTTTTGCCTCTGTGATGAATTATAACCCCACTCCCCACGCTTCCACCATGTCACATTTGGTCCGGTTGTCAGGACACACCCCGCTCCCACTGTAATCTCGGACGTACCTTATGGACAGCCCCTTATCCAAGTATATGATTGTTCACTTGATGTTAATAGGTTTTTCAAATCAGTAGGGATGAGCCATTTGACCTAAAACAGCTTTGTTACGGATCTTGTAGGATTGACAATGCAAGATCGCGAAAACCGCTGGGTTAACTTCAACTGATGAGCTTAATAATAAACAAAAAGGGATATATGGTGTTTTTTTCCAATAGATTTCACAGTTGTTTGTATTGGTTGCTGTTATTGCACGACACTTATACGATCTACAAGCTCACATTTTAACAAAACAGCAGATTATTAAATTCATTTTAACATTCCGATTAATGAGCTTTGCATTTTACAGACACAAAAACCACGAAATTTTAAATCCGTTCTGGAGCTGCTGTTTCCCCGTTTATTTTAAAGCACCGCGTGAAAATACACATTTCACCTCACGTAAAACTATCGTTTATCTAGTCAACCTCCAAAGAGAACTGGTCTTTGGAAACAGCTTCATATGCAACGGAATATCGTACTATAATTGTTATAAATATAGCAAATTGCAAGCTGTTGTTTTCGGATATTAAAAAATATTATAAATAGCCGTTGCCCGTGTTCCTTAATCTAATGCCGTTCTCTATGGTTTTCATCAAGACCGTTTTCTTTTGAGAATTTTTAAATACGATGTCTCGTAACCGATTTATATAGAGACCACAGGTTGAGAGCAACCATGCAAAAATTATCATTTAAAAAAAATTATGATTCGTTTCGCTTATATCTTAATGCTGTGTTTTATTTCGCCAGAATAAGTATTATATTAATTAAAAATGCTATCTATCATTGTAAGTTTAAAACCATTCTCACGTGTTGCGTGTTTACGAGATATTCAAAGTAAACATGAATGGAATTTTGCCAATAAGAGAATTTACTGATACATGATTTACTGACATTCGCCTTTAGGAACATTTTCCAGTATAGATACAATTTTGCAGTCTTATTGTCTCAGTTCATCTTTTTAGGTCTCAGGAAAATAAAGGATTGATTTACAAGAGCCATGGAAACCTCAGTGTTAATATGAATGAAAAAAATATTTGCCTAGTCACAATAAAGGACGAGTGGTCCACATACGGTTCGAGCTGGCGAATGAATCTCCCAGTCAGCCGAACATCACAATTCCTGCCCATTAACACGTCGCTCGTACTGGCAGTGGTATGGGTGCGGGAAGTGGTGGTCCTTCAGGGAAGTTCAGATTGATCGGGTCCTCGACCTGTCCTGTCTGTGAGATGACCCGTCGGATACTCGCAGGATTGCTCACATAACGCCTTTCCTTAAACAATCTTGAAAGAGTTATTTTTATTTCTGGAGTGTCAACATTTTGACCGAGCAGGAGGAAGTCATCAGACGATTTAGGAACCTTTCAGACATATATTTTCAATATAACCAATCGACCACCTGCAAAATTGTAGAAAACACCATGAAAATTGAAAACGCCATGTATGTATTAAAAGAACTGCGAGTTTACAAGTCAATTGTCTTTTAATAATTTCGCCTTAATGCACGAAAATAAGATGCACGCGATTTCGTCGTAACGTCTGAAATGATAATAAATATTTCGTCTTAAAAATAATTTGAATTTACGTAAAACCAAGAGCTGTTGTAAATTTAGGCAACATTATTGGATGCAGATGTATTACAACTTACTGGTGGACATATCAAGTACATCAAATTTTTTGTTTATCACTTTTTGATGTGAATATCACAATACGAATTTTTCTGCTCCAGTAAGATCTGGCTATTGCGGTTGGATTGAATTTACACCGGTACCATGTAACAGTTTTATTTCAAATGATTAGGAAAACCACTTATGTCACATCTTCATTGGTTTTGTTTTGTATAGAATCTGAACCCTAATGAAAGGAAAATTACTGAATAACCTTTTTTTTGTGTTACTTTATTAGTACATTTTACTGTAAATAATATTTGTAAAAGATTCTCTGAATAACAAAGTAAAATATATTTCTTTCTGCTTTTAAAGAATCTGCAGTTTGTCATTTTTTACATAATTTATCAATAAACTGTGCATAGTAATTTATTGTTATATTCGCGTCTATGCACAATAGCGTTTTCCAAGATGACTGAGTAAGGAAAGCATACCAAAAAAAAAAAATAGTGGCACATGCGATTAGTAATATGATAATTTTTTCTTAAGGCAGAAATGCCACGCTTTACGAAACTCACAAGCGTGTGAATCGCTGTTCTATCAATACATAGAAAAGACATGCCCCTTGCACCATCAGCTAACATAGTCCGTGAACAGTAGAGAAGACGCTGACATCAGGCATTTTGCCAAACAATAGACTTCGTCCTTTATTCGGAGCACTCTTCTCTTCTCAAGGCTTACATATCAGCATTCCTACCATTACAATCGCCCTTTGTAACTAGGTACAGTCTAAAGTTTTTTTCCCGGCGTACACAGCTATCTTTACTTGTGGATGTTTTCTGTTTACTTTTCGGAAAAACTTACTTTATATAGGAACAAGAAAGTTAATCGTCAGAGAACACAGGAAAAAAATTAGAAAGATCAAATATTCTTACGAAATCTGGTAGATTGTGATTGTTTTTCTTTAGCTTATAATTATTTTTTTATTTTTAACTAAATATCGGATTTGAGTTAATATTATATCACGAGAGCGGAAGTGATTTGCGTTTGAGCCGGAGACAGTTGGAAAGCTTCTTACAAAGGTATATTCTGAAATTCTTCTTTTAAAATCAAAAAGAAAATAAATGTGCCAAAAAGTTTACCTAAATCTTTGATGATGAATTTTTTTGTTACCAAATGTGTAGGAACTGCGTACTTCTGTCCCAAGAAGTTCTTTCGTTTCTCTATAATGTGACAATGTTACAGTTTTGACTTCTTATGGTGTAAGTAATTAAATAATGCATTATGATTTAGGGTTGGCCCATATCTTCCTGATTGGACGTTTAGAACAATTGTAGACTTTTATTCTAAGGATTAGAAAAATACTACTGGGTGTCAAATAAATTCATACAGCACGGGGAGCAAGTTATCGACATTTGATATCGTTGCATTCCCGTAGTGCTGTGTGTGCTTCAAAAACGTCATGGAGAATTTTCTAAACGGTAATCTAAAGAGAAAAGCTTACTCAGCTATTTTATGCTAAAGTGTAGAAGGCAAATGTCAACAGTTGTTTACTGCACATATAGGAATAAATATTATGTGAAAAATCTAATTTTCTCCAATCAATTTCAACATGACATGGCCAAAAGTACTCTAAATCCATTTCTGGTTTAAGTGTTTTAAGAGGACCTTTTATCATTTGTGTCAGAACCTCAGGGCAGTAGTCTTTTATCCAGTATGTTTATTTATTTATTTATTGTAAGCATATCCCTACAGATTGTAAATCTTGTTACAGGAATTGTTATATTTATATTTACAATGATAATTACGAAGTGATATTTACA
Source organism: Macrothele yani (assembly GCA_039090855.1). Lineage (NCBI taxonomy): Eukaryota > Metazoa > Arthropoda > Arachnida > Araneae > Macrothelidae > Macrothele > Macrothele yani. Next base: position 86,305,249 of record CM076999.1, read on the forward strand.
ATCTTGCAAAACATGCTATATGAAATTTTTTTTATTCACATTAATAATATCCGAACAATCTTCAAGTGAGTTGTGAAGCCTATGCCTTTTACATAACGAATAATTTTCTCCAGCATCAGTTGTGCAAAACGGCACTGCAAATAGTTCACATTTTGACCTGGGTAAATATGGGACACGGAAACTTAATTGATTTACAATTGGAGTATCATCTATCTCTCCATTGATGATGCCGTATAGGAACTTGAGTTGCAGAGCCTTCCTTCTCGACTGTAGAGAGGTCATATTGAAGAATGTCAGAAGTTCAGCAGTCGGGATGTCCGCTATATAAACACCGGTCGATTTATAAAAAAGGTGTCGAAGATACCTTTTTTGAACTTTCTCAATTTCATTTACTAGAGATACTTGGCTATGACTACAAATGATCGCCGCATATTCCAGTGAGGGTCTGACCGTAGTCTCAAGAATGCGAATGAGTGGTGTCTGAGTAATGAAGATAAATTAAAGGGCCTCTTATCTGAATGACAAGAGGACCTTTTATCACCTTTCGTCAGGACTTCAGGCGAGTAATCTTGTATCTAGTATGCTGTTATGAAAGTCATAATTGATATTGAGATAAATGCGTGCTTAAGGTTTTATACGTAACTTTGCAAAGGATAGGAAACATTACATAGCAACCTTAAGAAATGCTATCCTTATTCGCAAAATGTGTATATTTGACTAAAACTAGAAACGCTGTTCAGTATCAACGGTCATGTCTGACGATATCATTATTAGTTATCATATTCTTTTTTCATATCCTTTTGCATTAAATGTTTGAATGAGTTCCATTTTTAGCACGACTTTGTAAGAAAAAAAAAAGATACTACACTACTGGCCACCCAAAATGCAAAACCAAGAAGGAAGCATCCGATTGGCCTGAAATTCGCAGCATGCGTCGCCCGCGAGAGGACATGCAAGCGATTAGCATTGCAGGGCATATGCAAATAATGTGCGCCCGGCACGCCACCGAAAAGCACTATAAGAAGGGTGAAGAGAAGGCGGATGTAAGTAGTGGAAATGTGTTGTGCTGCCGGACATGCGCGTGGGAAGCTTCTTCATGCCTCGTCGTAGATTACGGCAGTCATTCCAGTACGTTTCGGAGTTCGAAAGAGGACGATTAGTGGCTAATCGCGACAGCGGTTTATCGTACCGAGACATCGGCGCCCGTGAGGGACGACACCCAGCCACAGTGAGGCGAGTGTGGATTCGGGGGTGCAGTAGAGGCGGACGGACCGACATAAGCGATTGCCGCAGCCGCTACACACCACCGGACGAGAGGACCGGCATGTCGTGCGGCGGGCATTGACGGACCGCACCGCTACATCACGAACGTTAGCGCAGGAATTAGGGTGTGTTGCGCAACAACCTATGTCATCACGTACCGTTCGATGCCGTCTGCAGGAGCGAGGACTTGTCGAACTGCGCACATTGTTCCGATTGCCATTGTCGTTACACCACCAGCGAATGCGGCGGCAGTGGGCCGTTGAACGCCGCACCTGGACTACGGAATGGCATGACATTGTCTTCTCCAGTGAATTCCGCTTCTGCCTGCAACACCAGGATGGTCGGACCAGCGTGTGGTGGAACCGCAGCGAGAGACTCTATGACGCCTGCACTATGCATCGCCATACTGGTCCGTCGCCTGGCGTTATGGTTTGAGGCGCAATTGGATATGACACCAGCACCCCTCTGGTACGCATCGCCGGTACACTCAACATCTACAGCTACATCTCCGACGTTTTGGAGCCTGTAGTCCTCCCTTACCTGCAGAACCTGCCAGCGGTCACGTTTCAACAGGACAATGCGCGCCCGCACGTGGCACGCATCGTGCAAAAATTCTTCACTGCCCAACAGGTGTCACTGCTGCCGTGGCGTGATTATTTTCTCGATATGTCGCCCATCGAACAAGTCTGGTCGCTGATCGGCAACCCAGTGGACCGGCAAGCACCACCCGCGGCTACGCCTGATGATCTGTGTCAACATGTGGAATCATACCCCAAGCCCACATCCAAAGCCTCTTTCGTTCGATGCCGCGGCGTTTAGCGGCCGTTATTGCCAGCCATGGGGGCCACACTAACTATTGATGTCTGCGTGTTGCGCAAGTCGCACGAGCCTGCAAGCTCAATCGTTTCACTTTTGTATCTGTTGTTATGTGTCCCTCAAATCTGGCTTTGCTATCTCGTGTCCTACTTGGTGTTGCGTTTTGGGTGTCTAGTAGTGTATTATAGCAACATGTAACATATCATTAGAATTAGCACACCCAGAAGAGTAACACTATTCCCCTTGATGTTCGAGCAGGAATACATGCCTTTCTGTTCCAGCTCGAGTGAATTCCTTCTTGGTCGAGCACGTACGTTCGCGAAACTAATGTTTGGATAACATAAAACTTTTATAAAATAGGAACATTTAAATTTGGTGCAATGACGACATGTCAAATGCATAATCAATATGTCTCCGTACTGTGTCAAATTTACACAAAAACATTTTTCATTAAAGCCTGTAAAAGAAGCTCTGGATAATTAGTTTAGCTATGCGTATTCCATTAACACTTATCAGATTTATTTTAATAGCGTGTATTCACTTTGGAGATATTCTTTGTGGTATGACTGGCAGAAATGTTGTTTTATATGAAGAATTCGTACTAAAACTCGTATTGCTCTTGAAGTTTTTTTGTTTATGATTGAAGCGGTCACGTGAAAAAAAATTACAGCTTCATGAGATTCCCCTACTGTAAATTTAAAACATCTTTGCAGAAAAAACTAAAAATCACACGGTTTATTATTGGTGAAAAATTTTATATTAAAAATTGATTGCAATTGAATTTATTAGTGTGGTATAAATGAAATTCCTATCAAAAGGTCTTTGGCAAGGCTTTAAAGTTTGAATTCATTGGACACCCACAGCCGGTCGATAAAGCTTGGTCGAATAATTTGTGCAAATGTTATAACACTTAAACATCGATCTCAGTAACATCTGTATTCTTCCTCCGTTATATCGATAAACGCTGTTAATAAGATGCTCTGAAATGTATCAAAACCTTTTTTCAGACACAAATAAATGCAAAGAACAAAATGTTAGTTAGGATCAATCATGAAAGAAATACGGGATTACGCCATGTAATACAAATTTTGTAGAAGACAATCCGATTTTTGGCGTAAATGGGACAAGGATGGTAAGTCAGATAATATCCGAAAACTTGAAAAAAATGTCATCGTCCTGGAGCGGGACTCGAACCCGCGTCTCCCAGGAAACGCCCGGGTATGCTAACCACTACACCACCCAGAACGACCAGGTTTCCGATCAATTTGAATAAAACCATCACAGGATTCGCTAGTCGAAGCAACCGGCATTCATGTTTAGCGAATCTGGAGGTTAAGAATCTTATCCCAAATCATATGATGTATCTGCTTCTCCGGGCAAACACGGGATAAGATTCTTAAAATCCAGATTCGCTAAACATGAATGCCGGTTGCTTCGACTAGCGAATCCTGCGATGGTTATATTCAAACTGATCGGAAACTTGGTCGTTCTGGGTGGTGTAGTGATTAGCATACCCGGGCGTTTTCTGGGAGACGCGGGTTCGAGTTCCGCTTCAAGACGATGAAAATTTTCATGTTTTCGGATATTATCTGACTTACCATCCTTGCCACATTTACGCCAAAAATCGGATTGTCATCTTCAAAATTAGTTAGGAATTTGAATAGTAAGGTTACTTGATATCCTATAAATAACTAATTAAATACTGCGTTTCTAATTGCTCATTAATTGCGTGATGGGTTTTTTCTTATTCATTCAACAAGAAATATATCCATGTATATAATATGGTTTATGAGTAAAACTGTTTAGTTGCCAGGAGTATTTTGATTGAAAAATCCTCAGTCTTATAATTTAACCTTTTAATTTTCTTTATTTGTTTATATTAATGTGGAAAGTAAAAGTAAATTAGTACCTCTCTAATAAAGGATTTTTAGTATCTCGAAACGTATGCGGGTAGAAATCATGGAAAATAACACGAAAACTAGTTACAAGAGATGTTACACCCCTGCAAGCCATCCGTTGAGGACAGCGTTTACTGTATATAAAATTAAATCTGTTTAAACGACGCTGTCACTGCACGATTAAGGACACGTTCAGACACGATCTGTAAGTTAGGAAGTTTAATATACTTTAAAATATATATGCTAAAATATTACAGTTGATCTTTCGGTTGGGTGGTCCAACCCTTCTTTAGGTGTGACACTGCGAACGGACGCAAGACGTTGGGACACTATATACATGAAGGTGAAAGGATGACGTAAGCAAACAAGTATAGCCAATTCTCATGGACTTCGAAGAGATTCAAAATAGTTCAATTACCAACATTATGGCATGGATTGAATAAAATTGTCAGCAAATCCGTATCTGAAATGCATTACAAGTTGTCTCTAAGGCAGGTGTAGGTAAGTGAGCAGATATTCATTACACTTGTCTCCAAACGGAAAATGACAAACTTTCAGCCAGGTGTGTTAAACTTTTAGACCCCAAACTCAGAACACGTTTGCATCTTCCCAAATTGGAGCAAATTGTCCACTTCCCACTAGCCGCGAACGTGCGGTGGCAGAGGAGTGGCACCGGATGTATTATTTGTGTTCAAATAGTCGGACTCCCAGTTTACGCAAAGTGGATCCAATGTACATTTAGCTTTCAGGTTCAGATTTTTTACATCTTGAAGGAATACAGTAAGCACCAGATTGATGTGAGGTGGGGAATAGGTCTCGTTTTTTTTTTTAATTTTACAATTGTGAAGTTATTTGTTGTTTCACCGAAAGCCAGTTTAATTTAGCTTTAGGAAAAAACATTCGTTCGGCAACCTCCCAAGATCCAAACATTTTGTTATGTGTTCTTCCACGCATGTCAGAGCCTTCACAAATAAGAATTCTAAGAGATGTTTGACGCTACAAGACGTCGACAGCTAAGAAAACTTCGCAGGAGCGCTCTGCTTCTACTGGAACCTTAAAAATCGTTATTTTATCCGAAAAAGTGGATTTATACAAATATCAATGACTTTTCGCTTAGGGCTAATTTATTAATCGTTTACTTGCCCTACCCATTTCAGTATGATCTTAGGAGTTGTTATTACCCAGCAAAATGGCGGAAACACAGGTTTGTGTGGTAGGGATCAGAATCCTGTTGTACAACTTTTTTTAAAATGAAAGCAGCTCTACAAATACCGTGCTATGACCGAAAGCTACAATTATTCTCTGATTGAGTGATACCTTAATGTTCTAAAACTCTTCCAGTTTAACACTGGTGAGTAGAATAAAAGTAGCTAAGCATCAGGTGTTTGTGCTAAAATGTGACTCACCAATTTTCTTTGTCGATGTCAATCAATCGTTCAATGACATCCACTCTAAGTTTCTGCTATTCCAGGATATCTTTAACTGTCCTAAAATTAAAATGTACGGCACTATGACAAGTTAGAATAAAATTAGCAGCTTTTCTCACAATAAAATATGTATTATACATCGACTATAGTTTCGCAAAGCGCTTGGCTCGGCATCATCAAGACGAATGGAGCGTAAATATTCAAATCATTGTGACATCATCAGAATTCTAACGGTCACGAATTTTGGTGAGTTGTTTCCACGCCCTTGAAAGAAATGGAGTGGAAGTCATTTCGTTGACAATCCGTGACGAATTCCGGTACATGTGGAAGGCTTCTGATATATAAATCTTGATAGACGTGTCAGATTTATCGATAAACGTAGCGTTTCCAAAAAAAAAAAAGTTTATGGTTATTTTTGTTTCAATGTTGGGCTATAGACGACTTCTTGAGTACATAGTTCTGTATGTAGGACTTGTGTTCCTTCACACGGAAACTTAAAGCCTTCCGGGTCTGTTCTATATATGAAAGTCGACATTCACAAGGAATCTGATAAATTCCCAGGAGTTTGTCTTCGACGTAGTCTTCTGTTCCGTAAAAAATCATCTTGCTTATGGGTTTCAGCAGAAATTTGAAATAAAAACTTTTGAGAATTTTAAAATTCCGAAGCAAATCTGAGGAGCAAATGGAATAACAGCCCGATTTTTTCGTATTGGGAGCTCTATAGGCGGGAGCGTGTAGACAGACTTCGGTTTTCTAAACTTTTGAACAGGTTTATCTATAACTGAAGGTCTGTATCTTCTGTGTACTGCAATTTGTTTAAGAAAATCAAGCTCTTTCTGTAAGGAATGCTCAGTTTAACAGATATATACGTATGTAAGGAAGGCAGAGATCTTTCGTTTCCATGGATTATTTGATTCTGCATGGGGGGGGGCTAAGGAAACAGCAAATGGTTTTCGATGACCTGTTGTACTAAAAGATCCTTCAGAACGTGACACAAAGACATCAAGAAATTGTAAGCAGCCATTATCTTCAGTCTCACACGTGAACTGTATATGAGGACCAACTGAATTGATAAGTTCCACTAATTTAGGTATTACCGAATACATGCCATTCCAGAAAACAAAAGTGTCATCTACATATCGAATCCACAGGTCGAATGTAACAAGCTGAAAGATTTTATCCTCATAGTGACGCTTGTAGACTTCTTATAAAATAGGTGAGAGTGGGCTACACATTGCAAAGCCTTCCGTCTGTTGAAAAAATCTTACACGAAAAAGGAAACTGCTTTGCCTTATACAAATTTCCACCAGTCTCAAAGTTTCTTCTACTCCAAGTTGGCTAAAATGATGTTCTTTGAGACTTGATTTCAATGATTCGAGGGATCCATTCACTGGGATACTTGCGAACATGGATTTCATATCAAAGGATAGGATAGTATAAACTGATCGTTGAGTGGATGTCGCTTTAGCCGATTAACAAACTCAATGGAATTTTTTACAGCTGTTTTGTTCGAAGAAGGCTTTAAGGTGGATAGTTCCAAAGATAGAAATTTGGCAAACTTATGTGTAGTTGATCAGATATTACTAACTATGGGACGGAAGGGGACACCAATCTTGGGTATCTTCGGAAGTGCATAGAAACCTGGACAACGTTAAAATAAGGACTTTAAATGGTATTTTGAGCTTTCGTCAAAAGTTACACACCTTGTTACCACTTTCCGAACTTCTTTCAGTTGTTTCGCCGAACCACTTTCCGAACTTCATTTAATATTTCCTCCGACGGATTATTTTTTATTTCCTTATAGGGTCTCTCGTAAATACGTTTTTCGACCTCTGTATCGTAATGATTTTTGTCTACAATAACCACTTGTCCTCCTGTATAAACTTTAGTGATGATATTATCAGGATTTGACTGTAATTCTTTTAGAGCATTATATTCTTCCTTGTTGAGATTCCGCTTAAATGGTGGAATAGACTTTGACGTTATTGTCTGATTGACACAATGTCTAATGGTTTCTTTTTGATCGGTGTTTAGATGGCATTGTATCAGGAACTCCTGAACAGTCGCAACGATATTCGATATCGGTACCTTTTTCGAAATCGCGAAACTCGAATTGTAACGTAAAATTCGTTTTTGAATTTCGCTCTGAATAAAACTAGAATAGTCGGATATTACTTCATTATCCGTAAAGATATCCTCAATTTGTGAAGTAGCATTTTCTTTATTGTTGCTGTTATTTGACGGTTTTCAAATTTGTGTTCTAATGTCATTTTATGAGTAAACGACTTATTGGAACTCCTTTCGTCGACCACGTTTTGCCATCCAGGCCAGAAAAATCTGGTAATGTTTTAGCCTGTAGAGGGTATAGGTTGTACAGTTCTATCTCAACGTTTGCAATATTTTTTCGTATCTTTAACAATAGATCTTAATTCTGCAAACGAAGCATTAAATATTGTTTTGTTAATGCAATAAAGCGGTCTTAGGTTGCATTTCACCCAGACAAAACTTGGTAGTATCCGTTTTTTTTTTTGCATCGAAGCAATAATATTAAGTCGTACAGCAATCTTAACTTCTTTTTCCCCAGTTTGAAAAAACGGTTGATTATCGCAGATAGTGTGTTCGTCATGATCGAGATTAGGAACTGGGATTTCAAGTTCCGGAACAAAGTCGGTATTAGTATATGATCGGCTCTCGGTGTAAGGTTATCGGTGGTAGGGAGAAATGTTGCTAATTTTATTCTATCTTAACACCACAAGCTTAGTAGTCAACAATTATATACTATGATAAGTATTTCATAGTTCATTGTTCACAATCTGATTCTATTCGGCAGCCGATCTTAGAAACCACTTTTCGCAGTGCGAGTTTTTCAGCAGCGCGATCCACATTTTTCCCAGAATCTCATTTAAAGACACAGGCAACAGGTCAGATCCGCGCCATATTACTAACCGTGGTATAAACGACGTCGTCATATCCCGGGAGCACTGTATGTGAACATTTCTTTAAGAACGAGAAAGGGACTCAAAATCATGCGTTATGTTTGTTTATCATGTATCATTTTTATAAGTTTCTGTTATGTTGGTTGCATATTCTTTACACACATGGTCATGAAAGGCTAATAATATTTCAAAATTTCAGCGCATTACTGCCTTTTTTTCTCGAAAGGTACACTGTGAATATAAACTCTCGAATTTACTTCCGTACAGGACAAATTTCTTTGGCAACTCAATCTTCAACGGAAAGAATATTTGAAAATGGTCTTGTAATTTTAACGCAACAGCGAGATATACGTAATGAGAAGGTACAAGAGCATTAGATTTTCTACGGCAGAATTTCAATTGCAAACAGGTGATAAAGAGTGTTTATTAAATTTTAATCGAATAAATTGACTAACAAAGCGAACATTGATCGGTAATATGTGTATGCTGTTTGGCTCATAGAAAGCATATCAGTCATAGCTCAATTTACATTTACATTCATATTGACGTAGTAGAAACTGTCATTGATGAAAGCAGAGAAGCAGACGCGAAGCTACGGGTTGGGTGGGCTCGGCTACAGCCCATCGAAATTTTCGTTTACCCCACTCATTAGGCCCCCTCCAATATATATACATAGTGGAAAGAAACGACCGCATAAACAACCCACGGGTGATTCCTTGGGTCAATACAAGCATAAAATGTCCTATGACAGTTTTGGATTTAGGGCTTAGTTTTCCAGATATATGCCTCCAAACGTGCGTGACGTCACGTCTGGAATCGCTTGTTTTTGAGGATTCAAGCACAATTCGAGTGTGTGCAAGAAAGCTCGTGGCGGATGCCTGATTCTGCAGTCACCACGACTGATTTACATATCGCAGTGGCCGTATGACATGCAACAGTTTCTTTCCGTTGAAATGGAATATTACGGTCCCCCGCACATTAGCGTGCATTTGTCGCGAATGCAATTACCTATACCAGGCTTGATATCATTCAAACAAATGCGTGTTTCTTAACTAACATGCAAATAAAGCAAAGCGGGGACTGCGGGGCACTGAAGCTCGTAGTACTGACAACGATAGATGAACATCGTTGTTAAAAGACGTGCATTGTTTTTGAGTGTGTCGTGTGGAAGCTGTGAAAGTGAGTACAATTGTGGTTATTTGCACGTTCCGTCACGAGCAATCGTTACTCCGTGGAACATTTGCACTATTACCCAAACTGAATGGCATACACGCTAGGTGAGTACTCTGATATGTACATAATTCTGCGAGAATCTAGAGGTAATGCGTTTGCCGCCGCGCAAACATATTCCGAAAGGTACCGTGTTACACGCCATTCCGACACTAATGTGATTCGTCGGCTGAACCTGCGAATGAGAGAAACGGACAACGTAGCACCTATGGCATACAGAGTCAGTGGACGCGTACGGCCAAGAGGAATGGTTGTTATAGAAGACGCAGTCATGGCCATGGTAATGCGAATCCCAAGATTAGCAGGCGAGGGGTTGCACGACAAGCAGGAGTCACACACACCACCGTGCTCGATATTCTTCATGACGAGGGCTCCACCCGTACCATTACGCACGGGTTCAAAGTCTGCAATCTGCGGATTACCCTCGCCGCGTACAATTTTGTACATGGCTACTGTAGTGCTACGAAATAGAACCAGGATTCTCGGAACATGTCCTCTGCAGTGATGAAACTCGTTTCTCTCGTGAGGGGTTATTCAAACACTACAATAGTCATGTATGGTCACCGGTAAATCCGCACAGCAAACGACGACGAGGTCATCAGTATTGTAGGGGCATTGACGTGTGGGCGGGCCTGGTCGGTCCGTACATACTGGCGAATGTGCTGAAACCTATCTCGATACGAAGTTTTCCTGATATCAGTTTTACCGTATCTCCCGGAATACGTTCCCTCATACGCATTTCTTTTAAGACTGAAATATTTGATATCTATAGTACCTGATGCCTACATTTACCTCGGACAACAAATATCAAGTGGCGACCATATCGAAGAAGAAATTAACATGTCTATACAACGGGTTTAAGAGCATTTAGAAAAAATAGTATAAATTTCAAGACCAATTCCAAAAAATGAACAGAGTATGAAAGACTGCATGCTTCCCGCTACCAGAGAGTATAGAAAAAAGAACTTAGGGATTAGGAAAATGACATGAGTTGATGACATCACTATTAATTAATGGGCTGCAAATAATATTAGTGGAGTTGATCACATTGGGCAACTGAAATACTAGAGTGGAATTTATGGAACAAGAAGGCACCGAGAAGAAGATCGAGTGCGCTATGGGTTAATAAAGTTCGAAGCAATGGCATCGACACTCTGTGTAGTTAGCAGTGGGGCGTTACGTTTTTACCAAAAAGTGTATCAAAGATGTTTACAGATGCTCATTTATGGACTGGTCTTGAAAGTGCTTTTTCTTGAAAACCAAAATATCTGAAGTTGAGGGGATTTGTTGTCGTTGAATAATTTTTAAGTAGGGATTATGACAGAAAAAGGGGTCGAAGTGAATGATTGCATTTTTCCGTTTTACTCTTAAAAGCGTATGTTGCTCCAAACCAAACTCCTGCTCTCTCTCTCTCTCTCTTTCTCTGTCTGTCTCTCTCTCTCTCTCTCTCTCTCTCTCTCTCTCTCTCTCTCTCTCTCTCTCTCTCTCTCTGTGTTCTGTTCATCTATATGCCTCGGGGTACATCTTAACTCTCACACTACTTCGCTTACTTCTTTTTAGTTTCGAAGATCATTATTTAGCGAAACACAGGTGATTTGCTCTTCTTGCTTTGTATACAGTAAGATTTTCCATGGTTTGATTTCAGACGTCAGTACGGACTCGTGTCAAATATCTATAGCAAACACATACCCCTAAATTGAATGATTCACATCACCGTATTTAGTCTTGCGCTCTTCGCGAGATGAACAGACCATCTAACAATCAGCAGAATGGAAAAAATTGTGCGTCACCCTGAATTGTTAAAAAAAGGAAAAAAAAAAAAGAGTTAATTTCCCTTTAAATTTTCTGCAAAGTGGGGAATCTCTATTTTACACTTCATAAACCACGTCTCTTTGTTATCTCATGCTTTAATGTACCACAATCGAAAAGCACGTTAAACATTTGCCTCTTTTTTGCCTCTGCGTTGCTGCCGTTTTTTTACCTCTGCGTTTCTGCCTTTTTTAATATCGAAATTACTTATATTCGTATAATATGCAGGAGTAGGAGGTAGGTAAACGCATTCGATGTTTGGTTCTGAAATTCTTGAAGAAAGAAGTACTATAATATACCGCCCTAAAGTTTCGCAGCATTGGGAAAGTGTAAAACGAAGGGTAAATGAAGGGAGATCTTAAATCTAAAATGTTCTAAAGATTTTTAAACAGTAGTTTTTAGTATTTTCTACAAAACATATATTATACATTTGGGAATTTCTAAAAACTGTACTTCTTGATTTGCTGACATATTGTATAAAAAAAGGAAGTAGACCTTTTGCCATAAAGCTTCCGTGTTTGTAATTAGACCACAAGTGACGCTCATTGCGGTAGACATCGAACAATCCGTTAATCTTATATGATATGTAGGTTTTTTATGTCCCTTGTTGCTTTGCTTTCGTTACGTTTTCTTAATCGCTATGCATTAAAATTTGTGTTTTGTTGTTTGTTGACATGAAAACGCTTTATCACACAATTTGCTTACGTTCTGGAATGCATTTCTTTGGATACAGAGCATGTAAATTGAGCATGTGATTTTTGTGCACCAATTTCCAACCGAAACATTTCTTGTAGATCTAAGGTAAGTTACTTCTATCCCAAATTACTTCCAATATGATAAAAATTGATGATAAAAATTCTGCAAGAACGCTCATGAAATACTTTCTAAATACAGCCTTGCTTTGAATTGATATTTTTCAGCCGTACAATTATCGTAGGCTGCCTGAAGCCCTATTTCTTCAGGAGAGCGTACATTTTCCAAAGATTGCAGGGTAGTAAATTGTACCACATATGTCTGTTAGATCTCCATTATTTATCTTGTGTGGAAATAGAATGGACGCGTGCTAGGACTCAGAATTACAACCTAGAAAAATGAGAGTGAGGGGCGAAAATAACAGTTTAAGGAGCAACAGTAAATCCCCTTTTTGTAAATATCCATGTACGGGATACACCGCTTCATCCCTGGACTGCACGTTAGTTGGATATGTCCCCATTCGAACATGTCCGGGACATGGTAGCTAAGATACTGGCCCGTCAAGCACCACCGCCACTCACAAAATATCAACTCTTGTCTTGCACAGAAGCATCGTTTCCTGTTATTCTTATTCTCCATCGCAATATAAAAAGCATTATCCATTCAGTGTCACTCCATATAAAGGATACTTTTTTTGCTAGTGGTGGTTCCTCACGATTCATAGTTTTGAATCAAAAGTTCTTGTACATCCTTACAAATGTAATCAGTTATCTGTAACATGAGAAATCTGTGACAAATTTCATTTAAATAATGTGAGTTTTTCTTCGTGTCGCAATTTCCAAAAATAGTAGTCTAGCTGTGTCAAGAATCATCTGATCTTCACAAAAGCAAGAGTGAATTGCAGTATATCTGCGAAAGAATATTTAGGTTCTTCAGGGATAGAAACAGTAATTGTTATTTACAAATTTTCTGTAAATACTCGTATTACTCAACGTCTGTAAGGCAGATGCTTTGGGAATTCAACTAACGTCTTTAAGGCAGAAGATGGGGAAATTAACTTTGACAACTGAAAATAAAAAGTCTTTAGGAAGTATTTTAACTTGTACAATAAGGACGAATACTAAATAATAATAAACATGTTTTTGGAAACTTGGCGAATTCTACTGCATTTGAGATATTTCGTTACAATTAACTCCACATTTCTGTCAATGATTCTGTAAATGAAAAATGTCAAAATCTGACCATCATATCACAAATTCCTCGTCGTATCGAGGTCAAAACAATTAAAAAAAGAAAAAAAAACAAGGGCGTATTTACAGATGTTTTGCTCTCTCCCTTCGTTTAGTATAACATGGCTTCGGAGAGATTGTTACTAAGGTGATTCAGAAGTCATTGTCGTTTTTTATAGTTGATTTAAAATTGTCTAAATTAATACACGAAAAAGTTTAATCTTCCAAAATTGATGCATCGTGCTTGACAGTCTCACACCATCATGATGCCTCGCCTTGATTTCCCCTGCAAAAAGATCCCCTTGGTGTCGAGGTGAAAACTTTGGAACCTGAATTCAATATCGTAGACGTTATGAGAAGGTTTTCTCACGTAGAAAATATGCGATGAGCCGGAATAGCTGGTTCTCCGAAGTTGCCAGATCTGGACTATAAGTAGGATGGGGCATTTGTTTAAACCCTCCAATTTCTGTATTTATTTTCCTAACCGACCAAGCACGATGAGCTGGAGCATTATCCTGTTGGAGGATAACACTTCTCTTTTACTCACGAAGTTTACCTTCGGCTTAAAGTGAAATGCACCCTCTTCAAGTTGCAACAATACAGCTGCTCATTGAAACAGTCATCTGAAACGAAATCCCCATGAATGAGGCACTCAAATTTCCACCACAAGCATAGCATAAATTTGTGTTTGAATCGTTTGAAAATTATGTTGGCTCTTTTGGAATCACTGTTTTGTCATGTTAGAATTCTTGAAAAAAATATATGGCGTGTGTCAGAATTCGCCTAGAGAAATGGTCGTCCTGGGAATGTTCTAGCAATTGGCGACACACATGCACACGTAACCTGAGCTTAAACAGCAATAAGTTCATGGGGTACTATTGGACAGCGTCTGGGCGTTTTGCAGAGCTTGTGCAGTTGGCCAACAATTGTGAGCTGAAGTATTCCCTACCGTTTGACTGTTGCCTTGTGCTTGTGCACAGAGCTGGCTCTACGGCTTGGTGTGCTGCTTCAGAATGCGCCGTCGAAGGTATTCCATCACGTGCTCTGTCTTCAAAAGCGGAGATACCCATTTCTAAATCGTTGAAACCAAAATCGTGACTTTCTTTCAGACACTGCTCCTTCACTTTCAAAAGCGTAAATTTATCTGGCTGCTGCTGCAGCTGTTAGCTGTTTTTAACGAAGAATAGCAGCATCACTCGATCGTGTATCTCTAATCCATAGCTTTTGGCAGCCGAAAATTTTCCCATAAATCATAACAGCACGTTTTCTTATTTATTCTAAATAGAAGATAGCGATTTTGCGGTAATGCATTGGTGTTATCTGTGTAACACCGAGTAATTGCGTCACATAAGACAACGGTTCAAAATGGCAATGACTTTTGAATCACCCTAGTATTATTAAAATTAAAAGTGGAATTTAATTTATGTTGGAAATGTACGTCTCTCAAAACTCCTACTGAAAGGCTTTCTTGTAAGTAATTATCATATGTATTTTAACTTCAGATCTTAAAAATAATTATATATATTCGCTTTTTTTAATAATAAACGGCAAACAGCTTTTTCCTGTATGAATCTTTTGTAAAATATCCGTAATTTTTTAAGAGTTCTTTGGAAATTATAAGGGTGCATAAAAAGTTTCGAGGATTAAATGGGATAACAGTTGAAAAATTAGGATATCGGAATTTTGTTAAACTCAGAAAATTAGACGATTTGAATTCCCGCATTGGCTCATATCCCAGTTATTTCTCAAAAAATGTGGTTACTAAATAGAATATCTCATTTTATGATGTTAATACGAACAGTGTTTCTTATAGCTTAATGATTCAGGGATCCATTTAAACAAAATAATGGTAATGGTAAAACGCAGGAGAAAAATTAAGAATTATATTGGATGTCTTTCTCGGAGATAAAAAGAAGCAGTGGGGTACAGACTAGGTGGAAATGTTATTTGTTCATTTGCAATGAAATGTTGGAAAACCATGTTTTAACATCCGAAATGAGAGCAACGAAAACGTTTAAGCAAGGATACACTAAATAGTAGTCGTCATCAATCCATGACTGCCTTTGCGCAACCGTTTCTTCAAACTGGTAATTAAATTATACCCCTTATTACCTGGAAAAAAGCTGAAACCCTTATGTCCACCTAGACTATGGCTTATGCGTATGGGAAGAGAGCGACGATGTTTATTGATGCATAGAGTCGTTCTTTCAATGCTGACATTTTAAGATAGGAAAATTTAAAAATAATTTTGCGTCAAATTATTGTTACATTTGCATGTAGTCAAACTCTTTGCTGTTAAACTTAATAGTAAGTACAATGCTGTTTTTGTAAGAGCTCACTTGGTGAGACCTCAAGGAAAGGTGTAACGCTCAAAATCTTCAAATATACCAATGTTCAAAATTTTGAGGCAGATTTTCTTGTATAAGTGTTAGCAGTGCGAACTGTGAATGCGTCCAAAACTCATTAATAAATAACATGGGAATTTTCATCCCTTCGACATTTGATCGAAGCGAGCCAAATGAAACATTGATGTATATACATATACTTCAACGTACACATAAAAAAATTCAGAGAGAGAAAGCGTCATGGTGCCATGTGCCATAAATATGCACATGGAAACTGTAATTAGCAATTTATCTCATTTTGCAGTTTAATTTTAAATTATATTATGTAGTGCAGGTCTCCAAAATTGTATTGAGGAGCCACATTTCTCACATTTTTTGTGTGTGATTTAAAACTGAAATTAAGGTTTCTACAGACCAGTAACAGTGAAGGATCATTCTTGTGACGAATCAGATAATTGTCTCATTATGCTAGCAATAAGTATTGGGACGTATCAGGTAATTGTTCATCATACTATGCAATAAGTATTGCGCGTATCGATAAATTCAGTTCAAGTAATATCTTATGTTAAATAGCAATTAATTTTACATTTGTGAACCATATGAGTGCCCAATTTATGGTCGATAACAATGTTCTGCAATTTTTCGATTATTTTCATTTATACGTGAATTAAAACGTTCAGGAATTGCACACATGTTACGTACATCAAGTAACAAAATATTAGAACCACATCCCGTTAAATTATCGGCTCTTTGTTTTTTAAACTGCATCAATTGGATATTTCGTAAATCCGTAGATGTATAGAAGTCGTTCCTCTTTAGTATTCAGCAACGGTGATATGATTGCTGCCGTGAATTGCGTATTGTTGGCCAGGGGAACCCTGCTTCGAATAATTCCCTCAGTCCATCCCAAGTGTGTTCACATGGTTTAAGCCCATCATACTGTGCAATAAATATTGCGCGTATCGATAAATTCAGTTCAAGTAATATCTTGTGTTAAATAGCAATTAATTTTACATTTGTGAAACATATGAGTGCCTACTTTATAGTCGATAACAATGTTCTGCAATTTTTTGATTATTTTCATTTATACGCGAATTAAAACGTTCAGGAATTGCACAAATGTTACGTACATCAAGTAACAAAATATTAGAACCACATCCCGTTAAATTATCGGCTTTTTGTTTTTCTAAACTGCATCAATGGGATATTTCGTAAATCCGTAGACATATAGACGTCGTTCTTTTTTAGTATTCAGCAACGGTGATATTATTGCTGCCATGAATTGCGTATTGTTGGCCAGAGGAACCCTGCTTCGAATAATTCCCTCAGTCCATCTCAAGTGTGTTCAATTGGTTTAAGATCTCTGAAACTTGGGATCCGTTTAAACATTTTGATGTAACTCTCGTGTTCCTAGAATGCATGAGTGAGGATTGCAGTGATATTCACATCCCCTCGTGATATCCAAATGCTGTTCCATATATACACTGAAGTGCCAGAAAAACTGGTACACCAGTCTAATACTTGGTAGGTCCCCCACGGGAGCGCAGGACTGTATAAACATGAACGGGGCATGGACTCCACTAACTTCGGGAAATATGATGTAGGCAATGCACACCATACTTCCTGCAGAGCGTTCCACAATTTGGATGTATTCCGAGGTCTCGGATTCCTGTGTTCGAAAGCGCGTTGCATGACATTCCAAATGTGTTCTACCACGCTCCGATCTGGGGACTTGGGTGGTAATGGCAACACCCCAAACTCAGATGAATGCTCGTCTAACCATAATGCGGCGTCCCGACACTTGTGTGGAAGAGCATTGTCCTGTTGGAACAGGCCCAACCCATCAGCATGAATGCAGGACATGAACGGCTGTACCTCGTCAGAAAAGATGCGCACATAGCGTTGGCCGGTCAAAGACGTTTGTAGATGTACTAGGGGTCCCAGTGAAGTCTAGCTAAACACATCCCATACAATCATGGACCCCCCTCCAGCCGGTACAGTGCCCTGTTGACAGGCGGAATCCATGGTGTCATGGGGTTTGCGCGACACACGAATCCTTCCATCTGCCAGATAAAGTTGCAAACGCAACTCGTTAGACCAGGCTACTTGTTTCCAGTCATCAACTGTCCAGTGGAGGTGTTGCCGTGCACAAGCGAAGCGCATAGCTCTGTGTCGTGCACCCATAAAACGGAATCGAGTTGGGCGCCGGCTTGTAAAGGCCATATCGAGCAGGGAACGTTGCACAGTCCGGACGCTGATGCTTGTTGAGGATCCCGCATTGAATTCCGATTCTAGCTGCCAGAGTGTTGCACGCCTATCGCGTGAAATGATTCTTGATAGTCAACGATGGTCACGTTCACCCAATGTCTTTTTACGGCCACACTGGTATCGTACGTTGGAGGTTTTTGCCGGAATTCTTGTAGTCATGGTAAACACACTTCCAATGGTTGTCCGTGAAATTCCGAATTTCGTTTCCACCTCCGAAATACTATGACCCATTTCACGAGCGACAAGTATGACCCCGCTTTGAAAATCGCTTAAGTCGTTATTACTTGTCATTCTCATGCCGAAAACAGCTCTGACAGCTGACAAGGATGTCTAACGCTTTATATACGCACTGGCGGACCCAACCGAGTACGCTCATAAGTGACGTTGCTGTTTAATTTGCATAAGCTCGTATGTACCAGTTTTTCTGGCACTTCAGTGTACTAGGAACTTAATAATGCCCTGGTGCTTCAAGTATGCATGAGTATTGTAACAAGCCTTGTAGTGTGACATATGTTTCTGCAACAAATTGCCTTAGTCATCACTAATACAATATAAGCCTGTTCTGTAGTGATATTCATTTAACTTCCGGACAGCCAATATAGTACGGAACTCAATGATCATCATGATAACATACGCAAAGCTTTTGTGCTGCATCCCTTATCTTCTAAAATTAACGCTATGCATTTGGTATTATAGATTCGTGTTGGGGACCCTATACTCTGTATCGCCCTTAAATATGCACTAACTAAACTTAGATTTCCCTTTGCACACCTCCTTTTTCAGTCTTCAAGCGTCATTGTTTAGTGTTTCCCTGCACGCTGATGAGGAAAAGTGTGGCTTTCGGAAGACTCGAATTGTACACCAAAGAGAAGCTTCCTGTGTAACCCACTGGCGCATGGAGCTGAGGATACTTATGCTAATATTGTCCTCCAAGTAAGCTGTGGCACTGCTACTGCTACTGTTGAATTCTTGAGGTAGTGAAGCACTTATGTCGTCTCTCCAGCCCCCGGCATCGTCGATAACGGCTATACTTTTCTGCAGAGGGAAAGCGCCCTGACTTCATGTTTTGTTGCTGATATAGTGTATTTTTTACACCCTAAGTACAGTTGGTTTACAACCGAGAATGTTTGTCCTTTCTGATATACTTGGACTTCTCAGGCAGCGACCCTGTTTTTCCTGAATACTAAACAACGCAGCTGCATGCTCTGTGCTTCGGGAAATTCTATAGCTACATCGGTGCCAGTGCTTCTCAGGTGGCGCAGTGGAAATAACAATTGGTTTGTAATCAATCGTGCGAGATCATCCGGGTCTGAAACCCTAGGAAACGTGCCTAGCGCCTTTTATCATGTACCTCTGAATGCTGCTTAAATCAGAAGTATATCCAATAATGCAGCGTACTGTATGTCCTAATAAATCAAACATATTGTTACGAAAATTATTTGCCGAACCTGTACATTTAGGACGATTTTTAGTAGCGCCCAGGTAACGGAAACAAAAATATCCTTCGAACATAGTCCGCAATTTTCGCCCCACCCAGACAAAATTGCGTCTGGAACTCCGTCCGCTGCTACCTACAGAGCACGTGATGCGGCCAGTTTCAGTCTTTTATCGCGATCATTACCTAAGCTGAAACTTTCTTGGCATTGATTAAAAAAACACTAGATTCTAATTAAACGATTGCTATCTCTATATGCATCCTTTTTGTCAACGTCTCTTTGAAAATTCCACCAGTTTTAATGGAATTTCTGTTGATCTAGCAGCACTGTTAGAATGAAACAGATGA
Source organism: Macrothele yani (assembly GCA_039090855.1). NCBI lineage: Eukaryota > Metazoa > Arthropoda > Arachnida > Araneae > Macrothelidae > Macrothele > Macrothele yani. The sequence goes on from CM076999.1 coordinate 86,324,946, forward strand.
AAGTATCTGTGCTTTTCACACGATTGCGAGTTAGTAAAGATGTATCACTTGCGTAGGTGGCATCACTATATACCTTGCTTAGAAATAGAAGCGAAGAGTATGATAAATAAATACATCACTCTTTCCACGTTTCAGAAGCACATAGCAACCGAAACATTGTTTTTCACCAGCCGCCGTGGAACCACGGAACTCTCGATAACCAGCCGAGCGCGCTAACTTTTCCACGGCGGCGGCGGCTGAAAAACAATTTTTCGGTTGCTATGTGTTTCTGGAACGTGGAAAGAGCAATGTATGTATTTATTTACTGACGCCACGTATTTGGAGGATTTTCACCTTGGAAGAGTATGATGGCTCAGAATATCCTCCAATGCAGAACACGTTAAGAAGGAAAGGAGATCTATAATAAGAACTAGTCCAGCCACGGTTAATCCTCACTTGCTAATGCCATCAGCACCGCTTACACGGTTTAGTAGCCGCGCTCTTAAAGAATATGTATGTAGGTGTATGGGTGCTTCACATGATCACGAATTAGAAAGAGATAGCAGGTACCTTAGCGGCTTCACAATATCTGATATGTGGAAATAGAAGGGAAGAGTGCGTGGGCCCAAAATATCACCGAAGGAAGATCAAGATGAGAAACCGGGATCTGTATTAGGCAAGAGTCAAGCCTCGATTGATTCTTACTGGATACGACCCAATCACCACGGTGAAATGATAATAATCATAATAATAATAATAATAATATCCCATGGAGGGTACCACCATGTCGCGGTTTTGGGTACTGTGTACCCCGATGAGGTTGAGCCACCCAAACCAGACAGGTCTTTACTGAGGAGCCAGATTAAGACAAAACAAAAAGAATTCCATACAAGATCGGTCGTCGCCCGGGTCAACATGGACCGCGTCATGTGCTATGGCTCCTGGACAGCTGTCGACAGCTGGGCTTCAGGGCGCAGCAGATCCTGATGTGGAACCAGGACACGCTGCTGCAATGCTACCGGAAAAAAATGGGAAACTTGAACAGTTGCTGAAAATCGAGAAATCATTAAATGGTATTACCAGGAAAATCCATCAGCCCGTGGTTTTCAAAAAGGAATGATGCAATTTTGAAAAGGAAAACATCCAGACAGTGGAATAACAGAACAAAGAATAATGAATCACAGAAGATTTATCATCAGGAACAAGATATTAACAGAACTGGAATTGGAAAAGATGGAGAAATTGGCAAGAGAAGGACCAACACAAAATAAGGACCACATCGTGGAAAACTTCGTGCTGGTAAAGCCTGAAGATCAAGTAGCAGAAAATATTTTACCCGAAGAACAATCTATGAAATAACATGACAACCATGAATGGAAACAGCAGCAAAGCCATCTGAAAAAGAAAAATTTAAACCATATGATACAAGGTGAGGAACGACAAAGGCCTCCTGTTATTCGCCAAATATGAAGCAAACAAGTGAATCATATGTTAAAAACTGAAAATGATGTCGTTGACAAAACTCCAACACATACTTTAAAAGAAACGAATCAGCTCATGTACAGTACAGCTGACATAGTAACCATGGGACTTGGTTACAAGATGCCAAAGAAGAAAATGCCTGGCACTTCTAAGCGGAAAATTCGGCTAGAAAAGAAAAGAAATAAACTCCGTAGTGACATTAGTAACTTAAAATGATTGAAATATGGAAAGCTTAAAAGTAGAAAAATAAAAAATGCACTCTGCAAAAAATATGACCTGGAAAGAAAAAAGAATTGTTGAAATTATGGAACAATTAAAACAACGAGTAACAGCTACTGCAAAGAAAATTGAAAGATATGACGGACGCATAAAACAGTACAAAGAAAATGCGCAATTTCGGAATCAGCAACACGTATTTTAAAAGTGATTGAGATAAAAGGCAATTCAAATAAACATCAGTTGATGTAAGGACGATGACTTGAAGTTTTGGAAAGAAATTTGGGAAAGCCCAGTTGAACATAATAAAAATGGATTGTGGATTAACGATGTTTGCAAAGATCTGAAAGGAACACACATCTGATGATAACAACTCATATGATTACACAGAAAGTAAAAAATGTAAAAGCCTGGAGACCGATCCGGTGGCACAGTGTTCTGAACGATGGATTTTGAGCATTCGTCCGACAGGTGTCCAGGTTCGAATCCCGGTGAGACATGGATGTTGTGTTTTTCTTACGACCCTGTCTCTTTCCCTTCCCTGGTACCAGTGGCCCTAAATTAGGGACGGACGACTGCTTATAGCCTATTGAGTTGCTCATAGTGGTCGTTAAACCCCCAATAAAAAAAGGCTTGAAACCCACCTGAGGCAGTTGAATTGCACGGATTTTGTTTAACGTATCTTACAAGTCTTCATCAAAGAATAGCTATGCAATTCAGAATCCTGCCGCACAAGATTAGATGACAACAAATCGCACATTCCTTAATGAAAGATCAAGAAAAAGGCAATGAATCTACTAACTATCGTCCAATTACATGCCTCCCAACAACATTCAAACTTTTCACAAGAGTACTAGCAAGATCAATATATGACTACTTATGGTGAAACAATTTGTACCCAATGGAACAGAAGGGGAACTTTCAAAGGTCAAGAGGCGCAAAAGACCAGCTGCTCATTGACAAAACGGTACTAAAATGCTCCAAAAGAAGAAAAGCGAATTTGAATATGGCATGGATAGATTATAAAAAAGCCTTTGACTCATTGCGTCACAGCTGGATTAACCCTTGTTTGGAACTATTTGGAGTTAGCAAGAACATCTGCCGATTCCATAAAGAAAATATGAAAATGCGGAAAATAGTGTTACATGCATGAAGAACTCTGTGAAGTTAATATCAAGAGAGGCATATTTCAAGGAGATTCTTTGTCGCCTTTATTGTTTAATATCTCTTTAATTACATCGTCAATGATTTTGAACAAGACGAAAAGGGGCTACCACATTTCGTACCAACATGGAAAAATAAACTACCTGTTGTACATGGATGACCTTATATTGTAAGCAGAAAGCTCCGCCGAACATGAAGTCTTGCTGCATACAGTGCCAATATTTAGTGGCGACATACAAATGAAATTTGGACTGCAAAAATGTGCAATACTATCCATGCGCCGGAGAAAAGTCCAGAATATAGATAGAATTGAACTACAAAATAGTAAATTAAAGAAATAATTTTCATATAATGAAAATTATAAATACTTTCGAATTCTTGAATCAGATAACATGTTACATACAAAAGTCATAGGTCTGACTCAAAGTGAGTATATCAAGAGAGTAAGAACAATGGAAACGAGAAAGTTGACACCGAATTTTCGTGTGTATTAATTACGTCTTTTGAATCCGTTCTGACGCAAATTAAATTTATCAAAGCTATTCAAAGTCAATGGAACCGGTATGGAAAACAATAGATCTGACCAAAGGAAGAAGATTTTCAATCGGATTTTTAATCTCTCAGATATTGCTATAAACGGAATCGTGAGCTTACGAACTCTTAGAAACAGAGATATCGCCAAAAATAAGATGTGACTTTACGTCCCCTGGTGGGAAAAACATGCATTATTTTAGGAAGAAAGTATTCTCAAAAGGTTTATCCGTATAAGCGGTATCGGTCGATGAAAAAAGAATTAGTCGAGTTTTCAGGAGCCCAGATATTGCAACAAATACTTCAGTAGCAGAAATTAACACGTATGACCCCTGGTGGCAACACCATTCTTTACCAAACATTATAAATTATGTGAAAAATATTTTACATCAGGTCTTGTATGCGATACAGGAAGAATTTTTCATATCAGAGCTTTAGGAGCAGAAATAACGCAGAAAACGCAATTCACCTTTGTGCCGCCCAGCGGAAAGTGTATGATTTACTTGAAAATTTTGAATTTATAGGAAAAACATTTCGCATCGGAAACACTATCCAACAAAGAAGGATTTTTTCAAATCGTACTCTTAGAAGTAGAGATATTGACGAAAATAAGATATATATCTACTCCACCTGGCGTAAAAACCATGCATTTTTTCAAGAAGAAAATTCCCCTGAAAGGTTTGTCGACATGAGTAGTATTGGTCAACAAACGACATTTTTTTCAATCGAGATTTTAGAAGCTCATATTTTGCTGCAAATACAACAGCAGCGAAAATTAAAATTTACACCCCATAGTGGCCAAACTATTTTTTTACAAAAATTGGAAATTATGTGCAAACGATTTCCCACCAGGAGCTGTATCCGGCGCAGAAATAATTTTTCAAATCGGAGATTTAGAAGCTGGGATATATGTGGAAACGCAATTTCCCGCTACGCCCCCAAGCGGAAAGTCTATGAATTACTTGAAAATTTTGAAATTATATGAAAAACATGTCACACGGAAAACACTATCCAACAAAAAAGGAATTTTTCAAACGGACTCCTAGAAGTAGAGATATTGACAAAAATAATATGTACATCTACGCTGCCTGGCGTAGAAACCAAGCACTATTTTAAGAAGAAAATGTTTCTAAAATGTTTCTCGACATGAGTAGTATTGGTCAACAAGCGACGTTTTTTTCAATCGAGAATTTAGAAGCTCATATTTTGCTCCAAATACATCAGAAGCGGATTTTAAGATTTACGCCCCCTGGTGGCCAAACTATTTTTTTACAAAACTTAGAATTTATGTGCAAACGATTTCCCATCAGAAGCTGTATCCGGTGCAGAAAGAATTTTTCAAATAGGAGATTTAGAAGCAGAGATATAGGGGGAAACACTATTTACCGCTACGCCCCCTTGCGGAAAGTCTATGAATTACTTGAAAATTTTGAAATTCTATGAAAAACATGTTACACGGAAAACACTATCCAACAAAGAAGGATTTTTTTCAAATCGGACTCCTAGAAGTAGAGATATTGAAAAAAATAAGATGTACATCTACGCCCCCTGGCGGTAAAAACTATGGAATATTTTAAGAAGAAAATATTCCGAAAAGGTTTATCGATATGCGTCGCATCAGTCCACGAATGAATTTTTTAATCCATATTTCAGAAGCTACGATTTTATGGCAAATACATCAGAAGCAAAAATTAACACTTACGCCCCCTGGTGGCCAAAGTATTGTTTACCAAAAAATTGGAAATTATATGCAAAAGAGTTTCCATCAGGAGATGTATCCGCTGAAGATAAAAGTTTTCAAATCGGCGTTTTAGAAGAAGAGTTATCGGGGAAAATGTATTTTAGTTTTACGCCCCCTAGCGGAAAATCTATGCGTAATTTGAAAAAGTAACTATATCTAAATATACTCTTCGACATAAATGGAATCGAAAGATATAATTTTTTTTTCAATCGGATGTTTAGAAGCAAATATGTGGAATAAAACATGTTTTTGAATTCGACGTCATCTGCATTTACGCCCTCTACCGGCGAAATTGTACATCGTAAAAAAAAACAAAATAAAGGATCATCATTTGCAAATTTCAAGTTTCCCAATGCAAAAAGAATTTTTTAAAATCGGAATAATAGTTGCTGAGATATCGTGGGTACAGACGGACGGACGGAGGGACAAACCGATAACAGAAGCACGATCGTTTTTTACAAAAGACGTGCTAAAAATTGAAATTAAAACTAAATGGTGGAAATACAATCAAAGCCATACATTCATTAGAGAAAAGGAACGAAATATTCAATTTCAATTCTAAAACATGCCTGCATATTGTTCCTGCAATTATAGTAATGTGAAATCTAAATCGGAGTATCTTACATGCGTTTGTTAAATAAACTACGACGTTAAATTATGAATGACGGCACGTTATTAAAACCTTAGGTCCATAATTTCAATATAAATACACTGGTTCCAATAAATTAAACACCAAATGAGAAAAGCGTAATAACTCAAAAAGTATGCAACCGATTGTGATGCCATTTGGTGGTAAGCTTTATCAGACCAAATGCAAGAACAACAAAAAATACGTAAAATCATGTGATAAAAAATATTTACATTAAGTATCAGTGATGCAAGTATGAAAATACAGAAATATAGGTATCATGATTAAATAGGAAAAAGTACTTCAATACGGAGTGTGGTTGCCCCGAACAGGAATGCAGGCCAGACCGCGATGTTCCATAGTGTTAATTATGATATCGGGCAGTTCCTGGGTAGCTGCGTCCATTGCTCCATCAATGCAGTTCAGAGCCCATGAGGGTTCTGAGAGTGGCCTGGAGGCCAGAAACACGCCTCCCTAAAGCATCCCACACATGCTCAATGGGATTCAGAACGGTAGAGCATGCTGGCCGCTCCATTCGGACTATACATCTCCTATTCCAGGTACTGGTGCACGAGGTGAGCTGTGTGTGTACTGGCTTTATCCGCCTGCTGTACAAAGGTATCTAAAATGGCGGCCATATACGAAAGAACAATAGGGTCCAGGATGTCGTCTCTACATATGTGAGCATTGCGTTTTCCATGTGGCAACACACAGTGCTCGGTACTGCCTCCTAAAGGCGTGCCTTCCTGCACTAGAACACTACCACCACCACAGGTGTCCCTTTCCTGGATATTTGAGGGAAGTAGAGGTTAGAGGCCTCTCTGCGGAAGTAATTCTTCGATAATCACTTTGTAAACAGCGTGGTGACTCATCAGTGAACAGAACGGACCTCCACTGACTTTGAGTGCAGTTCACATACATTTGTGCCTGACTGAAATGTTCCCTCCGGTGACGGGGTGTCAGGGGCACTCATAATACCGTTCGCTGAGCTTACAATCCTCCTTCTTGTAACTTTCTGCGTACCCTCGGTGCTGATACGGTCCGACCGGTGGATGCCGCAAGCACAGATATGAGATGAGTCGGTGTAGCCGTTCTATTCCGCCGTGCCGAAAGCCGCAAGTACCGGTCATCAGCAGAGGTCGTCGCCCTTGGCCTATTTTCGCTGTACCTTCGGGAAGCTGCATTCGTGGCTTGGAACTACTGTCATATCCTGGTGACTACAGAACGATCGACGCTGAGCCACCTTGCGACGTCCTCCTGACTTTGCCCTGCTTCTAGTCCGTCTATCACCCTGTCGGGTAACTCTGCTGGTAAATGACGGCCAGAAGCCAAATTAACAAAATTGCTATCTCAAAATTTTGTCATTCACCGACGCATAGAGATTAGTGATTCCCTCCGAAACAGCTGGTTTTAAGCTTTTGCGCATTTGCAAAAAGCACTGAGAGCGCCACTCATTTGCCTTCAGTACATCAGTGATGTATTCCTTCGCCCGTAACATATGCATATTTCGTGCAATTTGAACTATATTTCGCACAGTTATCGATGTTTTTCGGTTTGTTGCTTAATTTATGGAAATCAGTGTAAATTAAATTTGTGTAAATTTATGGAAATCAGTGTAAATTAAATTTGTGTAAATTTATGGAAATCAGGGTGATTTTTTTTTTGCATTAAAATGAGAGAGAGAGAGACAGAGTGAGAGATAGAGAGAGAGACAGAAAGAAAATACTCCACCGAATTTATTCAAAGGAAACGAATACTTTCATCAATTTCGTGCAATATCGTTGCACAATTAGGATATCACTTGTAGCATGATTGTTTTGTTATACTAAAAATATAGAAAATATTGTCCAAATATCGACATATTTTGCCCAAATCTAAATGAGACAATATTTTTTACAGATCTTCGAATTTTTATGATTCCCGGTATTTTTTGGAAAGCACAAAATTTTTATGTTACCTTTTAATATACGTTATTAAACAAATTATTACCTTATGTGATACGAATTCAATAGAATAAAAATCGTTCTTTAATTTACAGTTTGTATTTTATAAAATAAAGTAAATAAATATTTTTAAGATGTAAAATAAAAACTTTATTTAAGCTTTAAAAAACGTTTTATACGGCTTTCACTAGGTTAATGTTCTTCTGGACATTTTAGCAACTTTCCGTTGTATAGGGATATAAGTAAAGAAAACAGCGAAACTTCAATTTATGTCAATGTAATAAAATTGGTATGTCAGTTTAATAATTCAATAATATAACGCAACAGAACTCAAACTAGAGTCTAATAAACATACAGTACCTTACTTTTTAAAGAAGACATTTTGGCTGCATTTAAATAGTTTCTTTTCTGAAACGGTCTTTTTCCTTGGAAGCATGCACGATTCCTACTTCGGTTTCGTGAAATGGCAGTTTTGTTTATACACGGTCAAGTCCCATTATTGTGACAACATATCCATCGCCGTGTGCAGCGCGGGCAGTAGCTAGACGGGCTGGGAGTGACTGAATAAGGTGTTATGGGTTTAAGTCTGAGGAATTATTAGGTCAGGGAAGTACTTTGCGGTATTCATCGTGCTCTTTTATCCACTATCGGACATTTCTAGCTGTATGACACGACGCATTGTCGTGCTGGAAGATCCCATCCGCCCCATGACAGACAATCAGGATGTATGGGTGTAAGTGGTCTGCAAGGATGGATTCATAAAGAATTCGGTCCATAGTACCTTCCACAAGTATGAGTGGACCTAGGGAATACCAAGAAAATATTCCTTAGACCATAACGCAGCACCAACCTGTTTGTGTTCTGCAAGCAATGGTTGAAAAGTGTTTGTTCTCTGATGTTACTCGCCTTATACGCCAAAGTCTATCCCTTCGATGAAGCAGTAAAGCTGACTCATCGGAGAAGGCAATCATTTGCCAATCAGCGGAGGCGCAATTTCGACACTGCCGTGCAAATGCAATAATTTCCTGCGGATGCACCTCCGTTAGCATAGGTGCAGTGACCATCTATCTGCATCGGAGACACATATGCAGCAGGGTTCGCTGAACTGTCGTTTTAGATACACTTCCGGTAGTCCCCTGGTTCACTCGACCAGTGAGTTACTTCACTGTAGCGTGTCGATCGGCCCTCGCGCACGTTCGCAGCTTACGTTCACGTCTCACATCAATGACGCGTGGTGCTCTGCAGTTTCCACTTCGCTTATATGCAGTGGTGCCATTTCTCAAATCACTATACACTTTTACCACAGCAACACGCGAACAGTTCACAAACCGCGCTGTTTCAGAAATACTGCCAAAATTTCCCCGAAAGCCAATAATCATTCCCTTTTTGCAAATCTGATAAGTCGCACCTTTTATCCATGAAAGGAACGAGTGATATGTTTTCAGAATGCCTACAGCACGCATTATATACCCTCCATGCAATCTAACGACACGTGCCTTCTTTCATTGGCTACGCGCTGTTGATGTCAAATGTTGGAGATGGTCACAATGATGTGACTCTACTGTGTATTATCTGTGGGTCATTAATATTTTGAGCGCATACAGAAACGCGGGTAAATCTACATCATGGCCTATGGAATGTAGCAAATAATTAGGGAAATTAAATTAATAATGTAATCCTTATCTTACGGAAAAGTAAATGAATGTTTTTATTTTTGTTTGTTTTCAAAGAAGTTATGATTTATGTTCCCAGTAATGCACCGAAGATCCGAAATATTATGACCAACTGCCTAACACGATGATTGTCCTCACGTGGCACCAAACAGCTCTTATCGGGTCAGGCATTGACGTTATAAGATTTCTAGAAGTGTCTTATGTTAACTGGTACCAACACGGTACCACTAAATTAATTTTATTTCTAGAAGTGTCTTATGTTAACTGGTACCAACACGGTACCACTAAATTAATTTGATTTCTAGAAGTGTCTCATGTTAACTGGTACCAACACGGAACCACTAAATTAATTTTAGTTCTGTAAATGTCTTATGTTAACTGGTAACACTAAATTAATTTTATTTCTTGAAGTGTCTTATGTTAACTTTACCACAGAATTAATTTTATATCTAGTAGTGTCTTATGTTAACTGGTACCACTAAATTAATTTTATTTCTAGAAGTGCCTTATGTTAACTGGTACCAACACGGTACCACTAAATTAATTTTATTTCTAGAAGTGTCTTATGTTAACTGGTACCAATACGGTACTACTAAATAAATTTTATTTCTAGAAGTGTCTTGTGTTAACTGGTACTAACACGGTACCACTAAATGAAATAACTCTTGTAAATTAGGAGGTTGAGCCTATGCAGCAGAGATTTCCTATTCTAACACAAATCACAAATGCTCGATTAGAGTGATCTTTGAGGAATTTGCAAGCGAAGGTAATACATGCTAGTCAGCCTTAAGTTTTGCGAACCAACCATTCTACAACAATCTAAGTAGTTTCGCATGGAGCATTTTCCTTCTGAGATGAGGTACTATTAGAGAGAAATACCGTTGACATTAAAAATATATCTGCTCTGCAGTAATGTATAGGTAGGTAGTAAACGTAATGGATTCCTGCACAATAATAACAGGACTCAGTGTTTCCTAAAAGGACATTGCCGAAAGATTTATCTTCCTTCCACCAACTTTTTTTGTCCCACTCTGTATCTAGCTGCCAACACTTTCCCAGATAAACAGGGCACACGTACGCAATCATCCACATGGTGTAACAGGAAACGACATTCACCTAAATAGACGACCTTCTTCCACTAATTCAAGGTCCAGTTGCAATGCTCGCATTCCCATTCTAGGCGTTTTCAAATGGAACCGTGGTAAGCATTCGCACACGCAGCTGCAACGGCTACGCATAATCATATTCGACAGAGTTCAACATACTTTATTTCTTAGTACATTTATCCCGTCACTAGCATTCAAATGCCACGGATTTGCCCACAATATTCCTTCTATTAGCTCGGGACATTAGAACAGTTTTCTCTCTAACTTTTAGCATGAATAAGCCGTCGTCAAGCCACACCGACCACCGATTCATCGACTCTCTTCGATAAGTGGTTTTCACCTCCTCGAGTTAAAAGTACCACATACGATTGACCGTGAGCACGCCCCGAACCAAGCGTTCTCGGAAATGCTTGGTCCTAATCGTCTGCCCATTGCTAAACTCCTTTAAGTTTGCTGGATTTTCCATCTTAAGAACAAGAATAGCACTGATTAAGAGAGCTGAGAATAAGCTGTTATTTATACTATTTACACACTCAGTCTTTAACCTGCAGTTACTTCTGTTTGATAAAGACGCTCGCTGATCATAATGTTTTGTCACTTCGGTGTATTCTAAATATACTTGTTTCGATTTCACTGTGCAAATCAAATTTAATCCGCATTATTCTATGTATTCTTTTTTTTTTTTTTTTTTTTTTTTTTTTTGAGGTTTAACGACCACCGTGAGCAACTCAATGGGCTATAAGCAGTCGCCCGTCCCTAATTTAGGGTCACTGGTTCGAGGGAAGGGAGAGAGCCAGTGCCGTAAGACAAACACAACATCCATGCCTCACCGGGATTCGAACCCGGACCCCTTTCGGACGAATGATCAGAGGCCAACGCCTTAGACCACTGCGCCACCGGGGCGGCTCTATGTATTCACCAGTGTGGGATTGACTTTAAGAAAATGCCAAATATGTGTATTAAAATACTGAGCTGTGTAACGAAAAAACGTGTACTGAAGCTTCCACTTCCACCATATCCGTGTATGGAAAACATGTTACATAGTTGGAAGCAAGTAGTATTTCATTACAATCGATTGTTTCCGCTGTCGTTTGCAGGAAAAGTAAATCATTTTCTTTTAAAATTTGGAAAATACGTTTCGCTATCAACAGCATATGTTAACGACGATAACTTTGAACAATTAGAGCGTCTAACCGGACTCAGTGTTTAAAAATATCCTTTAAACGACATAAATATATGAACACGAAATTGGTTAGCTCGATCAATATAAAAATTCAGATTAGATCAGATCATATGTAGATGATAATAGGAAGTGCGTGTCTGACCCCAGGTCTTAAACAACCTTTAAAAATAGGAAGCTAGGAGATTTGGGATTAGAGTGCCCGAAAGGAAAGTCATGTAGAAAAAGGGAGTATGACGCCCTTATTTATAAAGGTAGGGCGGGCAGTACTCGGGATCCAATATTTTAACACTCCCCCTTCCTTTCAAAAATTTCAGTACACCCCTAGTGTAAAATTCCGGTGAAACCGCTGCTACTGACTCACAGAGGGGAAGCTGTTACCTTTGTCTTCGTATACATTTGAACGTTCTTCATGAAATATGGAGAGGTGTCATAATGAGCTCTCTCGCGACATTCTCCCACTAGTCATGCAATCAGTTACAGTGAACCCGTAATAGCACCTCTGACTGTTGTTGCCAAGATCACGGAGCACACATTGCTCCTCTTTTCCCGTAAATATTAGCCACGAGGTCGATTCGACTCATGAAACAGGCATACCCCAACTCCCCGCATCCTTTCCTAACGCGATCTAATCTAACCTCTCAAATCAGATTTCTAAAAGAACTATCAACGATCCAAAACGTACTACCAGACCGCGATACGTAAGCCTAGAGGAAGAGAATGTATTTAGATTTGAAGTCGCGGTGTGATGCAATGTGCGTCTCCTTGCGACATTGGCCTAAATCTCCCTCAGTGACCACCTATTAGACTAGGGCTACAGTAAATAAGGTTTATCCAGATTTTTAATATGTTCAGATCCGGACGGTGAAATTCATATTTTTGACTGCTAGATCCTAAGATGGTGTGCAAACACATACTTATGTATATCACTTCGGGTATACATCTTCAAACCGCAAGTTGCTTTAAGGCTTAAGTTATTTTGACTGTACTTGTACAGTTTCCGTTTCTTTGTATCTACACTGGCTGAAAGTGAAAAAAAGAACACCAAGAAGGAGACGTCTGATACCAAGGAAATTTATACAGCATAATAAAGGAATACAGATGACAACGTCATCAAAACATTATGACAAAGTACAGCTGTATTTGCTGGTAAACTGAAAAAACACAATTCCATGTAACATGGTTAGTACGAGGTTGAACCACCATGAACTGCGTCACACTGCGCAATTCTGGCATGGAGTCTGTCGTACAGATGCTGGATGTAAGTGTGAGGTATTTAGTTCCAAGCATCCTCAACCTGGATGCGTAAATCGGAGATGGTCGTGGCTGGCCATGGAGACCGGATAAGTCGTTGTCCTATAAAATCCCACACATGCTCAATGGGGGACAAATCCGGTGAACGTGCAGGCCATGGAAGTTTTCTCACACCCTGAAGTGCATGTTGCGTTGCACGTGCCGTGTGTGGGGGTGCGTTATATTGCTGGAAAACAACACGATGGAACGACCTTACAAATGGCACAACAACGGGCTGAATGATGTTTTTGAAGTAAGAGATGCTGTTTAACGTACCCGGTACAAACACTAGTTGTGTACGGGAGTGATAACTGATCGCTCCCCACACCAGGAGACCAGGTGCGGGCCCTGTGTGTCGCTGGCGGATGCAAGAAGGGTGGAGACGCTCCCCTGTGCGTCTGCGAACACGCATACGGCCATCGGAGGCTCCCACGCAGAATCTGCTTTCATCGCTGAACACGACAGATCGCCATTGCGTTCTCCAGTGCAGACGTTCGCGACACCACTGCAGCCGTTCCTGACGGTGAGCTTGAGTCAGAGGTACACATGCCAGAGACACACGTGCACGTAGTCCTGCGTCCAGTAGACGGTTGCGGATTGTTCGCACAGTCACCTCAGGTGCAACGGCAGCTCGTATTTGCGTCGCAGTGGAGTGTTTTGCTTGACAACGCCGCTCCTCTTATGCGTCGATCGGTCCGCTCATCAGTCCATCTGTGACTCTCGGTTCCACGTCTTCTCGTGTGGGAATGTTCCTCGGACCATCTACGCCACCATTGTCCCACCATTGGTACTTCCCGTCCAATTCGCTCCGCAATACGACGATACGACCACCCGGCTTCGTGGAGTTTGACTAGATGACCTCGCTCAAAGTCCTATAATTGCTGAAATCGTACACGTCTTCCATGTCCAGACATTGCAGCTTCTTCAGGGTCTTCGCACGTGCCCTTACGCCGACGACTGATTACATTCACTTCGCCGTACTCCTTAAATACCACCGACGATAATTTCCATATTATGCCGTGCTGTGGCGTAAGCTCTAACCGGTTGGTCCCGAAATTAACATAACACCTACGTAAACTCGACCCCATTAACATATGTAAATTTCATGATCGTCAGCCAATTCCTTCTTGGTGTTTTGTTTTTCACTTTCCGGAAGTGTAGTTGCACCATACGATATATTCCGAGGAGAAATAATATTACACACTCCAGTCACTTTAACTGTCCCGTTACTTTTGATGTAAAATGTTATGTGAAACTCTATGATCCGTAACTCTCTTAATTGGACGTTTCCAGCCCCCTGTACGTTTCCTGCCTCCATCCTTTACCTGAGAGACGTGCTCAAGATTTTCGTTTGTTGACAGAAATTGGTGGTAGGATGAGATATAAATAAAGTGTCAAGGCTCTTTCCATTCTAAAAGCCGCATCCCTACACACAGCAAATACATCCACAACCAGAGCACCATAACCATCCCCGCAGCCCCTCCAACGTCCACTACCGAAATTTCAAACAAATAACACTACCAACTCACATTTGTTACCTCCAGGAATCCAAAATATCAAACGCAAGATTACCACACATAAAATAAAAGCATCGTTCCCCTCGCCAAGACCAGAGGTTTGGAGGGGGCCAATGTTTGGTGTCGGGGCTCCGAAACAAATAGAAAGTAAACCAACCCTCATAAAGCTCCAATAATACACCCAGTGAAACTATTACATAATTAAATGCCGGCACAAAACCTTAATCAACTGCGGAAAAGTTCATGCTCTTGCAGGTCTGAGCTGCGTAGCAGACACAGTCAACACTTAATTACAGTAAAACCCCGAAAACTCGATTAAATCGATAATCCTTAAAACTCGACAGCTCCAAGATATAAAAAAGTAAAGAGAGAGTTGCTGTTCTGGCATGCAACAATGCAACAGGAGAATACAAACTGAAATTGACACTCATCGGTAAGGAAAAAGATTTCCGCGCATTTAAAAATATAAAACGGTAAACAATTAAGAATGGCACTTCCATTTACCTGCCTCTTTGGTAGAGAAGCCAAAAGAGTGCATGGTTGTATCGAGAAACGTTCAGAGACTGGTTTTATGAGCAGCTTGTTCTTGCGGTGGAACAGTTTCTGAAATCCAAAAATCTGCAACGGAAAGCGTTTCTCATCCTAGAAAACTACTCATCACACCCTGATGTCTAACAGTTGTAAAATGGAGACATTAAAGCCATTTTTCTCAGTGGAAACGTTACTTCTTTTTGCCAGCCAATGGATTATGGCACTCTCGAAACAAACTTCTTTCATCACTAGTGTTAGCTATCGATGAAGGCCTTTATGTGATCGAAACGTTACAGAAAATTGACTTGTTGGACGCAGTGCGGAGGATTGTTGATTTTTGAAATGCGATCCAGCCAATAAGCTGGTGTCCCGACAATTCGTCGCGTGCGTCAATTCGTCGACTACGTCAATTCGTCGCCTGCGTCAATTCGTCGCGCGTCAATTCGTCGACTACGACAATTCGTCGCATGCGTCAATTCGTCGCGCGTCAATTCGTCGACCACGACGATTCGTCGCGCGTCAATTCGTCGCAGACAAATTCGTCGACTACGTCAATTAGTCGACTACATCAATTCGTCGCGTTTACAGATTTTGGTTACATACAAAACGAATTCAGGAAAACGTACGATTTCGAACGTCTTGCTCCCTGATCAAATTTATAAAATTTGGACACGCAGACAGGATAGGAATGTTACGTTTTTCTTTGGCACTAAAAATATTAGACGGTAAACGGTTTTTGGAACGGGGCAGGGCCCGGTTGGTCAGAGCCCCCCATATACAAAATTTTCGTAAAATCTACAGTTTTCAATTCAGAACCACCAAATCTGGTATACTATCTCGTGGTATTCTAACTTAGACTGTAGACGGTTTTGGGAAGCGGTTGCAGAGAGGAGGGGGGGGTTACAGCCCCCCCCCTACAGAATTGCCGTAAGATATAGTTTTCAATTTAGAACTACCAAATTTGGTATATTATCTCATAGCGCTCTAACTTAGACGGTAGACGGTTTTTGGAACGGGTCAGGGGCCCGGTTGGTCAGAGCCCCCCACACTACAGTTTTCAATTCAGAACCACCAAATCAGGTATCCTATCTCATAGTACTCTAACTTAGACGGTTGTCGGTTTTTGGAACGGGTCAAGGCCCGGGGAGTCGTACCCCCCCTCCCCCCATACATACATAATTTTCGTAAAATCTAGTTTTCATTTCAGAACCATCAAATTTGGTATCATGAAACTCTAACTTAGACGCTAGACGGTTTTTGGAAGGGGTTGGAGCCCGCGGGGTCGGACCCCCCTCTCATAAAAAATTTCGTAAAATCTACAATTTTCATCTTAGAACCACCAAATTTGGTATACTATCTTATGGTACTCTAACTTAGACGCTAGACGGTTTTTGAAAGGGGTTGGAGCCCGCGGGGTCGGCCCCCTCATAAAAATTTCGTAAAATCTACAGTTTTCATCTTAGAACCACCAAATTTGGTATACTATCTTATGGTATTCTAACTTAAACTGCAGACCGTTTTTGGAACGGGTCAAGGCCCGGAGGGGTCAGAGCCCCCCACATACAAAATTTTCTTAAAAACTACAGTTTTCAATTCAGAACCACCTAATCTGGTATACTATCTTATGGTACTCTAACTTAGACTGCAGACCGTTTTTGGAACGGGTCAAGGCCCGGGGGTCAGAGCCCCCACATACAAAATTTTCTTAAAAACTACAGTTTTCAATTCAGAACCACCTAATCTGGTATACTATCTCATGGTACTCTAACTTAGACGCTAGACGGTTTTGGGAAGGGTTGGAGCCGGGGGGTCAGACTCCCCGAATAAAAACTTTTTCGTAAAATCTACAGTTTTCAATTTAGAACCACCAAATTTGGTATACTATCTCATGGTACTCTAACTTAGACGCTAGACGGTTTTTGGAAGGGGTTGGAGCCCGCGGGGTCGGGCCCCCCCCCCTCATAAAAATTTCGTAAAATCTACAGTTTTCATCTTAGAACCACCAAATTTGGTATACTATCTTATGGTACTCTAACTTAGACGGCAGACCGTTTTTGGAACGGGTCAAGGCCAGGGGGTCAGAGCCCCCCACATACAAAATTTTCGTAAAATCTAGTTTTCATTTCAGAACCATCAAATTTGGGTATCATGAAACTCTAAATTAGACGCTAGACGGTTTTTGGAAGGGGTTGGAGCCCACGGGGTCGGAGCCCCCCCCTCTCATAAAAAATTCGTAAAATCTACAGTTTTCATCGTAGAACCACCAAATTTGGTATACTATCTTATGGTACTCTAACTTAGACTGCAGACCGTTTTTGGAATGGGTCAAGGCCCGGGGGGTCAGAGCCCCCACATACAAAATTTTCTTAAAAACTACAGTTTTCAATTCAGAACCACCTAATCTGGTATACTATCTTATGGTACTCTAACTTAGACTGCAGACCATTTTTGGAACGGGTCAAGGCCCGGGGGTCAGAGCCCCCCACATACAAAATTTTCTTAAAAACTACAGTTTTCAATTCAGAACCACCTAATCTGGTATACTATCTCATGGTACTCTAACTTAGACGCTAGACGGTTTTGGGAAGGGGTTGGAGCCGGGGGGGTCAGACTCCCCCGAATAAAAACTTTTTCGTAAAATCTACAGTTTTCATCTTAGAACCACCAAATTTGGTATACTATCTTATGGTACTCTAACTTAGACGGCAGACCGTTTTTGGAACGGGTCAAGGCCCGGAGGGTCAGAGCCCCCCACATACAAAATTTTCGTAAAATCTAGTTTTCATTTCAGAACCATCAAATTTGGGTATCATGAAACTCTAAATTAGACGCTAGACGGTTTTTGGAAGGGGTTGGACCCCACGGGGTCGGAGCCCCCCCCCCCTCTCATAAAAAATTCGTAAAATCTACAGTTTTCATCGTAGAACCACCAAATTTGGTATACTATCTTATGGTACTCTAACTTAGTCGGCAGACCGTTTTTGGAACGGGTCAAGGCCCGGGGGTCAGAGCCCACCACATACAAAATTTTCTTAAAAACTACAGTTTTCAATTCAGAACCACTTAATCTGGTATACAATATCTTATGGTACTCTAACTTAGACGCTAGACGGTTTTTGGAAGGGGTTGGAGCCCGGGGGGTCAGACCCCCCGAATAAAAACTTTTTCCTAAAATCTACAGTTTTCAATTTAGAACCACCAAATTTGGTATACTATCTCATGGTACTCTAACTTAGACGCTAGACGGTTTTTGAAAGGGTTGGAGCCCGCGGGGTCGGGCCCCCCTCATAAAAAATTTCGTAAAATCTACAGTTTTCATCTTAGAACCACCAAATTTGGTATACTATCTTATGGTACTCTAACTTAGACTGCAGACCGTTTTTGGAACGGGTCAAGGCCCGGGGGGTCACAGCCCCCCTCATACAAAATTTTCGTAAAATCTAGTTTTCATTTTCAGAACCATCAAATTTGGTATCATGAAACTCTAAATTAGACGCTAGACGGTTTTTGGAAGGGGTTGGAGCCCGGGAGTAAGAGCCCCCCCTCCCATAAAATGCCGCGTAAAATCTACAGTTTTCAATTTAGAACCACCAAATTTGGCATACTCTCTCATGGTACTCTAACTTAGACGGTAGACGGTTTTTGGAACGGGTCGGGCACGGGGTCAGAGACCCCCGCACATAATTTTTTTTTCGTAAAAACTAAAGTTTTCAATTTAGAGCTACCAAATTGGGTATACTATATAATGGTGTTCTAAATTAAACGGTAGACGGTTTTCAGAACGGGTCGGGGCAAGGGTGGTTACCCCCCCCCCTCCCTACACACAAACTTTCGTAAAATCTATAGTTTTCAATTTAGAACCACCAAATCTTGTATACTATCTCATGGTACTCTAACTTAGACGGTAGAAGGTTTTTGGAACGGATCAAGGCCCGGGGGTAAGACCCCTCCCACATACAAAATTTTCTTAAAATTTTTATTTTTCAATTCAGAACCACCAAATTTTGTGTCATGAAACTCTAACTTAGCGGGAGACGGTTTTTGGAACGGGTCGGGGCTCGGGGGTCGGAGCAAACCCTACTCCCCTTCCCCGTACAAAATTTTAAATTTCCGTAAAACCTACAGTTTTCAATTTAGAACTACCAAATTTGGAATACTATCTCATTGTATTCTAACTTAGACTGTAGACGGTTTTTGGAAAGGGTCGGAGCCCTGGGTTCAGAGGCTCCCCCCCCCCTCATACGAAATTTCGTAAAATCTAGTTTTCAATTTAGAACCACCAAACTCGGTATACTATATAATGGCACTCTAACTTAGACGGTAGACGGTTTTTGGAACGGGTCGGGGCCCGGGGGTTAGAATGCCCTCCCCGACAAAATTTTCGTAAAATCTACAGTTTTCAAGTTAGAACCACCAAATTTGGTATACTATCTCATGGTACTCTAACTTAGATGGTAGACGGTTTTGGGAACGGGTCAGGCACGGGGTCAGAGCTTTCCCCATAAAATTTTTTCGTAAAATCTACAGTTTTCAATTTAAAACCACCAAATTTGGTATACTATGTCATGGTACTCTAACTGAGAATGCAGGCGATTTTGGGAAACGGTTGGAGACAGGGGTTCAGAGCCCTCCTCCCCATGCCAATTTTTGTAAAACCTACAGTTTCGAATTTAGAACGACCAAATTTAGTACACTCCCTTATTGTATTGTAACTTAGACCGCAGACGGAAAGGGTCGGTGCCCGGTGTGAAGGGGGCCCATTCAAAATTTTCGTAAAAATTACAATTTTTACTCTTAAGAACTGCATCCCAATACAGCACTCCATTACCGCACCTACGGTCTAGGTTAGAGGCCGTAGATAACAATAAAGTGAAAAAATATCCGGTTCATGATGTATTAAAAACACAAATTAATAAACGTTAGCTTTCACCACCAACGGTTGCCTTATCAGGCAGAAATACAATGTACTGTAAATAATGTAAATTCTTTTTTGCTTCGTATAATTAAATTAACTAAATCAAAATATTTAAAATAAGTTTCCTGGAAATTTACGGAAATAGCTTTTTCATTCATTAACTTTCACCCGCTGAACTTGGTGATTTTAGAAATAGTAATATTTACCTGGGAAATACCGGGTACCCCTGCTAGTAAGAACTAAAGATAATGTTACACTTTTAGTCAGGTACAAAACAATAATTAGAAAACCCTAGGACTGGGCCTGTTTAGCAATTTTCAGTGTGCCGTGCTAATTTTCATAATGTTTTCATAGAAGTCCAAGATTTTTGCAATGCGCTTTTCTGAGGTTGGAACTATTAAGCAGACCCTAGGCCTAGAGATTTTTGATAGTTTTCAGTCCTCCGAGCTGATATTTATGTAGTTTTCATAGAAAATAAAATGAATTCTGTTTAAACGTTACTCGAGCACAAAGCATTAATAGCTACGCCCGAGACCTAGGCATATGCATTTACAGTAATTTTTATAATGCTGTGATTATATGAGGTTTGCATGACAAATCAATTTAAGAGTGTTACGCTTATCAAAAATTATTTAAAAGGCCTAGGCCTAGCGGCCAATAATTAGCATTTGGTGCCTAAGTGAAAGCGCAACATTATTAACTTGATTTGTTATGCAAACCTTATAAATACGACCACAGCGATTAAAAGTTACTAAAGAGTTCTTGTAAGTAATATTTTTTGACCGAGTGCAAGTACAATTTACGAAATGTCAACAGGTCAAAATATCTAAAGTAACAATGAAATTTGGAATATTTCTTTTTTCTTTCTTTTTATTTCAGTTTTGACACTTGTATTAAGTTTTTAAAAACATATATTTCTCCTATCGTATACCTTCATTGTGCTTTCAACAGAATTTCTTACCATGTTTTGGGTATTTTGTTTCGTGTGGTTGCAGTTTTTTTAATGTTTTGGGCATTTCATTTTGTGAAATCAATTTTACTAGAATATGCAGATTCTGTAGTTCAGTGGTTTGAGGAAAATTATGTTCTTGGAAAATTTTGTGGAAGCAGAAGAAACAATCCAAGCAGAAGCCCTCCGCTGTTCCCGCCAACAATTTGGTCAGTTAGTGAAAACAATTTATTTGGCTTTCCCAGAACACAAAACGAACTTGAAAGATTAGACAGACGCTGGAATACAATTCTGGGAGAGAAAAAACTGTGACTGTACGAAATAATCAGTGAAATTGCGAAAGAGCAGAGAACAACTATGGCTAAAATCGAAAGAGTGATAGCACAGATTCCAACAAATCCACCCAGAAGAGAAACGCTGGCAAGATAAAAAGGAATTCGAACTTCTTTGGTGCACAGAGACAATGTTAACATGCTGGACATTTTAAGAGGAATTTCATATAATTCTACCCTTTACTAAAATGTGCTGGTATTTCTCACTAATTGAATTATACCTTTTACTAACTTGTATTTGAATTTTTCAAGAATGTAATTCCGCCGAAGATGCAAGAATGTAAAACCAACGCAAAATTAAAAAAGACAAAATTTTCAAAATAGCATGTCAAAAACATAAAATGTCAAAAAGTAATCCAAAATGTGAAACATATAAAAATTCAAAATACAATCCAAAATGTGAAACAAATAAAAATTCAAAATGCAATCACAAGTCACAAGCATTACAAAAATGCGAAACGCTATGTAACAAGTACAACACAAAATTAAAACAAATGCCAAAAAAAAAAAAATGCATACGCTTTGTAAAATGTACAAAATAAAATAAATGTCATATTCACAAGGATTTCATGACGAGTCATGTTAAAAATGAGCTTTTATTTAGACTTCAAATAATAATTACTAGCCTCTACACCTTTTTAAGTCTTTAATAAGTGCAACATCATTAACCTGACTTGTCATCAAACATTATAAATATGACCATAGCATACAATCACTTAAAAGACTTGTTAATGGATGAATTGAGGAATCACCAAGTTCAGCGGGTGAAAGTTAATGGCTGTTTATAGTTTTGTACTCGAGTAAATGCGCAACACAGTAAACTTGACTTTCTCTGAAAATTTTATGTATATGAGCACGGTTGATTGAAAACTGATAAAATGGCTTAAGGCCTGTTTATTAATTTTTGTGCCTCAGTCAAAACGCAGTACCATAACCTTGGCATGTTATCGAAACCTTATGAATACGTCGGACTAAAAATTCCTAAAAAAGTTTACGCCTAAGGTCTTGTAACTAAAGTTTTGTGACAGGGTAAAACTGCAACATTAATAACTTGACATGTTATGTTAACGTTGTGAATATGAGCACGGCGGATTAAAGATTTCAACAAATAGCCTTCGGGATTAATGTGTTGTAGCTGAGTAAAAATGTAACATCTTTATTTTCTATATAAACCAAACTACGTGCTGAAATGGCCCAACTATATATACGTATACTTCAACCATATACCGAAGCGCTGACAAGGTGAAAACAAAAGTGCAATTTTGTACGGTCTCCTAACATTTCATGGCCAGCCTACATGGAAGTGGACACCTTGATATCAAAAACATACTTTTTGTACGGTCCACAACAAATAGCAATGGACACGTCGCAATCTTTGGGGGGGGGGGGGGGGGTTAACGACCACCGCGATCAATTCAGTGGGCTATAAGCAGTCGGTCATTCCTAATTTTGGGCCACTGGTTCCTGGGAAGGGGGACAGCCAGTGCCTGAAGTCAAGCACAACGTCCATGATTCACCGGGATTTGAACCAGGATCCTTCTCGACAAGTGGTCAGAAGCCAGCGCCTAGATCACTCCGCCGCCGTAGCGGCACACGTTGAAATGTATTTTTCATACGGCCCCTAACGCTCTTATGGACATACTAGATTGAGCTGGACGCAAATAAATCATTAATATAATTTGTACTAGCAGGGATACCAGTTATTTGCCAGGTAAATATTACTATTTGTGGAATCACCAAGTTCAGCGGGTGAAAGTTAATGAATGAAAAAGATATTCCTGCAATTTTCCAGTAAACTTATTTTAAATTTTTTGATTTAGTTAATTTAATTTTGCGAAACAAAAAAGAAAGAAAAAGGAATGGGAATACTTACCTTCTAGGAGACATCTACAGAACTACCGTACATCTGGCGTGTGCTTCTGTGAATCCCGCGACACAGAAATGCAATGTACCTATGTGATGTCGCATGCATACGACTTCACATTGGCATTGATCATCAAAGGAATGGGAATACTTACCTTCTAGGAGACATCTATAGAATGCCGTACATCTGGCGTGTGCTTCTGTGAATCCCGCGACACAGAAATGCAATGTACCTATGTGATGTCGCATGCATACGACTTCACATTGGCATTGATCATCTTTTTCTTACCGTTTTGAGTTTTGAATATCTGGAACTCTCTGTTTACATTACATTATATTTCATTCTGATAAGCCGTTCGTTGGTAGTGAAAGCTAAACTATATAGATTTGTGTTTTTAATACACCATTAAACGCATATTTTTGCACTTTATTGTTATCTACAGTCCCTAACTTAGACCGTAGGTTAGTTAGTTGGTTGGTTGGTTGATGGTTTATGGTGCAAGGCCCTCAAAGGGCCAAAGAGCGCCTTAGAACGTAAATAGGGTATTCTTAAGAGTAAAAAACGGAACTTTTTACGAAAATTTTGCATGGGGCTACCTTGACCCGGGCCCCGACCCCTTCCAAAAACCGTCTACCGTCTAAGTTAGATAACCATAAGTAGTATACCAAATCTGGTTGTCCTAAATTGAAAACTGTAGATTTTACGAAATTTTTATGAGGAGGGGGAGGGGCTCTCACCCCGGGGTTCCAACCCCTTCCAAAAACCGTCTAGCGTCTAAGTTAGAGTACCATGAGATAGTATGCCAAATTTGGTGGTTCTAAATTGAAAACTGTAGATTTTACGAAAAGCTGTTTATTCGGGGGGGTCTGACCCCCGGGCTCCAACCCCTTCCAAAAACCGTCTAGCGTCTAAGTCAGAGTACCATGAGATAGTATACCAGATTAGGTGGTTCTGAATTGAAAACTGTAGTTTTTAAGAAAATTTTGTATGTGGGGGGGCTCTCACCCCCGGGTCTTGACCAGTTCCAAAAACGGTCTGCTGTCTAAGTTAGAGTACCATAAGATAGTATACCAAATTTGGTGGTTCTAAGATGAAAACTGTCGATTTTACGAAATTTTTAATGGGGGGGCTCCGACCCCGCGGGCTCCAACCCCTTCCAAAAACAGTCTAGCGTCTAAGTTAGAGTACCATGAGATAGTATACCAAACTTGGTGGTTCTAAATTGAAAACTGTAGATTTTGCGAATTTTTATGAGGGGGCCCTTACCCCCGGGCTGCAACCCCTTCAAAAAATCGTCGAGCGTCTAAGTTAGAGTACCATGCGATAGCATGCCAGATTTGGTGGTTCTGAATTGAAAACTGCAGTTTTTAAGAAAATTTTGTATGTGGGGGCTCTGACCCCCGGGCCTTGATCCGTTCCAAAAACGTTCTACTGTCTAAGTTAGAGTACCATGAGATAGTATACCAAAGTTGGTGGTTCTAAATTGAAAACTGTAGATTTTACAAAACAAATTTATTCGGGGGGTGTCTGACCCCCCGGGCTCCAACCCCTTCCCAAAACCGTCTAGCGTCTAAGTTAGAGTACCATGAGATAGTATACCAGATTAGGTGGTTCTGAATTGAAAACTGTAGTTTTTAAGAAAATTTTGTATGTGGGGGGCTCTGACCCCCGGGCCTTGACCCGTTCCAAAAACGGTCTGCAGTCTAAGTTAGAGTACCATAAGATAGTATACCAAATTTGGTGGTTCTAAGATGAAAACTGTAGATTTTACGAAATGTTTATGAGGGGGGGCACGACCCCGCGGGCTCCAACCCCTTTCAAAAACCGTCTAGCGTCTAAGTTAGAGTACCATGAGATAGTATACCAAATTTGGTGGTTCTAAATTGAAAACTGTAGATTTTACGAAAAAGTTTTTTTCGGGGGGGTCTGACCGCCCGGGCTCCAACCCCTTTCAAAAACCGTCCAGCGTCTAAGTTAGAGTACCATGAGATAGTATACCAAATTTGGTGGTTCTAAATTGAAAACTGTAGATTTTAGGAAAAAGTTTTTATTCGGGGGGGGGGGTCTGACCCCCCGGGCTCCAACCCCTTCCAAAAACCGTCTAGCGTCTAAGTTAGAGTACCATGAGATAGTATACCAGATTAGGTGGTTCTGAGTTGAAAACTGTAGTTTTTAAGAAAATTTTGTATGTGGGGGCTCTGACCCCCGGGCCTTGACCCGTTCCGAAAACGGTCTGCCGACTAAGTTAGAGTACCATAAGATAGTATACCAAATTTGGTGGTTCTAAGATGAAAACTGTAGATTTTACGAATTTTTTTATGAGAGGGGGGTCCGACCCCGCGGGCTCCAACCCCTTTCAAAAACCGTCTAGCGTCTAAGTTAGAGTACCATGAGATAGTATACCAAATTTGGTGGTTCTAAATTGAAAACTGTAGTTTTTAAGAAAATTTTGTATGTGGGGGGCTCCGACCCCCGGGCCTTGACCCGTTCCGAAAACGGTCTGCCGACTAAGTTAGAGTACCATAAGATAGTATACCAAATTTGGTGGTTCTAAGATGAAAACTGTAGATTTTACGAAATTTTTTATGAGAGGGGGGTGTCCGACCCCGCGGGCTCCAACCCCTTCCAAAAACCGTCTAGCGTCTAAGTTAGTTTCATGATACCAAATTTGATGGTTCTGAAATGAAAACTAGATTTTACGAAAACTTATTATGTATGGGGGGAGGGGGGCGCTGACTCCCCGGGCCTTGACCCGTTCCAAAAACAGACAACCGTCTAAGTTAGAGTACTATGAGATAGGATACCTGATTTGGTGGTTCTGAATTGAAAACTGTAGTGTGGGGGGCTCTGACCAACCGGGCCCCTGACCCGTTCCAAAAACCGTCTACCGTCTAAGTTAGAGCGCTATGAGATAATATACCAAATTTGGTAGTTCTAAATTGAAAACTATATCTTACGGCAATTCTGTAGGGGGGCTGGAACCCCCCCCTCCTCTCTGCAACCGCTTCCCAAAAACGTCTACAGTCTAAGTTAGAATACCACGAGATAGTATACCAGATTTGGTGGTTCTGAATTGAAAACTGTAGATTTTACGAAAATTTTGTATATGGGGGTCTCTGACCAACCGGGCCCTGCCCGTTCCAAAAACCGTTTACCGTCTAATATTTTTAGTGCCAAAGAAAAACGTAATATTCCTATCCTGTCTGCGTGGCCAAACTTTATAAATTTGATCATGGAGCAAGACGTTCGAAATCGTACGTTTTCCTGCATTCATTTTGTATGTAACCAAAATCTGTAAACGCGACGAATTGACGTAGTCGACGAATTGACGTAGTCGACGAATTTGTCCGCGACGAATTGACGCAGTCGACGAATTGACGCGCGACGAATTAACGCGCGACGAATTGACGCAGTCGACGAATTGACGCGCGACGAATTGACGTAGGCGACGAATTGACGCGCGACGAATCGTCGCAGTCGACGAATTGACGCAGTCGACGAATTGACGCACGCGACGAATTGACGTAGAACCAATAAGCTTTGTTCGTTTCTGGAGAAAGTTGCTTGACGATTCAAGAAATGAATTACAAGTGAATCCATATGGCATCGAAAATTCCGAGCTAGTGGAATTAATAGAGAGGATTCCAGGTTGCGAGGAAACTACTGACGGTAATGTTGACGAGTGGATGAGGCAAGATGGAATGATCAACTTCTGGGAGATGAAGGAATTGTTGCATTCATTAAAGAAAAAGAAAAAGAAAAAAGATGAAGAATCGAAAGGTGAGGAAATGGAAAGTGAAGGAAAATTTAAAAAGATGGCTTACAGCGAAAGATTGATGTCAGTTGAAGATATTGTGTGTTGTTTCGAAGCGCAAGGTGGCTCTGCAATAGATATGTTTTTCCTCTGTGGCTTACATGATGAAGCCGCACGAAGAAGAAATGAATGTGACAGACAATCCAGTATAACCAGATTTTTTGTAAAAAAGCGAATAGTGTCTTCTTCTGGAGGTAGAGATATTCGTACGTGTTTTTTTTATTTGTACCACAATTACTACATTTTTTGGTTAAATTATAAATTTTCTTTCGCTCTGTATGTATTAAATGCGTATAATATATAAATTTGTAGCGAAATATACTATGAGTTTTGCATAATTCATTCCGGAGTCCGGAATACTCGACATCTGTTCAGTCCACATCAAGTCAAGTTGTAAGGCTTCTAGTGCAAAACACATTGGACAAATTTGATCGCAAACGTGGGTGGCCTAGTGGGCAAAGTTCGTGACTGCCACGGAAAAGACCTCAGGTTTGAACGCTCGATCTACTAAATATCCGCCGTGCGTTGGATGGGCACGTTAAGCCGTCGGACTCCGGTAATAAATAAGGGCGTCTTCCTCCCCCTTTCTACTTCGCTTCCGTGTCACTTTCCTATCGGGCAGTCTTGCCCAAATCTCCTACCTTCCTATTTCTAAGTGTTTCTAAGATCTGGGGTCAAACAATCCTTTCCTAAACTCCTCTGCATATGATTTGAACTGATCTGATCGCAAACGCCCACCGTAGGCAGCCGACAGGCGCAATAGGCAGGTCAAATCGTATGATTTTATACTTAAAAGTTTTTTAATAGTTGATATTAAAAATTTTATTTTATGAACAAAATACTGTAAATTAACTATATAAAATGTAGTACATTAGGGATGTAAGGTCAGGTGATGCGTAACATCACAGCCTCTCCTTGACAAATGTCAACCCCGCCTTCTCGTGGTGCATCCTGTTCCCACTAAAGGGGCTCTGACGACCGCCAATAGCGGTATAACTATTCCATCGGGATCAGAGGAAATGCTATCCCACACTCACAAACCCGCTTGGCCAGCGTGGTGAGTTATGGCCAAACACCTAAAAAATGACTCTACAACTTAAATCTTGGCCCTCAGTCTCCGGCAGCTGGAATGTACCTGGCCAAGGCAGCGGCCAGTGCGACATGAAGGCAGAGGGTGCTAAGAATCACCGGAGGACCGGACTAGGCTGCCATTTGATGCTGACCTTGGCTACCTACAACGGACGCTCCCTATCTTCTGATTCAAGGCTTCTTGAATTGGAAGAGGAACTACAAAGGATCAAGTGGGACATCGTCGGGCTAAGTGAGGTAAGGAGAAAAGGAGAAGATCTCATTGAACTGAAAAGTGGACATCTCTTCTATTATCGTGGGACAGATACTGGCAGAACTAGTCGTGTTGGATTTATAATAAACAAGAAACTGAAGGATAAAGTGGTAGAAGTTGAAAGTTCCTCTGACAGAGCTGCACGACTTGTTATCCAACTCTCGAGAAGATACCAGGCTCAGATTATTCAAACTTATGCACCCACCACAAGTCATCCTGAAGAAGAAATTGAAGAATTTTATGAGGAAATTCGTCATCTAAATAATAAAGGTAAGCAGCACTTGAAGATAATTATGGGAGATTTCAATGCAAAAATAGGGCACCGGCAACAGAATGAAACTTCAGTAGGTAAATTCGGTCACGGCAACAGAAACCAGCGTGGAAATACTCTCGTTGAGTTTGCAGAGGCAGAAGGATTTTTCATCTTGAATTCCTTTTTCAAGAAAAAGCCACACAGGAAATGGACATGGAGACATCCAATTGGGACGACAAGTGAAATTGATTTTATTATGTGTAACAAAAAAATTCGTCATCGAAGACTGCAGTGTGCTGAACAAGTTCAACACAGGTAGTGACCATAGATTGGTGAGATGTAAGATGCACCTCAACACTAAACTGGAACGTGGCAAGCTCATAAGACAAACAAAATGTATTGACATAACCAACCTTAAAAAACACCATAATACTTTCAAGTTGGAACTGAAGAACAGATTCTCTGCTTTAGAAGGCCTAACATCGGAAGAAGTGGATATTTCGGAAGTTAACAGAAAAGTAACCAAAGCTCTTATGGAAACAGCAACAAAATTAGCTGGGTCTAAGAACAAGTTGCATGTGAACAAATTATCAGGAAAAACCAAAATGTTGATGCAAAAAAGAAGAGAGATGAGGACAACTAAAGAAGATGTGACTTCCAAAGTGGAATATATAGAGCTATGCAAGACAGCACGAAAAAGTATCACTGAAGACGTAAGGAAATTCAACTGTGAGCTAGTGAGGAAAGCAATTGAAAACAACCAAAGCCTAAAGATAGCAAAGGGACATCTCAGTAAGGGAAGAAAACAGATTATGGCTCTGAGAAAAGAAGATGGTTCTATAACAAGAAATAGAGGCGAAATTTTGACAAGAGTGAAAGATTTCTACTCCAAATTATATGAAAGGGATGATACATGTACTCCAGACATCATGAAAGGTACCAGAGTTCTTCCAGTCCTCCCAGCAGAAGTTGCTCATGCAATCAAGAACATGAAGCGGGGAAAGCTCCAGGAGAAGATGGAATTACTATAGACATCATACAAGAAGCAAGTGGAGAAATTGAAACAGTACTCGCCCAAATTTTCACTCGATGCCTTAATGAAGGGAAGATTCCTGAGGATTGGAACAATGCTACAATGATCCTGCTACATAAAAAAGGTGACATTGAGGATCTCAGGAACTACAGACCTATCAGCCTCCTATCAGTGGTTTATAAAATCTTCACTAAAGTTCTTTCACACCGCTTGAAGGTAACACTGGACATGGCTCAACCGAGAGAACAAGCTGGATTCAGGAGTGGCTACAGCACTATAGATCATATCCACGTACTGAGAGAACTAATTGAAAGAGCGAGGGAATATGAACTTCCATTGTGCATGGCTTTTATCGATTATGAAAAAGCCTTTGATTCGGTGAAACCATCAGCAGTTACCACGGCTCTGAAATCCTGCGGTATTGAAGATGCATACATTAATGTTATTAATAACATCTATGAAAATGCAAGTGCAAATATTCGGCTGTTTGAAAATACAACACACATAAAAATTGGAAAGGGAGTGAGACAAGGTGACACCATATCTCCGAAGCTCTTTAATGCCACATTGGAAAATGTCTTTCAATCACTGAACTGGGAAAACAAAGGGATAAAGATTAATGGAGATTATCTAACCCACCTTCGTTTTGCTGATGACGTAGTCATTTTTGCAACTACCCCATCAGAGCTGCAGAGTATGATCCAGGAACTTGCTGACAAGAGTAAAGAAGTGGGATTAAAAATGAACTTTCAGAAGACAAAAGTGATGTTCAATGCTTTTACAAGAAATGAAGATTTATCGATTGATGGAGAAAAACTGGAGATAACAGATACGTATGTTTATCTTGGACAGCAGATATCAAGTGAGGCTCACATTGATGAAGAAATTAATCGGCGTACAAAACTAGCCTGGAGAGCTTTTGGAAGAAAGAGCATAATTTTCAAGAGCAATATGCCATTATGTCTTAAAAGAAAAGTGTTTGATCAATGCATCCTTCCAGTGCTTACGTATGGTGCAGAGACGTGGACCTTAACTAAAAGAGACATACAAAGGCTGCAGACAACTCAAAGAGCATGGAGAGGTGCATGCTTGGTATAACCAGGAGAGATAAGAAGAGGAACTCGTGGATCCGAAAAATTACGAGAGTGGAAGACATCATGATCAGAGTTAAATCCCTGAAATGGCAATGGGCTGGACATCCTGCCAGAAGGACAGACCATAGATGGACAGCCGAAATTTTAGATTGGATTCCAAGGGACAGGAAAA
This sequence comes from Macrothele yani, assembly GCA_039090855.1. Classification (NCBI taxonomy): domain Eukaryota; kingdom Metazoa; phylum Arthropoda; class Arachnida; order Araneae; family Macrothelidae; genus Macrothele; species Macrothele yani. The sequence continues at coordinate 86,355,698 of CM076999.1, forward strand.
GACCCAGAAAAAGACCACATGGGAGATGGGTGGATGAAATTCGTAAATATGCGGGAGTGACATGGAGGAGACTGGCACAAGACAGACCGTTGTGGAGGAAACTTGGGGAGACCTTCGTCCAGCAGTGGATTGATAATGGTTGACAATGATGATGATGATGACATTAGGGCCTTAAGAAAAAATATCTATATCACTAATTTCTGTTGCATCTGATGTAACAGAATAAACTTCGTCAGGCAGGAATTGCTTCTTTTTCCGAACGTGTTGTCTCACTTGATGTTCCGATAGTTCACTAAAGATTAGGCTTGCACTTTACTTTTTTGCCACCTAAAAAATTATTTCTTTCATCAATTAATTTTGCATTTCCCAGTAGCTCTGTACCTTTTGGTATAAACAAGAGAAGTGGTACTCAACCTACATTATCCATGGCTTAGTATTGATGGAAATTGTACTCGATTTACAAAATGAGTATTATGCTTTATCGCAGTGTAGAAGTTCTTGGAGGACGCGGTGCTTACCCAGTGAAAATACCACACAGTAGTCATTCATTCCAACAGCCAATTACGTACGAATGGTCGTGAAGGTGGACATGATATTGTACGCGTGCATCCCCTTGTCTTTCGGATCAGGTGATGATCCTTTTTCCGTGAGTTATGTATCACTATCTCTTGGCATTCTGCGATTACTAACAATTCAGTCATCGTGTATACCTTAATGCTTTGCACAGATTTCTGCATTTGCACATGTCGATCAACTAGTGAACTGAAAGAGAGAAGAAAACAAAACAATATTACCGGTATTGCAATAAGATACTTTGCTCGACCCCCAAACTTTTGATTTCCCTGCGAAGTTTTTGATCTCAGCATTTTAAACGGTTTAATAAAACACCCAGAAGGTGGGATATAATTGTTTCATGAAGATGTCGGCAGGAAACCTTGCGAAACTTCACACAAAAGTGAATAACTTTTTTATAACCACATAATTGCGTTTTTTAATCGGAGGATATGACATGGTACAAAAGAAATTGATGTATGTAGAAATTAAATTCGTTAAGATATTATTGTGTCGATGCCAGCATACCCCTAATTATATAAAAACCATTACACAAAATATCTTACATAACGCATTTTTTTTATAGTAAAGAAATTATATCACAATTAAAATGAAGGCTTCTTTGCGAAGAACTTGCGATGGAGAGAGCAAGCGCCGTAAGACAAACACAACTTCCATGCCTCATCGGGATTTGAACCCGGGACCCTTTCTGACGAATGATCAGAAGCCATCGCTTAGACCACTGCGCCACCGGGTCGGCGGTCCTGCCATGTAGATATGCCAGTCCAAGATAAAATGAGATATGGGCAGCGGTTCGGGCGTTGTAGTTCGACAAAGTTCCCATGTAAAGTCTATGGGAGAAGCGTGCGGTTGACATTCAATCTAATGCGGTTGACTCACGCGCTGCTGAAGGCGGAAGCATGGAAGGACTGAGATAGTCCAAAGTCCGAGGTCTTCTCTTTTCTGAGAGAACCGTTGCAAAAAGCAACGCTAGCAGGCAATCGTATCAAAGTTCTTCTCATCAGAACAGCGAACACTCTCTAAGAACTGATTGCGTTACGCTGTTGGACTATGTCATGTATATAAACAATTTAATATTCATTCGATCCAGTTTATTCACGTTGGTAAGACGTTTCTCATTACGTAATGATGTAATTAAACATTTCGTTGACCATTGTTAGTGAAAATATTACGGGGACTGCTTATAGCCCATTGCGTTACTCACGGTGGTCATTAAACCTTCAGTCAAAAAAAATCACGAACCTTTCTTTTACTGAAGGGGACGAATGAATTTGTCAATCAAATAAAATTTACATATGAATTTATTCCTTTCAAAAAAAAAAAAAAAAAGAAAGAAAAAAACATTTGTAGGGGAACTAAATCCTAACCCCAGTCTAACAACCCTAAACCCCATACAAATAAACATATATTTGTATCTTGATTTTTACATGCCATTTGCATTTTCAATTTTCAATACATGCGTGGGAAAAAAATATCATGTATGCATGGATGCATGTTCTAACACATGTTCGTAACCGTAGGGGACAGAAATCAGTACAAGGTAAGTTTATTTTTCATTTATTTATTTTTATTTATGTGTACATTGTACTGAGAGTTATACATTATCAGTATTAATTTAGTCTCATTGGCAGCCTCAAAACGTTTTTCGTTTAAAGCAAGAACGTTCTCCCCTTCCTGGATGTAAGCTCTAACTGTCGTGGTCTCTATGTCCTGATACATTATGCACATAAATGGTGAGAAAAGATTATGTTTCTAATTCCTAATTCCTCCAATTTCAAAATAGACTAGGGGAGAGGCAGGCTAAGTTGTTAAAATCACACATAAATATAGACTGTAGTAGCATTATTAGCAACTTTTTAGTGACTATTTTCCAAATACCTTTTCAGAATTAATTTAGTATATAGTTGGCCTCATAACATTTTTTTTATTTATTTCTGTGTAAGATTAAGTATTTTTTTATTTATTTCTGTGTAACATTAAGTATTTTTTTATTTATTTCTGTGTAACATCATTTATTTCTCTGCAACATTAAGTTGGTGCAGCATTATTATAATTTTTCTTTTCTGTGAATTACCTTTTCAAACATATTCTCATTATATTAATCTTTGAACAGTCTGCCTTTTCAAATGCATTATTTTTTGGATGAAAGCAATTAATTTGAACCGAAAAAATTTGGATCGAAAAACGTTATTTTGGAGGCTGTTTTATTACTTTTTCGCCGGTTTTTATTTTAGAAACGCAAATTGTAATCTAAAAGTATGTCAACATAACAACAGATTGGATTTCAGTTATTTTCTGGGTCTGTTTAAAACTCCATTAACAGAGATTTTTGGTATAACCGTTTACATTCGCGCAGAACAGAAATACCGAGAACACGTATTTCCGGAAAAAGGTAAAACAGAAGCAATTTCCTTTCTGTTTTTTTTTCTTTAAATTTCAAATGAACTGCTATGGCATGAAATAATTTACAGAAAACTAAAATAAAGACTTTATTAAGCTCTTTTTTCAAGCATTAAGTACGACTGAATGCCCAGAAACGAATACTGCTGTAACCTTCTCGGTGCACAACTCCATCGCTTAGCCTGACATCACAAAAACGTTGGACAAGCCCGTAAATTTAGGAGAAGTGCCGAGTGCCTCGAGTAGACTTAAGGAATTTTTTTACCATCTTGTTTTTTAAAACAGGTAGAAACTGTTGTTTTCGTTATTTTGTTGAAAATTATATATCTGTCTTTGCATTAATTCATCCCCATAAAAATTTGTTTCTTACATTTAACCATGCAGATTTATTAGATTGCAAGTGATCTTAATCTTAAACCAAAAAGACAGACGTTGCTGACCTTCGTATCACCTTGGTTCTTCGAGGAACTATTCAGCTCCCTTCTTTCTTGAATACCTAAGATATGCTAAACACCATTAGGTAATTAATTGATAAATAATAATTAAGATTTATTTTTTGGAAAATATAACAAAACTAATTTTAGAACATGGAATAAAACCTTTATAAGTGCTTTTAAATTCACAAAATAGTTTGTGTAACACGAAAATTACACGGTTTTGAATTCCGAAGGGTCGATAAATATTAGAAACATAGCGACAACCGTTGCTGACCATTGATAAGATCTTTTACTCTCACTAGCAGGGCTCAATTCTCGGAAATTTCAAACATGATCATTGGATAGAAGAAGCCGCAGTAATGTGCATGAAGACCAACCTTGTACAGTTTTCGCGAAAGGGTGTGTCCATTAAAGTACTGCTTAAAGCAAAATTGGAAACTCACTGATTGAAAAGGGTGTGGCTCAAATTCAGACAGAAACATACACTACCTACCAACAAGTAATTGCACACCTGTGATAGAAAAGGAAAACGAAGTTTATTTACCTTCAATAGTTGGTAGAGCCTCCACTAGCGGCGATTACAGCTGCGACCTTCCGGGGCATACTCTCAACCAGGCGTTGTACGACGGCTAGCGGTATTTCCTTCCACTCGGCTTGGAGAAGACAGGTCAGTTCCTTCACCGATTTCGGACGGTGGGGGCACTCCTTAATTCGACGCTCCAACTCGTCCCACAGGTGCTCGATAGGATTAAGGTACTGGCTCTGCGCAGGCCAGTCCATTCGATTAACCCCATTGTCACTATACCAAGCCGTGCTGGACCTCGCAACATGACAGGTGGCATTGTCATCCTGAAAGTAACGTGGGTCCACTCCGTAAAACTGCCACAACGTAGGAAGCGCATGGTCATCCAAAAGGGTGCAGTAGGTCTCAACGTTGAGTCTACCAGAAATTGCGACCAGGGGTCCTGTGCCATACCAGGAGAAACACCCCGATAGCATAATTCCACAGCCGCCGAACTTCACAGTTGGCACAATACATTCCGGCAGGAGACGTTCTCCAGGCAGACGCCAAACCCAGACCCTGCCATCAAAACGGTAAAGGGTGAACCTTGATTCGTCGCTCCAGAGAACCTGTTTCCACTGTTCAACGATCCACTGTCGACGTTTTTTGCACCACGTTAGCCGAGCAGCGCTACTGGACTTGGTGATTAAAGGCTTGTGGGCTGCTGCACGTCCATGATAACCAAGCAGATGGGCTTCCTTACGGATGGTATGCATTAAAATAACATTCTTGGATGCCTGTTGAAATTCCTCGCGGATGTGGCCCATCGATTTTGTGCGGTTCTTCCGAATTTCTCTGGCCAGCACCCGTTGGTCTGTAACTCCCAGTTTTGTTTGTCTGGCGGGTCGGGGAACATTCCGACAGTCACCTCTCATCATCCACTTGCCAATCACGTAGGCCACTGTCGATTTTGGGTATTTCATTTAGCTGGATATGTCACGTATGGATCGGCCATTTCTGTGACACCCGACGATTACACCTTTCTCGAAATCAGAGATCTCCGAACTGCGTTGCATCTCACATGCGACTGGTTGGGTTGTTGTTTCCCACACGATATTTAACGGCTGCGGCCGTGACGTGCATCAGGACTGCAGATATCGTCGATTGCAGGGGTGTCCAATTACTTGTTGGTAGATAGTATATATAAACTGAAAACAAATTGAACTGGAGATACCTGTCTAGTAACGTGTAGCAAAACCTTTCGCCCTGATGACGGCGGCGATTCGTCTCCGCAGGGTCTCGACAAGACACCGGACGCGTTGGTAAGCCATACGGATCCACGACCCTTGAGCAAGCTCCCACAGTTCCCGGAGATTTGATGGAGGGGTGTCAGAGCCTCGAACACCTCTCTCGACGGCATCCCAGATGTGCTCGATGGGTCAGGTGACCAAGCTGGCCAGGGAAGCAAGGGCACCTTCGGTGGAGTGTTCATTAAACCATTCGGATGCAATTTGGGAGCGATGGCACGATGCATTTTCTTGTTGCACGATGAGGTCCCCAGCGGGATGTTAAAGACGCAAACGGGTGCAAATGGTCGTCCAAGATCTCCCGTTAACGTTGACCTGTGATGGATGATGTCACACGTACCAGGGGTCCCATTTCAGTCCACGTAAACAGTCCCCAGACGAAAATGCCATCCCCACCAGCTTGAAGAGTACCCTGCTGGGAAGAATGATCCATCGCTTCATGTGGTTTGCGCCGTACTCGTATCCTGCCATCAGCATGTACCAACGTGAATCTCCAAGCAACATTTTCCCACATGTCTAGGGTACAGTGGTGATGTTCCCGCGCCCATGCTAAAATTTTCACCCTGTGATGTGCGGTCAGCAGCGGTACCCTCGTGGGACAATGGCTTCTGTACCACATAGCGAAGAGATGGTTCTGGATGGTGTGGCTGCGTACACGTTTTTGTGTACCATGATGAAATTGGCGAGTGATTTCCTACACTGTATTCCGTCTATCCGATGTTACTATGCGAGCTAGTTGACGATGACCCCGCTCATACACACGCTGTTGTCCACGGCATTTGGCCCTAGCATGGATGGATTTACGGAACTCAATGTACTTACGTTGCACCCGTGACACAGCGGCTAGTGAAGATCCCAGTGCATGCACGACTTCCGAGATAGAGTGACCCATTCAGGCCCACCCACAGTGCCACATTTGCATAACGTCAGCTGTCTCTAATTCAATTGCTCTTCAGTCTAGTATACACATCTGAACGTGCAACAAAATTCCATAAATAGTATTTATACAGTAGAACATCTAGTTTATTTCTCCCAAAAGGAAAATTCGTACCACGAACTTCGATATGGCTTTCGTTATTTCTTGCTGGATGGACCCTAATTGGAAGAAATATGAAAAAGTTTCCATAATATAGCATTTCACAGTTTTTTAACTGTGCACGTATTCTTTTGGTGAATATTATTATTTAAAAAAATAATATTCACCAAAAGAGTATTTCTGTTTACCTTGTTCATTTGACGATGATCAATTACAATTGCGTTTTAAAATAGACGTCGAAATCTCGGAGTTTATCTTTTTGCCTCCCCCCTTTTTAAAATCCCACCTGGTAATGCAAGAGACGTGTTCTTCCCATGTATATTTACTTCACGCATTCTCCCTCCCCCCCCCCCCAAAAAAAATTTGGTGAAGTTGGTTTCCTTGCATCAACTAAAGATAGGGATCCATTTCAATAAAAGCAGTAGGGATTGTTGATGGGACTGTGGTGGAGTACGAACTCACTCTACTTCCTGCTTAAGAAACCGATCCCCTTCGAGCTCGCCCAGTTGCCAATTTTTTGTCTCTGTGTTGGAGAATTTTTCTACTACTTTCTTCCTCTCAAAGCTGGACAGCATCAGGCGAAAGTGTCAGGCTCTTGACTGAGTAACTTCTAATATAAAATGTATTTCTGAAAATGCTCTGTCGTTTTGAAAACTTATTTACATAGCAAATCCGGTCACAAAACTGTTGACCAAAGAAAAATGGATTCGGAACTGTCCTTCTGTTGCTTTTGGCTCTTAACACTAGGAACTATTTTTCGTAGCGGAGGTAGCTGCTTCCGCCAGCGACAACAGCTTTAACTTATGGCGTCTGGCTCAGGCGAGGCCGTGGCTGCACCTAAAAGCTTTAATCTCTGACATTACGAAAACTAGTTTTACACAGCAATTTTGTCCGAAAAATTGCTGAGCAATAAAAAAATGGATTCCGAACAGTCGTTGTGTTGCCTTTTGCTCTTAACACTAGCGATTATTTTTCGTCGCTGTTTCCGCCAGCGACAACAGCGAGGAGCAACGGCGTCTGGCTTAAGCGAGGCCGTGGATGGACCAAAACACTTATCTTATGTGGTGTCTGTCCGCATCGATCACAGATACACCTGCCAGTCTCGAAGGACACGGCTCGCACCGCGCAATCAACCGTCATCGTTGACGCTGACTAGATTTCGTCGTGCCACATAAACAGGTAAATTTAACGTAAAACGTTTTCAAAAATGACTCTATCACTTACAATTTTTTTCATTTTACATCATTTTTGATTTCAAAAAGGATGTACGCCAAAGTTTTATAAAATTTTTCGTCCCTGAATTTAGCCCCATAATCTTCACGTTAACAGAAAAAAGTCACCTGACGCCTAGAAGAGGAACACAACGCAGCATTTATTAGCATACATTAAAGCGATGTCAATCCAACTTTGGCCTTAATGCATTTACCGACCTTTCGCGATATGCTTTCGACAAAGTTTTGGAACACAGCGATGGGTATGCGCTTCCATTCAGTACATAATGCTTCAGGTAACTTTTGCTTAGTAGTAGGCCTAGCTTCCAAACTTCTTATACGGAGATCTAATTCATCCCATAGGTGCTCTATGTGATTAAGATTAGGGCTTTCTGCTGGCTAGTCCACATACGATACGGCATTATCCTCAAACCACTCCGTAACAGTCCTTGCTTTAAGGCTCGGTGTATTGTATTGCCGGTACCCACAAGGTCCAGTTTGATAGTATTGCCACAAAGTTGGTAGTTCACATGTCCAGAATATCAAAGTAGACATGCAGGTTAACACGTTTATCCACGATAACCAAAGGGCCTGGACCGTACTACGAAAAACACCCTCACACGAGTGCTCTGCTAGCTGAAAACGTGACCGTAAGATCACTACATTGTAGTAAAAAGCGTTTCCCCGGAGGCCGCCATACCCACACACACGACCATCAGACTGATGGATCGTGCATATGGAGTCATCAGTCCAAATGACCCGTTTTTACTGATCTACGGTTCACGATAAATGTTATTTACACATGCTGAAGCACGAGTAGCATTCCGAGTGGAGATGAAAGGCTTCTGAGCAGCCGCATAACAACGGTAACCGATGGAATATAGTTCTCTGCGTCTCTTACGTGTACATATCGAGGTTCCAGGATTTGTACTAACCTGTACACTGAGGTATTCTGCAATACGCCATCGATTAGCTGTAACGACTGTTTGAGGCTTCGACGACATCTCTCACTGGATTTCTTTGGTCTGCCGGTACGTTTTGCTGCTTCAGGCACGACATGTGCCTCCCACTTTTTCAGGGGGAGACACATGTCGTGCCTACGGTAGGGCATGCGCATATATGCAGCATGACGTAGGGGAAGGGGTGTCGAAAGGGTATAAAGCACACGGGCGTTGTACGCTCAGCAATTCTAGGAAAGCAATTGCACGGTGTACATCGGTTTGAACGACGTCAAGTTGCTACCACAGTGTGATATGGCCAACAGGCAATCCAGTAGACGACATCTGGATGATTTTACCTAAAGTCGCGTCATTGGGAAGTTGGAAGAAAGTCGAAGTGTGACTGGTGTGGCCGAGGAGTTCGCAATCGCTCACAGCATCGTTTCACGAGCTTGGAGAGCATTTCACACTACAGGAACAGCTGTCCGAGAGTTTAGCAGTGGTCGTACATGAGCAACCACGGCGGCGGAAGACTGGTATATTTTCCTAGAGGCGGGAAGAGACAGACGGCAGACAGCGGGAGAAATCGCAAGGCACATGCAACAGACAACTGAACGTCCGTTATCTCGTTCTCCCGTGGCCAGGAGGCTGCACAAATGTGGTCTATTTGCACGACAACCATTACGGTGTGTGCCATTAACGCTGATCATCGAATACGGCTGTTTCTGTGGTGGCAGGAACACAAGAACTGGACACATCAGCAACGGGATCATGTTCTCTTTAAAGGTGAGACCCGATTTAGTCTGACGAGTGATTCTGGACGTATACACATCTGGAGAGAGCAGGTAACAAGCAATCACACCTCCAACATCATCGAAAGAGACCGGCTTAGAGGTGGCGGAGTTCTCGTTTGGGGCGGTATAATGCTTGGTAGCCGTACTGACCTCCACATCTTCCAAGGAGATTCAGTCACTGGTGTCCGCTATTGTACCGAAGTTCTCCTGCCTCACGTGCGTCTGTTTAGAGTGCTGTGGTTCTTGAGTTCCTCTTCATGGATGACAACGCTGCACCTCATCGTACAGTGGCTATTGCAGAGCTGTTGGAGAGGGAAGATATTCAACGCATGGATTGGCCCGCAAGGTCCCCGTACCTAAATCCAATCGAACACGTGTGGGAATTTCTTGGGAGGCGCTTGGAAGCACGTCATCAGCCAGTAGCAACGATTCCGAAGCTACGATTGGCGCTACCAGAGGAATGGATCGCGATACCTCAACAGCTCCTTGACAACCTCGTCTTCAGCATGGACATAATTTTTAAATCCTTCAACGCAGGGTCAGGGGTGATCATAAGCCCCACTAAAGACTGGATTTTTCTTGGCAGCCGTCTGTCATATGTACGTGTCTGTATTCTGTCCAGTTGTACTCAAAGCTACCTTTTCAATAAAGTGCCTTTGTATCCTTTGGATTCCTTGTTTGGACGGTTTTGCTTACTTGTTCCATTTTCTTATATCTTGGGGATCTTATGGTATGATTTGAGTCGATGTGGAGCACTTCTACACGACGTTGCATTCGAAAAACCGTCTCGTCCTTAAGTTTTGCACGCCAGTGTATTTTCAAAAACCAGAAATAACGGTCACTCTGGAATATGTAGAAATATTAATATTCTGCCCCTATTCCAACCAAGTGTTGCACCGCCAAATCTTTAACTTAAATTTAGAACAGTGACCACTTTCAAATCTAAAGTAAACGTCGGGGGTGCATTTTCAGAAAGTAATAAAAATCGTGATGAATTTCAGATATTATAATGCGAGAACTTTCGGAATGTCAACCATTCTAAATTTTTGCAATAAACAGTTGTGCACTATCCATTTTCCAGAAGGTGGCTAAAGATTTGTGAATAAAAAAACGGAATAAGATAAACAAGTGCAGATTAAATTAATAACGAGGAAGAATGCACCAGTTACGGAGAAAATAATAAACCTACCTAGTGATTCGATTTATTGGTGTAATACATAATGTATAAATGAACGTTTCCAAGTTTTCACACATGAACCAGGTAGCTTTTTCAAAGAAGGTAGACAGAAATTGCAATCTGAAAAATAAAACGCTTTAACAATTTGAGCGCGATGACTAGATTTGACTTGATAATAAATAGATATGACGTTATACTCATTCAAAGAAACGACGTATCACGTTGATTGACCACGCGGTGTTCTAGTTGGTTGAAGGCGTTACTTGAAGAACTGGTTCCAAATTCGTGGCAAATCGAATGAGACGCTGTCATTTCAAATATCACTATATCAAATTAAGTGTGACGCTATTATTGCAAGTATTATAGTCTCCAAGGTTTCCCGAATGGCTCCACATTTAGGGTTAGAGCACGTAGCTAATTTCTTTATATCATTCCACACAGGATTACCAGACGTAAATTTGACTCGAAAAAATGGATATTCCGAACAACCAAAAGTTCGAAAGAAGAAGAAAAAGTGGAAAGCATTGGCTGAAATTTGCAGTTTGTGGAGATAAGGTGGCATCATTTCCTTTAGAACCTGTTATTACACCAGCGGTAACTAGCTATAAAGAATAACACAAAACTGTTTCTAGAAGTATTTTTTTACATATTTCTTTATGTTAATAAAATTTCCTCCGTACTCTAAACTTGAAACTGTGTATATTAGTGTTGCGTTAATAACAAATCCGTTACCTTGTGAACGACTTGAAAGAGTACAAAATTACAATAACTTTTGTGGATATTAGGATTCAGCCATGATTATACAAGAAAGCCTTTCATTTTTTTCACTTTTAACTTATTTTTATTTTTGGAAGCAAATACAGGTTATTTTTAGCAAGCAATTTTGTCTTATACATATAAATATTGATTCTAGTAAATTACTCAATTTCAAAGCAGCAAACAACAAATTGCGTTTCACAAACAAAATGTAGGGTTTAATTTTTCTATACTACTCATTTCAAGCTGATGTTCTGATCCCTCTGTAGTCATTTGCTCTAGATCTGAAATAAGACGGACGATACATTTTAAACACCCCAAACTTTTAATAGATTATTAAGTGTTTGGGTCAGTGATCCAAGAAAGCAAAGGAAACAGTTACTTTTCGCCTTACTATTGTGAAAAAAAATACAGAGTGATCCACAGAACCAGAATCATTTCGTCGGCAATGGTACGAACAGGAAAAAATAAGCTAACTCTCTATTAACACAGCTATTATAATGAATCAAACGTTAATACTTAAATTCTATAAAATGTTTCAGACTCAATTACCCATAGTTAGTACACTGAGTTTATATCTCTAGGCCTATACGTTGAATAATGACCAGCAAAAAAACATCTCACAAAATGTTTGTCCTTCTCAGCTGAGTCGCGTGAATGAAATACCAAAATCTCAGTAAAATTATCCTCTGTGAACCATATTTCTTTGGGTCACTTTTGCTAGAAAAAATGGAATTTTTGAGACCTCTACTCAAGACAATCAATGAATTAAGATAGCTAGACGCACTCAAAATTTCGGTAAATCGTACTGATATAATCAATTCAATATATATTATGAAATGCAGTTCCGTATTTCTTCCAATTTACGTATACACTGAGTGACCACTTTATTATGACCACCTGTCAGTTTTAAGCAAATGAGCAATGGCTGCACGCTGTGGCCGCCAGACGGCGAGGATAGTATAAAAAGAGAAAGCTTAATGCTTGCGACATTAGTAGAAGTGACTTTTGGGGGAGGAGATGAATAAAAAATGCGATTTGACGGACTTTCAACGTGGGTTGATTGTATTAGCTCGGAGCCATGGAGCGAGTATCACCGAAACCGTTGCATTCGCAAGATATTTTAGAGCAGCTGTTGTTAAAGTGTTTAAAGACTGCACTGCCAGCCAAAATACTGGGTCTCTAAGTGCAACGTGTGGTCGTCATCGACCAGTGACGGCTCGGGCTGAACGCGCAGTGTCCAGACTGGTAACATACAAAAGAAGGGTAACAGTACAGCAAATTTCAGACCATCTCAATCAAGGATCCCCTCAAATGATCTATGCAAGCCTTGTTCGCCATGCACTGCATCGGATGGGATATGGCATCCGAAGGCCTGATCGAACACCTTTGCTCTCTGCAGTTAACAAGAGAAAACGTCTCCAGTTCACACAGGAGCACAAGGATTGAACAGTCGATAATTGGAAACAAATTATGTTGTCCGTTGAATCACGTTTTCAGTTGCACCATGCCGATGGGCGAGTGAGAATTTGGCGGAAACAGCACGAAAGCGTGGACCCCAAATGCATTGCTACAACCCTTCAACCTGGTGGAGGCAACGTTGTGTTTTGGGGAATGTTTTCCTTGCATACATTGGACCCTTTAATTCGTGTTGATCAACGCCTGACTGGCAGATCATATCCAAACATCGTTGCGGACCAAGTGCATCCTGTCATGTGGATGGTTTATCCCAATGGCGATGGCTACTTTCAACAAGATAATGCGTCCTGTCATAGTGCTCGTATTGTACAGATTTGGTTTCAGGAGCATGCCGGTGAGTGTACTTTGCTTAGGTGGCCCCCACAATCTCCAGATCTCAACCCCATTGATAATTTGTGGGATGAAGTTGAACGAGCCGTCAGACAGCTGGATCCACAACCCTGCAATCTCACACTCCTGGAAAGTGCTATTCATTAAGCATGGTCTCAGATTCCACAAACAACCTATCAACATCTCGTGGAGTACATGCCTCGAAGAATCGGTGCAGTATTAAAGGCAAAAGGTGGCCCAACGAAGTACTGAGGGGTGGTCATAATGAAATAATAAAGTGACCACTCACTGTATATAAGTAAAGAGAAGCACCACCACTTCACATGCAGTTACGCATGAAGACATATCGATTGCTGAATTTGTTGTTATGGAAAAAGGAACGTAAACGAGTTTTTTAACGAAAACGCATGCCAAACGTCTAATGTAAAGCTGAGTTCCTGTTATACGAAAGTAAAGTTCTAGTAGCATCGTACACTACATATTATTTCTTTAATCCAAACTAAGGTTATTTCATATCCTAACAGGTAGGAATACAATTCATATCCTGTTATACCACGTTCCTTTGAGAAAAGATAATCAATTCCATTTGAATATATATTTTTGAATAAAACAATTTCGAAATTATGGAACATGAATTTGGATTTGGTTTTCTGTAAATTTATATTTCTTCTCACTTTTTTTTGTACAGAAAAAGTGTCAGATTCTCTGCTGTCACGTGATTTCGTATTTAAATTCCTCCAAGAGTCTCTCCTAACTATTAAATAGTTGGTATATAAATCACAGTTATAGTTATGGTACGTTAAGAAAATTTGGATCCCGACGTTTTGTCTTACAGATCCGGGCAGTTGCATATTTTCTGTCTACCAGACACCAGATCTATACCTCTTAAGGACGTAAGATTTTTCTTAATATAATTCAGAAAGGCATAACTAAAGCGTTAGGACATATGTCATGTTTTCACTGTACAAACAGTCTACTGGAATTTCAACACTTAATCGATTTTCCTGAAGATTTCGTTATCTTTTTTTCCCAGGAAAATCAACACTTTCTGTTGAATAATAGGGAATGCTTTCGTGAACAATTTTTTTCTGATCGATGGCGCTGATAGCTGATCATGCTCCAGCTAGTTTAAGAAAATACTATTTGGGAGTAGTACAAGTATAACTCTTTTCACAAGTAAAACAATTAGACTGATAAAAATTTTGAAGACGACAATCCGATTTTTGGTGTAAATATGAGAAGAATGATAAGTCCCCTAAAAACGGATTGTCATCTTCAAAATTTGTATTGTACGGTGCAATCCCGTATTCCATTCATAAAAAGACAGATTATATCCAGTCCTCGAAGACACGCCTATGGTTTAGGTTTTCACCCTGTTAAAGCTTGAATTGTCATCTGTTTTAGGACATTCCTAACATCAATATAACCTGCTACATTTGGGTTGCTTGATCTGTCTACACAAAGAAAAAAATGTCAGACACTTAACTGTGTGGCATTATAATTGCCTCTGCTGTATATACTTTGTGCGTATAGCGATGGTGCGTATCCATTTAGCTATTCTGTAATCTTTTTTCATACGTACATAACGTCTCGGCGATATCGAAGTTAACAAATATGGAACATATCTTTCACCCATCTTCATCAAGAAAAAACATGTGATTTCTTTTTTTGAGTCAGAATACCTCGCTGTTACTGGAGTTCCTTTGCGGTGTGACAATTGCCAGTGGCAAAGTTAGGGATCTTCACATTAATTGCCTAGTGAAATGCGAAACTTAAGAAATTATCTGGAATGCTTACTCTAATTGATTACCAAAATTTTTGATATATAAATATTTTAAAAATTTAAAACTGAATACGTTGATCAATTTAGGTTAAATGATTTTGATATCTGAATTATGTAAAACTGATGTTTTATGCAAAACATATAAGGAAAGAAGTCCTCAAAATGTAATTATAACAGCCGTATCACAGAAATTCAGAATTTGTTATTTCGTAAGGAATTTATTTGACATGAGGAAACTTATAAAAGTACAAACATAATAAATTGCTGCAATTCTTAAGATAAAACCGACTACCTGCCCTAATCATCATCAACTTCATAATCATCAAAATAAATTTCATCATCATAACATTTTCTGAATCCCTTACTAGATGGAGGTCCCCAGAGTGTGTTTAACAACTCTCTACTTTCTGAAGTTCTCACTTATATCGTTTCGCATGCTTTCGGATTTCAGGTCACACATCCCCCACTGCGGTTCTCTTCTTTGTCTCTGCCTACTTGTTGACATTTTATCAAGTATTCAAGCAGATCATTAAGGACCAATTCTTGCAGCAACATTTGTAGAACATTGCTAATTTAAGCCAATTATTAGTATCATGGTGCCATCAATTCTGCCTATTTTCACTGTCCTTGAGTTACTTTTTGTACACCAAACAGAAATCATTGCTCTTTCCACGTTAATAAATGAATATCGGAAAAATTATCATCGGCCTCCACCGGGAATTGTACACAGGGTGATCCAGTTACGCGCCGGACATGCTACCACTACACCACAGCGACCTCGAATTCTCCAGAATCACATATTATTAACTGACAAACCACAAGGCAGGTTGCTTCATGGCAAGTTGCTTCATGATTTTTCTTCATATTTATTCTTAGTCGCGATTTTCTATAAGACTGTTATAATAATATTTATATGTGTTACATAACAAAATTTGTTTGCACGACGATGATTAAGTATCCTTGAAATGACATTTTCAAATTAAAAATAAATCCATCGCACTAGTATTGTTATTCCTGGAGGAATCGAAAATAAATCAGGTAACGCCAGTTCATAGGACATGTTTTGTTGCAATGAACTTAGCGAGTCATGTGCCCTTGGTATAACGCACGCGCAACGCTTCAGGCAGCACCCAAATCCGTCATAAATATTTTTCCGCCAACCATCACTCGTAAATTCTGTGCCGTTTCTACCCGGTCCGAGAAGTTGAGTGTGTTTCATTTCCTTTCGCTCTTACGTAAATTCACATTTTCGTTGGAAATTATTGTAGTAGGTTTTTTCGATCCTGTTGTGATAATTTTTTTTGCAGTTATTATAAAATCGTAGGAGAATTTAGAGTGCAGGACAGAAAAGAAAATGAAACACTAAAAGTGTTGAGTACTTCCTCTTCTGCGCTGAGCAAATTAATTTTAAATGCGAAATGTACGTTCTAGAGAATGTTTAGTGGTATTTTTATGGTGTTTAATGCCGGGATCAGTCTTCTTATGTGTCTGATCTGCAAATGAACTGAATAATTTGTTTTCCCTATGAAATAGAGTTTCTAGCTCGTTGATCTAGGCATTATTACATGGTATTTGTATGATTACCGTCGAATTATTTCCCATACTGAAGTATTACCATTATATCTTACCTCTACTCCTAGCTAGAAGCAATCGGGAATTGTGAGATTTGCAAATAAATAAATATGCCCACTGCTACGATTCCTTAGCATCGCTGACACAAAATATCTTCGATTTAGAAAAAAGTCATTAATTGATTTCATAGCATTAATAATATTGTTTCCTGTTTCGTTTGGTATTTATTTTGAAATCCCTCTTATGATAAGAAATATATCTTTCTGTCTATTCTGTTTGAACTAAAACCTTAGGTACTAAATTTTGCAAAGCCAGGTTTGAATGAAATGTCGTTAAAGAAAAGTTAGTGATTGAATTTTAAACGTGGGTATTATTATGATACAACTTCAAAGCTATATCAATTCAGTAGTTTGCAGTTATATATTTGAAAAAAAGACGTCAAATAAATATAATATTAAAATATTTTATTTCGTCAGAATTACCGAGCCTTTATTTTACGCTTTTCAATAGGCTTGCATATGAAGTACGCTGTTTTTAAGATGTAAGTTGATTCCGCGAAAGTATTGTAAATTAGAAATCGGCAAACTGATTATCGTGAAAGAATCGATTTGATTGACTAAAATGATTTCTTCGGACAGATTCGTTTGTTTCAGTCGTTTGATTCTTCCGGTTTACAGAACGATTCTGAGTTGAATCCCTTCATTCGTCTCGGTCAGCGATTCTCCAAGTTAAAACAACGATTTCTATCTAGGGAAACACATCTAAGTCAGATGCTTTCGTTCTTAGATTATTTCTGGTTTAGTGGAGGATTTTTAAATAAAAATTTAATTTTAATTATAACGGAAAATATTGTATCTCGGTGTTCTTATAAGTTTGTTTCGAAACTTTTACGTAATTTATAGCATTTGCATATCTCTAAAATAGGTAAGATATTCTGACAAGAAGAAGAATTTCACCGAGACACCGTGATGAAATTGTTACGTCCTGTAAAAAGCATTACCGTGTGATTCATTCAGGGAAACTGCTCTTTTGTGCAATCGATTATTTTCAGGAAAGAATCGTTCGTCAATGACTCAGTGTACTGATTCGTTCTTGAAGAACGAATCAGCAGCTGAGTCATTGCGAACGAGAAGTTCGTACTGTAAAGATTGAATGATTAAGTGTTGTCTTACGACACTGCCATTCTCCCTTTCTTAAAAATTGTGACGTTAAATTAGAGATAGACGACTGCTTTTAATATATGGAGTTGCTCCCGGGAGTCGTTACACCCCAACAATGGTGATGATTGAAATGGCCACGAATGTTTATAACATATTGCGCTACAAAATGTGTTATATTGATAAAATATGATAGAAATGACCACGAATGTTTATTAACACATTATGTTACAAAATATATTACATATTCATAAAACAATTATTTCGTTTTCGATAGAAGTTGCTCTTGTTTCTGAATTTTAGTATCTTACTCGTATTCATATTCAAGTCCAAACTCCCTGATTTATCTTTTGTAAACTAATTAAACGTTTTTAAATTAATTTCACCTCGCTACATTATAATATATTTTTCCATTTTATCCATCGTTTCCTGGCATTACGTCATATAAAACGTTCTTGGTTTTCACACATTTCAAATTTTGAAGCATCTGAATTCTCAAAGTATGATTCTCTGCCGAAAAGCTACATAGTCCTTTTTTTTGTGCTTTTCCCATAAAGATGAAAACGGATGATTCATATCCATACAGACATGCAAAATTCTAAAGATTTCTTCGAGTCATTCTTTCTTTTTGCAATGATCCATCATACCCGTTTCAATCTCGACACTTTCACACAGGACAGCAGCACATATTTGAAATTCTGGCTGTGGAAGGAAGTGATTCCAGTTCAACAAACACTGTTAAACATTTTGTGGTAGGTTACAACAAAAAGTGGTGCTACATCAGTTGCACCACTTTCTGAGAAAAACCAAACCCATTGTATTGTGCAAACAAAACCAAACGAACATAACAACACAATCTTGCACCGTAATGTGGTGCAACCTTTTACCATAATGTGGTGCACAGTTGCAACATGTTGTTGGGTTTTGTTTGCATCATACAGTGGCGTATCTTTTCTCCAAAAGTGATGCAGCTTTTGCAGCACCAATTCCTGGTGCAACCTACCACAAGATTTTTAACAGTAAAGTATTCACTTTGCTTTGGAGGCGGAATGAGATGCGCTTTATGAAAATTTTACTTGCATTTTTAAATAACAAGGGCAAGGATTTCTGAGAATTGCAGCAGTTCTAAAAAATGTGTTCTTAAAGAACGCAAAAAACAACAACAACATAATATTTATAACATTGTTCTTTGCCGGTACAATCTAATTAGTGAAGAATTTAGCCAACGATACCAAAAATAAGGAAAACGTTTATTTTTATATGCAGTTAATTTCAAAAATATATGTTACTGTAAAACAAATTTGCTAAGAAAGATAGTTTTGCAAAAATTAAAATGCATTTGCTAAAAACAAAAATACATTTTCTTTAGAGATCATATTACTAGTTATTTTATGTGACAGAAAGATAGTGTGTGGTCACTTATTTTATGTGACAGAAAGATAGTGTGTGGTCACTTTATTATTTCATTATGACCACCCCCTCAGTACTTCGTTGGGCCACCTTTTGCCTTTAATACTGCGTCGATTCTTCGAGGCATGGACTCCACGAGATGTTGATAGGTTGTTTGTGGAATCTGAGACCATGCTTAATGAATAGCACTTTCCAGGAGTGTGAGATTGCAGGGTTGTGGATCCAGCTGTCTGATGGCTCGTTCAACTTCATCCCACAAATTATCAATGGGGTTGAGATCTGGAGATTGTGGGGGCCACCTAAGCAAAGTAAACTCACCGGCATGCTCATCACAGCTATACATATGATGGAAAAAGTTGTCTGCAGTTGTAGTGGACAGCAAATGTCATATCTTGATTTTCCATAACTGATCAATGATCTCGGGAATAATATCGCTGTCTTTTTTAAGCGCTGGATATCATTAAAACTTAAACAATGATTTTAGTGTACAAATTGGCTTTCTAAAACTTCAGTTACCTTAGACAAAAATTGGAATATAATGTGTTTTCTTTAACGCGCATTTAAATACATTTCTTAAAGCTTCTGTTTTTGGAACCCGAAAGAGAGTGAAATATCTTTTTAAAATCCAGGATTTCTTTAAGTCCTTCAGACAATATTTTTGTGTTTATTGTTGGTTCTACTTAATTTCTTTATCGAATGACACAAGAATCTTATACACACTCATCGTCAAAACAATAGTTGTACACAGAAAGAAGCAACCCACAGGAATGAAACTTGGTGGGTAGGTTTGACATCGTGAGACATGCAAATGATACAAGTGTCATGCTCGGCAGCGCATGTGACCCCAGTAAGTAGGGGTCGTAGCTCTGTGTCTGACCGGCTATATAAAGTCGTCCCGTTGCGCATACTTTCCATTGTGACACATGCTGTAGTGTTGGTTGCATCTTTTGCAAATGATGTATGCCACAGAAAAAAATTCGGAAGCAATTCGAGCAGTTCAAGTAGTTCGGGAGAGGTGGCATCGTCGGGCTTCGGAAAGCGGGAGGGCCTTGTCGCAGTATTGCGTGCCATACCGATCGTGCGGATATCACCATAGCGCGCTGTTGACGGCAGTAAATAGAACAAGAAACTAAGCAGCGACATGAACGTTCTGAGAGACCTATACGAAACACGGAGAGGGGGAGGGAGTGACCGACAGATTGTCCGACTTGCGCGGAGTGATCCAACAGCCATGATTGCGGATATTCAGGGAGCATTGGTGCTCTTCGTGTATCATCCGATTAGTACCAGCACCATTGGCAGACGGCTGCACGACGTAGCATTGAGGGCACGCAGAATGGTATGACGACTACCCTTAACACCAGTGAATCGTCGCCAAAGACTGCAATGGGCTTCGTTCCAGACTGCCAATGAGCCACTCAGAATGGCATCAGGATACCTTCAGTGACGAGTCCTTTCGTCTTGAAGAAGATGATTACCGAATCCGTATTTGGAGACACCGTGGTCATAATCAGTTTGTCGTCGAGCGTCACACGTCCAGGGGGCCTGGTGTAATGGCGTCTGATGCAATGCCTACGATGCCAGATCACCTTTGATGTTCATTACAGGCAATTTGACAGCCCGACGTTACGTTAATGAGGACTTGCAGCCAGTTGTCCTACTTTTTCTGGATGTTCACTCCGGTGTTATTTCCAACAGAGCAATGCTCATCCCCATACTGCTGCTGCCCCGAGATCTTGCTTTGAAGATACTGACACTCTGCCATGGCCAGCCGCATCGCCAGACTTATCGCCGATTGAAAATGTACGAGATACTGTGTAACGCATTTTCCACACTTCACCTCTACCGCGTAATGTGCAGGAACTGCCTGAGAAGTTCCAAACTACATGGGATGGCTTACCGAAAGACAACATTAGTAACCTTTACAGTTCCATGCCGGATTGTCTGGCATGCTGTGTGAGAAAACATTGCAGCCCGACGCCATACTGAGTGACACTACTTATTGGCACTTCGCCTCTACCGCGTAATCTGCAGGAACTGCGTGAGAAGTTCCAAGCTACATGGGATGGCTTACCGAAATACATCATTAGTAACCTTTATAACTCCATACCGGATTGTCTGGCATGCTGTGTGAGAAAACATTGCAGCCCGACGCCATACAGAGAGACACTACTTATTGGCACTTCACCTCAACCGCGTAATCTGCAGGAACTGCGTGAGAAGTTCCAAGCTACATGGGATGGCTTACCGAAAGACATCATTAGTAACCTTTACAACTCCATGCTGGATTGTCTGGCATGCTGTGTGGGAAAACATTGCAGCCCGACGCCATACTGAGAGACACTACTTATTAGCACTTCACCTCTACCGCGTAATCTGCAGGAACTGCGTGAGAAGTTCAAGCTACATGGGATGGCTTACCGAAAGACATCATTAGTAACCTTTACAACTCCATGCTGGATTGTCTGGCATGCTGTGTGGGAAAACATTGCAGCCCGACGCCATACTGAGAGACACTACTTATTAGCACTTCACCTCTACCGCGTAATCTGCAGGAACTGCGTGAGAAGTTCCAAGCTACATGGGATGGCTTACCGAAAGACATCATTAGTAACCTTTACAACTCCATGCCGGATTGTCTGGCATGCTGTGTGGGAAAACATTGCAGCCCGACGCCATACTGAGAGACACTACTTATTGGCACTTCACCTCAACCGCGTAATCTGCAGGAACTGCGTGAGAAGTTCCAAGCTACATGGGATGGCTTACCGAAAGACATCATTAGTAACCTTTACAACTCCATGCTGGATTGTCTGGCATGCTGTGTGGGAAAACATTGCAGCCCGACGCCATACTGAGAGACACTACTTATTAGCACTTCACCTCTACCGCGTAATCTGCAGGAACTGCGTGAGAAGTTCCAAGCTACATGGGATGGCTTACCGAAAGACATCATTAGTAACCTTTACAACTCCATGCCGGATTGTCTGGCATGCTGTGTGAGAAAACATTGCAGCCCGACGCCATACTGAGAGACACTACTTATTGGCACTTCACCTCAACCGCGTAATCTGCAGGAACTGCGTGAGAAGTTCCAAGCTACATGGGATGGCTTACCGAAAGACATCATTAGTAACCTTTACAACTCCATGCTGGATTGTCTGGCATGCTGTGTGGGAAAACATTGCAGCCCGACGCCATACTGAGAGACACTACTTATTAGCACTTCACCTCTACCGCGTAATCTGCAGGAACTGCGTGAGAAGTTCCAAGCTACATGGGATGGCTTACCGAAAGACATCATTAGTAACCTTTACAACTCCATGCCGGATTGTCTGGCATGCTGTGTGAGAAAACATTGCAGCCCGACGCCATACTGAGAGACATTACTTATTGGCACTTCACCTCAACCGCGTAATCTGCAGAAACTGCATGAGAAGTTCCAAGCTACATGGGATGGCTTACCGAAAGACATCATTAGTAACCTTTACAACTCCATGCTGGATTGTCTGGCATGCTGTGTGGGAAAACATTGCAGCCCGACGCCATACTGAGAGACACTACTTATTAGCACTTCACTTCTACCGCGTAATCTGCAGGAACTGCGTGAGAAGTTCCAAGCTACATGGGATGGCTTACCGAAAGACATCATTAGTAACCTTTACAACTCCATGCCGGATTGTCTGGCATGCTGTGTGAGAAAATATTGCAGCCCGACGCCATACTGAGAGACACTACTTATTGGCGTGTAGCTCAATTAATATTGCCCATATTAGTCGCAATGTTTAATAATTTATAGTTCCTGGTAAGCTTTACCTTCCTCCCGAATAGCATTGCAATCCGACATGGCCTTCTGGGTGCAAATATTTTTTGGACGATGAGTGTACGTAATTTAGGAGTATTTTTAAACTAGTATCATTCATTAAATGATGATGAACCTCAAATGAAGAAACATTGACTTTATCCATTTGATTCGACTTCAAAATGATCAGCATAGAGGCAATATCCAAATGTGTGACAGCATATGTAGTCTGCAGTGGAAATCAATATTCTTCTGATGAAGAATCCGTGGCTATCGTACGCACGATTGAATAGTTAAAAACTTGCATTTAAAACATGATAGTTATTTATGATTCACCCACTACATAAATCAGGCGTTTATAACATCCCACTCGTTTCTTATTCACCGGATTCTGAAGACACATCCTACATAGGCTCTACCCTACGTTCAGTGCAAGTACGGGTGGCAGAGCACAAATATGCATTTCGTGTTGGCTCTATCTCTTCTGCCTTAGCCCGCACAGTGGCGGAAGGTCAACATTACCCAGACTGGAGTCGTACCGCACTGATTGCCTCTGCACCTGATAAACATTCTTTGTTGCTTGCTGAAAGTTTGTGTATTACACGGTTTGCCTCCAGGGGTTGCAAGGACGATTTGCCTGTAATTATACCTCGACCTTGGATTCGGCTGTTGAACCAGCTAAATGCTTCACCTGTTGGATCTCCAGATACGTGAGTTAAATTTACATATAATTATTCGTAATAAGCAATTTCCAGTTTGGCAACACCATTTGTCATTCCATGATTGAATATAAATGCCTGTAACCATCCTTTCTCGCAATTGGGCCCGATGAACGTGCTTGCTACTGTAGCTTATTTACTTGTAAATGAATATCATTTTTAAATGCAAGTTTTTAACTATTCAATCGTGCATACGACAGACTTGGATTCTTCATCATACCATTTGGCACGAAGTCTTTTACTACCAATATTCTTCTATTTGCAAAGATTAATCCATTATATTTAAGATTAATCCAAGCTGATATTTTATGGAACACTTTTACGCCATTATATACTAACCCGTCCGCGTAAGGATAATGGGTTCCGATATTTTCAAACAACCTGCTCAAAAATGAATGACACACGTTCCTTGTAGAATTTTTGGAAAGATCACGAAAAGACTGGAAAGATTGTCAGCGGCTTTCTCCTTGAATGCAGCGGCACCCGTAAACGTAAGTATTACTTTTTCGTTGCGAACCCATTCGGGCAAAAATAAATATATTAATTAAATCTAGGGACGGTGATACGATTTGCTATGGAACTATCTTTCTATGCTTGCCGAAAAGAAGTTTGGAAACGTCTCTTCATTTCCAAACACACCGACTTTTATTCTGCATTTCTTACTTTTCAACCAGTGGGATCGGAAGTTTAATCAATGCTGAACCAGTTTTTTTCATTTATACACATATACTACAATATCCAAAAGCTTTTTCGTCACACTTTGAAAGAGAGGATTTCCTAATGACCTTTCTTTAAGATGGATCAATATTCATATATTTGATAAGGTACTTTCTGAATTCCGGATGGTAAAGTTTGTGTAGAATTTCAGCGGAATCAAATGCCATAAATCTTAATATACCGAACATTTTGAAGAGCAGGAATACGTTGAATGAACTGCTTCTTCCAGAAGGGCGGGTCTAAATAATATACGCGAGTCATCGGCAATTTGCTGATTGCCCAAGAAGTGCTGTGTGACTTCCGACCGCTGATCTGTTTTTAGCGATTTCCCACATGGTTAGTAAAATTGTACTTTCCAGTCGGTAATAAATGTGTTTTCATTTTCCACGACGTATTGCACAGACGGAAAACTACATAGATTTGGCTTTCGGCGTTATGTTTCACGATAATATATTACATCAAATTGTCCATGTTCAAAATCGTGAAAATGACGTAGGGTTAGATATTCACCGATTCCTTTTCCTGCTAAATATAAATGCTTTCAACTAAAATGGTCTGCCAAAGATTTTAATTGTTTGTTCTCCCTAAATGTATAGTTCAATTTACTTCATAAACGGAATAACACTTCTACACTGAATGAAACGGTCACTATGAAGTTTTCATTTATTTATTGAAATTTTCTTTTAAATAAAATATACACATAAAATATTAATGAATCCAAATGCATATTCGGTTTTCAAGTACCCTACATTGATCTGTATTCTTAAATCTACAAAATAATGTTCTAATAGTAAAATTTGTCTGATAAAAATTTCAATTTCTTAGATCAAATTAAAAAAGTTTGTACACAAATAAATCTTTTATTTTGTGGTCTACTGTAGTTGCTATGAACAATTGTTCTGTCTTGGTAGCAATAAATTGTTAATAAACGCTGTGTATTTGATATATGTGAACGTAAAAATTCGAAGGATATTTAAATGTCAGATTTATTTCTAAACGTATTAGATGACCATTCTTACATGACTTGGCTTGAATTTGTCATCCAAGGTTACGCATTCAAAACTACATACGTTATCCTCCGAAAGAGTTATAAGACACCTTTTCCAACTCTTTCACATTATAATATCATAAATGTGTTAAGCTACGTAGTTGAACGGACGAAACAATTTTATTCTGGCAAAAGTGTGTCCGCGTTCTTGAATCTACGACGATTTGTGTTCAGCGATGTCAGCCAGAATTTGCATGATGATCTACGTGTGTTTAGAGTATAAGCATCGAACCACAAGTACATGTGTGGTACGTTCCTCCTACTTCCCTCTTTCAACCATATATATTTCTTAAAAGCAAGAATTTAAAAATCAATTTGAGCAACATTTCGCCTATTAGTTCCTTATCTTATAAAATAACTAGTTTACATAGGAAGATAAAATAAAAATTATATACATTTCGTCAAATCTCACTCACTACATGTCAAAATGAATATGTCAGAAACGTTTGAGTTTCACTGCTGATTAAAATGGATAAATTTAAAACGGATATTTTGGACATTTTATAATATTTTTTTACCAATATAAAACTGCAAATAGTCAACATATTTTATTTGCACATCTTAGTTACATATAAAAACAGGAGCAATAGCATACCGGAAATAAAACAAAAACTAATTTTATTGTAATTTGCACAAGTACTCGTGCAAAATGAAAAACATAAAAAGGGTGAGTAAACATGCACGCGACACATGGACGGAAGTAAAGGCGACTAAATGAAATGTACAGCGTTCAAATCAGAGGGACGTAAATTTATTATACGTAGCTGAAGTTGAACATATTTAATTGAAGCATTTCGGACAACAAATATCAAATAGGTATTCAAGGTTTACCAGTAGACCATATTGCTGTCTTAAGCACGAAGAACAAGACATAACCCATTTCAACACGAAATAAACCAGGTCAAATCATCGCAAGCTGTGAATACATCTTTACTTACGAAAATTAAAACTTGTTTAAAAGGTTAAAATGATTAAAATAATGAGCGAGATCTTTCGGTCTGCCTTTACAGACCTATCCTCAGGCACAACAAGAAAACTCACACGGGGCACGCTGGCTTATATACGCACCTCTGTGCATCAGAAAGATACAACGCATGCGTCGTACTACAAGGTGGGGTATGCCTTACACAGAAAGTAACAAATGAAAATATGTACAAATACATGAAGAGAAATACAAATGGCAGTAAGTAAGTAATCAAAACATATTTACAGTAGAAGTGGGATCCTCCAACAAGAACCTCCAGGAATCAGGTCTGATTTGCGGGGTATCTTCATTACAACATTGTTCGGCAAAATCATAAATATATAAACTCTCCAAGGAGGGCACTGTAGTTTTATTTCAGGCCGAGCACAGTAATTCAGCATCATTCCATAATGGGAAATAATCGCCTTTGTTGACTGTTCGGGTTAAGGCCGTTGCGGATGAATGGTTGCAAATATTGTATTTATGCTCGGAGAATCTCACCCCGAGTAACCGGCAAGTTGATCCGATGTAGGCTGTCATAAGGAGAGAGTCATCAACAGATTGTAGTGGCACGGAATATACACCATATTTTTCCATGATTGAGACATGTTCACGATCTGAGTTGACCAAGTTAAAAAGGTGTTAAGAAGAAATGCCGAAACTGTAGTTGAATTTACGACGCGTCCTATAGAGTGTGGATACTATGGTGGGGTGGTAAGGAATAGAGCCAACAAACCTGATGACAGGCAATCCACGTTGTGTTCGGAGTGAGGTAGAGCTATGGCGCTGAAACTTGGGAAGAGTTTTAATGGAATATCGGTGAGGATATCCGGACGACTCGGCCACGGTGGAAATGGGCTGAAGTTCTAGTGAGAGGCCAGAGTTTGGTGAGGAGTGTGTATAGGCTCGGTGAATTAGAGAATGAAGTGAACCAGATTTAAAACTGTTAGGAGTAAACGAGTTATATGGGATCATCACTGGAACAAAGGTTGGCTTGCGATAAACTGAGGTATGAATGCGGCCCCCTCGGATGTGTTTCTACAGTATATCCAGGTAAGGCAAGGAATCAAAAGTTTCAATTTCTAAGGTGAAGGTAATGAAAGTAAGAACGGAGCAAAGAGATTCTGTAAAGGCACGTAAATCAGGAAGGGCGTATTGCCAAAGTAACAAAACATCATCAACGTATCGGGTGCAAAGCAGGGGTTGGAAAGGTCCATTGGTAAGTACAGTATTTTCAACATGTTGTAAGACAATCTCGGCCAATACGGAAGAAAGAGGTGATCCCTTTGGTGCACCATAATCTTGGCAGTAAACGATATTATTAAACTTAAAATAAGCACGATTTTTAATAAGAGTGAGGGCTGATACAATGGTATTTCATTCAGAAGGTTGTAAGGCCAAGCTGGGTAGCTGGGGAGTGATTAAATCTATAGCTGTGTCCACAGGGACGTTTGGAAAAGAAGAAAACTACATCAAGGCTTGTCACTAAGAATGGCAAGTCGGAATAAACAGTATGTGTTCTATCTAGGGCTTGAGAAGAACTGCGAATTGAATACCTGGATTGTTGAGTTAGTGGTGTGAGGAGGGATGCAAGGGATTTTTCCAAGTTACGTGTTGGGTTTGCATAGCCAGACACTAAAGGTCGGACTGCTTGATTTGGTTTATGTAGTTTAAATTTTCGGAACAATTCAGGAGTGCGTGATCGAAATGGTGAGTGCATATGATCAGCAATTGATAGCGGAAGAGACTTGCTGTTTTTAAGTTTGCTGAGTGCTATGACCGAAGCAGGTGTTGGGTTACGCGTGATAACAGTATGCGGAATTTGATTATTAGCTTCTATCATTTTTGAATGGTACACAGGTTTATCAAGGATAACTATTTGGTGAGATTTATCTGCAGAAGTAATGGCCAGTGAAGAATCTTTTGCTAATGACGGCAGCAAGGATCTGTCATACTGTAACAGTTTTTGGTGTTCAGTGGGTTGTTGCGTACTTTCGTGCGCAATGGTTCGAACTATTTTAAACCGCAAAGGATATTGATCTGGTTTTTGTAGAGTTTTGATGATTTGTTCATTCTGGGTAATAAACTGGAATGATTTAGGGTTAAGTACGGGGAAGGAAAACTTGAAACCTCTGTTAAGGGCTTTTAACTCCTCCTCAGATAACTGGCGTGAACTAAGATTCACAGCGGCACCGGGGGAGTTCACAAGAGTGGGTTTAGAGTCTAAGGGTGGTAACCACTGAACACCAAAAACTGTTACAGTATGACAGATCCTTGCTGCTGTCATTAGCAAAATATTCTTTACTGGCCATTACTTCTGCAGATAAATCTCACCAAATAGTTATCCTTGATAAACCTGTGTACCATTCAAAAATGATAGAAGCTATTAATCAAATCCCGCATACTGTTATCACGCTTAACCCAACACCTGCTTCCGTCACAGCACTCAGCAAACTTCAAAACAGCAAGTCTCTTCCATTATCTATTGCTGATCATATGCACCCACCATTTGGACCACGCACTCCTGAATTGTTCGGAAAAGTTAAACTACATAAACCAAATCAACTAGTCCTACCTTTAGTGTCTGGCTATGCAAACCCAACAGGTAACTTGGAAAAATCACTTGCATCCCTCCTCACCCAACTAACTCAACAATCCAGGTATTCAATTCACAGTTCCGCCCAAGCCCTAGATATAATACATACTGTTCATTCCGACTTTCTATTCTTAAAGGCAAGCCTTGATGTAGTTTTCCTCTTTCCCAACGTCCCTGTGGACACAGCCATAGATTTAATCACTCCCCAGCTACCTAGCTTGGCCTTACAACCTTCTGAATGCAATGCCATTGTATCATCCCTCGCCCTTATAAAACATATTACTTATTTTAAGTTTAATAATATCATTTACCGCCAAGATTATGGTACACCAATGGGATCACCCCTTTCTTCCGGATTGGCCGAGATTGTCTTACAACATGTTAAAAATACTGTACTTACCAATGCACCTTTCCAACCTCTGCTTTACACCCGATACTTTGATGATGTTTTGTTACTTTGGCAATACTCCCTTACTGATTTACGTGCCTTTACAGAATCTCTTTTCTCCGTTCTTAGTTCGATTATCTTCACCTTAGAAATTGAAGCTTCTGATTCCTTGCCTTACCTGGATATATTGTTGAAACGCATCCCAGGGGCAGCATTCATACCGCAGTTTATCGCAAGCCAACCCTTGTTCCAGTGATGATCCTATATAACTCGTTTACTCCTAACAGTTATAAATGGGGTTCATTTGATTCTCTGATTCACCGAGCCTGTACACACTCCTCATCAAACTCTGGTCTCTCACTAGAACTTCGGCACATTTCCACCATGGCCGAGTCGTCCGGATATCCTCACCGATATTCCATTAAAACTCTTCGCAAGTTTCAGCACCATAGATCTACCTCACTCCGAACCCAACGTGGATTGCCTGTCATCAGGTTTGTTGGCTCTATTCCTTACCACCTCACCATAGTATCCACACTCTATAGGACGTGTCGTAAGTTCAACTACAGTTTCGGCATTTCTTCTGAAAGTCTTTTAAACTTGGTCAAGTCTGATCGTGACCAAGCCTCAATCATGGAAAAAATATGGTGTACATTCCGTTCAACTACAATCGGTTGATGACTCTTTCTCTATGACAGCCATCATCGGATCAACTTGTCGGTCACTTGGGTTGAGAAACACCGAGCATAAATACAATGTTCGCACCCAATCATCCGCAACGGCCTTAACCCGAACAGTCAACAAAGGCGATTATTTCCCATTATGGAATGATGCTGAATTACTGTGCTCGGCCAAAACTAAAACTGCAGTGCTTTTTTGGAGAGTTTATATATTTATGATTTTACCGAACAATGTTGTAATTAAGAAACCTCGCAAATCATACCTGCTCACTGGAGATTCCTGTTGGAGGATTCCACTTCTACTGTAAATATGTTTTGATTACTTACTTACTGCCCCTTGTATTTCTTTTCATGCATGTGTACATATTTTCATTTGTTACTTTCTGTATAAAGCATACCCGACCTCGTAGTACGGCGCATGCGTTGTATTTTGCTGATGCACAGAAGTGGGTATATAAGCCAGCGTGCCCCGTGTGAGTTTTTTTGTTGTACCTGAGGATGGTCTGTAAAAGACATACCGGATAGATCTCGCACATTGTTTTAATCATTTTAATCTTTTAAACAAGTTTAGTTTTCGTAAGTAAAGATGTTTTCACAGCTTGCGATTTTTTGACCTGGTTTATTTCGTGTTGAAATGGGTTATGTCTTGTTCTTCGTGCTTAAGACAGCAATATGGTCTACCGGCAAATGTTTATTAGCACGCCAAACGCAATTACAGCACGCCCGTTCAAGCAATGTTTGTGATTCCTAGAAATCATATGTGGCTCTGGTTCATTTGCCCGATGTTTACTTCAGCGAAGGGTCACTTGTCGGAATATCACTTCACCGAAAAGATTGTTTGACCGAAAGATCACTTGATCAAAAAGTTCATTTCAACGAAAGGTCTCTTTACCTAAAAGATCATTTCACCGAAGGGTCAGTTTATCGAAAACTTTGGATTCCATTATTGGATCTGTTTAAGCTTTGTGCAAGTTCGGCAAACAGGCCAACGACACGTTTAGGGATTATACTCAAATTGCACTTTTGACTTCTCTGTGTCACAGAGAACCCAAATATTTAGTTTTAAGACAAATCTCTTTTTTTAAGACAACAGGCCTCGGCTTAGACCTTTTTAGTAAATTTTTTATCATGTTCATAATTTTAATTCTTGTCATATTTACACCGAAAAACGGATTGTCATCTTTAAAATTTCTGTTGTATGGTGTAATCCAATATTCCATTCATGTTCATAAAGTTTACATAAAAAGTAAAATTAATAATGTTGCACATTTGTAAGGCAGAAAGAATCAATTTTAAGTCATTAGGCCTTGGCTTAGGCCTTTTTACCTAATTTTAATCGTACGAACTCATTATCATAAGGTTTACATAAAAAGTTTCTTTACATGTTATGTAATGCTTATAGGGTTAAAATCTGTTAAACTGGCACCTACCTAGGCCTATAGTAAAAAAAAATAAAGTTTTGTGGTTGAGTAAATGTTGAACATTATTTACTAGATTTGCCATGTAACTCATTAATATGAGCTCGGAGGATCAAAATTTGACAAAAAGGTATAGATCTTGGCCTCTTAATTAATATTATATTTTGAAAAATCTTTTCATGGGGAGATGTTTCCTAGAAATTAAAAGTGTGTTTTCTATACAATCCGATAATGTTTAAGTGGCCAGTTTTTCAAAACCCGCACCACACCCTAACAAATTTCTAACAACAGAATTCTAAGTTTTCGATAAGCTGACCATTCGGTGAAATGATCTTTTGTATAATCAATTTTTAGGTAAAGTAATCTTTTGATGAAATGAACTTTTTGATCAAATGTCCTTTCGATGAATTGAACTTTTGGGTGAAGTGACCTTTCGGCGAAATGAACTCTTCGGTCAAGGGACTGATACCGACATATATTCCACATAATGTCAGATCCCCCACATTCTTTTGACAATCAATGAGACATATTGTCGTCCAAGGATTCATCCTGCATTTCCATACTAGTAACAAAATATAAGATGATCGTTTGGTACCTTTTATTAAGCACTTATCGTTAAGAACGAGTACATTCTTCAACAGAATAAGTAACATGGAGGAGTCCGACCAAGGAGGTTAGAAGTAAGAGGAGGTGGCAACAGCCCCTCTCCCTGTGCTTCTGGCGTGACGCCACTTTTTATCAGCTGATTACGCCAATGCGCTTAACCTAAGAATGTCCTGTATATCTCTATGGGGAAATCGCGATTTTGAAGGGGTTTTTCGGACCCTTACTCTACCCATACAGGCATGAAAAAAATTGAGGCTGAAATAATCATTCCCATAATAAAAAATTTCCAGAAAAAACAGGAAAATATGTGTTGGTATTTCTTTAAACATTTGAACAAAATATTGATTTTTTGAGCGGAAGTGCATAGTGCGCATGGTTACTTACTGCCCATGTGCAAGTAACCATGTTTAAAATATAACCAAAAGCCTAATGTTAAGAAATAAGAAGTCCAAAATATTCCTTCTTTCCATCCATCGTTTGCACGCGCTAAGCAAATCTGCTTAAGCCACAGGAAGTGACTCACGTTCCCGAACTCCCGCAGCACAGACTCCCTCCGCCTCAGAAAGATGACAGAAACAGCTGATCTGTTTTGTCTTCGCTTTCTCTTTTCTAACCTCCTTGAGTCAGACAGCCAGTTCCATGTGCTGATCATGTCATTTTCATGTAGGACTTCTGTCCACAGGTAGTAGAGTTTAGGTCCCAGCCACCTACAGCGAGATCGCCTTTTGGGCAGGACACAGAAACGGAAGGAATGAGAGCAAGTCTAGCGACTTTTGACAGAACAGTTTGTAGTGAGATAAGAGTACAGTAGATGGCGCCACCATACAAGTACGATATTGCACATAGATGGGTGAGAGAATTTCAGAGAGGACATAGGAAATGATACCCATTTAACCCAGCATCGATAGCCTGAAACACTAACCACTAAGCCACCCGCGGCTCTTTCAGACAGCCAGTGGAAAGTTTAAAATTTCTTGTAAATCATTTTTGCAATTTATTACCAGTCATTTAAAATGTTAGATCTACAATTTTACAAATGCATCATAATAAAGAACTTTTCCTATTTTAATGTACCATATTCTTAAACTTTATTGTAGGATTTTACAGACTGATATCGATTTCCGTAGAAGATGTGGTTGTGTATATGTGTCAATTTTTGTTTTTCGATTTTTGAAATGGTGTTCATTTGTCCTAACCTGTTAACGTTTTATACTGAAGTACATGATGTTGCACCTTGGAATTAATAAAAATGATTTATCTTCAGAACTAAACATTTTTCCAGAGATAAAATACGAAACAAAAAATAACAGATAGAGGGACGAATTGCTGATATTAATGGAATTGATATTTTTTGCATATAATGAAGGACGAAATTTATAAAAATTTTAAGTACAAGCCGAAAAATTATATATTATTCTGTTCTCTTGTATATCTTTAGAGTGTTGACTACGCTGGAATGCATGCCGACGTTGTGAAATACCCAGGATGGTACGAACAGTGGTGTCGCCAAGGGCGCCAATTAAAAGAGATGTCGGGCCGAACTATCCTTGAACTCTGTTTTCTTCATCGCAAACATCCCACCATTGTTTGTGGGTTAAATGAAAGAATATATGGGAGGAAAAGAAAAATATGCGAATATTGACATCCACGACGATGAGGCATAATATTTTTAAATGGCCAAATGTCTAGCATCAAATAGAATAGTTCGATCATCAAAATAAGGTACTGTTACAACCTATCACAAAATGAAGCCTTGTTCTTAGCGTTGACCACAGGATTATTGATTTATAGCGTATAACCTTCATATGTAGCTGAAGAACTGTAAAATTTATCACACTCATAAAAAAAAAAAAAATTGGGTTATACGTAAATAAACATTTTAGCACATAGGTCCTGATAGTAGAAATGTGTCGTTCACAAAAGATTCGTCCGAAAAGAAGGAATAAGCTAAATGGGACATTGGCAAATGAAACTTTTCTGGAATGGATCGTTTCCAAAAACAGAATGAACAGAATTCCTGAATGGGTCAATCAGAATTATTTTTTGTTGGACATCAAAATTTCACCATGATGTCTCACAAAGTTTAAGGCTCTGCTAAGAAAATCGTACTTTATGGGGAAGTGATTTATTTGCTAGGTATATTTTATATCTGATCCACAAACTAATTAAAACAAAATATAATATAGTAAATTATTTTTAATTGATATTTATTAAGCTTTTCCCAACATTAGTTTAGTTTCACCATGATTTAAGCATAATATACGTTTCAAAAGGCACCCAGTGGAAAAATTCGGTTTGAGTTCTCTTACGGAAGAGATGAACAGGTCTTCATGAGCTAATCCTTTTCCTGTTGTTGTTGTAAACATTTTAGTTAATCCATAAAAGTAAGTGTTTACCGCAGCTTCTTCAAGAAGATTACGTGCATCCCATAAGCGCAGGTGGCAGGCAGACTAATAAAAAATGCCGCATATCTGAATTAAGAGCTCGGCGCAGAATTCCGAAGGTGTTCTTGGGTGGTTCAGCTTGTCACTTGAGCGAAACCGCATTGCGAAGTTATTTTGTTTATTTTAAATCTGAGTTCCCTATACTGTCATTCAAGTTCAAGTAAAAAGATACCGTCAAGGTTTTGCGTTCAGAATTTTGTCCGGGTCACTCTTTCGATTACAGTAAGATCCTGCGTGTGCAAGATTTAACTCTTGCACAAATATTCGTGTCGTGCAAGTAGTAAATCTCTTGAACTACAGATGATGCTAGAGCCAGGTTTATAATAAGCAACAAGATAATTTATTCGACTAAATAATTAATAAAATAAGCCCATGAAGCTAGGATTTGCTTTTATTTGTTCTGTACACTTTTAATTATGAGAAAGCGCTTTCGATAAAATCTATTACGTAAATTTGCATGGAAGAGTTGCACACAAAATAGTTTTATGTAAATCTTACTAGAAAACTTAGAGTATCATTTATATACACTATACGGTAATTGGATGTTTCGAACCAGTCACTTGATAGGTGAGATAACTAAAAGAGAAAAACGGCACTGCACGCCTTTGCTAAAGTTTGGTCTTCAGCAACTGGGCGTGCGAACCGCTACATCAGAGTGACATTGCTGTCGAAAGCACGTACATTGCGTGAAATTTGCTGGGCGATGCTATTGGTAATAATATCATTGTACGAATATCTTTACCAAAGGATTCTTTATGAGCCTATGTAAAGCTGTCACTCATAACTCCGCACAGCTGCGGAAATGCACCAATTTGTGACTATGACCCGAATGGCCGATAAGGTTTGGAAGAAGGTGACATACGTTACCATAGTGGGATTTGTGCAGGAATTACTACGTCTAAATGCTTCGATAACCGCAATTGGAATGGCACTCTTTGTCGAATGTTTCTCCACATTCGACAAAGGATGACATTCCATAAACTAAAAAGGTAGAGTAAGCAGCCTGTGGTTCCTAAAATCATTTACTTAGATTTTGTAAATTCCTTTTCTCTTTCAGAGTACATCATCAAAATGATGACCTCGACACTTAAATAACCTCGAACCTTAAAGTGATTGCATTAATTTTACTTTACTGTGTTTTGGAATACTTGTTTTAATTACAAGCCATAACTAAGACGTATTAATGTGAAGCAGATCGAAGGTTTCAAAAACATTTACTCTTTTTATATTAATAATAATATAATATAATAATATTTTACTTCCTTTTAAATTAATTATCAGTTCCTTCTGCATTAGAGATATAAAAATTCATCTGAAACATATGCAAATGCTAATTATTTTCTCTACAAAGGAAAGGGAGATTACTATTCCTAGAATTGATTTCTTGCCGTTTTAACTATCTTGGTAAACGTTCCATTGGAAAGATCTGTGTGTTTTTGCTTCATGTGTGCCCTTAAACTGCTCACATCACGTTGTCCTTCAACAGGAAATCTTAAACCTTTATTAGTGGTATAACGTCTAAGAGAAAAGTAGTATCAGTTAACAACAAAGTAGCCTTCATCAATAAACAGGAAAACTGTGAAAAAAGATTTTCCATTACTTAAAAAATAAGGACTCTATTCTTCGACTCTTTCAACACGGTGCAGAAATAAGTATGCATCGATGTAGGATTCCGAGTGCAAAGTTACTGATAATAAAAGATTAAAAAACGTGAGAATGGTGATTTAGATAACGAATTATTATTATTGAAACCTTTTACCACTCAGAGAAATTATGTTTAACGATAAATGGGAAAATATTGACACTGTATGCCAAGAATGTCGGAGATTAACCTAGCAATGATGATTTTTCATGTTTCAGAGGTTGGTTCCACTGTTTCAAAACATGGCACAATTTCCAAAAATAAAGCATTAGCGGAAAAGTGAGGTACATTTCGCCAGCCCCCCAACCCCGGCAAATTCAAAATTCAACAGTGCCATTCGTCTGTGCTACGTTTGTGCTGGTTTGAGCCGCAAACCGTGTCGTTTGTGCTAGCATAGTTTTTGAGATATTCAAAATATAAATTAGGGGGGCTGGGGAAATGGTCAGCCCCCCACCCCGGCAAATTCAAAATTTACCAATGCCATTCGCTTGTGTTACGTTTGTGCCGCAAACCGTGTCGTTTGTGCTAGCATAGTTTTTGAGATATTCAAAATATAAATTGGGGGCTGGGAAAATGGTCAGCCCCCCACCCCGGCAAATTCAAAATTCAACAATGCCATTCGTTTGTGCTACGTTTGTGCTGGTTTGTGCCGCAAACCGTGTTGTTTGTGCTAGCATAGTTTTTGAGATATTCAAAATATAAATTGGGGGCTGGGGAAATGGTCAGCCCCCCACCCCGGCAAATTCAAAATTCAACAATGCCATTCGTTTGTGCTACGTTTGTGCTGGTTTGTGCCGCAAACCGTGTCGTTTGTGCTAGCATAGTTTTTGAGATATTCAAAATATAAATTGGGGGCTGGGGAAATGGTCAGCCCCCCACCCCGGCAAATTCAAAATTCAACAATGCCATTCGTTTGTGCTACGTTTGTGCTGGTTTGTGCCGCAAACCGTGTTGTTTGTGCTAGCATAGTTTTTGAGATATTCAAAATATAATTGGGGGGGGGGGGACGGTCAGCTCCCCACTCCGGCAAATTCAAAATACAAGAGTGCCATTTGTTTGTGCTACGCTTGTGCTAGTTTGTGCCGCAAACCGTGTCGTTTGTGCTAGCTTAGTTTTTGAGATATTCAAAATATAAATGGGGTGGGGGATATGGTCAGCCCCTACCCCGGCAAATTCAAAATTCAACAATGCCATTCGTTTGTGCTACGTTTGTGATGGTTTGTGCCGCAAACCGTGTCGTTTGTACTAGTATAGTTTTTGAGATATTCAAAATATAAATTGGGGGCTCGGGAAATTTGTGAGGCCTCCACCCTGGCAAATTCAAAATCCAATAGTGCCATTCGTTTGTGCTGATTTGTGCCGCGAACGTGTCGTTTGTGCTAGCTTAGTTTTTGACATATTTAAAAATATAAATGGGGGGGGGGGCTGATCAGCCTCTACTACCGCAAATTCAAAATTCAACAGTGTCATTCGTTTGGGCTACGTCTGTGCTGGTTTGTGCCGTAAACCGTGTTGTTTGAGCTAGCATAGTTTTTGAGATATTTAAAATATAATTTTGGTTGGCTTGGGAAATGCTCAGCCCTCCACTCCCGCAAATTCAAAATTTAACAGTGTCATTCGTTTGTGCTACATTTGTGCTGGTTTGTGCCACAAACCGTGTCGTTTGTGCTAGCTTAGTTTTCGAGGTATTAAGTACCTAAATTTTGTTGTCAACCATTTCCTCAGCCCCGCCGTCCCCCCACCCCACTCGGAAGTTCAAAATTTAGCATAGCCATTCGTTTGTGCTGGTTTGTGAAAGAAACCCTGTCGTTTGTGCTAGCTTAGCTTCCGAGTTATTAAATACACAAATTTCGGTGTGGACCATTTCCTCAGCCTGTTTTGAATATAACATAAATTTGGCGGATTGGGGTAATGCCCCTCCTCCCATCCCATAAGTTCGAAATTGAACACAGCCATTCGTTTGTGCTGGTTTGTGACACAAAACGTATCGTTTGTGGTAGCTTCGTCTTCGAGATATTTCTGCGAACAAGCCTTTCTTAAATAACAAACAGATCATGATTCTACAGTGAGTACGAGGTCATAAATGATGCACTGTGGATCAATGGCATTAGATCATCTGGAGTGACGAAAGAATTTGATTCATAACAAAAGGAGGACATTTGTACGTATGACGCTGACAACATGATCCGAACGCTACTGTACCTACATTCAAACAGTAAAGCATCCTACTGCCGTTATGATGTGGGGTTGCATCTCAGCTAATGGAGTGGGTAGACTGCGTAACATTGAAGGTAACATGTTTTGTTTTTGTTTGTTTTGATTGGAGGTTTAACGACCACCGTGAGCAACTCAATGGGCTATAAGCAGTCGCCCGTCCCTAATTTAGGGTCACTGGTTCCAGGGAAGGGAGAGAGCCAGTCCCGTAAGACAAACACAACATCCATGCCTCACCGGGATTCGAACCAGGACCCCGTTCGGACGAATGATCAGAGGCCATCGCTTAGACCACTGCGCCACCGGGGCGGCGAAGGTAACATGAATGCTGCCCATTATATACATGTACTAGAGAGGGACAATGCTTCCTTCATCTGTTAACACGTTTCCAAATAGTGATATCATCTTTCAGGACGACAACGTGCCCTGCCATCGGACACGAGTAGTGGACAGGTGGTTGGTTTCTAAATCTGTTGTTAAGCATCGGTGAAGGTCATGGTTTGGAGCTGCATGTGAGAACATTGCGATGCGAACCTCCATATTGTTGATGGTATACCAAATGCCCAGAAATACATCTGGATATTACAAAACAAGATGCTGTCATCACCTAGAAGATTTTATGATAGTAATTTTATATTTCAAGAGGACAATGCCCCCTATCATCGTGCAAAACTAGTGAAAAACTGGTTTCAGGAAAAAAATGCTCAGCACCTTGATTGGCCACCAAACTAACCGGACTTAAACCCGATCGAAAATGTTTGGTTCAAAGTGCCATATGAACTATCAAAAAAGAAGCCAACAACCAAAATTCATTGAATATGTAATTCAAATATGGAATCGTATTGCTCAACCCTTTCTTTTGCAAAACCTTGTTCACAGTATGCAAACAAGATGCAAACCTGTGTTTAAAGCTAAAGTTTGGGCAACAAAATATTTAGTACACTTTATCATTTTGCTGCATTATATGTATTTCTGTATTTAAATGTCATTTCCTTCCTTATGAATTACAAAAACAATTTTTTGCTGTATACCTAAGTATTGGATAAACGATTCAATTTTTTAAATAATTTCGACTCGGTCATGTTTTTTGAAATGTATCTTAAAAACAGAAGTAGCTACAGGAAAAGCAAAAACATTTTTTTAAATCTCCGCTAAATTTTCCACCTAATGACATATAAATGATGAAATTGCAATAAAAATTAGATAGTTAAAAAAAAGTCAAACATAAAAAATCACTGCCTTTGCAGGTGATGCAATACTTTCACACCACTGAAAAAGGATTAAATTAACATTTCTGAGCTTACCCAGATTGAAAGATTTAAAACGGCCATTCAGCAGTAGTTGAAGGTTTTTCCAGGGGCAGGACGAAAGTTTAAGCTGCTTAAAGAAGTACCAGTACATTTACATATTTACGAAGACATACTTACAACTTTTCAAAATAATCTCCATGAACATCTATACAATTTTGTGTTCCATTTTACCCAATTCGCAAAATAATCGCTAGCCCTTCAAATTATATTTTGAATATCTCAAAATCTAAGCCATCAAAAACGAAACGGTTTGCCTCACAAAACAACACAAACGTAGCAAAAACGTATGGCACTCTTGATTTTAAATTTGCGGTGGTGGGGGAGGCTGGGCGTTTCCCCAACTTCCCAAAATTATATTTTGAATATCGCAAAAACTATGCTAGCACAAACGACACGGTTTGCGGCACAAAACAGCACAAACGTAGCACAAACGAACGGCACTGTTGAATTTTGAATTAGCCGGCGTGGAGGGGCTGAGCATCCCCCCCCTCCCAATTTATATTTTTAATATCTCAAAAACTAAGCTTGCACAAACCAGCACAAACGTAGCACAAACGAATGGCATTGTTGAATTTTGAATCATTTGGGGCGGGGGCTGACCATTTCAGCCCTCCAATTTATATTTTGAATATCTCAAAAACTATGCTAGCACAAACTACACGGTTTGCGGCACAAACCAGCACAAACGTAGCACAAACGAATGGCATTGTTGAATTTTGAATTTGCCGGGGTGGGGGCTGACCATTTCCAGCCCCCCAATTTATATTTTGAATATATCTAAAACTTTGCTAGTACAAACGACACGGTTTGCGGCACATACCAGCACATACGTAGCACAGACGAATGGCACTGTTGAATTTTGAATTTCCCGGGGGGGGCTGGCGAAATGTACCTGGAAAAGTGCTATCATTAGTTATGAAAGAAACTTCAACGTTCTTGTATTCAGTGCGTTTCTGTTTTATAATCATATCCAAATCAGACTACGAAACTTACAGCTGAGAAATCTCCGGGGAAGCGGGGTACACGTAAACAATCCTGTGACTGTCATTTTTGTTCGCCAATATATTTGGCAAGGCTAAGAAAAATGTTTAGTCACAGTGAGAGATGGAAACCCAAGAGGGATCTCAAGAAATGTTTTGTGTAAAGCTCTAAAACATATTCAGAATAGTAAGAATCCGGGTTTATATTGCGCCGGATGCTCAACATCTTGAGGTATTTTGAAAAACATTTGAAGGTCGATTAATTAATTCAAAGGTAAATAGCAGAAAGCTATATGTTCATCTAACCTTTTCAGGGTTATTTCAAACATAAGAACATTTAAATACATGGGTCACTATTATAAGCCACATGTCGATTGACGAAGAAACTAATCAGATAGAGTTACTGCCGAAAAATGCATGCACCACATTTGCGCACACTGACAATTCAAACTTGTTCGTGAGGTTAAAAGTACTCATCAAATGCATTGTGGTTGCATTTTCGTTAAAATATTGATTTCTGATATTCTTTACGAATTTATTTCTTGTAATATGTCTGGTTCGGACATGAGACGCATAAGTGGGATGATCATCGCAATATTATACATGATATCATAGCAAAAGAATATTAATTACCCAAAATGTTTACCCCCTTTTCCCATAGATTAACACAAGTTCCTCACAAATTTGTTTACAATAATTCAGTTCGTATAAGAAACAAACCTTCAAATTCTATTCCATTTGGGAGTGGCCGAGCACTACTGGCCTGTAATCTGCATGTCTTGGAAAACATGTCTCAACAGCAAATGTGGTTATTACATTTATACGTATAGATAGTTATGTCTTGCTAAGGCCATATCATAAAGTTACGTAATGTCTTGGACCGAATGTGTACAAGACAAAAATATGACATCTGATGACAGAATCACAATTTCATCAAACTTCCAGATTAGAAAAACAAAGGAAAGAAAAAACTTCAGTCTGTATCATTTTGCCTTTATTTTGTTTATTAACACTCACTCTGGAAAAATAAATACCAGCATTTTTTATCATTCACAAAGAAAAAAAGTGTTAGAATATAAATTTCGCATTCTGATACGTTTTCAAGCAACACATTTTCGTTTTCTAATGCAATAGTTAAATGGCGCGGACAGCTCGTTTTTAATTATCGTGGGCATCACCTGCGTGAAAAATTATAGATCGACAGATATTATTTTAGAGTAAGAGCATTAATTTGATTTCGTATGATAATACTTTAAAATCTCACCTTTAAACACTATCCCGCAAGTACAGTAAACCCGTTCATCTATTCCGTGTTAATCTCTAATCCTGCAGCTTCCAATAATACTAACTCTTGACCGTCCGATTGACACGCCAATGGAAATCGACCTTTCCAGGTTGTGTGGGTATTACATTATCTTGGAGCACGATAAAAAATATTACCTTGCTGGTTACTTGTCAAATTACCTACGTCAGTATGTTAGACGACCTGTCGTCCATTTGTGAAATAACAAAACTCTTTTTTTATGTGCCTAACGAACCGAAAACTTAATTTTTTATAACTTACTTTCGTCTCACAAAATATTGCCAATCGTAGACCACAATAATTATGTTCATGTTCTCTGTTTACACAAAGGAACGAATTATGACATTTTGTACGGTAGTTTAAACAATCATATCCTTCCGAAACCGGAGCGCTGAGCGCAAAATTTACAGTGAAGGTCTGTTATCGATGGTTCTCGAAATATTGTGACTTATGTGTATTTCATAATAATCAGTGAATTTGCATATAGTTCCGAAACAAGTGCCGCCTTTACCCAGCGGCCTATATGTTAAACTCGGAGAATCGCGCGTCACATTCCTACCCTAATTTTCTAACAATGATAGGTTTTATTATCCTCAATATATCTCTTTCTTTTCAGGAAATATTGTTTAAAATGTTTTCTTCTTTTTAAATAACAGCGACAGCGTTTTTCTAAGAGAAATTGAAATCACATCTCTAGGAACGTTCACTCGACGACATATTTCATCTCAGTGTGGGATATGAGGATTGCAGTTGGGCCAAATATTTTTTTTATTTTCCTGCTTTTCTATTACACAAGAATACCGTCGCACCACATATAATCTTCGCGCGAAATGTGACACAAGCCGAAATTTTTAATTTTTAATTTTATTGGTTTTACGGCAAAAGAAAGGTTTCACAAGTCTAACTGCAAAAGATTCCATTAAAAAGCATTAGTGTCGTTCTTCCGTTAGCCATACCCAAAGAGCCACGATCAATCAATTTTTTGCGTTTGTATAAAATCGTACTTTTTGGAATTGTGTCACTTTTCTCGCGAAGGTGCGATATGTCCCTCGTATCTTTGTTTTTACCACCGTAACAACACCAGTTTTTCTTTTAAGTCTTGGAAATTTCTCTGGAAGATTCAGAAATGCCATTTACGAGTGATAAATTTATTTTAAATTTTCTTCTTGAGATTTGAATTCGTGCGTGAAGTGGTAACACAGTCTTCGTGGATTATATAATCAGATTATGTTGATTGCTTTTCTTCCCTGATTTGCAGGGACTGACGAGGAAAGACCGAATCAATTTCAAGAAATCCGATGCCTTGCTTGTGTGTCTCGTCTTGCAAGAGAAGTTATGCAACATGGAGTATGCGAGACGTAGTCCAAGCAAATGGGCAATGACTTTTTAAGTCTGCACAAATGTATCACCTTTGCTCTAATAATTTAATTATTGAACTAATCATCTCAGTCTGTCACAAGTTTAATTCATGTAAAAAGGAATGGTCTTTAATTCATATTTAAAAGCATGGCCTGTTATAATAGAGCAGAATATGTTTCTTTTGCACAGAGAACGATTTTTCTGCTTAATTTCGAGACATATTTGTATAGCCTTCTTTGGTAGTGTCGTGTTGAGGAATATGAAAAAACAGTATCTCTGGGAGTAACTACATATCATACCTCAGTATAAACGATATCTAATCAATTTAGCTGCTTCAGTAAGTAGTTGCTTTTACTCGTCTAAAAAGAAGAATCCATTGCTGCAGTCGCGATACTATCAGTTCTGCCCTTCCTTTTTAGATGTCCAGATTTCACACATAATCATTCAATTAGTTCTGGGTGATTCAGTGTAGAGAATCAGATGTGGATGTGAATATAGTTGAGATTTAGAGAAAGCATTTCTACAGTTTCTCTGCTTCTTCCTTCTCTCAGGCCATATTGTGATGTTCTAGGAGATCTTGGATGGGAAGGCCGTCCGCTTGTATTACAGACATTGTCTGAAAGACAGGAGGATGTTCTTCTACGCTGCTTTCATTAGCTCTATTGCAGGATTCTGATTTCAAAAATGGCTAGGATTCAGTTATTCATAAGCTACTTTTTCAGGTGTAATTTTTTGTATCATGTTTTAAAAAGCGATTTTAATTTTTTCTTCATGTTATTTCAAACTATAAGGTGGGTATTATATAGCGGCGCGTCTAATGTTACGAAAAATACGGTAGTTTACGTACTTGAACTCCAGCACATAAGGTTGCAATTATCCCGAAGAGGATCTGTAAAATTAATCTTTTTATTATTCACAAATAAGAACACTTGGATCTCACAGGTTCTTAAAATTTCTAGCATTTGCAGTCATTTAACGAAAATAGAGAAAACTCTCAACTTTCCCAAGTTTCATCACGTTTTGAGTACCATTCAGTATAAGGAAATCCGAAGCATATGTCATGTATGCCGAGAAAATTTCATTCTTGAAACTGAGTTTTGCTCATCATAAATAATGTCGCTCCGAATGCGGTAACAATCAATTCGCATACATCTCAAACCTTAAGTCTTCTGTACTCCTTTAGAATACTGAAAGTTACTTTTAA
This sequence comes from Macrothele yani, assembly GCA_039090855.1. Classification (NCBI taxonomy): domain Eukaryota; kingdom Metazoa; phylum Arthropoda; class Arachnida; order Araneae; family Macrothelidae; genus Macrothele; species Macrothele yani. The sequence continues at coordinate 86,399,954 of CM076999.1, forward strand.
AACCAGCACCTAAAATTTTTTTACGAATTGATGGTGTGGAAAAGAATTATAATGAATAGATTTTTGGCAGAGGTAGTAAATCAAAGATCTTACCATGTCCTGTTGCTGAACCTTGCCAGAATATTAATATCATAATATGAGTAGGAATACAAATTATTTTTACTTGCACAAAATTTAATTTTGTGTGACAAGTCATCAGGGCCTAATGGCGGCCCTTGGTTTGCCCGTAATACTCTCCACCAGTTTTTTTCAATGTCCTCCGACATGCGTCCCCTATTCGTGTTTCAAAGCAGCGACCTGTTCAGGTATGTATATTCGATGAGCGATATCTTTTTCGAAGGACCTCACTGTCCAGTTAATCGAAGAAATTTTCTTTTGATTCAGCTCAAAGTTTGATTTCACTTCGTTGGCTTTAGAGACCAAAGCACGTGGCTTCTTTCTTTACGAGAAATGTTTACATGAAAAACTTTAGGTTCACAAAAACCAAAACCAGACGAATTCCTGGGATCATACGTTGCTACAACAGAGATTAGGGAGTTCGAAGTATATCTTTGCATAATTGGGGATCGAATGGTGGAAGTGATTTATACACGTTTCGGGTGTATGTAGTCGTATCTAAATATCATCTGTGGGAGGATATTCTATGATAAATGACATTTCACTCTGTGTTATATTTATTTTACATTGAGGTAAAACCGTTCAAGAGAGCTGTCTTCTTTCTCCAGAGCAGGGAGTATTCAGCCTTTTCGGAAATTTAAGCAAGCTTGCAAAAGCAAATAGGACTCACTCTCCGTATGATAAAGGAAAGTAAAATAAATATTTTTTAATTTAGAGAGGTTTTGAATTATTAAACTAAATTGTCGGAAAATGAAGCTCTACAGTTCAAGCTTTGATCTATATTCCAAAACATTCCAAAATAAGTAAATGATGTACCTACATTTTTTAGACATCTAAAAATGTGAATACTAATTGATTACCGCATAGCGTATTTAAATTGAAGCCAAATTCAAGTCATACCTCATTTACGGAAAGCCGAAATTCAATGTCCATATACCCAAAGTCCATGGATATTCATTTTTCCATTTCAAACAAAATTGTACTTTATTTTTAATTTTAGAATTTGTTTTGTCAACGCCTCGAAGGTAATAAAGAAAGTGCTTCTCGGGACATTACAGAAAGATCCGCTGACAAGGTATTGCAATCTTCTGCTATAGAATAAACCTTTTGTTCTTTACACTAACTTGCAGACAAGGCTTCAAGAAAGCATAAAACTGATAGGTTCGAGTCATTACGACTTTTCAATTCCATCCTGTTGTTCTACAAAAATTATTTATGGATCTTTAAATAACAAAAAGCCTAATGAAAGGTGAAAAGATAAGAATAGATTGGTAGTCAACATTAAACATATTTCACATGTATATATATTATCAAATTACCAAATGATATACTGAAAGATTTCAGGAAATTTTGCAAGACATAGTAATGCATATTGCGTGAAAGAAAAATAACGTAATTTCATATTTCGAATCTTTATGATATACACTGGCGGAAAGTGAAAAAGAACACTAAGAAGGAGACGTCTGATACCAACGAAATTTATACAGCATAATAACGGAATACAGAGGATAAAGTGATCAAAACATTATGGCAAAATACAGCTGTATTTGCTGGTAAACTGAAAACTAACATTTCCATGTAACATGGTTAGTACGAGTTGAACCGCCATGAACTGCGTCACACTGTGCAATTCTGGCATGGAGTCTGTCGTACGGATGTTGGATGTTAGTTTGGGGTACTGAGTTCCAAGCATCCTCAACTTGGACGCGTAAATCGTGGAAGGTTGTGGCTGGCCGTGGATACCGGATAAGTCGTTGTCCCATAAAATCCCACACGTGCTCAATGGGGTACAAATCCGGTGAACGAGCAGGCCATGGAAGTTGTCTCCCATCCTGAAGTGCATGTTACGTTGCACGTGACCTTTTGTGGGCGTGCGTTATCTTGCTGGAAAACACCACGACGGACCGACCTTACAAATGGAACAATAACGAGCTGAATGATGTTGTTGATGTAGGAGGTTCTGTTTAACGTACTGGGTACAAACACTAGTTGTGTATGGGAAAGATAGCTTATCGCTCCCCACACCAGACGACCAGGTGTAGGCCCTGTGTGTCGCTGGCGGATGCAAGAAGGGTGGAGACGCTCCCCTGTGCCTCTGCGAACACGCATACGGCCAACGGAGGCTCCCAAGAAGAATCTGCTTTCATCGCTGAACACGACAGATCGCCAATGCGTTTTCCATTGCAGATGTTGGCGACACCACTGCAGCCGTTCCGGACGGTGGGCTGGAGTCAGAGGTACACATGCCAGAGGCACACGTGCACGTAGTCCTGCATCCAGTAGACGGTTCCGGATTGTTCGCACAGTCACCTCAGCTGCAACGGCTGCTCGGATTTGGGTCGCAGTGGATGTTCTGCTTTACAAGGTCGCTCTTCTTATGCGTCGATCGGTCCGCTCTTCAGTCCGTCTGTGACTCCCTGGTCCATGTCTTCTCGTGAGGGAATGTTCCTCGGATCATCTACGCCACCATCGTACCACCACTGATACTTCCCGTCCAATTCGCTCCGCAATATGACGATACGACCACCCGACCTCGCGGAGTCCGACTAGACGACCTCGCTCAAAGTCCGATAACTGCTGAAATCGTACACGTCTTCCATGTACAGGCATTGCAGCTTCTTCAGGGTCTTCGCATGTGTCCGTACGCCGAAGACTGATTACATTCACTTCGCCATATTCCTTAAATACCACCGACGATCATTTTCATGTTATACCGTGCTGTGGCGTAAGCCCTCACCGGTTGGTCCCGAAATTATTATCACACCTACGTAAACTCGACCCCATTAACATATGTAAATTTCATGATCGTCCGGCAATTCCTTCTTGTTATTTTTTCACTTTCCGCCAGTGTAGATGGTCCTGAAGGCAACAATCATTACCCATTTATAAATTAATTATTTTGAGCTGATGAACTGCAATTGAATAATGCAATGAGAACGGTTTACATTTCGTGTTTCGTTAACACATTTTCTAGAGTTACGAAACCAGTTTGACTGAAAACCAGTGGAGAAACACCGCAGTTGAAATCGATACACGCTGACCAATTGGGCAACGTGATAAGTAAAAAAAACCACTCAAATGAATTGTAAACATATTGACAATATTTTTTCATCTTCATTGCTATAATATCCAACAGCATTACTATATGGGACATATCATGGAAAAGCATTTGTAAAAAACGCAATTTCGGTATTATTAGGAAAATTAGTTCATTCATCAAATTGACGGAAAGTTGCGTCTATGAAAGTTTTCGAGCAAAATCTCACACATTTTGCGCCACCATTTCTGTGCTACGCATGCATGTAATTCACGACAGTGAAATATTATCAATTCAAGCTAGAATTTAAGATTTACCTATAAAATTGAGAAACACTGCATCTCCATTATTAATGAAAGCTTCCTTCTGTATTTCTCCAGCTTCAAAAATTTTATGTTTTGCTAGAATTTCAGCTGGATGAATAATTGTTATAGTTGTTGCCTTGTAGGTCTTATTTCATTCGTTGAGAAATTACTAAAAAATATGCATTATTTCATTTTATGGGTACCTGTAAAGTAGAGTAAAATGAGCATTTTTTAATATAAACATCCTTCGTCTTTTCAGAAAGAGAAGGTAGGTAAAGTTTACAGTTGGAAAGCACGGCATCTACAGGTTATAAGCCATAATGGTGGGATATAGTATTATATCCCACCATTATGGCTGATATAATACTATATCCCACCATTATACCTTCTCAAACAATCTTATGCGATGCAGCGTAAATAGCAAGGTTCGAGAGAGTGTTACCACTTAAAAATATAAACTAACTATATTTCTAAATTTTTTCTTTGTTTTGAGGATAGTAGTCTGGGATTTTTCGAAATCTATATGTCTGAGGTATCAATTTTCCGTCGGGGATACATACCAATTTTTTTTTCTCCGTTAATATTCAAGCTCTAATTTTAATCAGTCCATGTCCGTACACAATGTAGACACACACTGGTAAATTGATAAAACAATTATACTAGGCAAAATGAACATAAAAGGTACGATTTACACGATTGGCATATAGGGTGAAACAGGCCAATTCCCAAGTTACTTATATCGCATTTATTCAGAATAGATGAACTCTTATACGTATATCTCTTGGACCAAAAAGTAGAAAAGGATAACTTTCATGAAGATAACGACTTGTTCAACAATGAGTATGTGATCATAGAGACTTCCGATGAAGTTGGTAAAATATTCTCTTCAACTTTAAAATATCGTTAAATGTCTAATTTTGGATTGAAAAAATATGATATTAGCAAATTTAGGTATTATTCGTTAAATGGCCTTTTTAGATTTTGTGTTCATTTTAAATGATAAGTAATATTTTAACAAAATGCTGAATATCTTTACTTGTAGATGTGAAGAGTTAAGCTATGTGTCTGTATTTAAAGGGAACATTCAAAGAAAATTAAAAAGCACATATTGTATGCTGATATTATTACACTGAGCATGAATTGTAGAAGAGTAGACGTAAAATTATTAAAATCATAAACTATTAAAATTACTAATGCTAATAATAGAATTACAAAGAATGCATAGAGAAAAATACTGTTGGTGTAATTTTGAACAGTAGAACACAATATTGGGGAAAGGAAGTTGCACGCATAAGATTAAAAAGAAATAAAAATGAGAAATAATTCAAGAGTATTAACAGAAGAATTATGAATTACTGTTCTCAGTAGAAACAGCACTAAGACAGGGCATAGGAAAATAGGAAATCACTGTAAAAACCAGATGTATAGCAAAAGAAACTGGATGAGTGCAACTATAAAAACGATAAGAAAAACAGAGACAACTAGAAATAACATGGAGACGCTTTCATCCATGAGCTGACAAAACCAGAGTGTCAAGGAGATTAAAGTAAGAAGCAATCGATTCTTAATTAAAAATCTTGTAAGTATCCAGTGTTCCATGTCTCTTTTCTTTCCGTCGAAATGTGTTCAAATAGTTAAAAAACCTGTACACAATTGACGTGGATTAGAAACATTTTTTTTTACTTGCTTAATAAACATGGAAAGAGCGATGACTTCTGATAAGAAACCCTTTGTACAATACGGTAATTAAAACAATTCTATCCGCCACATGTACAATTCCACGCTTTTTTTACCTGATTAAACGACGCCTAATAAACGTTATCCCTGCCGTAAAAGGTACATACCTCTATTTAGTTGTTTCCTGTCACGGATGTGACTGATACAGTAATTTAACTCCATCAAATGTGATCGATTTCCTGCTCAACTAAAAATACTAGGGTTACGAGTTATTACTTTGCATCTTCATACTGGGAGTCAGCGAGCGTAAAATAAACAAGGCAGAGTTATACAAATTAATTTATGAACTACTTGATATTAGTCCACGTTACTTTACTTTCTATTTGGTCTACTTTTTTTATTGGAGGTTTAATAAAAACCGTGAGCAACTGAATGTGCTATAATCAGTCGCCCGTCCCTAATTTAGGGTCATTGGCTCCAGGGAAGGGAGAGAACCAGTGCCGTAAGACAAACACAACATCCATTCCTCACCGGGATTTGAACCACGACCCCTTTTGGACGAATGATCAGAGCCATCGCTGAGACCACTGCGCCATCGGGGCGGCGTTCTTCTCTGTAATGGTTTTACTGAAGAAATTAGAGCGTCAATGACTGTGGAGTTGTTTCACCAGTTTTCAACTATTGTCAATATATATTGTTTCATAAAATTTGCTTACTTTGCTTTACCTTCGTGAGGGAGTATGCAACATGGAAACAAAAAATTTTAAGACACATTGGAGCCACTTCTTCCGGGAATGCTAACCTCATGAAACTGGTTAGTCGGCATTTTACTCTTCTGCAGAATAGTACTACCTGTTAAAAGTTAACCGTTGGTGAGGAATGTCAGAAATACTTAACAACTGTCAGAATTTTTTTAAATGTCAATACATTTTAACCTAATTTCGACATAATAAAATAAATTATACACGAAAAGTAAGAAATATAACTACAAAATATATTACACAATGCCAAATAATAATAAAATACAAAATACATTCTAAAGCAAAGATACACACACAGTAATAATAAAATCTGCTGGTTGATGGTCAAACAGTTTCAGTGGTTTAAAGTACAGATGGACAAGCCAATTCTTTTTGATACATCAATTATTCCGATTCTACTCACTAAAACGACTAGTTCGGTGATACTTCCGGTTCAGAGAACCATTTCTGTTAAGGGTCGGATCTTTTCGTTACTTAATATTTCACACCATGTCGATAGATACATCTTGGAGCAATTTCCATGGTTGAATCTTCCCTTTTGTGGACAATTTTAAATATTAAATTTGTTTTTAATTCTCACAAAACGTTTTTCCTTTGCTTTTCATCCAAGTTCGCGTCAAAACGTTCACGTAATTTATTGCATTTCTAGACATTTTAATAAGGTAAGATTTTCTGTCCATAGCATGACACTCAACGAAATATCATGGGTTAAAACTCAGATGTCCAGTAAAATAAAATTATGACTGATCCATTCAGGAAATCAGCCCTTTGGCCCAAACCATCTCTTCCAAAAATATTAATTTGCCAATGATCAGTTTGCTGATTCTTTCTTTTCGCATGGACGAAACAACTCTAGATTCAGTGGCTGATTTACGCCAGGTGGCGCTAGTTGCTAAAGTATTTGTTTACGCAAAATCCCAAGCTATTTCGTATGTGTGTGTGCTCGCTATATTGAACAATTCTTGAGTTTCATGTTAACTATATAGGCTATATATTAATAGTCCTATGCGTTTATCCTTAGGTCATTTCAAAGAGCAAGGCTTCATTTTGGCATAAATGGTAACATCCTATTGTGGTGATTAGGATTGTTCTACTCATTGGGATACCTTTTATCATTTTAAAATATAACATTTCGTCGTCTTGAATGTCAGCACCTGCATATTTTCTTTAACCGACATATATTCTACAATTTAACACACGAAGTGGGGTAAGATTGCTGGGTGAGGGAAACACCGTTCAGCTGTAATTCAAATCGTAACCTCCATGCACTTTGCGCCGTTCATTGTGTCACTATATTTTTCGCACCGCCCATAAGGGTCACAACAGGGGCACGTCCTTCGATGTTGATAATACACAAAATATATTGAATAGAGTAGTGATTATCACCTTTTTTCGCATTGTACTTAAATCATGTGTAAATTTCGGACTTCAATGCTTCAGAACGTGTAAGTAACAACATTAATATCAAAGCTTCGTTTTCCAATTTGTTATTCTTTGTTTTCTATTTCATCTCTCTAAATATTTTAGGAATTCAAGATAAAAAAATAATAATTCGAAGTTCGAACAGCCTGTAGTTCAGTATACAAATTTAGTAGGTTTAAGACAAAATGAAATCCATTCAAAAAAAAAAAAAAAAGTTAGAAAGTAGCATTCCGACATGGATGTATTGTCTGGGGAAAATTAAGTATCAGATTGTAAAATCCCAATTTACAGTTTAAGAATATGATACATTACATTAGCAATAGTACTTCATTATGATACAAGAGTAGAATTGTAGAACATTAGAAGTAACCGGCCATAAATCGTAAAACTTATATATAATAATTAAACATTCCATGAAATCTGAAGTTATATTGATGTCAATCAGTTGAAAGAAGTGCTCGTCTTACCGATGAGTGCTGAGTAAACGAAAAAAGACGGTGATGTTATATAATATGGATGGCTTTGAAATTTGGTCATATAATCCAAATATCATGCAATTCGAGTATCATTATGCAAGATTCCCAGACGGTTAACGTGTAGAACGTGGTGCAAAATTTACGGACGAAGAATTTCAAAAACAATGTTACGTACATCTTTTATGAAATCAAATAAGAAATAAAATAAACAAAAAAATACAGTACTACAGACATTTCCGAAAACGTTTGACGTAAAATTTACCTATCTTTGCAACATTCGGAAATGCATTTTGCGGTGACCATTCTGCTATGACTGACTGCACGTCATCTGCCACGGCTGCAAGTGGTCTGAATGGAAGGATGCCCGCAAAACATAATAGGCCTTACAATTGTGGAACTTACACTTAAGTATTACACAACTTCAATTTTTTAATCACTTTTTATTGGTGTAACAATTTACAAAATACAATGACTAAGTGCCGAGATTTCGCACTTCAAACACGGGGGTTTATCAAGGCCAGTGAACACTAGAACGTCTTTTGGAACAACTAGTGTTCACTGCCAACCAACCTGCCGTTTGAGTGTTCACTAGTATACAACCTCCTGTTTGGAGTGCAAAATCTCGGCACTTAGTCATTGTATTTTGTATACTGTTACACCAGTAAAAACGGGTTAACTAATTGAAGTTGGGTAACGTAATAGATCTGGCCGCAAAACACATGCAGCCAGGCAAGATTGACCAACTTTTGGTGAGCGACGAATGATACGAACAAAACATATTAGGCTTAGCCGTGACACACAAGCTACAGCCAGGTATGCTTCGCTTTCACAAGCAACGGAAGCCATCGTCTCATAAAAGATACGGTATTTAATAACATTTATTACTTGTTTTTAATATAACCCTGTTCTCATTGTAAGAATGTACTGCTAGAGCGATTGTACTGAACTTGAAGACCATTTATATTGGATTTCACTACTTTCATTAGTTCGCGAGATAACCTCTGACAGCCGCCCATTTCGATAAACTTTATAAATGTCATATCCTTTAATTCTTTCTGACAAACAACAAAGTATAGCTGTCGCTCCAGCGGTTAACGTTTAGAATAGGGTACAAAACTCAGGGAAGAATCAGACATTAAAATGTATTATGAATTGATAACCAGGAACAGTACACCAATTATGTAGTAAATAGTAACACTGTACTAGTGATCCGATTTATTGGCGTAGAAAGCAGACACATTAGCTTTTCAAAACTTTCGCACATCGACCAGATGCCTTTTTCAAGGATGTTAGACAGAAACTGCAACTGAAAAGTAGAACGCATTGACAATTTGAACGCGGAAACTTGACTTGAAAACAATAGATACGACGTTGTATTCATTTAAAGATATGACGCATCACGTTGGGTGCACGCGGGGTATCCTGGTAGGCAGAAGGCTTTACTTGAAGAATTGGTTCCAAATTGGTTGCAACTCGAATGAGGCGCAATCTTTGCAATTATAGCTGTTGGTAATGATTTTCTAGGTTTCCCGAATGGTTGTACCTTTAGGAGAAGAGTATGTAGATAATTTCTTTATACCGTCCCACATAGGAGTAGCGGACTGGACAGAGCCGTGGCTACTTCACCGTATTTTGTGTCTCTTTTCTGATTCCAAACAAACGCTTGGTCATGCCAATGTAGTAACATTTAGAGCCGTCCGGATACTGTAGGGGGATCGCATAAACACCTGCTTCGCAGGAGAGAGGTGGTTTTTCAGTACTTCCCTTTAGCATAGTATATAAAGATGCAGCAGAACTTATCCTGACACCGTAGTTCATCTTCTCCAGGATGTTTTTGAGTTTGTAAGACACATTTGGTATGTAGGGAATTGAGCCTAAATAACGTAACTGTGGCACAGGAAGATTAGAATGTTTGACCCTGGCATTTTGGATAACGTTACGTATGTGATTCAACGAATATCTTGCATCAGTGGCTAACTTTTTTTTTGATTGGAGGTTTAGCGAACACCGTGAGCAACTCAATGGGCTATAAGCAGTCACCCGTCCCTAATTTAGGGTCACTGGTTCCAGGAAAGGGAGAGAGCCAGTGCCGTAAGACAAACACAACACCCATGCCTCACCGGGATTCGAACCCGGACCCCAGACGGACGAATGATCAGAGGCCAGCGCCTTAGACCACTGCGCCACCGGGGCGGCGTGGCTAACTTGAAGACGCTTTCAATTTCGTGTTGTCTAGAATGGGTATCGGACTAAACGGCGAAGGCTCTTCGAATTCGTGAACGGAAGATCGCTCCTATGGGGGACGATATAAAAATGTTAGCTACCTACTCTACACCTAAAGGCACAGCCATTAGGGAAACCTTGGAAATCATCACCAACAGCTACACTTGCAATGATTGCGTTTCATTCGAGTTGCCACGAATTTGGTGCCCATTTTTCAAGTAAAGCCCTCTGCCTACCATCATACCGCGCGTGCAACCGACGTAATGCGTCATATCTTTAAATGAATATAACGTCGTATCTATTGTTGTCAAGTAAAATTTCCGCGTTCAAATTGTTAATTCGTTCTATTTTTTAGTTGCAGTTTCGGTCTAACTTCCTTGAAAAAGCCATTTGGTTCATGTGCGAAAGCTTAGAAACGCTATTGTGTCTACTTTCTAAGCCAATAAATCGGATCACTGGTACAGTGTTACTACACTGACGGAAAAAAATCCCAACACCACGAAAAAATAGTTGTAGAGGAATGAAATGGCGGCAATACATTTGTATAGGTAACATTTAATCGATTAAAGTTTCAAGATCACAGCTTATTGTAAGCGCGAGAAGAGCCATTGTAAATGTGAAATGCTGGTACATTAATAACCGGTGTAACCGCCAGAATGTTGAATGCAAGCACGCAAACGTTCATGCATTGTGTCGTACAGGTGCTGGATGTCGGTTTGTAGGATGGAGTTCCATGCCTGTTGCACTTGGTCGGTCAATACAGGGACGGTTAATGCTGGTTGGGGGTGACGCTGGAGTTGTCGTTCAATGATGTCCCATACGTGCTCGATTGGTGAAAGATCTGGTGAACTAGCAGGCAACGACATCATCTCGACACCCTGTAGAGCATGTTGGGTTACAAAAGCGGTATGCGGGTGAGCGCTATCCTGCTCGAAAACACCCATTGGAATGCTGCCATGAATAGCAGCACAACAGGTTGAATCACCAAACCAATGTACAACTGTGCTGTCAGGGTGCGGGGGATAACCACGAGAGTGCTCCTGCTGTCATAGGAAATTGCTCCACAGACCATAACTCCAGGTGTAGGTCCAGTGTGTCTCGGCCGCAGACAGGTTGGTTGCAGGCGCTCACATGGCCTCCTTCTAACCAACACACGGCCATCACTGGCACCCAGGCAGAACCGGCTTTCATCAGAAATTACAACAGTTCTCCACTCCGTCCTCCAATGAGCTCTAGCTTGACACCACTGACGTCGCAAACGGCAGTGGTTTAGATTTAGTGGAATGCACGCTACAGGGCGTCAGGCTCGGAGCTGTCCTTCAAGTAACCGATTTGTATCAGTTCGTTGTGTCACTGTGGTAGCAACTGCAGCTCGAATTGCTGCCGCAGACACGGTACGATGCGCCACAGCCATACGCCGTACACGGCGATCTTCCCTCTCAGTAGTGCCACGTGGCCGGCCGGAAACCGGTCTTCTTTAGGCAGTACCTTCCCTTGACCACCGCTGCCAACAATCATGCGCAGTGGCTACATTCCTTTCAAGTAGTTCTGCAATATTGCGGAAAGAAAATCCACCTTCTCGTAGCCCTATTACAAAACCTCGTTAAAACTCCGTGAGCTGTTGATAATGGCTTCTTCGTCTTCTTAAAGGCATTCTTGACTAACATCAACACCCTACGTCGAATCTCAGTGATAACTAACGCTCACGAACGTTACAGCGCGTATTTACAGCAAACCTGCTTTGCATGTTCCGAGGGTGCTACTAGCGCCACACGTATGCGCCGAGCACGAAATTTGCATAGACGTCATCTTGTACTCTCACCGCCTACCAACTGTCGTTTATCTAACACAACCCCTTCTTGGTGTTGGGATTTTTTTCCCGTTAGTGTATTTACTATGTATTATGAAGTTACTAGTATTTTCTTTGATAAAGAATATTAAATATATACATAATTTATTTTTTAAAGTAAAAACCAGTAAAAACAAATTTTCTATCTTTTTTCATTATAATTTATTTCGACGAAAAACACATTACAACCAAAACATAGACATAATGTTTTCTTTCTTATCTCTTCTGATTCAAACTTAGTAATCAAGCAAAATGAAAGCTTTCTAGCAGCTGCGGCTGAATGACAATAAAAACGACCAGAAATGCAGACTTTGAATTGATTTTTGCTTTTGCTGAAGTACAACCATCATTCAGAACCACGACTTACTTTTAAAAAAACCTACAGCTTACCCGCAACTAAAGAATAAGCAATGATTTCATGGAACAAACACGTACAATTTCGGTCTGAAGATTTATACCTTTCACCCATCTTACATAGGTCTAGAAAATTTCATATATTGTGTTTACATATGACGTCCTCTGCTAGTGTTGTGAAAAGAATAAAAACTTTTGAGAGTTAAGATATAAAAATCACTACGAGAAATTTTAAAGGACAGCTAAATTAAAAATTTATATAACAAGCACAAAGAGAAACAAAAAGCTTAAAAATATTATATACGCAGCAGTAACGATATCAAACGCATACTTTCGGCGAGTGGAAATTAATTTGTTGGATCGCACTCGGAGTTTGCATTGATCAAATGCAGCAGTTATACGTTTCCTTTTTTCCGTTCTGGGAAAAATTAGCGTCTTCTACCTAAAAGAATTTATACGATCAACCATCCTGGATTTTCAGTCAACTCCACAAGACAAGAGGTAGATACGGGGCTGGTCTTGTCCGATAAAAAGTGCAATACTTAACACCGAATTTTCACGTGGTTGTGGAAGGCATATATACATGCCTATACAACTCACGTTTACTTTTGGTACTAGCTACGTTATCCAATAAACGGTCAACAACTGAGATGGCAAGGTCTTTACCCTGTTGTGCGCAAATCATTTTTAATCATTTTGTCAGTCTTACTCTTATACATCCGGTTTCCTCAAAACTATAAGGTATTCATTTAATGGCATATGGTGTCAGTAGACATATCTGATATTCTTTACGTTGTCCAATTTCTAAACCACTAGAGCAGTGTTTCCTTTGTATGACAGTAAAGAATCATAAGTAAGGACAGTTCCGTCAAGTTAAGATCCTCCGCGCACTTACTCACGGCACAAACGGTGTGTGAAACTTCCCCATTTTCCTTTATACCCATCAATCGCATACGATATAACGTAAAAAGTGATATTTGCCACTTGAAGCGACTTTGTCACCAGGTGGGAGTTTTTTCAGCTATTGTTTACCCGTGGAAACGGATTTTACGTTTTTCTAGTTGCACTGCTACTAATTTTAGATGAGTTTCGATCTCTAGATGTCTACGTAGATGCTTTGAAATCCGAATGCTTTGATTGTGATTGGCCCTGTAAAATACAAGTTATTGAATGTAATCATTAGGCTATGAGTAACAGTGACATATCAAAATGAAACGTTGTTTCGTTCTGTCTTAAATTTTACCATTAACAAACAATTCAAATTATTATCATGAGTAGAACAAATATGAAATTTTCGCAGAAATCTTCAGAATAACTGCTGCATAAACTGCGCAGCGATTTGGCTGCTCTGACAAATGTGTAATGCAGCCGGATACAATAAACCTACCTATGACTAAATTATAAATGCGGTATACTCCAAGGGATTGGATTTTATGTGCTGTTACAGTATACGGTGTGACGTACCTGCCAGCAGGACGCACACGACATAAAGGCAGATAGGAATCAGAATGAACGTCTGCGTAGCTCAGTTGGTAGAGCGACTTGTTCCGGAATAAGCGGACTCGGGTTCGAATCCCGGCGTAGACCAAAAATGACGTAGAAATTTACTTCGTTATAATGGCGCCCGAACTATCCGGATGACCCGACCGTTCAAAATCTCGCAATGGTGTGATGTTATTTCCCCCCTGAGATAGGAAAAATCAGAGAATCCCTTCTCCAGCGCTTCGAAAAATAAATGTGTGTGACGTTGCATTCCACACACCAGATTGACTGGGAGTTCTCAAGTGTACGTTCTACAGTGGATGGCTGCCTGCAACGATTAATGGTCACGGCTGACCCGTGGGCCATGCCCCCGGCCCTCTTTCGGGGGGGGGAGATATGACGTACCTGCCAGCAGGACGCACATGACATAAAGGCAGATAGTAATCAGAATGAACGTCTGCGTAGCTTAGTTGGTAGAGCGACTTGTTCCGGAATAAGCGGACTCGGGTTCGAATCCCGGCGTAGACCCGAAATGACGGAGAAATTTACTTCGTTATAACGGATACATGAAATATAACAGTGTCCACGCTCCTTGCCAATGACGATGGTCAATGAGAGAAGGAATGTGTGACATTAATGTCACCTGCAGCACACGTTCTCCACTGGCTGACAGAAGTTTCTGAACGATTACTTCAAAGCAAAACGGGGCATCGTAAACTGCTAACTTCGGAAAATAAATACAAGACTTCCCGTAAGAAAAAAGATGATATTAATAATCATCGGTGCCAGCATCGGTACGTATACCTCCCTTCTTAGAGGATGGTGGATACAGCTGGGATATAACCGGGAGAAAGTAAGAAAACAATTAAGAGAAACAGAAAGTATGAATTAATTCATATCATAGAAAGATTTTTGTCTGGCGCTCATAAGTGAAGCGATGGTGAGAGATTTCGAAACTTCGGCAGCGAATATCATCGCCAACAAACGATTTCATGCCTAGTTGGCGATGATGTTCACTGAGAATTGGAACCCGGCTGGGTCTTCGGCTACGCAAGCCCATGCGCAGTAGGCTGTGATGAACTGTGTGCTGTTACATATTTTCCTGATCACCACTGTTGTAGCAGCATGTAATTTATAGCAATGTGGCCCAGCGGTCAATGTGAACAATGCGGGACAGTCTACGCTATCCTATGGCATCAATGAGCTGCGGACGACACATGTCTGGACGACGCTTACAGGTTTGGACGACTATTACAGGACTGGTTAGACGACGGTTTGTTAATATAGCCATCTGTGCAATACCTTTGATACGTACTCACTACAGCGGCACGTGAACAACACACAAAACCAAAAACCGCGCCGCTTCAAACATCTTAGTTACGAAGCGCCGTGCCATCACAATTTTTCCTTTATCAAACTCAGATAAATCGACAGTTTTGCCATTCATATTCTGACCACTCTACTAATCGAAAGCCGGCTCCTCGGTTGTATGTTACACTACTCTTTGAACTTCACTTGTGCTACAGTTCGGTCTCCATGCGCGCTCTCATTTCTCTAGGCAGGTGTTAGTCATAATGTAATGGATCATCGGTGCAGATAGGAAGCAAAACTATTTTTCGTGGTCTAAACTACACTTCTAGCAATGGTTCGGAAAAGCTTCGTTAATAATAAGTGGCAATGTTTCATACCTTTGGTTACGTATATGTACACTATGCCTTCAAATTCACTACATTTATATTATTGCCTCACAAGTAGATGCGTAAAAAATCTTTCACATACACAAATGAAACGTATATCGCTTTCAGCAAGTCCTTAAAGAAGTAAGAACGCAAAAGAGATATTTTGAAAGATATGGAAAAATACGATAATATATCAATCAAAATCGAAATTTTTGTAACTTTCTTCCTGTTTGACCTAATTTGATTTATTACGGTGATAAAATTAGCTGCCAAAATGAATTTCTAGTTCCAGGTGACACCGTATATATAAGCGAATTATAGATGGAAATTAATAAAAAAAACGAGATATTCCTTGGCGTTCAAGTGTATCTGCTGAAGTATTATGAAGAAATTTTAAAAATTGGTTTTTGTTAACGGCAACACCGTATTTTCGAAATATTATGTATTTAGATAAATGCTTTTATATATAATGACGAATAAGATAAATACATAAAGTGAGATATGCCTTCATCTAATTTCCTATGTGCGAGGTTTCGATGATGATCACGCATAAAGTCCCAAAACATCTTCTCCGAAGGCTTTTATTCTAATTATGCTCACTACTTTGTAATCCTTATTACAGGATAACGTAAGTACAGCTGGTGTATTTTGATAGACAGAGGGTGATTCCAAAAGCATAATCATTTGATCTGTTTGTCAATCTTTACTATTGTAATAACTTTTTTCAAAATATTAACAATGCGATCTGAATCAAATCAATCTTCTTCAGCGCCAAGAAAAATAAGGATATTTGGTCTATAAAGTTGAACACATCTCTATTTACAAGAAATAAGAAAAAAAAGTATTAAAAAAAGTAATGTAGGAAAAGAGCGGTACTTAAACTAGAAATGTTTCATACTTATAATTCAAGAAATGTCCCAGTGCACAATTTTCCATAGTAGGTACCCTATGTTTTAGGGTATTTCTTTTCTATCGCAACAATCATATAAGGCCAGACATACATAGAACACTAAATATCAACACTGACATAGTTTCATAAATTAATCTGATTCGATAGTAATCGGAAAACATGCTTCAGCTTCACAGAATTACCCAACGAAAGGTTTTGTGGCTAAGGGAAATATGTCTTGAAGACTGGAAGGCTTATCCTTAAGAAAATATTATTTAAATTTTCTTACAAAAGTCACAGTAATATATTAAATAGGCCAAAATAATTTCTTTTCATAACATGGAAAAGCAAGACGAAAGATGATTGGGCTCCAGATCCAGTGATGTGAAAGACGTCGACATAAAATATTTTATTACTGCTATTTCTTATGCTTCTTTTTTTTTTTTTTTGGTAATTTCTGAAGTAAATAACAAGTACTAAAAATGAACATGCATAAAATCCAATGAAGAATAAATCATCACTTTATGAAAAGAACAGTGCTTTTTATTTCTACTTTTTCTGCTTAAATTTTGAGTTCGGAACACATTGTGCTCTGGAAATGGTTACATTCGGGCCACCAAAAGTAAGAAAAGCCTTCACACTAAATGCCATTTGGTGTTGCTAAATTTATAATATTTTAAGTGCGAGAAGGGTAGAGAATATGAAGTGGTACAAGAAAGGGCGTTAAAATACGTAAAATGTTAGACAACCCGCCCCCCACACCCGAAACAAAACAAAACAGGATAACACTTTTAGCGGTGGTAAGCATTACTTAGAATTTAGCTACGTTTTATTTCATTTCTTTCATAAATATATCAAAATTTATGTGACTTTTCTATTTCGCGCCTTCCTCCCCATTTCACAATAGTTCTTGATTTTTTGTAAAACGGTCTTAGCAGAATTGTATACCAATAAATACTTATGTTCCTTTGTACTGCTGTCTCATTAAGAAAAGCTTTCTGTACGCGAATAATACATAGGTTTCAGCTTCATCAATCGTTTTACCTAATTCATGAATCGTATAAACTACGGAGTTCATTTAAAATTAGCTAATACTCTTATTTGATACAGGGCAAGGCTGATGACACACGTTTATCAGAACATTAAAGTGATCCTGACAATGAAATATCAGCATAGAATGTGGATTTTGCGAGTAATGGTTATCCATTCATAGTTTCGAAAGAAAATGCAGAAAAAAATTAATGCCTGAAATCCTGATTTGTCATTTTTCGGCATCATCTTAGGCATGGCTGCAGTGGGAATTTAATTGGTGTGCTCTTAAATTTAAGCGACATCTTTTTTTTTTTTTTTACACCGAAATTTAATTGCGCTTGGGAATTTTTCTTTCTTTGTCATTTTTTCCAGTATCACTTTATCGTGATTCTCACTGAAGAAATATACATTAATGCAATTTAGTAAAAAACGCTTTAGGATTACTTAAACAGCGAGATTTTATTGAAGTCGTTAAAGAGTTTGGGAGACAACGGAAGACTGACGGAGCCAGGCCCAAAAATAATTAGTAAGATCGATGAAGCGATAATATTCGAGATAATTTATTTCTGAATAGTTATCGGAAATACTGTATATCAATGATGAATTCCTGAGGCACGATGAATTGTGGTCGCTACAGGGGCTTGCTAACCGATCATCTTCAACGATATCTATATAAGGTTTACCAGGACTACAGTGCCATTTTTAAACAGGAAAACGTGTCGTGTCATCGGGCTCGTATAACTACTGAGTGGTTGGAAGAACATGACAAGGAATTCGATTAATTGCCGTGGCTCACAATCTCTCCTTACTACTGTATAACCCAATTAAACATCTGTGAGATATACCAGAATGGGGTGTGAGACCTGATAATTCTCCTCCACATAATGATCGTCAATTAACGGAGCTGCTGCAGAGTATATGTGTCAAGTTACTCATGGAGGATGTTTGATACCTTGTAGAATCTCTTCCTAGGCGTCCTTGAGCCGTGATTGCAAAAAAAGGTGAACTAAAGAATTATACATCTATTACAAACGCAAAGCGAACTCGTGCGTGAGTTGTATGCATTTTAAACTTCTGAAGACTACACCTATATACCTAGATTTGCTTAAATCCGTTTGAGTATCGGACCTTTAATTCGGTATGATTTCGTCAACTAATTCCGGTTCCTTGGTAACACATGTTATATGCAATAAAATTAAAGAACAATTTGTTATTTGCGATAAAATTAGAGAACAAAGTTGATTCAAAACGCGTAGCGGTAAGATATTTAATATAATTATTTAAGAGTACATCATTTAAAGCGTAACTCAGGAAATAGTGGAGGATATCCTTGCATTTCTGAACCAGAAAACGTGATTCTCATTTTACTTCTATGTAAACAACATTGAACAATCCCATTAAATTTACACTTCAATTAAAATAGGGAAACATTCAGAAGAACAAAACTAGTATCAATATGTACAATTTGGCTTAGATAAGTTGTGTGCTATCTCCGAACATAAATTCATGGAACATATACTTCGTTGTTTCGATGCTGCATATTTCGTTCGCTTAGATTTAGAATGCGTTACTTGTGTGGACGTTTGAAATGAATGCTGAGAAGCAGAATAACCACTGATGTTAAAGAGATGAAGCAGGTATATACATCACACAAATATATTCATAAAAAATTTGGTGCGACAATGAAACATTCAATGGATATATTTACGTGAATGAATACCCATACGCCCTACTTCTCTTCGAAGAAAACTTCCAGTAAAGGTGTTGTCTAACTGAAAATTGACTGAAGCCTTCTAGTGTTTATGAGTGATAATCAAATTTGATCTACAAGCACAAGGTATGGAAAAAGGAAGACAAATTCTTCACAATATGTAAGGTAAAAAGTTTTGCTCGAAATAAATAGCGTATATACTCGTGTATAGGTCGATTAAGTGTATATGTCGAACCCCCGATTTTTATCTGAATATTTGCAGTGTTGGTATATCCCGTGTATAAGTCGACCCCCCCCCCCCCCCGATTTTTATGTGAATATTTGTAGTTTTTGTATACCTATACCTATCTTGTGTATAAATTAAAATAATATATATTTTCCAAGGATGCGCCCGCATGAGGAAATGTGAACCTGCTATTAATTGTTTTAGCTGCTCCCGAAATGTTGCTTGCGGCAGTTTCACGCAAAATGTAAGTGGAATTCAGGCACAACTCTAGGAAGATGATAGGGCTCACCACACTGGTTAGAGAGTTTTCAGGGGAAGGTTACACACTTTAATAGTATACGAACACACTTTTGCACATTGCCCTCCCCCACCCTTTCTCCCACTTTTTGCGAGCGAGTTTTCTGCAGTTACTTTATTCATGGAGAGTAAAGCATTTGCGGCCGCAGCAGACGAATCTTGATGCATTTACCAAACGTCGTAAGGCATGGTCATTTAAAAAAAAAAAAAAAAAAAAAAAACTTTCTCAACCAAATTTGGAAAGCGTAAATAGGTCTGGATGTCAACCTGATAGTTTCTTCATCCCATAAAAAATATGCATGCCGTAAAAAATAAATGTGTAACTTTTGAAATTTTCAATGGATTTCTTCAAAATTTCAAATGAATCTTTATTTTGATATATTGTGAACACTGTAAAATTTGCACGCAACTATTTAAAAAATTGAAGAAAATTTATAGAACAAAGTCAACTGTTGAGGTGGACGGGTGTGTGATCGACAGAGAGGTTGTTTATCTACTCCCGAGTTTCATCCCCCCTCTCAACCGTGTTTGTGACAAACAATCGGCTTTAGTGACAAAACCAAACATCGCTCTATTCAGTAAAGATGCAATCCTTTTTGGTCGCTCTTATAGTCTTCAGAAAAGGTTACTGTTTGTTGTATTTTTAGAGTCAGGCACACTCAATTTAATAACAAACGTAAGTAGATTGTTAAACTAAAGCACTTTTTTATATCAGTGGCAATGTTATTCTGAGCGATCGGCCAATTTTAAACACTTTCGTTTTCGAGGTGCATTGATCAAATTATCGCTGTTCTGTAGATTGTCACGCCTCTCTTCTCCGCCGTCGCTAAGCAGGGGCCACGGTCTCCTTTTGCAATAGTCTGTTCTTTTCCCTCTTCATCCCCCGTCGAGAATTGAGCACGGTCGTAGGTCACAGCACGATGCAACTTAAACTACTGGCTGACGCGTTCACCTCTTTCCTCTGGGTTATTTACCAGCGGGGCAATCAAGGCCATACCGACAGATCTAAAACGGTCATTGAGACATCTTTGCGAAATGAGTTTCTCTATTAGTGCATAAAAAACTCATACATATAAAATTAAGAAAATTCTTAGCAATAATTTCTTCTGTACCAGTAACACCCGGCAAAGGAATAAATATACAACTGCAAATGAACTGATGACGCAAAGGGCTAAATATGCGCATTTCCATAAAGTATGAAAATTTTGGTTTTCCACCTATCAGAAATATTTTCCGCGTATAGTTCTACCCCTAATTTCGACCTAAATATTTCATTAAAAAAAGTCGACCTATACACGAGGATATACGGTATCTACAATGATTTCAAAGTGTTTCGCCATTCTTCAGTTTATCAGTGCATATTTTCAAATCTGTGAAATTAGCAATGGAATCATAAAACATTGAGATATTTCCTCTGAAATATTCTTTATTTCATTTAATTCATTAAAAACGATGCCTTGTAGTTGAATATATATATAAAACTTTATACATTCAAATTATTTGTGAATTTTTTTAACTAAAGGCCCTTTGCAAATCTCTTCTCACACGCCCTTCGTTAGGCTTTGAAACAGGAATTTATTCCAATGCGCTAATTTACTGTAACAGCTGGTATGATTTTCATTGGACCTGTTACTGGGAAATGAGATACGTATTTTTTCTGTAATATGGCAAATTTATCTAGTATAAACCTCAAAACAAAAAAAAATTATAAAGTTAACATTTCCTTAACCATATAAACATTGGACCCACCAAATAAAAATATCAGTCTTTCCTTCCCTCTCGAAGGGGAAGGAAAAACTGATATTCTATTTTGCGAGGTCTATTCTGGTATGGTCTAGCATCCTGCCACGATATCAGTTTATCTTTTTCTCTCTCGACTCGTAATTCTTCCTTCACTTCAGCTTCTGGAATGCTGGTGTAAGTCCCAGGAAACAAGGCATCAGCGCCTAAACAGTCCTTTGAGGGAAAAACTACGAGAAATCGTTGCCTTCCTAAATTGACCCTACTTATTCACTGGTGAAAACTACAAGAAACCCAGAGCTCTCGTTTAGGAGTAAAATAGCAACCATCACATGACCTTAAATGTAACATTTCTTTACTGATGGTGATATGAGGGTGTCGCATGTAGGTGTAGTCTCTGACTCGAAACTCGTTACTCTCGGCAGCTTCAACATTTGGTGAATTTTGAGTACTGATTTTCATCTTGGAACACATCACACTGTCCGTTCGATTCATGCAATAGTTGCATATGTTCGTAGATGTTAGATGTTCTACGGATTTTTCAGGTATATTTGTTGTATTCAAGTAGTTTCCCCTTGTTCGTACACTTTAGTTTGGAGACATGTAAAATAATTCTTCCTCTTTTACCCAAAGCACAATATTACAAATAAATTGTTTAAAGTGAATTCTTTAACTTGTTTTTTTGCTATAAACTGGCAATTCTGTTTTTGGAATAGTATATTTTACCATTTTATTTTATCTCCTTGTATATTTTTTTTTCCATTTCTGAATAAAAAAAAAAAGCTTTCTCGAGACCTTTCTACAGCAGTCAGAAACATCCGTGGTGTAAAAACCAGACCTTAAATCGCTTTCGTTTCTAAAGGCGGCTGAAGATTCAATAATATTGATGATGCAGAACAATTATAAATGTAATATGGGAATGAGGCGTCACGGAATCTCAGAGGTTTAAGCTCTAATATTAAAATGTTGACCAGAAATCAGACCGGGTTTGTGTCCTCCATACGGGGCGTTGCTCTCACGGCACTGAATTTTTGACTTAAAAGTGAGCACATACGCTTCATAATTAATTATATAAGAGAACTCATAAAATACCGCGAATCTTTGGGCCTCACTGATATTCGTTCATTGGGTGTCACTTGAGTCAGATATAAACATCACTCATTTCATGCTATGCACCTAACTTTTTGTGATCAGTGTATATTATTCCAATTTAAATGAACATTACGAAAAACCCTGATACCGACAAAATAGGATGTATCAACAAAAGTTCATTTGTGCATGCGCAAGTAGAAATCAGACCTCCACATGAAACCCAACTGTTTTGGTGAGGTGGTATGCAAACGTTTGGTCTTGGTTATCTACGGGTTACACCCCATCGAGTTATACATCATTTACCACATTCTTCGTTACAGCACAGCAAAATTTATTTATTCATTCTTTTAAACGTTTATGGGCACATGAAATACAATTTTGTTATCCCTTTTTGTTACGTTATTCTGCAGTTCTTCGTGTGCAAAGGACTGTGCTAAATATATTGTGGGTTTAAAAATTTATTAATTTGTGAATGTCGATATTCACTCTACTGTAATTATAAATTTACACATCTGTATGATGTGGAAAAAGTTCTTTTTTTATTATAGGCGAAAACCACTGGTTAACATTATTGCTGAGATCATTTATTAATGCTACAGTATTCACAAACAGCACAAAAGCGGGTACGTTTTAGGTGTATTTGCACAGATTCAATTCATTTTCTTCATTATTACTCCTGGTGTTACACGAGAGCACGTATTTGCGAACTGTATTAGCGCAGAATTATTGCATGTGTTTAAGATATTACTTTTGGAATTTACAAACACGTACATGTTTTCCCTCTAGCACTTATTCTTGTAACTTGGCATTGTGCCGTTCACAAAAGCAGGTGAAGGATTAGATATAAATATTCAAACAATCTTACTGGTAATTATTCCGAGAGATTGAGAAATGTATTTACCAGGCTTCCTAAATTAAATATAATAAATTTCATGTCAGAAATTTCACTTCTAACACTAGAGGGACATGATAAAATCTGCTGATATGTCCTTCATTTGATCTGAGGAAACATGAACTAACTCTAAGCCATCTTCTTGTGTATTACACGAAACCGGTCTTGTGACTTCTCCAGTTACAGTTTCCTGTCCAGCTTATTCCATGATTCTTTTTAAATAGAATTATGTGGCAAAAGTATGTACAATGCTGCAAAGAGGGGAGTTTTATGTGGCATTTACAGAAGCACATGAATGGTTTCTAAATTTCTTTCTCAAACTTCGCTAATGTACTACTTTCTTTGTCTTGGATATCTTTTTGCTAGCTCTAAATACGAAGAGTGTATAATGCGAAGCCACAAAACAAAATGAGCTCTCATAGTTGGAACTTTTCATGTTCAAATCTATAATGCTGAAGTGAAATTTCTCTTCACCTTTTGTCCAAATTGCCGTTTTATTCAGGGTCAATCTTTTAAATGTGGCATTGAAGCCGTATAGAAAATACATCACTACCTCCAAATTCTAACACGGCGTTGAGAAAGACTGGAAGGTACTTTTTGCGTATTCCATTGTTCACATTGAAAGGCATTATACCTCAGATTTTTGTTATATATCCGAAATTTCTACGAACATTTTACGTATACATAGCGTATAAGCTTCTTTAAAAGAATATACACAAAAAAGGTTTTTAAATGCGATCAGTAAGAGAAAAACAAGGAGATTTCTTCCAGTTTGGGGAACATTGTGATATGAACGGTGTATGATTGGTGGTGTATTATTTATTATATTTTGGTTTTAGGAACATTTGCTTTCGCAAGAAGGAGTGCAAATATTCTCAAAATATAAGCCACCCTTGTAGTGAAAAATATATTGGGCATATCTATTTTGATGTTCATAATCCTCTCGGTAGTTAGCTTTGGTAAGTAATTCGTGTTATTATTCTCTATGTGATTTTTTTGTACATTTTATACATTTCTGAATAAATTTTAATCAGAACTCACTATTTTATTTGCCATGCTTTTGTCAGCTTTGTTGATATTAAATATTTGGAAAGTAACATGTTTTGGTTTTTATTTCTTATCGCAATAAATAATGCGTTCAGGACAGCACCCATCCTTCGATAATGCAATACAGCCATATCACCAACACCTGAACGAAAGCAAAATATATTCAATAATTTTTTTTGCAATTTGAATTACTAACGTCAACATCAGTGTACTTAGATTTATAGTTTATTGAATAGAGAATCGATAATGTAGTTTCGGCTGGTCTAAAACTAGTGATTTCCGAAAGATGTGGATCACGTTTGTAAATAAAAGAATACGACACAGCATAAATGAGACACAAAAGCGAGTATCGTAGTATAAAATGCAGCACGCACTTCCTATAAGATGCCTTAAAACAAATTTACGGTTATTTTTGAATTTTCATCAATTTGGCGAATACTTTTAAGCATACTTGAAGCTACACGCTTTTCTCCCTGCGCTAGGTATCTAAATCAAAATATGTAGGAATCAAATATCTGAAATAGTTCATTTTGAAAAATATTTTAATGTGTAAATGACAAATGATACTTTAAAGTTAACCAGAAATTCTCATTAACGTTTTTAAAAAAGAAATATAAAAATGGAAGGGGAACTAATTAGAGCTCCCGTATTCAGTGATAATTATATCAAAATGGGAGGTGGGCTATTGATGGTATTTCAAAGTAAGTTGACCTGATTTGCAGCTGTTCTGTTGTGTGTAATACGTCTGGCCGTAATCGATTGAATGCCAAAATCGAAAGGTTACAAACAAGATATCCCACCAATCAAGAATTGCATTGGAAGTAATCATAAGAATTATATCTAATTTCAAACTATACAGGTAGATGGCGAGTTGCGCTTAGACTTTCCCAATGCCTTAGACAAATCCAAATATTCATTTGAAGAATTTTTATTTTTACAAAATACCTACAAATTTCCTTTCCTTATCGAAAGTAAGAAATCCAAGCTCAAAATGAATGACGAACATGCAATTATTTTTTGAAAACACTGTTTTTTTTATTGGAGGTTTAATGACCACCGTAAGCAACTCAATAGGCTATGAGCAGTCGCCCGTCGGTAATTTAGGGTCACCAGTTACAGGGAAGGGAGAGAACCAGTGCCGTAAGACAAATACGACATCCATGACTCACCGGAATTCAAACCCGTACCCCTTTCTGACGAATGATCAGCGGCCATCACTTAAACCACTGCGCCAATGGGGTGGCTGAATAAACTTAACCATGGTAGTTGTAACTCAAAGTTAGTATATAGATGTAGATCCTCCAGCGGGAAATCATTGAACCACACAAAAAGTATTTCGAGAGATTCTTGGATCTTGCAACATATCCAGCAGTTCCGGAGAGGAAATAAGCGTTTATGGGTAAATGAATTCGAACGATAATTAAATTTTACAGAATAGCTTTATAGCGCGAGAGAAAAATAATCGATAACAGAATTTTACAGAGCAAATATTGCAGCGAGCATATAGTTGTGCTTAGCTTTCAGAGATAACAAACCTAAATTCTAATCACTTTCCACGATGTAGTTTATTTGCAGAAGAACGAAAAGCTGCAGTAAAAGTCAGATATTACGAGTACGGGAAATAGCGTGCATCCTGCTCTTACGAGAGATTCAAAATACACTTTCAATTTGTTATTTTTAAATATTGTGAAAAGTCTTCTTGTATTACCTGTTGTAAATGTAATAAACTTCTGCTGTAACGAGAGGATTTCATGGCCAATCTTTCTGCTTTCAAAGTTTTGTAACAAATTCTTTCCTTGAAATTCCAGGATGTAGTAGGCACATAAACGCGTACAGCTGCACACAGAGATAAGTCACCAATTTTTTGTCTACTTGGATTTTTGGTGGCAGTCCCGGGCTTTTCTCCAGCCCTGTGGACAACGGTGGGAAGTCGAAACATTTTCAAGAGATAAGACACCAGTAGTTAGTCTGCTTTGCATTTCAGTTGGCGTTCCTCGCTTTCTTCCACTCGTCGCTACAACGGTGGGCAAGTCGAAACATTTTTACGCGAGTATGTCGTGTGCTTTCTTTCTCTAAACAGAAATAATGTGACTCGACTGTGTATAACTAACAGCAAATATAAAACTCGTCGATATGGTTCTTTAGATTTCCAGTTTAACTGTG
Source organism: Macrothele yani (assembly GCA_039090855.1). Taxonomy (NCBI): domain Eukaryota; kingdom Metazoa; phylum Arthropoda; class Arachnida; order Araneae; family Macrothelidae; genus Macrothele; species Macrothele yani. The sequence continues at coordinate 86,426,425 of CM076999.1, forward strand.
ACCATATTTAAATTAGTGTAGTCATACATGTAGTCTAGTGTAGACAGGCTTGATTATACGCATATGCATTACGTATTCTCTGCTCATAAAAGCACCCACCCAGCTTTCGGTGGGAATATTTTTCAGTTGAAGAAAAGCGGTATACTTCAATCGTGAATTCGAAATTTATATCGGAGGGTAAAGTATTTTTGGCACATTGACTGAAATGGCTTGATAGAAAGAAAGAAAGCAAAACAGAAACGCAAAAATTTATATTTTTCAGCGACTGACAAAAGCTATTTTATTGCTTTAATTTTGGAGTTACATGCATTATAGAGACTCTTCCAAGTTTAGAAGCACATTTTATTCTGCAAAACTTCGATCGTCGAAACTGATATTAATTAAGAGCAAATGATTGAGCGAAAGCTGAAAAACTGCGTAGTCATTTTCCTCATTACCGCCTACTAAATCCTAAAATGCAGTCAACCACACTTGAATATTCAATTTAGTGCATAGCACTAAACTAGCTATGTCTAAATCAGTTGAAATAAGGTAATAGCGCTTTAAGTTGGCAGCCAACACATATAGTTGATTCACGGGGAAATGATCATTCCAATGCATGGGTGATTAATTGAAAGGGTGTATAATACTTTGACGCATTTTTGAGTTATTTAAACTTCAAATAACTCTTAGCATAATTATCAATATCTGAGATGACGAATCGTGCAATACAGTCAAGATTTACCGGGCACTAATGAAGAAAAAGCTATCATGCCCAATGTATAGTTGTTAAGATCAGAAAACAAGCTGCGATTTATATAATCTCTCAAATGGGATTGGAATTCCCGACGGGTAGTACTGAAAGCAGCTCTTTGTAACAAAACGTACTTCGATGCGCTATTCAAGACCTGTAATCTTCACTGTTTTGTATTTTAAAATTCCTTTACACAGGTAAGCGTTTACGCGTGGAAACGCAGATGCTTTTCAATAGATTATAAACACTAAGAATGAATCTTCAGCGTGGAATAAGGTTTTCTAAAGAATAAATGAATGCAGCGAACAATATATATCCATTTTCTCAAAAACGTTCGTTTTGGCATAGAAAAAGTAGATATATTTCAACATTTAAAATTCCATATGTTATTAAGGGAGGCAAACAAGGATTTTAAGTGGCAAATTGTTCATAATGTTGATTTGCAACCTGCTGTTGGGAAATATAATTATCTTTAACGCGACAATTCAAATAAAAGAAAGACAAATGCAGAAAATCTTCAGGCAGGTAACCTAACTCATATACAATGGTCATAAAAAGTTCGGGAGGGATATTGAGGTTTTCAAAGGATATGCGTTGATATGAAAACTTAGCGACTAGTGGAGATCGGGTATCTACGTCATATTAATTTGCGTCATGACAACAGCACGTGGCATGCGAGTTCCCATAAAAATACCCTGAGAGAAGTATGAAAAGGGTTCCTTTCACCGCCTTTTCTGAACGTTTGCTGAATGTATTTCTTTCATCGTGATATTAACTTGAAATGATGCCTTCACGGCGTTTAAGTATTGACAGCAAAAAAGGGCTGTCGACGTATTACAGGCAGGTTAAAGGCAAATCGATGTGGCTGCTCGTACAGGAATTTCGCAAAGTGTAGTAAATCAGCTATAAACAAGATTTCTATGGTATGTAAATATGGCAGATCGACCCAGTAATGGTCGCACGATGATATCTACCGGGAGGCAAGAACGATACCTTCAAGTAAGTGCTCCAAGAAGGATTATTACCACCAGTAACCAACCCAAGTAATCAGTTCGAACTGCGAACTGCTTTCGGTGTCCCACTATGTACTCAAACGGGATGAAATCGTTATTTCAAGTAAGAACTCAGAGAAACTAAGCCACTAAGAAGTGTAGCATTGACATCAGCTCACTGTCGTCAAAAATGTGCTTGGGTCCAGTATTTCCTTTATCGTGATAGTACATCTTATGGAATACAAAATGGCACCATGTGCGTTTCATAGAAGAATACTGTTTCGTTCTTTATCTTGATACTCGATGAGGACACGTATGGAGGAAAACCGGCACACAAATGCAATCACAGACGTGCAGTCCGTCCACCCGTACCATAGGCAGTCATACTTATTCTGGACAGGAGTGTTTTGTATTGGCCGTACTTTCTTGTATGTTATTCAAGGCTACACGAATGCCTTAGTGTACCGCAACAAGACAAATGCGTCACTGTTTCAAGCTGCCTATTGAATATGCATTCCGTTTGGCTATGACATTGCAAACAGTTACTGTGCGCAAAGCGTGTTTCAGAAGCTGAAAACTCAAGGGTTTGAATTGTTACAGTTTTCTCCGAGTTGTCCTGACTTGAACCTATTCAGAACATTTGGGACGCTGTAACGTGACGACTGTATAACCAAGTTCTATACGCCAATACGCTTTCAGACTTACAGAAGGTGCTGCCGTCGGGTTACACTCATCAAGAATAGAGCTACAAGTACTGCATGCGGCGTAGGTGTCAAAACGTTCTTCCACACCGAGGTGCTATTACGGGACACAGACACACAGAGGTGTGGGCATTCTCCTAATTTACCATTTTGTCTGTCTTTGCGAGCTATTTTGTTGTGTGCAAAAACTGCTCAATACTTTGTTATTTAAAATAATTGTTTACTGTTTCTATTACCAGTCTCACTGATGTTATTTTAATGCGTGTTACTTGAGTCAGATACATACATTATTCATTTCATTAAATATACCTAAATTTGTGTGACCAGTGTATTTGTCCTTCCAAGGGTGTGAAGTAATTTCTTTTAATTTTGGTGTTTTCCATTTGCAATCGTCTCTGCACAACGCCCATATAAGACCCAACGCAATTTAGACGAAATTTTTAGAGACAATAATGATTTGTATAAAAAAATTATAAATAGTAATATTCTTAAGTTAATTTTTACATGATCTTAGAAAAGAATTAGTTACCATAATTTAGTGACATTAATACAGCAGTTGCTATGCCAAATTTCTCCTCTGCCTCGTTGGCGCAGTGGTCTAAGCCATGGCTTCTAATCATTCATCCGGTAGGGTCTGTGTTCGAATCCAGTGATGCATGGATGTTGTGTTTTTCTTACGGCACTGTCTCTCTCCCTTTCCTGGAACCAGTTATCCTAAATTAGAGACGGGCGACTGCTTATAGTCCATTGAGTTTCTCACGGTGGTCGTTAAACCTCCCAGCAAAAAAAACATTGTCCGATAAAAGATATGGAGTTTTCAAATTTCTTTCAGCAGATGCATGTTTGTTCTTTCCCTTCCATTGGTATTTTAAAATTCCTACAGTGTAATTAATGTAAATCGTCGAAAATGAATAACCTTTAACACAACGCTTCTAGTGTTTATTTTAAAATGTTTCATCATAATGTTGTTCTCTGTCATTTAAGAATAATGTCTCACTAAATCTTTCGGAATTTTGTACAGTACAACAGTGGCTTGCATTAGGAAATGTCTTCATCTTATTACAAGTTTTTGCTTTATTCTTAGTAATTCCGAGATACTTTTGTTTGCACAAATAAAGCTGTCGACGTGCAATCAAATCTTTTACATCGTGATAGTCCTTGACTAGCCGGTAGCGACTGCGGAACGTGGAGGAGGATCCCTGAAGGAGTAAAGTACCACATCATGGAATTCTTTTGAGCTATTGTCTATTCTGCAGGGTCATGTAAAATCCAAAAAGTATATATCCATTCTTGGGGTTCACCTGCAGCCATTGTTCCTGAATGACCGTCCCTTGTATATGTCAAAATATGCACCTGTGAATAGTTCCAAACACGTGAAGTTGTGGTTGGCAGAGAAGGAGCATGAATTACTGTAACTACCATGTCCATCTCAACATCCAGATCTCAATATTATTGAAAATGTGTAAAAATAACTTTACCAAAGGTCAGATTACTTTTGAATCTCCAACATCGCTGCTACAGTTGGGACATATCGTGGAAGACACTATTTTTTCGTGATAATATATATTTCCAATCTCATTATAGGAAACGATTTAGGTTTTGGTTTATTATTCGTAAAATAAGTTTTATATAAAATTGTAAAAATATTATGATTTGAAACTTCTGAAGTCATTTTTTTTACTTAAAGGCCTTTGAGTAGGCTTACTTCGTTGATAACTGTTCAAGGCGTTCACGTAGACAACGTTTTCATAGCTGCCGCTGAATGTTGTGTTGGTAATTTTAAAGCACTACATGCTCGTACACATCTTTACCAACGGCAATCTGAACAGCATTGAGTAAGCTAAAGGAAATATGACGCTTCATAGTAACTGAAATTTCTGGCTCCAGTTGTAAACGGCGAATCTCGCCCTCGTGTTTACTCCCTACATCAAATCTAATTTCACAAGATTCAGCATTAAAATAAGCTCTTATGAAAATATATTCCGGTGGTTCATTTGTTACACGACAAAACTGTGAAACATTGGATTGGTGCTGATAACATATCCGAAATGAAAGTGTCATTTACGTACTTCCATAAACGTCGGAAGCACATAGCTACGCAATTAGAGTATTTACCCACTTCATAGGCAAACTCTACGAACAGGAGAAGTTATAGATTGCAAGGATATAAAAATGAGAAGTTTTTAAGTGAAGGCAGAACGTCCACTCATCTTAGTATTTGCGGAAGGTGTACAGCACAAGAAAATTATCAAAATGAGGAGTAACGTGATAATTGACAGAGAAAGTGTTAGGCGATTGCAGGGTTCGGCAAAGTTTCAGAAGCAAACTGCTGATTTGTTGTACAGTCTAATTGAAGTCATGAGCGTGCGTTGTCGTGAAACAGAAGACCCACATGCTTGCTGACTTTATGTCCTACCCAGTAATGTGATTTACAGGTATCTGCTGCTTTTCAGCAGAATAGTACGCCTACATGATGATCTGGCATGGTCGGAGAAAATCATAGTGTATTTAGCCAGAGACATAACACCTACGAGGATCAGACATTTGCGTGGGTGAATGGATGGATTTGGAGGGGGTTTAGGTGGCTCGATGGCATATATACAACTACTGTGCTGCAGGTATATGATTGTAGCAGACGAACCAATTTTCATCTCAAGGTACGACTGAATGTCGGAATAACTTCAGTCTGTGACTTTTTTTAAAGGGAAATCAACAACCAAATACGACGTGCCTTATTTGCTGCTGTGAATTCGTTTGTCACACAGACATCCAGCTTTTTCCCATTCTTCATGTCCGCCAAACTCCTGACAACCGTCCAATGATTCACACGAACAATCACTCTGATTTCACGTACACATTACAATGGGTCAACTTCCACAATATTTTTTCAGCATCTCGTCGGTTGCAGCTACTGTTAGACGAATACGAAGCGCATTTGGAAGAGACACGTCTTCATCTTGGAAATGTACGAACCTTCAGCAAATCATGCGTTCATTTGCATGGGCCTGCCCTGTTTGTCTCTTTAATGATTTGGCCGACATACCCGCGGAATAACTTAATACGAAATCATTCAGAAATATTGTGCACAACTGACCAGTATCCATGTCCCTCTTTGACTGAATTCTCGGCTCCCGTGGTTGAATCTCACCAATAAATGATACATGCTACACGATACGGTACGATATCTTAATTTCTGTCGTTTCGGACCAGTGTTTTTTAATCTCTTTTACTTCATGGAACCTTGAAATAAGCTTTCAAACATCGCGGAAGCCCAGCTCGCATAGTTGCGGCAGGACCATGAGATGTTAAGCCATTTCTGTGACACTTATTTTATTTCCTCAGATTATCTAAAAAGAACGGTTAAAATTACAAAAGTAATATTGAATTGGGAGGAAAAAATGATGTAAGCAAGGATTTAACACCAATTACATCGTCAAGTAAGTTCGTCACTTAGCTTTTTCCACAAATTATACCCAATGGAATGGGGCAATGTTCATCACAAGATCTAGTGAAACTCATTGCTAAAAAGTTTCACAAAAAAGGAAATTCCTCCTAGGGTCTCTTACCTGCAGATTCTCAGTTCTGACTACTTATACTTGGTTTGGACATCAAATCGTTATCACTTACCTTACGTTGGTAATAGGCATGTTTACTGTTCTCTGCACTGCCTTCTTCATCATGTGACGTGCTAACACGTTTTACGAATTTCCACATCTTCAAAGGGCTCAAGTCTTCATTGTTTGCCCCACATTCATAAATGTATTTGCATAAGCAACAAAACGTAAGTATAATATCACTGATTAAAGCATTATGGGCTGATAGAGGAAGTCTAGAAATTTCGAGAAATGTTTGAACAGATGAGCATGGATGCTTCTCATGTTGGAATGTTTATACACAAGATATATATTTACTAAATAGTAAATGCGTGCATTTGATATTTTAAAATTTTGCGGAACCATGTTGGTGGCTCGGGGAATCTCTTCGGTTGAGACAAACTGATTTAGACGCTTATTCGTATTCAGTTGTTAAACCTAGAAAAATGAAATCGATAGGTTCTGGAGGGCAATTCACTTATAGGAAAGCGTTTCTAAAGAGAAAATTGCAATTTTAGAGGTGTGGGAATGTGCTGCAAAGGGATAAAATGCACTTATTTCATCTCCACACATTGCACAGCTAAGCTGAAAGGAAAAACGACAAAATAATACCTAACAATTTTGAGCAACAATTGTCCTTCGCGGAAAAACTGCAAACGTAGGTGAAGGGAATAGAGGAATGAGAGAGGAGGAAATTTGTTTTTTAATTTTCCGCGATAGTGCTTGGAGACGGTAGAAGTACCCAGTCTAAGCATAATAACTGTTACAAACGTTCGACAGATTGCGCACAAACACTGCGCAAAACATCATTGAACAGCCAGGAGGCATAAAGCAGCAAGTGAATCATTGTGCGTTCAGTCACAGAAAAATGACGTATTTGGTGAAGTACTGGCCATGGAGTGGGGCGATTATGAGAATCGGGTTGCTGTATTAGCGCTGCACAAAGTTGTAAAATAAGCTTACGAGATCTTCAACCTGCTAAAGAAGATAAATATTAGCCGAAAGTTTGTCTACCGGAACATGAAAAGGTTGCTTTAGACTGGGACCGTCGCTAACCGCTCCAGAAAGAGTCGGCCGCGAACCGTGAGGACTGCTCGCCTAGTGAAAGTAATGGCAGCAGCCATTCGACGAATCCATCAAAAAACAAATAGCGCAGGCTCGTGAGATGAACATTTCAAGAATGTCGATATCACACGTGCTGCGGAGTGACTTCAAGATTAGAGCTAACCATAGGCATACAGAGCACTTCCTCATCACACCACTGAAGAAGCAGAGAACGCTAAAAGCGAAACGTTTGCTGCAACGTTACGCCCACAGACGCCACAGACAGATTCTTTTCTATGATAAAAACATTTTCGCTATTGAAAAGGCTTTTAAACGCCAAAATGGTGCACGCTTCAACTTCATCAGAAGCTCAGGAGAAAACTCCAAGGATCACCAGGGCCTTCATCCTGCTTCTGTCATGGTTTGGTTGGGAGTCTCCTACGAGGGTAGCACGGAGCTCCATTTCTGTGAGAAAGGATTTAAAACATCCGCCAAAGTCTACCAGGAGAGAGTTAGGGGTCCAGGAGTAAAACACCTGAGTCACTCGCGATTCCAAAACCGACAGTGGAGCTTTCAGCAGGATTCCCACCATCCCACAAGGCCAAGTCAAGCAAGGAGTGGCATAAGGCGAATTTGCCAGACTTCATTTCTCCAGCTGACTGACCATCACGCAGACCAGACTTCAACCCATTGGACTACAATTTGCGGGCCATTCTGGGGGACATGGCCTGCAGAAATGACACCCCAGTAATGAAAGCCTGAAACGCTCTTTCGTGCGGGCAGTAGCAGCTTTCCCTGTGGAAACCTTGTGTAAACGCTATTGATGAGTGGCCACAGAGACTGAAGGACTGTGTGAAGGCAATTGGATGCCATTTTGAATAATGTTTAGTGCCATGAATTCACAAGCGTACTACTTACGTCAAATCACAGGTATATTAAAATATACTTAAATTTCTTTTGTTATTTTATTGAATTCTTTGTAACAGTATTTATATTAAGATTAGGTACACCCTATTGGAATTATGACAGCCGTTGTTATTTCTCAAGCGATGCAGTAAAGGAAATTAAGCGAATGGAATCTGGAGGAAAAAGATGTTGGCACTGCAGAAAATAACGGTGCAAATATATTATCACCTGTTAAACTTCTCCTATAAGTGGTGTACTTTGATTTTGACATATATTCAACATGTAATGCATTAGGATCCCGGTGAGATGCGGAATGATCTTCACTAATATAATAGTGCAAATACTGTATATTGTAAACTGCTTCAAGTCTAATGCCCTGTCTTATGGAAAACTACAGCAAATTTACGATCCAAAAGAAATAAGTCTTGTTTCTGAAGTGATGTCCCGGCAAAAAGGAACAGCCTTCTAACAAAGGTTCGAAGTATTTCTAAAGCCTAGGATGAGGTCAGTTCAGTCCAGTACACTCTATCGTACATTTTGTTTTCCCCAAAAATTAGGATCATACTTAATAGGAAGGATATACTGTTCATAAATGAATCATGAAAACTTTATTTTTTCATAACTTTGTGATATCTTACACCTTTCCAAAAACATGTCAATTTTTGTTTTCTTTACTGGCGCGATTTTTTTCCCGATAAAGTTTTGCAGGCGGCAAAATCTTCATCAATTTCAGTTGTTGCACCATTATGTTCTAAAAACCGAAGTATAACACTAATAGCCTTAGGAGTTCCATTTGTCGTTGGAGCTGTTGTATCAGGCTGCATCTCAACATCTTCACTTTCTTTCACATTTTCCACCAGATCATTCATGATTTCATGAACGATCGTCTCTGCACAACGCCTGTAGATGTGGATAAATTGCTTTCCAGTGTTTATCCACTGCTGATATTGCTCGCTATCCCCTTCATCACCACTTTTTTTGTGATTTCATTTTCTCGTTCGTCTCGCAATCGTGCTTTAACAAAACAGTTGACTATAGTGTTCGCTGACCCACATTTCCAGCTGCTTGCCAATATATGCAGCGCATCTAGTACGGATATTTTTTTGGCAATTTCCGCCGCCGTAACTTGATTGCTGGAATCAATCACTTCGATGACTTTCCTCTTCATTTCTCGCCTGTATAGGATTTTTGCTGTTTTAATTACGCCTTGATCAAGAGGATGAATGAGAGATGCCGTGTTTGAGTGCAAGAAAACCATTTTAATGTTCCTTGGCGTAAGATCGCTAGGATGCGCTCTAGAATTATCGAGAATCAACGCGATATTTTTCTTTTTCATTTCTAATTCCACACCCCACTCTCTGATGAACTTTGAGAATATCGCCTAAGTCATCCATATATTGAAATTCGCTTCATACTCTACTGGTAAATGTTTTACTCCTCGAAAACATCTCGGGTTCTTGCTCTTTCTAATAACAAGTGGTTTTCGCTTGTCCGTACCTTTCATGTTGTAGATTAACAGAACAGTTAGTCTCTCCTCCTGCTTCTTTCCTGCCGACTTTAAACAATTTTTATAATTCAAAGCATGGTCTGGAAGTTCGCACTGTGAGGACGTGCGTTTTCATATTGGAGAAGGACTCCATGGAATCGATGTTGCAGTTTCAGGTGTATTGCTCCTTCCATATGGCGGAGTTGCTATCAATAGAGTGAAGCGTTGACGGTCCTACTCCTCGGCAGCATTTCGCAGTGAACTTCCATGTCCCACCAGACACACAACATTACATTCGCAGGATGAAGGTCATGTTTTGGACGTAGTGTTGGCTTCTTGTTTGGGCTTAACCATTAGTCCCGATGCCTGAAATTAACATACAGTCACCATTTTTCATCTCCAGTGAAAATACCTGACAGAAAGTTTTTGTGCTGCTGAGAACATTTGATATACGGAACAGCAGTGCACGACATATGGAAACAGTCTGAGTCGTGAGTAGTATAAAAGGACCGATCCGGCCTCAAGGAGCAGCTCCTTCTATAGAAGGAGCAGGGGGCGTGGCTTGCGGCAGAAGGATGGGGGGCGTGCCATGTGACCGAAGGATGTGGGGGCGTGGCAGATGACGCTATTGTGTTGGGTCGATGCTGTCCCCTAGCGGTGATTCTTGGAACTTTCGATGAATCTTTGAGAGATGGCAACGACCGAATCGGGGAAAGGAGATGTGCTGCCCCTAGCGGTGCTTCTTGGAACTTTCAATGGACCTTTGAGAGATGGCAACGACCGAGTCGGGGAAAGGAGATGTGCTGCTAGCGGTGCTTCTTGAAACTTTTAATGGACCTTTGAGAGATGGCAACGACCGAGTGGGAGAAAGGGGGTGGATATAGGGGATGTCAACTCGATGTGCTGCCCCTAGCGGTGCTTTTTGGAACTTTCGATGGATCTTTGAGTGATGGCAACGACCGAGTGGGAGAAAGCGGGTGGATATAGGGGGATGTCAACTCGATGTGCTGTTCCCCTTAGCGGTGCTTTTTGGAACTTTTAATGGATCTTTGAGAGATGGCAACGACCGAGTGGGGGAAAGGGGGTGTACGTTGCCCCCTAGCGGTGCTTTTTAGAACTTTTCTCGGGAGATTTATTGGACGTTGACAAATTTTTAAGAATTTCCAATATTTATTTTTTTAATTTTCTCGGGAGAGTTACTGGACTTTGTCAAATTTTTGAAGGAAGTTTTTTTGTCGTTTCCAATTTTTTTTACTCGTATTTTTTTTTCCTATTTTTTTCTCTCTAATTTATTTTATTAAATTTATATTTTCAGGAATTCCATGAGGTGTTATAATTTTTATAGACGTTGCATTATTTTTTTAATTCTTATATTAGTCCTCCCTCCAATTTTAATTTAGGCGAGAAAGGCTTTGTTTGAAAAGATTTCGTTCCCGTTGATTCATGTTCCGTCATTTTAGTTTCACCACGTTGTCATTTTGTATGACACGTGTTTTGGGATGAGTCATTATGATGAGTGACGCATTCGTGATAGCAGACATGACATCAGCCAACGTCGTTTTCTCCTCAGCGGGGTCGGCTTTATTTATTTTTTTTTGTTTTCTCGGGAGATTTACTGGACTTTGTCAAATTTTTGAAGGAAGTTTTTTCAATCGAAGCATTTCCTCAAATTTGTTTTATTAAATTTATATTTTTAGAACTCCGTGAGGTGTTATAATTTTTATAGACGCTGCATTATTTTCTTCATTCTTATATTTTCTTCCCTATAATTTTAATTTAGACGAGGAAATGCTTTTGTTTGAAAGATTTCGTTCCTATTGATTCATGTTCCGCTATCTTTTGTGAGCCATGTGTTTTGGGATGAGTCATCATTTTCTCTTTGACTCAGAAAATTTTGTATGACACGTGTTTTGGGATGAGTGACTATGCCGGATGACGCATGTCGTGATAGCAGACATGACATCAGCCAACGCCATTTCCTCCGCGGGGTCGGCGGTTGACGTCATTTGAGATTCTGTAAACACATTAAGTTCCAAGACTGATTTTTTTGTCAATAACTTGATCATTTTGCAACGATTTTATTCCTTATTTTTTCCTCATAATTTTCCATTTTATGTTCATAATTTTTTCAACGTAACTATTTTTTTATTTTCTTTGAGGAGACTTCACGCATTTTCAACTGAAATACCAACATAAAAATGTTTTCCAAAGTTTTGTGCTGCAGACATAATCTTAAAACACGATTGTTTATTAACGTATTTATGTGTTCATGACATTTTCTGTTACATTTTTAACGTTGTACCTTTTTCCAACGTACAAAGCCACAATTTTTTATGCATGGTTAAAATATTCATTTTTTTTCTGTTTTTTCGTATTTCTTCATGATTAATCAGTGAAATGTACCTTTTAACGCATTATCTTAATCTTTTGTTCTAAATGCTTGCGTACTCCTTAAACTTCTTGATGTACCAACATTATTTTATTTTCTAACTTTTCAAACTAAGAGCTACTTTTATCGAGGCTTTATTTTTTCTGATTCAAACAAGCAAACGTTTCTTCATTATTATTTCCGTTACCTATACAAATATGTAAAACTAAAGTTTTAAGAATCATACAAAAACTATTGATTATACAAAAACTATTGATTATTGATTATACAAACAACTTTTCTTACTTGCTTTTAATGTATGACTTAATCTGGTTTTCTATATAGCTGTTTCATGTTTGTGCAAGAAATATACAGATCTATGGCAACTAGCTATACATAACATCTCGTTCGTAACAGTATTTTTTTTTCCAGATTTAAATCCAATACGCTTCTTAACGACTTGATATTGGTTTTCTGGGGAACTTTTCTTTCCTTCAACCAATTTTATTCCAGATCATGAGACGAGGAAATGCTTCTTTAGAAACAATTTCGATCCTGTTCGCAGTAATTATTGATTTTGACAAATTTTTTGTGAAACGACTTCATGCTAATTCTGAGTGTTTCGCCTTTACAATAATATTTTCTCGTAATTTTTTTCGTGTGTTCAAGAACTCTACAGATCTTTTCCACTAAAATTCTGGTAAAATTATATTTTCTTACTTTATTTAGCATATCATTATAGCTTCCCAATTTTCGCTATTTTACTTCATCTTTTTTGAAATTTAGTAAAACTTTTCAGTATGTCAATAATTTATTTCTTACTTGGCCAAACTTATGACTCCTTTTATTTAGACTATTTTTTTTTCATTTCATTTCAGCAAAATGATTATTTTAGATGTTGCAAATCATCAGGTTTTTTTGTTTCTTATATATCATATTTTCCAACTTGCTTTTAAAGTATTTCTCAAAGCTTGCATGTATGTCAAATACGCTTTTTTTAATCCTTCCCTAGTTTGCTATACTTTTTTCGTGGACTGCCCCAACAAGAAAGCATTCATTGTCAAGGCATGAAATCTAAAACCTTTTTTCTTACGATAAAATTTTTATTCTTTGGGACATATTTTCTGTATTATTGTTCTGTCTCGTCAAAAACATTCATTCTGGAGGCAAAGCGAGTAATTCCGTTCTTCCACTAAACATCATTTTTTTACGTTTTACTAACTAACCACCCCCATAACGAAAATAAAGAAATACTTACTCTGTTCTCTACATATCGACTCAATCTATTTCTTTTCGAAATGCTGATCATGACATTTCAACTAAAATTTTCATATTTTCACCAAAAATCATATTCTTAAACGAGCTACTTTTTACACAATTATTTCATGTATAACTAAATTTTTGTTGTTTACTCACCTCATAAAAGTCAATAAGAACTCCCCTAATCTCATTCCTTTCCCTCATTTAGTTCGTTTAAATTGAGATGTTTCAAAATTTCGCGTATATTTCATTCCCTTAATGTCCAGTTCTCCCGTGTCTGCCCCTTCATTTTTAACTTCTGTGCATGCTGCATTTTTATCTTTAGACGTTTAGTTTCATTGACCTTTTCTTTCGTTTTAATTAGGTTTTCATTATCGTATTTTTATTCATTGTCTCAGCAGAAAAATCTTTCATTCTGGAGACATAGCGACTAAGTCCGTACTTCCTGTAAACATTTTTTTCATTTTACTAATTGTTCAGAAAGCAGTTGTTTCCAAACTCCCATAGTGAAAATATCGTATTCCCTTTATAGTACTTATTATATTTTTCCTTCTGTTCAGTGTTGTATGATTCTTCAAACTTTGGTTTATTTTTGTGAAACTTCTGTTTTTTTCTTAGTTTTTTTTTCTGATTCAAACTTTCAATCTTTTCCTATCGATTTAATTACTCTTATTTTCCCATTCGACTTTACTTTTGAACAGAAATGTATCTAAAATCTTCAGATGTATTTTAGTCTACAAGGCCGATTCTTCCCTGTTTTAAATAAAGTCATTGTAGGATTTTAGTGTAAATGCTGCTAAATCTTTAGAACTTACTTTTCATAGTTAGATACAAATTCCTCGAGGTTTACATTAAAACATGAAAGAAGAGTGTTTTCACGCTCTCTCCAGTGTGTGAGCTTTCCCCAAGAAATTAACTTTGAATTCCCCCTGTTTCTGTCGGAAACTGACAATCTCCTGCGACTGTTTTCACGCGTCTCTTGCTTACAGGAAAACCTCATATGGCATGAAATCCCTTTTGCTTGGCAGATTAAACTAAATTCTGGTTTTGAACTTTGAATGCAAACTCAAGCTCGCCAAAGCATAGTTTTCTGAGCAAACTTAAACTGTCTAAGATGACAAAAATCTAAAACTGCTGACTCAATGGGACAGAGCGTTTGAACTTTGCCGTTCATTCACCATTTAAGAGATCCGTCGTGAACCACTAGAAGGGAAGTAAGCAGACCCTGATTTAGTCCACTGTTTCCAAGGAAGGTAGAAAGCTAGTGTCGTAATTCAAAAGCTCTTAACTCAAGCCTCATCAGGATTCAGTTTCGGACGAACGAATACTCAGATGTCCATGCTTAGACATTGAAAAATTGTTTCAGACAAATATTTTCTTACTTAAAGTGCTTCAATTCAGAATTTGTGCTATTTAAGATTTTCCTTAGTCAATATTTTTTCTATCTTAAAAAATTCTAAAGGGTTGATTTTGAAAAAAACAAAACGAGTTCTCACAAAAATGTAAAATTTCCTCAGATTGTATGAGGAACCAAAAAAAAATTGATGAAGTTTGGACGTTAACCATTCCAACCATTTCTTTCTCCTCATGTTTCATTCCATTAACTTTCTTCAAATTCCTATATGTCCAAGAATTTTTGTTAAATGTCCAAGTTCGACTCCCCAGAAATTTTCTGAAAATGGTATTCTGGAATTTTTTTAAAAAGAGAAACTAAGAATCCCTTCACTGAAACAAGAAATTCATATTCAAAGCATTACATCCCTCTTTCTACTTCAAATACTCTATTTGTAAATCTAAGGAAGTATTTTTTTTTTTTAATATTCATATATTTTTCCTCTAACTTTAGAAGATATTGTCCCAAAATGTATGTACATATTACGATAGTAAAATATCTTACTACTTACTGCTTGATGTTCAATTCACTTCACACCGTCTTAAGGAAATTCGTTCATTTTCCCATAACACATAGACATGTTATTTTTCTTTCCATTCACTTCAAAGACTCAACTGAGATCAACCTAATGGAGTCCTTTGAGAAAAACTTTCATAGGAAAGCATAAATTTACCTAAAAGCTACATTAAAAATAAACAAATGTTGAAAGTTCCTGTACAAGAAGGAAATTCTGTTGTAACTTCTAAATGAAAAAAGACAAATTCTAAGAAAATATGTAAAAATGTGCGTTGATTCCATATTAAAAAAAATTAGTTGAAGAAAAGTGTCATTCTTTTTTTCGGAACAGTTCATTCTTTCCTAGGGTTAAAATGGAACACTTCATTTTCTTAGTAGACAATTTTGAGAAAACACATTTCATTAAAAGCAGGGAAATTCCCATAGATTAACATGGGAAAACTAGTATGCACAAAAAGACTGTTTCGAAACGAGTAAAAATCTGTTGAAGTTCGTTTTCGAAAAAGTTGGAAATGGAATGAAGTAAAAACAGTCACAGCAAGTTCCTGAAAGTTGAAAATTGGAATTGTACTAAAAATGTCTAAGGAAAGAAATTTTTATAAAACACAGACTGTTTAGTTTTCCAGGCTAGGGGTCTTCAGTGAGCGCTTCTTTTTTCAACTCAAAGAATAAAGCGAGTCAGTTTGAAACATTTCTAACTCCCCGAAATTAAGCTGTGTACTCTGGTTTCGACTCAATACTGTAAAGCATTGCTCTCAGACCAGTCGGAATTCCGCCCCGATTGGTTGCCTAATGGAAAACATCAGACCCCTTTCCAATAACAATCCCCAAATATCCTTAAGAAAAGTCTAGAAAAAAGGCACTAGTTCACCATTAAAACAATTGGATTCATTCTGTTACATTCTCACTTTTACTTTAGAAATCTTGAAAGTTTAAATTTTGACCCATTTAAAAAAAAATTCACTTAAAATTTAATTTAAAAATAATAATTACTCTTTAAATTTATGTCTTAAAACTAAAAAATATTTACGCTTAATATTTCAATAAATAATAAATATTCACAAACTCACCTTCTACCTTGCCCATTTAAAAAAAAATAATTCTGAATTTATATTATCGAAATCATTACTTCTCCAAATAGTTCTTTTCCCCTGATTGTAGAGAAGAACTCTTCTGAAATCTTCACTTTTCCACATGTGTTCATAAAAGCTTAAGCTACTTCCTTAGGATTCAACAAGGCCACAGCGTTCTGGAAACTTGAAATCGCTTTCCTGTTCCACTCAGTGGTTAGGCATGGAGGATGCATCTCAATAGGTGGAAGTACTTCCGAAATGCATTCGCGACATCTACATACCTTCAGGATGCTCTCCCCGATTAAATTTTTTAAACATTCAATTAAATTGTGTCTAAGTTCACACTCCTTAATCGATGTACTTTGAAACTTTCGGGATTCTCCGAGTACGATTTTCTGAATTCTGAACCCATTTAACAATTCCTGGATGCTGTCCCACACGCCATCCAAAATAATTTGGAGTTTCCTAAACTGCTTTCTGGTTAATGCAACTCCTGTTGTTAAGTGAAAAATCCGGAACCAGAATTTGAAAGACTTGAAGACTTCTTACTTTATTCAAACTTAGAACAGAACTAAAATTCGCTCAGCGTTTTCCTTTGCATACTGTAACCAACACATGACCCTTATGACCACGTGGTGATTGATGTGTCACGATGCGCCAGCACACTAACTGCACGATGACTGTTTCCTTATCTGGTCATCTCGCAACGAACATGCTATTGATTCTAATCAGGCAAAGCTAACTTCAGCTTGAGAGATAAACGAAAGGATTTCATTATAACTTTCATATCTTGAGAGAATAAACTAAAAATCTTCATAGAGTGCATAATAAGCGTAAAGAAATTCTTCAAGGCTGAATTTCCACTAAAATGATGGTGGTATACGGAAAGCGTAAGAATTTAATCAGACACCTTCAAAGAATTCATCTTGGAATTAACGCTGCTTTTGAAAAACGAGTGAACTATGAAATTCTTTGTTCTCCACACAAGAAAATTTCAGATTTCGAAATCTCGCCGTCCTGACCCACTTTTTCCTGAGTGAAATTTAACACAGGGTGGAAATCTCGACTTACGCATTCCTTTGAGTGGGAATAGCTCTCATGAAAGGGGTCAACGGTTCCAAACAACATTGATTAAAACTGGAGAGAGGAAAAATATATGAATTAAAAAAATAATGCATAAGCAGGATTCCCAAAAACATAAAAAAATATAAGTTTTATACAAAAAAGAAATTCAGAAAAAATATTGGTGGGGCGAAAGATTTCCCATTCTTCCATTCCCACAAAAAAATTAACGAAGTCTAATAAATCTCTCGAAAAAAAAAATTAAACAAATACTTGGACTGACAAAAGAGAGAACGACACGTGACGTCAACCTATCCCGCGGCTAGTAGTAGGAGATACACTGTTCCCCCTCTGACATCATTTTTTCTATGCGAACAGAAATTTACTTGAACAACCGTCTTAGAAAATGCCTTCCACGTTTTTTCTTCCCAGCCATGCAAAAACAATCAGATTGCCTTTTCCCACAAAAAGTTCTAGCAAGAAGGAGCAGGAGACGCCGGAACGTAGCCCGAAGGAGCCGAATAACAAGGGGGCGAGACAGGGAAGGAGCTCCTTCGGGTTTCGTGCCGGCGTTTCCTGCTCCTTCTTGCTAGAACTTTTTGTGGGAAAAGGCAATCTGATTGTTTTTGCATGGCTGGGAAGAAAAACGTGGAAGGGGCATTTTCTAAGACGGTTGTTCAAGTAAATTTCTGTTCACATAGAAAAAAAATGATGTCAGAGGGGGGGAACAGTGTATCTCCTACTACTAGCCGCGGGATAGGTTGACGTCACGTGTCGTTCTCTCTTTTGTCAGTCCAAGTATTTGTTTAATTTTTTTTTCGAGAGATTTATTAGACTTCGTTAATTTTTTTGTGGGAATGGAAGAATGGGAAATCTTTCGCCCCACCAATATTTTTTCTGGAATTTCTTTTTTGTATAAAACTTATATTTTTTTATGTTTTTGGGAATCCTGCTTATGCATTATTTTTTTAATTCATATATTTTTCCTCTCTTCAGTTTTAATCAATGTTGTTTGGAATCGTTGACCCCTTTCATGAGAGCTATTCCCCACTCAAAGGAATGCGTAAGTCGAGATTTCCACCCTGTGTTAAATTTCACTCAGGAAAAAGTGGGTCAGACGGCGAGATTTTCGAAATCTGAAATTTTCTTGTGTGGAGAACAAAGAATTTCATAGTTCACTCGTTTTTCAAAAGCGGCGTTAATTCCAAGATGAATTCTTTGAAGGTGTCTGATTAAATTCTTACGCTTTCCGTATACCACCATCATTTTAGTGGAAATTCAGCCTTGAAGAATTTCTTTACGCTTATTATGCACTCTATGAAGATTTTTTTAGTTTATTCTCTCAAGATATGAAAGTTATAATGAAATCCTTTCGTTTATCTCTCAAGCTGAAGTTAGCTTTGCCTGATTAGAATCAATAGCATGTTCGTTGCGAGATGACCAGATAAGGAAACAGTCATCGTGTAGTTAGTGTGCTGACGCATCGTGACACATCAATCACCACGTGGTGATAAGGGTCATGTGTTGGTTACAGTATGCAAAGGAAACGCTGAGCGAATTTTAGTTCTGTTCTAAGTTTGAATAAAGTAAGAAGTCTTCAAGTCTTTCAAATTCTGGTTCCGGATTTTTCACTTAACAACAGGAGTTGCATTAACCAGAAAGCAGTTTAGAAACTCCAAATTATTTTGGATGGCGTAATGGAGACAGCATCCAGGAATTGTTAATGGGTTCAGAATTCCAGAAAATCGTACTCGGAGAATCCCGAAAGTTCCAAAGTACATCGATTAAGGAGTGTGAACTTAGACACAATTTAATTGAATGTTTAAAAAATTTAATCGGGGAGAGCATCCTGAAGGTATGTAGATGTCGCGAATGCATTTCGGAAGTACTTCCACCTATTGAGATGCATCCTCCATGCCTAACCACTGAGTGGAAACAGGAAAGCGATTTCAAGTTTCCAGAACGCTGTGGCCTTGTTGAAATCCTAAGGACTTGTTGAATCCTAAGGAAGTAGCTTAAGCTTTTATGAACACATGTGGAAAAAGTGAAGATTTCAGAAGAGTTCTCTACAATCAGGGAAAAGAACTATTTGGAGAAGTAATGATTTCGATAATATAAATTCAGAATTATTTTCTTTAAATGGGCAATTTAGAAGGTGAGTTTGTGAATATTTATTATTTATTGAAATATTAAGCGTAAATATTTTTTAGTTTTAAGACATAAATTTAAAGAGTAATTATTATTTTTTAAATTAAATTTTAAGTGAATTTTTTTTTTAAATGGGTCAAAATTTAAGCTTTCAAGATTTCTAAAGTAAAAGTGAGAATGTAACAGAATGAATCCAATTGTTTTAATGGTGAACTAGTGCCTTTTTTCTAGACTTTTCTTAAGGATATTTGGGGATTGTTATTGGAAAGGGGTCTGATGTTTTCCATTAGGCAACCAATCGGGGCGGAATTCCGACTGGTCTGAGAGCAATGCTTTACAGTATTGAGTCGAAACCAGAGTACACAGCTTAATTTCGGGGAGTTTGAAAATGTTTCAAACTGACTCGCTTTATTCTTTGAGTTGAAAAAAGAAGCGCTCTCACTGAAGACCCCTAGCCTGGAAAAACTAAACAGTCTGTGTTTTATAAAAATTTCTTTCCTTAGACATTTTTAGTACACCCAATTTTCAACTTTCAGGAACTTGCTGTGACTGTTTTTACTTCATTCCATTTCCAACTTTTTTCGAAAACGAACTTCAACAGATTTTTACTCGTTTCGAAACAGTCTTTTTATGCATACTAGTTTTCCCATGTTAATCTATGGGAATTTCCCTGCTTTTAATGAAATGTGTTTTCTCAAAATTGTCTACTAAGAAAAATGAAGTGTTCCATTTTTAACCCTAGGAAAGAATGAACTGTTCCGAAAAAAAAAAGAATGACACTTTTCTTCAACTAATTTTTTTAATATGGAATCCAACGCACATTTTTACACATTTTCTTAGAATTTGTCTTTTTTCATTTAGAAGTTACAACAGAATTTCCTTCTTGTACAGGAACTTTCAACATTTGTTTATTTTTAATGTAGTTTTTAGGCAAATTTATGCTTTCCTATGAAAGTTTTTCTCAAAGGACTCCATTAGGTTGATCTCAGTTGAGTCTTTGAAGTGAATGGAAAGAAAAATAACATGTCTATGTGTTATGGGAAAATGAACGAATTTCCTTAAGACGGTGTGAAGTGAATTGAACATCAAGCAGTAAGTAGTAAGATATTTTACTATCGTAATATGTACATACATTTTGGGAGAATATATCTTCTAAAGTTAGAGGGAAAAATATATGAATATTAAAAAAAAATACTTCCTTAGATTTACAAATAGAGTATTTGAAGTAGAAAGAGAGGGATGTAATGCTTTGAATATGAATTTCTTGTTTCAGTGAAGGGATTCTTAATTTCTCTTTTAAAAAAATTCCAGAATACCATTTTCAGAAAATTTCTGGGGGAGTCGAACTTGGACATTTAACAAAATTCTTGGACATATAGGAATTTGAAGAAAGTTAATGGAATGAAACATGAGGAGAAAGAAATGGTTGGAATGGTTAACGTCCAAGCTTCATCAATTTTTTTTTTTTGGTTCCTCATACAATCTGAGGAAATTTTACATTTTTGTGAGAACTCGTTTCGTTTTTTTCAAAATCAACCCTTTAGAATTTTTTAAGATAGAAAAAATATTGACTAAGGAAAATCTTAAATAATACAAATTCTGAATTGAAGCACTTTAAGTAAGAAAATATTTGTCTGAAGCAATTTTTCAATGTCTAAGCATGGACATCTGAGTATTCGTTCGTCCGAAACTGAATCCTGGGGAGGCTTGAGTTAAGAGCTTTTGAATTACGACACTAGCTTTCTACCTTCCTTGGAAACAGTGGACTAAATCAGGGTCTGCTTACTTCCCTTATAGTGGTTCACGACGGATCTCTTAAATGGTGAATGAACAGCAAAGTTCAAACGCTCTGTCCCATTGAGTCAGCAGTTTTAGATTTTTGTCATCTTAGACAGTTTAAGTTTGCTCAGAAAACTATGCTTTTGCGAGCTTGAGTTTGCATTCAAAGTTCAAAACCAGAATTTAGTTTAATCTGCCAAGCAAAGTGATTTCATGCCATATGAGGTTTTCCTGTAAGCAAGAGACGCGTGAAAACAGTCGCAGGAGATTGTCAGTTTCCGACAGAAACAGGGGGGAATTCAAAGTTAATTTCTTGGGGAAAGCTCACACACTGGAGAGAGCGTAAAAACACTCTTCTTTCATGTTTTAATGTAAACCTCGAGGAATTTGTATCTAACTATGAAAAGTAAGTTCTAAAGATTTAGCAGCATTTACACTAAAATCCTACAATGACTTTATTTGAAACAGGGAAGAATCGGCCTTGTAGACTAAAATACATCTGAAGATTTTAGATACATTTCTGTTCAAAAGTAAAGTCGAATGGGAAAATAAGAGTAATTAAATCGATAGGAAAAGATTGAAAGTTTGAATCAGAAAAACTAAGAAAAAAACAGAAGTTTCACAAAAATAAACCAAAGTTTGAAGAATCATACAACACTGAACAGAAGGAAAAAATATAATAAGTACTATAAGGGGAATACGATATTTTCACTATGGGAGTTTGGAAACAACTGCTTTTCTGAACAATTAGTAAAATGTGAAAAAAATGTTTACAGGAAGTACGGACTTAGTCGCTATGTCTCCAGAATGAAAGATTTTTCTGCTGAGACAATGAATAAATAATACGATAATGAAAACCTAATTAAAACGAAAGAAAAGGTCAATGAAACTAAACGTCTAAAGATAAAATGCAGCATGCACAGAAGTTAAAAATGAAGGGGCAGACACGGGAGAACTGGACATTAAGGGAATGAAATATACGCGAAATTTTGAAACATCTCAATTTAAGCGAACTAAATGAGGGAAAGGAATGAGATTAGGCGAGTTCTTATTGACTTTTATGAGGTGAGTAAACAACAAAATTTAGTTATACATGAAATAATTGTGTAAAAAGTAGCTCGTTTAAGAATATGATTTTTGGTGAAAGTATGAAATTTTAGTTGAAATGTCATGATCAGCATTTCGAAAAGAAATAGATTGAGTCGATATGTAGAGAACAGAGTAAGTATTTCTTTATTTTCGCTATGGGGGTGGTTAGTTAGTAAAACGTAAAAAAATGATGTTTAGTGGAAGAACGGAATTACTCGCTTTGCCTCCAGAATGAATGTTTTTTTCGGACGAGACAGAACAATATACAGAAAATATGTCCCAAAGAATAAAAATTTTATCGTAAGAAAAAAGGTTTTAGATTTCATGCCTTGACAATGAATGCTTTCCTGTTGGGGCAGTCCACGAAAAAGTATAGCAAACTAGGGAAGGATTAAAAAAAAGCGTATTTGACATACATGCAAGCTTTGAGAAATACTTTAAAAGCAAGTTGGAAAAATATGATATATAAGGAAACAAAAAAACCTGATGATTTGCAACATCTAAAATAATCATTTTGCTGAAATGAAATGAAAAAAAAATAGTCTAAATAAAAGGAGTCATAAGTTTGGCCAAGTAAGAAATAAATTATTGACATACTGAAAAGTTTTACTAAATTTCAAAAAAGATGAAGTAAAATAGCGAAAATTGGGAAGCTATAATGATATGCTAAATAAAGTAAGAAAATATAATTTTACCAGAATTTTAGTGGAAAAGACCTGTAGAGTTCTTGAACACACGAAAAAATTACGAGAAAATAATATTGTAAAGGCGAAACACTCAGAATTAGCATGAAGTCGTTTCACAAAAAATTTGTCAAAATCCAATAATTACTGCGAACAGGAACAAAATTGTTTCTAAAGAAGCATTTCCTTGTCTCATGATCTGAATAAAATTGAATGAAGGAAAAAGAAAGTTCCCCAGAAAACCAATTTCAAGTCGTTAAGAAGCGTGTGTTGGTTTAAATCTGGAAAAAAAATACTGTTACGAACGAATGTTATGTATAGCTAGTTGCCATAGATCTGTATATTTCTTGCACAAACATGAAACAGCTATATAGAAAACCAGATTAAGTCATACATTAAAAGCAAGTAAGAAAAGTTGTTTGTATAATCAATAATCAATAGTTTTTGTATAATCAATAGTTTTTGTATAATCAATAGTTTTTGCATGATTCTTAAAACTTTGGTTTATATTTGTATAGGTAACGGAAATAATAATGAAGAAACGTTTGCTTGTTTGAATCAGAAAGAATAAAGCCTCGATAAAAGTAGCTCTTAGTTTGAAAAGTTAGAAAATAAAATAATGTTGGTACATCAAGAAGTTTAAGGAGTACGCAAGCATTTAGAACAAAAAGATTAAGATAATGCGTTAAAAGTTACATTTCACTGATTAATCATGAAGAAATACGAAAAAACAGAAAAAAGTGAATATTTTAACTATGCATAAAAAATTGTGGCTTTGTACGTTGGAAAAAGGTACAACGTTAAAAAATGTAACAGAAAATGTCATGAACACGTAAATACGTTAATAAACAATCGTGTTTTAAGATTATGTCTGCAGCACAAAACTTTGGAAAACATTTTTATGTTGGTATTTCGGTTGAAAATGCGTGAAGTCTCCTCAAAGAAAATAAAAAAATAGTTACGTTAAAAAATTATGAACATAAAATGGGAAATTATGAGGAAAAAATAAGGAATAAAATCGTTGCAAAATGATCAAGTTATTGAAAAAAATCAGTCTTGGAACTTAATGTGTTTACAGAATCTCAAATGACGTCAACCGCCGACCCCGCGGAGGAAATGGCGTTGGCTGATGACATGTCTGCTATCACGACATGCGTCATCCGGCATAGTCACTCATCCCAAAACACGTGTCATACAAAATTTTCTGAGTCAAAGAGAAAATGATGACTCATCCCAAAACACATGGCTCACAAAAGATAGCGGAACATGAATCAATAGGAACGAAATCTTTTCAAACAAAGCCTTTCCTCGTCTAAATTAAAATTATAGGGAAGAAAAATATAAGAATGAAAAAAATAATGCAGCGTCTATAAAAATTATAACACCTCACGGAGTTCTAAAAATATAAATTTAATAAAACAAATTTGAGGAAATGCTTCGATTGAAAAAACTTCCTTCAAAAATTTGACAAAGTCCAGTAAATCTCCCGAGAAAAAAAAAATAAAAATAAAGCCGGACCCCGCTGAGGAGAAAACGACGTTGGCTGAAGTCATGTCTGCTATCACGAATGCGTCACTCATCATAATGACTCATCCCAAAACACGTGTCATACAAAATGACAACGTGGTGAAACTAAAATGACGGAACATGAATCAACGGGAACGAAATCTTTTCAAACAAAGCCTTTCCTCGCCTAAATTAAAATTGGAGGATGGACTAATATAAGAATTAAAAAAATAATGCAACGTCTATAAAAATTATAACACCTCAGGGAATTCCTGAAAATATAAATTTAATAAAAAAAAACATATTGGAAAGACTTCCTTCAAAAATTTGACAAAGTCTAATAAATCTCCCGAGAAAATTAAAAAAATAATAGAACGTCTATAAAAATTATACCTCAGGGAATTCCTGAAAATATAAATTTAATAAAATAAATTAGAGAGAAAAAATAGGAAAAAAAAATACGAGTAAAAAAATTGAAACGACAAAAAAAACTTCCTTCAAAAATTTGACAAAGTCCAGTAACTCTCCCGAGAAAATTAAAAAAAATAAATATTGGAAAGACTTCTTAAAAATTTGTCAACGTCCAATAAATCTCCCGAGAAAAGTTCTAAAAAGCACCGCTAGGGGGCAACGTACACCCCCTTTCCCCCACTCGGTCGTTGCCATCTCTCAAAGATCCATTAAAAGTTCCAAAAAGCACCGCTAGTGGGCAGCACATCGAGTTGACATCCCCCTATATCCACCCCCTTTCTCCCACTCGGTCGTTGCCATCTCTCAAAGGTCCATCGAAAGTTCCAAAAAGCACCGCTAGGGGGCAGCACATCGAGTTGACATCCCCCTATATCCACCCGCTTTCTCCCACTCGGTCGTTGCCATCACTCAAAGATCCATTAAAAAGTTCCAAAAAGCACCGCTAGGGGGCAGCACATCGAGTTGACATCCCCTATATCCACCCCTTTCTCCCACTCGGTCGTTGCCATCTCTCAAAGGTCCATTAAAAGTTTCAAGAAGCACCGCTAGGGGCAGCACATCTCCTTTCCCCGACTCGGTCGTTGCCATCTCTCAAAAGTCCATTGAAAGTTCCAAGAAACACCGCTAGGGGGGCAGCACATCTCCTTTCCCCGATTCGGTCGTTGCCATCTCTCAAAGATTCATCGAAAGTTCCAAGAATCACCGCTAGGGGACAGCATCGACCCAACACAATAGCGTCATCTGCCACGCCCCCACATCCTTTGGTCACATGACACGCCCCCATCCTTCTGCCGCAAGCCACGCCCCTGCTCCTTCTATAGAAGGAGCTGCTCCTTGAGGCCGGATCGGTCCTTTTATACTACTGTCGTGCTTTCCTCGATGAGAGGGTCAAGCACTCAAGACCCAAATTTCTGGACCTTTTCTATACGTCCCATGTGTCTCACTACTGTGGGCTCATCACAGTCCATCTCAGTAGACCATTCGCGTGTAGTTTGACCCGGATCCAAGTGGAAGAGATAATTACAACGATCATCATCAAAGTGAGATGGACGTCCTGATCGGGGAGAGCCGTTGAGGTCAAATTGCCACTTCGGAACCGATTTGTGTGTGTGTGTGTGTGTGGGGGGGGGGGGGGTGCATGTGTATGTTTGTGTGCGTCTTAAACTTCTGAAGAACACAACTATGCACCTCGATTTGTTTAAACCCGTTTGAGTATCGAATATTTCACTCAATAGGATTTGATCAACTAATTCCGGTTCCTTGGCAGCACATTGTTAAAGCGATAGAATTAAAGAACAAATTGTCATATGCGATAAAATCAAAGAAAACATTTGATTCCAAACGCGTAGCTGTCAGATAGTAAATATAATTATTTAAGAGTATTTCGTTTAAAGCATACCTCAGGAAATCTTAGAGAAAAGAAATTGTTGCATTTCTGAACGCAGAGAACTTGATCCTCATTTTACTTCTATGTAAACAACATTGAACAAGTCCATTTACTTCGCACTTCAATTAAAAAAAGGAAACATTCAGAATAATAAAAGCAGTATCGCAAAGTACAATTTGGTTTAAATAAATCATGTGCTATCTCCGAACGTAAATTTATGGAACACATATTTCGTTCAGTTCGGTACTCCATATATTTTGAACGCTTAGCATTAGAACCCGTTACTTATGTGGACGTTTCAAATGAATGCTGACAAGCAAAATAACCACTGATGTTAAACAGATGAATCAGGTAAGTAGAAACACATGAAAAACACCGTTATTGTAACATAAATCAGCCAAATATATTCAGAAAAAGTATTGGTGTGACAATAAAATATTCAATTGATAAATTTACATGAATGAATATGGGTACGTCTTACTTCTTCTCAAAGAAAACTTAAAGTAAAAATTTTGTCTAACTGAAAAGTGATTTCAGGTTCTAGTAATTTATTAGCGATAATCAAATTTGATCTACCAGCTCAAGGCTTGGTAAAGGAAGAAAAATTCTTCACAATATAAACGGTAAAAAGTTTCGCTAGAAATAAATATCTACAATGATTTCAAACGATTTGGCAATTCTTCAGTTTATTAGCGCTTATTTTCAAAACTGAAATTAGCAGCTAAATCATAAAACAATGCGATATTTTACATGAAATTTTCATTTCACTTAATTCATTTAAAAAGATGCCTCGCAGTTCAATAAACATAAAAAAATTATATATATAAATTATTTGTTGGAAATTTAAAGTGACAGAATATTTTGAACTCCTCTCATACGTCTTTCGTTAGGCTTTGAAACATGTATTTATTACAAAACGCTTAAAACCCGTTTGGCGTCAATTACACTTGTTAATGTGCAATGAGATCAAATTTTTAGGTAACATCGCAAATTTATCTAGTAAAAACCTCAAGACAAAAAAAAAACGCTTATAAAGTTAACATTTCCTTAAACATCTAGACATTGGCCCAAATTGAAAATATCAGTTTTCCTTACTTACTCGGAGGGCACTATCTATTCTGATATCGTTTAGCATCCTGCTACGATATCAGTTGACCCTTTCCTCTCTGGACTCGTAACTCTTCCTTCACTTCAGCTTCTACAATGCGGGTGTAAGTTCTAGGAAACAAGGCAACTTCGCCTAAACATTCCTTCGATGGAAAACCTACGAGAAGCAATTGCCTATCTCAGTATTCCGCAACCGGTGTGCCGCGGAACACCAGTGTGCCCCACAAGGTGAAAGATGTGACTCGAACTTTCACCTATTATCCTATTGTAAGAAATTAATTGTCGAGTTTTATTTTTAATTTTATCCCAGTTACTGTGTTTCATGTGCTTGTATTTGATTCTCTGCCGCTGCACTAATTAAATAAGATGATGTTTGTTTATTCTTTATTACATGCCCTGAATTTTTATGTATTCTAAGAAATAAAATGTAAATTATTTACTCACAGTTGTTATATCGTAGTGTTTGCTTATTGATATATTTGTATTTCTGGCATCTACCGCTGCGCTATGCGGCTTCTTTGTTACGCTTGCCGCATGCCTTGTGTAAACTTTTCCCTAAAAGTGCTATGATTAGCAAAACTTTCCCGGCCTTTTATTATTTTATTACTTTGTTTTGGTATTTGTCCCTGTTTGTTAGTGATTCTTCAACTTTATTACTTTTTTCCTGAACCGATGCACCCACTCAGTGTTAGACTTTATTTTAAATAAGTCGGTATATGTGTCTCTTCTTCTTTTTGTAGAGTATAGGTCTAGTGTCTTACAATTATTTCAGTTCTATCACAGCTGTGCTCTGACGTAGTCTGAAAACTCTGATTGCTAATCAGTCTTGCTATTTTCTGTTACTATTAAACTATTTTATTTTTTCAAGATGGACAAGTTCCCTGTGCGGAGTGTTCCGTCCACGAGTACGAGTAGTGAAAGCATTGAGCCCGAAAAAAAGAAACAAAAATTACTGCACCGGCAGTATAGTGATAATTATTTATCTTACGGGTTCGCTTGGTATGGTGATAAAACATGCTTAATCCCCGAGTGTATCGTTTGTTGAAACTACATTTGTCAACAAAACATTCTTTTCTATCAAGCAAAGATATCAATTATTTTCGTCGGTTGTAGGAACTAAACAATAAACAAGTTAGTAAAATCATGCAAAAATTGATTATGATACGCTTTCCAACATACTAGAAATCATTACTCAAGTTATTACTCAAGTTATAAGGAAAATGGCTGTGGAATAAATCTCACTCCTGTGCCCTTACATTTGATACCATTTCGATGATATTCAACAGCACTGGTTCAGTATACCTCCGAAATAACAGGATAAAGTTATGTCGCATTCGAAGAATTTTTTCGTGCGTTATGATGCATAAGGGCTATGCAATAGATCCTCCTCCGGTGTCCTAACCTTTTACCCCATTTCGCCCATTTACAAGAGGTTTCGACCCCAGGCAGGCCCCTACAACATACTAACATTTCATCGAAATCGAAACATTTTTACGCAAGTTATGGCGCATAATGTCGACGAAAGTGATTCCGCTAATATTTCCTGACCTTTGATCCCCATTTCGCCAATTTTCATAGGGTTCGTCCTCAGGTTCTCCCATACCACATACTAAAATGTAATCGAAACCGAACTATTTTTACGTTAGTTATGACGGATAAGAGCAGTGGAATGGATCCCGCTCCTATGTCCTGACTTTTGACCCCATTTTGTTCACTTTCGATAGAGTTCTTTTCCAGGTGTTCCCCTACCACATACTAAAATGTCAGCAAAATCGAACGATTTTTACGTGAGTTATCGTGTGGACGAACATACGCACAGAACGCGTGACGTAATGAGGCTGATGGGAATCGAGACCATCTGCTCGAAAGAGTGTGACGTCATAAAACTTTCATATGATCCACAAACAACGCGTGACGTAATGAGACCGATAGCGTGACCGCGCGCCAACATCTAATTGCACGACGCCATGATATTACACTAAAAACGTGGTAACTCGGTGTGGTTATTTAACCCACTAAACGAATTTTCCTAAAGTCGAGATCAAGCTAAATAGATTTCTAGTACCAGAAAACGGTAGGTTAACGACTTTCATCAAAATCCTTAGAATCGTTTTCAAAATAAAATTTACATACATGCAAGAATTGCTCCGTTAAGGTGAACGTCAAGTAATTTTGCTTCCTGTACTTCAAATGGAAAAGTTTCTGTACACATTTTCTTCCCAATTAATGCGTTCCCAAGGATGAAAATTTGAACATCGATTAAAATATCTTCATTTTATAACTTGCAATATTTAATATTTTCTAAAACATAACCATAATTATGCAATCCAACATTTATTTGTCTACTGACGTCATGAAAATACAGGTCGCGCCATCTTTTTTCTGGACAATGCGTTCACAAGGATGAAAATTTGAAAATCGATTAAAAGAGCTTCATTTTATAACTTGGAATACTTAATATTTTCTAAAACATAACCATAATTATACAATCCAACATTTGTTTGTTTACTGACGTCATCAAAGCAAAGGTCGCGCCATCCTTTTTCTGGTTTCAACACCACCAAAGGAAAAGTTATTGATTTTTAATATGATTATGGTTATGTTTTAGAAAATATTAAGTATGCCAAGTTATAATAGGAAGTTATTTTAATCGATGTTCAAATTTTCATTCATGGGAACATATTAATTGTGAAGGAAATGTGTACAAATGTTTTTCCATTGGAAGTATAGGAAGCAAAATTACTTGACGGCCACTTAAATAATATGGGATAAGGGCGATGGAATGGATCGCAATCCTATGCCCTGACCTTTGACCCCATTTCGTCCATTTTCAATAGGTTTCGTCCCCAGGTCGTCCCCTGCCACATACTGAAATTTCATCGAAATCGAACAGTTTTTGCGCACGTTATGACGCATAAAAGGAATGTAATGCATCCCACTCTTATGTCCTGACCCTTGAACCCAATTCTACCATTTTGAGTAGGGTTCGTCCCCAAGCGGTCTCCTACCACATATTCAAATTTCATTGAAATCGAACCATATTTACGCAACTTATGAAGCATAAGAGCAATGGAATGGATCCCGCTCCTACGTCGTGACGTTTGACCCAATTTGCCCCATTTTCAATAGGGTTCGGTCTCAAGTGGTCCCCTACCACATACTAAAATTTCATCGAAAGCGAACAATTTTTACGCCAGTTATCGTGCGCACAGGCGGACAGACACAGCTGGAGCATATACGCTTCTTCAACCTACGTTTGGAAAGCGTAAAAAAATCGGCGAGGAGCACATCGACCATTGTATGCTGAATGAGTTTCGCCACGGTAGCAACCCTGAAAGTGCTGTAAAAACATTACCCGTGCGTAATCCAATGCCATATGATATCGTCAGTGTTGTCATTCGAAATTGAATAAAAAAAAATAGATTTTTAATAAGTACAACGACTGTTCTAAGCAGAAATAATAAGCATTGCCCCGATATACTGGATATTCACCCAAACAGTTGCATAAGTAAACATTCCTACGCTCCTTTTTTTTTTCATCTGATAAAAAATTTCTGACATGCATGTAAAAACACAGGAAACGAACATAAAATATTTTCGAACATTTGTCTTTATTATGTTAAAGATGGCATTTGGTTTAATAAATTTGTTCATTACGTAATACATCTAAGTATCTTGCATAAATATCCCTACGCCGTCACGTTGACTATAGGAATTCATTGAAAGCTGCTTTGAAGTATAATTTCTAGTATGTGCATATAATAATGGATTATAAATTGTATGATAAAAGGAATTAGACACAACAAAAGAGAAAATTCGGTAAACACATACGTATGACAATACAAATACGGGTCACACAATTTTCATGCAATTCTTGGAGAACACACGACCTTCCAGAAACATCACGGATTTGTTCCTTAACAACAGAAGGCGCCTCACACAATAACATCACCTCCAGAACTTTGCGTTGTTTTTATAAGCCAAGCTGGTTCCATTCGTTCATGTGGTTCCCACAGAACTCTACCTACCGTCGATAGAGAATCAGGTGTACCCTCTTGAGACCACATGACTGTTTTAGTACGTTTTTTTTTTGTAAGATAAGATCGTGCTTATGTTATCCTTCCATCCGTCTGTAGACACGATATCTCTGCAACTAATAATCTGATTCCAAATCTATTTTTGCATTACGAAGCTTGAAATGTGCGAATGATGATTCTTTATTTCGTTTTTTTTTACGATGGACAATTTCTCCGTTAGAGGGCACAATTGTAGATGATATCGAATTCAAAATACATTTTATTCTATATATTTGTTTCTAAACATCCAATTCAAATAATTATTTTACCTTTCGATTCCATTCATTTCGAACACTATTTCAGGTATAGTCACTTTTTTACGCTTTCCAACCGTAGGTTGAAGAACGTATATGCTCCAGCTTTGTCCATCAGCCTGTCCGCACGATAACTGGCGTAAAAATTGTTCAATCTCGATGAAAATTTAGTATGTGGTAGGGGATCACGCGGGGACAAAACCTGTTGAAAATGGGACAAATGGGATCAAAGTTCACGACGTAGGAGCGGGATGTATTCCATTGCACTTATACGTCATAACTTGCGTAAATATGGTTCGATTTCAATGAAATTTGACTATGTGGTAGAAGACCGCCTGGGAATGAACCATACTCAAAAAGGGGGAATTGGGTTCAAAGGTCAGGACATATGATCGGGATACATTCCATTGCCTTTATGCGTCCTAACATGCGTAAAAATGCTTCGATTTTGATGGTTGGTTGGTTGGTTAGTGGATTTTAATGGCGCAAGGGCCAGGTTTGGCCAAAGAGCGCCAGACAAAGAACTATCAGCCACAATTTTTTAAAAGCGTGGAAAATGATTAAGAGCAGACAGGCTTGGTAAAAGTTGAAAAAGAGTATGATGAAAGCTGTGAAGACAAGGTAGTTAATTAGGTTTATATAAAAATTTATTAATTTACTATTATAATTATAATTTTTTTTTAAACACAACTACACAAAGGATGAGTCACTCTCCTCCCCCCACACTCCTCTGCAATGCTGGCAGAGGGCGGGGACGAACTGTCACTCTCCTCCCCCCATGTTCCTCTGCAATGTTGTTTGAGGCTGGGGACGAACTGTCACTCTCCTCCCCCCTATGTTCCTCTATAATGTTGGTTGAGGGTGGGGACCTCGCTGAGGCCGAGACAGTTGGATGGACACTGCACACCTTTGCGGATTGAGGGCCGGGTCTTCCGCACGTGCAGGCTTTCGGCTGGAAACTGGAAGAGACGGTCGGCTGCAAAAGAGAAGGCCCAGAATCAGGTATTCGAAAAATCTCGAGCTCGGGGAAAAACACCTGTGTCGCTTGGTCAGCTGTAGATCGCTTGGCAAGGGCGGCGAGAGCTACAGGGCGCGGAACAAAGGGCTGCACGGGTTGTGGCAGAGACTGAACTACTGCGGCAAAAGTACGCTGTCGGGTGGTGGGTATACCCAACTTGGCCTTGGCAGCAGGGTACGAGAGGCCTTCCAGGGTTTTGAGGCGCTGGATCGCCATCTCGTCCTTCCATTTCATACAGTTGCGGGAGTAAGCTGCATGGGCCTCACCACAGTTAACACAGCAGGCCGCAGAAGTGCAACCATCCCCGTCATGTTCACTGGAGCCACAATTTGCACAACGAGCGGAACTCTTACAGAAACGTTGGGAATGCCCGTACCTCTGGCACCTGAAACAGCGCAGAGGACTGGGAATGTACGGGCGAACTCCACAGACCAAGTGGCCAGCCTTGATTTCGGTCGGAACTTTCGGGGAGTTAAAAGTCAAGATGACATTTTTTGACTTAATCAAAGAACCATCGTGCCGGAACATCATACGACGTGCAGCAATAACACCTTGATCTGCAAGTTCAGTCACCAATTCGTCCTCACTGCATGGCAAGAGATCAAACTCCGAAATAACACCCCGAGAGGTGTTAAGAAACGGGTGAGGTGTCACTTTTACAGGAATGCCTTGAAGACTAGTGAGGTGCAGAAAAGTGTTACTCTGGAAAAACACTGCAAGTTTGGACAAGCAGGTCCCCAGAGCGAAGCTTCCTCACAGACTTCAAGGTGCCAACCGCAGCGTCCACAGCTTTAGAAATGAAAAACGGAGATCTGGTGGACAGTCTCTCATGCGGATCGATGAATTCTACAACTAAGTGAGTAGCATGCGTAGTCACAGCAATCGAGGGGAGACGACGCTTCGGAGCGACTGGTACAGCCGCCGAAGAAGAGGTTCCACATTCTTGGCCCAGGTCAAGGTCTAAAGACCGTTTAAGGGTATGAGACTTGGTAGGTTGAGAAGACGAAGGAGAGTCGTTGTCAACTATCATTTTCTCAGGTGACTTAAATTTGGAGTTTTGTTTTTTGTGTTTACCCATGGAAAAAAGGAGGAAGATTCGTCTGCAGACTACTCCACCCACCACCGAGCCCTACAAGGGAGAACTGGAGGTCTGCAAGCCAAGAAAATGACGCTGGACACAGTTCTGGAGCTTATACGTCGCAGATATAGTCCGTTGGCTGTGATCACACGCACTCGGCGGACACTTCGGCCTCCGGGTACCGTCATGCCAACGCCTTTGGCATGATCCCACAGCCCCCGGGCTCACCCTGCCGTGCTATACGACAAAAAAGCCGCTAAAGCCCTGCACACAACTTGGTACAAGACTTCTGACTAGAGGTGGGTTAGTCTTTAGCCTCCCGTTTACAGCGAAGCCGGGGTCGAAGAGGAGTGTTGGTACACAGGAGGCACTTATCCGGTCTCCTGCGACCTCAGCCGCCAGACATCCCATTTCCGCCTCACGGGTCTCCGCACGCGGCAAACATGCAGGTAGGTCTAGCACCCAAACCAGCTAAAAGGAAAAAAAGAAATCTAAAGAAGACAAATCCTGGAAGGGAACCTAAACGGAATCTCAGCAACCTACGAACTGAGCGGTTAATATAAAACAGTTAGTGGTGGAGGGTAACAAAACCACAAGACCGGGGTGTTAGTACATAACGTGGTAGCGATTAGGTAGAGGATACAACACGGGCAACTAGCCAGTGGAGAAAATAAACAAAAACAAAAAAGCGAGACACAAGACCAGCTCGGGATCGTGGGGCCGCGACTCCCCAACAGCTGGATAAACAGCCGTCCCTGCAAACACCAACAGCACCAAAATAAAAATCAAGCGGTGGCATGACATCAGATGTTGACCAGTCACAAGGTCAGCTCGGGCCGTGGGGGCGCCGCTCCCCAAATAACTGGAAAACCAGTTATCCCCGTGCGGGGCAGATTTTGATGAAATATCAGTATGTGGTAGGGGACCACCTGGGGACAAACTCTATTGAAAGTGCGCCAAATGGGGTCAAAGGTCAGGGCATAGGTTTGCGATCCATTCCATCGCTCTTATCCCATATTATTAAAGTGGACGTCAAGTAGTTTTGCTTCCTATACTTCCAATGGAAAAACGTTTGTACACAGTTCCTTCACAATTAATGTGTCCCCAATTATGAAAATTTGAACATTGATTAAAATAACTTTTTATTATCACTTGGGATACTTAATATTTTCTAAAACATAACCATAGTCATATTAAAAATCAATAACTTTTCCTTTGGTGGTGTTGAAACCAGAAAAAGGATGGCGCGACCTGTACTTTGATGACGTTAGTAGACAAACAAATGTTGGATTGCATAATTATGGTCATGTTTTAGAAAATATTAGGTATTCCAAGTTATAAAATGAAGCTCTTTTAATCGTTGTTCAAATTTTCATCCTTGTGAACGCAATAATTATCCAGAAAAAAGATGGCGCAAAACGTATTTTCATAGCGTCAGTAGACAAATGAATGTTGGATTGCATAATTATGGTTATGTTTTAGAAAATATTAAGTCTTGCAAGTTGTAAAATGAAGATATTTTAATCGATTTTCAAATTTTCATTCTTGGGAACGCATTAATTGGGAAGAAAATGTGTACATAAATTTTTCCATTCGAACTACAGGAAGCAAAATTACTTGACGTTCACCTTAAAGGAGCAATACTTGTAGTTTTGTAAACTTTATTTTGAAAACGGCTCTAAGGATTTTGATGAAAGTCGTTAAGCTACCGTTTTCTGGTACTAGAAATAGATTTAGCTTGATCTCGACTTTAGGAAAATTCGGTTAGTGGACTAATAACCGCCCCGAGTTACCACGTTTTTAGTGTAATATCATGGCGTCGTCCGATTAGATGTTGGCGCGCGGTCACGCCATCTATCTCATTACGTCACGCTTTGTGTGCGGATCCTATTAAAGTTTTATGACGTCACAGTCTTGCGAGCATATGGTCGCGATTCCCATCTGCCTCATTACGTCACGCGTTGTGTGCGTATGATCGTCTGCACGATAACTCGCGTAAAAATCGTTCGATTTTGATGAAATGTTAGTATGTGATAGGGGAACACCTGGGAAAGAACTCTATCGAAAGTGAACAAAATGGGGTCAAAAGTCAGGACATAGGAGTGGGATCCATTCCACTGCTCTTATGCGTCATAACTAACGTAAAAAAGGTTCGATTTCGATTAAATTTTAGTATGTGGTAGGGAATCACCTGGGGAGGAACCCTATTGAAAATTGGCGAAATCAAAGGTCAGGACATAGGAGAGGAATCACTCCCATAGCCATTATGCGTCATAACTTACGTAAAAATGTTCCGATTTCGATGAAATGTTATTATGTTGTAAGGACCTACCTGGGGACGAATCCTATTGAAAATGGGCGAAATAGGTCATAGGTTAGGACACAGAAGCGGGATTTATTCAATAGCCCTTATGCATCATAACTTACGTAAAATTGCTTCGATTGCGACAAAACGTTATCCTGTTATTTCGGAGGTATACTGAACTAGTTCTGTTTAATATCATCGAAATGGAATCAAATGTCAGGGCACAGGAGTGAGATTTATTCCACAGCCATTTTCCTCATAACTTGAGTAATAACTTAAGTAATGATTTCTAGTACGTTGGAAAGCGTATCATAATCAATGCACTGCATGATTTTAATAACTTGTTCAAATTACGCATAGGTTTTCCGCTAGTTAGCGTAAAATTAAATTGCGTTTCTTCCGATATCTCAGCTTCTAAACATCCGATTTGGAAAAAAAAATCTCCTTCAGATACAGCTCATGATGGGAATTATTTTCGGTATAAATTCTAATTTTTGCAATAAAACCGTTTGGCCGCCAGGGGGCGTAAGAACTGATTTACTGGTTCTGATGTATTTGCAACAATATCTGAGATTCTAAAATCTCGATTTAAAATCTTCTTCCATGGGCGATACTACTCACGTCCACAAACCTTTTCGGAATATTCTCTTCTTTAAATAATGCATGGTGTTTCTACCAGACAGCGTAGATGTATATCGTATTTTTGTTATTATCTCTGCTTCTAATGGTCCGATTTGAAAAATTCTTTTTTTGCTGTATAGTTTCTAGTGCGACATGTTTTTCATATAATTTCAAAATTTTCAAGTAAATAATTGACTTTCCGCTAAGGGAAATATAGGTAAATTGCGCTTTCCCCGGCATCTCTGCTTCTAAGGCTCCGATTTGAAAACTTTTTCTGCACCAATTACAGCTCCTGACAGGAGCTTTGCATATAATTTCTAATATTTGATAAAGAATGGTGTAGCCACCAAGGGGCGTAAGGGTTTTTTTCTGCGTCTGATGTATTCGCAGCAAAATCTGAGCTTCTGAAACTCGATTTAAAAAATTCTTCCGTGGACCGATACCGCTCGCATTGAAAACCGTTTTGACAATACTTTCCTCTTAAAATAATGCATGTTTTTAACCAGGAGACGTAAAGTCATATCTTATTTTTGTCGATATCTCTGCTTCGATTGAAAAATTGTTTCTTTTCTGGAGAGCTTTTTCGCGGGGAAATGTTTCTCATATAATTTCAAACTTTTCGTAGGGCACAACTCTGCCACTAAAGAACGCAACGTCATCTTTCGGTTTACAGCAACATCTGCGGAACCAAAAACCAGACTGAAAAAATTATTACTTTGCTCTGATATAACTAGCTATGCAAACTCTGTGTGTGTATTTTTTTCCAAAACAGTGCACACTTTCGACGCTAGGAGCGCAAAGCATTATTTTGTTTTTGTGAATATCACTGCTTGTACATGTACAATTAAAAAAAATATTTCAACATCAGATGCCATATCCCTTGTAGAACACTTTAGGTTGGTAAAAAAATTACTTCAACATCAGAAGCCATTTCAATTGTAGAACACTTGTTTAGTATATGAGGAATTTTATAGGTCACAGTTCTGTCGATAGGTGATGTTTGTGTACTTCAGTTTGCAGCTGTAACACCGCTTCTAAAACCGCTATTGAAAAATTTCTTCTTTACTGTGTGCCACTCGCTACAACAGATATGTTATGCATTATCCTCTTTAAATAACCCAAAGATTTCCCGATAGTTGCGTAAAATCGAAACTTTTTCTTTGCTATTCGTGCTCCAGGAGGTAGTATTTGAAAAGTTTCTTTCCCTTAGTATATCTTTTTACATGAAGAATATTTTTTGTCTAATTTCAACTTTTCCGTTATGCAGAATTTTTCCGCTAGAATATGTAGACTTATATCATGTTTCCTTTCATATTTCTCCTTTTAACTGTTCGATTTGAAAATCTTTTAATCTCTAGTACCTTCCTTGTAGTATGTGAAACGTTTTGTTCTCCATTAGTTAATTTTCGTAATATGCTTTTTAGCCGGTGATGGAACTAAGTAGATGTTCCTATTTCCGGATGTTTTATCGATTGCTGGAAGCACTTGATTGTTTCGAAACCCGTTCCATTGACTTTGAATACCTTTGAAAAATTTAATACGGGTCAGAACGGATTCAAAAGACGTGCTGATTACATCTGAAAATTCGGTGTCATCTTTCTTGTTCCTTTTGTGCTGTCCAGGCACGGTGCTACCTATACCACTACAGACGAACTTTCTGGTCCTTCCCAGAAATCAATGGTTTGGTTTTCGTACAAGCAGGCGATTTCCAATAGCGATTCTTTTCAGTTCTTTACGCCTAATTTGCTGAAATACAGATCGGGAGCAGCCTTTACGGAATGTTTCGGTCAATTGTTGCACGTAGTCAGTCCAGTTTAATCGTACAGTCATTCACAGACAACGGCGATCTCATTCCCGTCAGTTGCCTTCTTTTGATGTGCAGTATATTAATGATAACATTTTACTGAAATAAAGATTTCTGCGTTCCAGCTTTTTAGCGAGCCAGAGCAGCGGATGGCTTAGTGGTTAGTGTTTCAGACTATCGATGCTGGGTCCCCAGGTTCAAGCCTGGGCTGATCTTTCAGAGATGGTGTGATTTACTAACAATCGTTGAATATCGGACGAGCACGTTAAGTCACGGCCCCCAGGCTGGACCCACTTGTTAAATGGGTATCCTTTCCTATACCCCACCTGAAATTCTCTCACTCCTCTATGTGCAATATCGTACTTGTACGGTGGTGCCATCTACTGTACTCTAATCTCACTACAAACTGTTCTGTCAAAGTCGCTAGACTTGCTCTCATTCCTTCCGTTTCTGTGTCCTGCCCAAAAGGCGATCTCGCTGTATGAGGCTGGAACCTCAACTCTACTAACTGTGGACGGAAGTCCTACAAGAAAATGACGCTGACCCCCCCCCCCCTGACCAGCTTTTTAGTATCAGGTTCGTCCAACAGTTGTCAGTCCGCCAGAGTTGGCGCATTAAAGTTTTATTAATCTGTAGCTCGAAGACTAAGCCCACCTCAATAAATTACGTGTAAGCAGGAAATGTTTTTGTATCCTGCAAACGTACGTGTTTTTCTTTGTCAACTTATCCTTAATCAATAATTCCTTTTATAGTATTTCTGTAAGTATCATGTCATTTCAGGATTCGTAGACTCTGTGCCATTTGTTTTGAATTCGGCTCATATATAATGTACCAGGGACATACATCATTCCGTGCTCCGTATTTCTTATTTTAGTGAGGAAAATGAAGTCTGATTCTTTTATTTATTTTATCGGATTCTTTGAACTTCCGTTATTGCACTATTCTTTTCACATAAAAAGTAAGTGAAACTTTTATAGCAAATTGCATTAAATTCTTGGGAGTGGTACACATAGCTTGACTTACACTCTAGATCTCACTACATGTGCATTGCCATTTTTAACGCAGCAGAGATGCGATATTTTCAAATAGTTTTTCTAAGTGCTCTCATTGTTGATTCTGTGATATCTTCCAAATAAATTTGAAATTTTAAAGAACATCGGCTCTTAGGAATTTCAAACTCACATTATTCTTGTGCCATAGGGGCAGTAAATTTCAATGCAAACACGTTGCACGTATATGTCGTCGATAAAAATGCGAAGGGTACACTTTTGTTCCATAAGGAAAGTAAATTTCAATGCAAACAGGTTGCACTTATATGTCGTAGACAAGAATGTCAAGGGTACACTTTTAAAAATTTGAGAATTTTTATTTCATTAGAATTTGAATTTGCGTCTTATTTCGGAGTATGTTAATGGCCGAACGGTCAATTAGCTACTGTGCACTGGAAGTCGTTTCCAGGAATAAGCTTTGGGGTCGCTTTCCACACTCTTTTCTCAAAATTTCAGGGTAAGCATTTGTTAGAAATCCGTGTCTCCGGAATGCAGCACTAAAATAAATTTTGCTAATTTTGCAAAATGTGCAATTTGACTAACTAAACCTAATTTTCCTCGATCATCTATGAACGCAAAGCAAATTGAGTTTCACGAAACTGATATTTCTTTTTCTTCACCTTTTTATTTCACAAGATGGACCTTATTTGAAAATCAAACTGATAGAAAGTGAGCTCCTGGTGTCATACCTTTTAATTCCAGCTTTCTGAGACATGAAGAATTTTCAGTTTTTTAATTTATAAAACAATATCACTTAGCCCCGGGAAATTTTGTTTCGCTCTCATGCATTAAACGAGTAATTGGTGGAATGATGATAATACACTGCCGTTAAAGCTTCCGAAGTGAATAAAGGACTTTCTGCTGAGCGATTCTATGCGCAGTATTTGATACTGAAAGCAAAGGATGTTGGATTCGGCTCTGGTCGTTTGATGTTTGACATTCGATTAAAAAAACCCCAGAATATTGATATTAGCT
Source organism: Macrothele yani (assembly GCA_039090855.1). Classification (NCBI taxonomy): domain Eukaryota; kingdom Metazoa; phylum Arthropoda; class Arachnida; order Araneae; family Macrothelidae; genus Macrothele; species Macrothele yani. Next base: position 86,466,902 of record CM076999.1, read on the forward strand.
TTCCTTTTTGTTTCAGGATATAACGCCCAAAATGTGCAATAGGAATTCGGCCACCCGTAATTTAATGACCTTTTCGTCTTGGTGAAGTTAATTCCAGCGAAATGTCGAGTCTCCCGGAGTTGCCTCTTACATTCGGAGTTGGTACCCGGGAACATGTCGGACAACTGGTCAAAAAGAACACCACAGGAAACGTAGCACCTAGAAGAAATCGTGAATATCAGGTAGGTAACTGTACGCATTTGTTACTCTTAATCAGCATGATCTTAGGCATATTTTGATGTTGGTCATGAAAACGAACTCTCAGAATCAACAACTCTGCCAAACCTCAAGAAATTAAAACCCTGGCTCTTTCTTCTCGAATAATTCTCCGTCACCTCTATGTTTAAACAATTAACATATCTTTCTCCTGCAGAACAAAAAAGTCTTAACAGCAGATATCTTCAAATAAATATGTAAGAAATAAAGTAAGGAGTAACCAAAAAATGCTGTGTGCTTATAAAAAGCTATCGACATTCCCTTAAATCTTATAATGGAAAATTTAAATAGAATATATAGTTTACGATTGAATTTAGTTGTTGCCTTAATAAACACGAATTGAGAAATTAATACTTTGGGCTTAACATTGACGTTACTAAACTGTGTGCCGATGCGGTGGCGTAGTAGTCTAAGTGCTGTCTTATGACATTTCGTCCGAGATGGGTCGGTGTTCGAATCCCATTGAGGCATGGATATTCTGTTTGTCTTACGGCACTGGCTCTCTCGCGTCCACGGAGTTACTGGCCCAAAAATAGGGACGGGCGATGCTAACAGCCCATTGAGCTGCTGAAGGTGATCTTTAAATCTCCAATCAAAAGGGGGAAATGTGCCGCTTGTTTCGGGTTCGACTAATAAAGGGTGAGCAAAAGCTCACTTATTATAAATAACTTCCTGACAGAAATGTTGAACGCAAAAAAATTATTTTAAATATATATATGATTAATTTCCCTTATTAATTACTAACCGCTATGCAAAAATATGTTTAAAAGGAAATATGTCCTGCTTAATGTAGCTCGATTATAAAATCGTTGGGAGCACTTGATAAAACTGTGAGTGTTTTATTTAAATAAATGTTCACCGTAGTTTTCACGAATAAAATTCGGGATATTTCGATGAGAACTGAAATAGGATATCACAAATAAAAGGAAATGATAGAATTGGTCATGCAATTATAATTAATTTGAAATTACACTAAAGAATTCCTACTCTTTTATAACAACACGAAAAACTAAAATATCCTTTTTGCCCTGCTGCAACTGAAGTATTTTAATACAAAATAAAAAATACCACCGTCGATGTACGATATTTATTTAAAGGATGAAATATATTTGCCAATTAAGACCTCCATTAGCACTTTCGGGGTATTACTTACCCCATCATCAGATGGAACAGGGAGGTTAATGCAGTACTCGCGTATACCTTTATAGAAGCGCAGCAATGCACCATGGTATAGTTCTCAAGCTTCACAAAGTTAAGGTGTTGTCATCGTAGCCGAGCAATTGATACAATTTCCGACTTTAGTTACACATAATACAAATTGTGTTGCACTGTTCAAATTGTCAAATTCACATGTTATTGTTTTATTAAATTTATTTAATAATTATAATTTAAAGTTCAAAACAGCGACGTAGTTTTTCCAAACTTTTGGTATGTCCACTGGCGTGCTATCATTACAGCACCTGTCCCCTAAGCCTTCAATGTACAGGCTTTCAGCAAGGTGTAGTGAGTGTACGTACGCAGGGGTGTTCAGCAGTCTAATGTTCGCCCAGTATGGTTGCAACGTTCCATTTACGACGTTTATAGAGAATGCCGTATTATTGCAGAAAGTTCGAATATCGTACTTATGTTCCTGAACACGAATACCTAAACTTCTCCGTGTCGAGCCTATATAGTTACTAACGTGTTCTCCTGTTGAGGTGTCTAACAGTGGTATGTTGTACACTCCCCATTTGCTCAAAATATCGGTTGCTGCCCGATCTTTTCTAACAGATGATATGAGATTCTTCGATCGGGTACCAAATTGTATGTTACAATTTGAGCATATGCGTGACATTGCGTTAGTAATGTGTGGGTGCTGGTCCAATGCTCCCACAAACCGTTTGCTAGGCTTTGGGTCTTGTTCTAGAGATATGGTTCTTTCTTTACTAATTTTGCAGAATAATCTATTATCCAATGTCCTTGGATATCCGTGTTTATCCACCCATTTAAAAATAAACTTTATTTCAGACTATGGAAGACTCTCGCTTTAAGAATGCGTGTATGCTCTTCTTATACGAAAGCTTATAGCAGATAGTTTTTGTGGAGTTGGATGTGAGGAATTGAATGTAATAAGGCTATTGCAATCAGTTGGCTTACGATAAACTAAAAAAAAACTGTAAATTAGTATCCGGGTCACGAAATATGCGAAAATCCAAAAAAGGGAGTGAAAAATCAGACTTAACATCTGTCGTGAGACAGATTGTAGGGAATACTGAAGAGAGTGCGTCAGCGAGTTGAATTAAATCATCTCTGGAGTGAGGCCAAAGCACAAGGATGTCGTCGACGTGCCTAAGGTATAAACTTGGGACCAAAAGGGTTTCATTGAGAACTTTGTTTTCAATGTATTGTAGCAGAGTTTCCACTAACACAGCAGATAGTGGGGAGCCCATGGGCGAACCCTCAGTTTACAAGTATATGTTGTCAAAAAAATTAAAATATGATTGCCGTTTAACTAAACGAAGTACGTTCATAATGGCGGTGATTTTGGGGTTGGGGACGTGAATTTCAGCAAGTTTAGCCTCCATAATACGATGTGTGGCGTCCACACGTACATTAGGGTACAGTGAATCCACATCCAGAGAGGGTAATATGAAAGGGCCAGCATGTGGCTGAATTATTCTGTTGCTTTCTATTGCCCTAGTGCAGCTTTTGATAGAAAAAGGTGAGCTTTCTGCTAACTTAGCCAAATACAGTGCAAGGGCTTTTTCTAGTGGTCGAGTAGGAGTAACGTAGCCCGCGACCAAAGGCCTAATAGGTAGCCCTCTTTATGCAGTTTGATACACCCAACGATATCGGGCACACGACAACCAGGTGGGGAGGAGTTTGTCGTGTGCCTGATATCGGATTGCTTTGGAAAGACTTTCAGGGAAGTTGTGAGCATTCTTCAATCTGGTCAACGCTGCGCAGGTTGCTTTAGAAGCTATAGCCTCACTCGTTTCTCCCTGTAGTTTGAGCTATCCAACAAGACAGTTTGATGTGTCCTATTCGCAGCCAAAATAGACATTTCATTATTATTTCTAACTGCAGCTAGCTGCTGCCTTTCTTCATTATACATTGAAATTAGTTTGGACTGTTGCTGCGTTTTGCCCCTTCGTAGAAGGCTATCAAGTTGTACGCGCGTAACGTCATGTTCAGCCTGAGGTAAGTTTCTAATGATACATTCTAATTGTGGGACAGTCTGAAAGATGCGTATGCGAATTTGGTTCCTCTTTCTAGAGCTCTACGTTGCACTTCGTTTAACTCATAATTACTAAGGTTGACAACATTAGAGCTTATAATTGTACTGCCATGACTTCCATGATAGCGCACAGGCCTAATATTACCTACACTGTCAACTAGAAAACAAAGTCTGCCAATATGGGTATCGGTCAATGATTTGACCGAGTTTTCTATTAAAGTCGAGGTGACAGTAAACACACGTTCCATGATAATAGAGTGTTCGCGATTCGACAGATCCTTATAAGCAGTATAACACGTTCTACTAAGGAAATCAATAAATGATCTCTTACTTCTAATGGCACTTATTAATCATTTCTTCTTCCCATTTCGAAGTATGCAGTTGTCACGCAACGAGAGAGGAGCCATGCGAATACGAAGGTGGCTCGGAATGATACTCAGGTCTTTACAGCTAGTCAGGAATCCCAGATGAACACACTCCCTTGCGAGCTTGATTCGTGTTGACTGGAACATTTGTAAAGCTGCACTCCACATTATCGTGTCTCAAGATACGCAATAGAATACGATTTGGAGCGGAGAAGACTCCTGTAGATAAAAGCAAAATTCGTACAATATATCATACAAAACATGTTATTGTTTTGTTAAATTTATTTAATAATTATAATTTAAAGTTTAAATCGGCGACGTGGTTTTTCCAAACTTTTGGTATGTCCACTGGCGTGTTATCATTACAGCACTTTCGCAAAAATACGGCATTATCTAGAAATGTCGTAAATGGAACTTTACAACAAGACTGGGCGAACATTAGACTGCTGAACACCCTTGCGTACGTACACTCACTGCACTTTGCTGAAAGCCTGTACACTGAAGCCTTGGGGGACAGGTGATGTATGATAACACGCCAGTGGACATACCAAAAGTTTGTAAAACCCACGCCGCCGATTTGGACTTTAAATTATAATTATTAAATAAATTTAATAAAACAATAACATGTGAATTTGACAATTTGAACAGTGCAACAGAATTTGTATTATGTGTAACTAAAGTCGGAAATTGTATCTATTGCTCGGCTGCGATGACAACACCTTAACCTTGTGAAGCTTGAGAACTATACCATGGTGCATTGCTGCGCTCCTATAAAGGTCTACGCGAGTACTGCATTAACCTCTCCGTTCCACCTGATGATGACCCAAGTATTACCCCGAAAGTGCTAATGCAGGTTTTAATTTGTAAATAGATTTTATCTTTTAGTTAAATATCGCATATAGACGGTGGTATTTGTTTTGTATGATATATTGTACGAATCGTGCTTTTATCTGAAGGATTTTCAAATTACTTGCACATAATAATTGAAGCGCTAAATTACTTAAATTAAACTAAAGAAATTACCAGCTAAGTTGTTATAATTTCCAATAAGCATTTCTGTTATAATCTTCCTACCTGTATTCTAGTGTAGAAGGGGTTTTAACATATGGAGTGAATAGGATCCCTTGGTGATAAGAGTTTGGGAATGAACTGAAATATCCCAACTTCGTGATGTTCGACTATACGAAATGCTTAAACATCTGGTACAAAATTCCAGATATCTTTAAACACATTAAACAAAGTTTTCAGCTGTTCCACAAAAAGTACCTTTTGTAACGAAAAACCAAGTACGATACTTTGAAATTCGCTGTAGGTCATATGCGTCATGATACCTGTGTCGTTAAGCATCCCTATCCAAGTGAAGATCCTGTCTTACGAAAATGTGATCGAAACATTCCAATAGGACAAACATCGTTTGCTTCAAAATATTTTGATATCTCGTTTACTAAATGAGGTATGGCATTTATAATTAATTGCTACAATTATAAAAAAAGATTGCCAGGCTTTGTTTTCTGATCCATGGAAAAGATAATTAATTTTTCATCACTCCACCAAGAGAAACAAATGTTTAGTAAATCTAACATGTTTTTGAAACTGTTATGTTTTAGGTTAATGTCTTAGTATTTTTATTGGAACTTTACTAATAATAATGCTCTACTGATTCAGCGCATTCAAGTAAATGAGAAAAAAAAAGTTTGCCCTCTGGATTTATTTTGAAGCCGTACCCATAATGCATCAGGTGAAATTTGTTCATTTCTTAAAATAGGTGTGGAATACCTTCATACATTTTGCGTAGTTTTAATAACCTTTTGAAAATCTCTGCAAAAAACCAAGTATCGATTTAACGAGTGAAGACCACACGGTTAGAAAGGTTTTTGAAACAACTAACTATAACTTATTAATAGTTTCGAGCAGGTAGCCGATATGATGACTTTTGACCAGTACGCACGTGTCACTAAAAACTTTTCGTAAAGTAATTTACATAATGTCTAAATGTAGCATACTCAAAACAATAGAACTATCATTATGCAGAAATATTACATTATCGTATCCTTCTCAAAAACAATAAATAACAAGAAAGATGTCACCGAATTTTCGGGGGAAATAAGCACGTCTTTTGAGTCCGTTCTGACGAAAATTAAATTTATCAAAGCTATTCAAAGGCAATGGAACCGGTATGGAAACCAATAGTATCTGACGGAAGAAAGAAGTTTTTCAATCGGGTCTTTAATCCCTCAGATATTGCTGTAAACGGAATCTTGAGCTTACGAACTCTTCGAAACAGAGTTATCGACAAAAATAAGATATGATTTTACGTCCCCTGGTGGGAAAGCCATGCATTATCTTAGGAAGAAAGTATTCGCAAAACGTTAATTCATATGAGCGGTATCGGTCCAAGAAAAAAACTTTAGTCGAGTTTTCAGGAGCCCAGATTTTGCTACAAATACAGCAGAAGCGAAATTAACACTTATGACCCCTGGTGGCCAAACCATTCTTTACAAAACATTAGAAATTATGTGAAAAATATTTTCTATCAGGTCTTGTATGCGATACAGGAAGAATTTTTCAAATCGGAGTTTTAGGAGCAGAAAACGCAATTTACGTTTATGCGCCCAAGCAAAAAGTCTTAAATGATTTACGTGAGAATTTTGAATTTATAGGAAAAACATTTCGCATCGGAAACACTATCCAACAACGAAGGAATTTTTTATATTGGACTTTTAGAAGTAGAGATGTTGACAAAAATAAGATATACATCTACGCTCCTGGCGTAGAAACCATTCATTATTTCAGGAAGAAATTGTTCCTAAAAGATTTGTCAATATGAGTAGCATCTGTCAACAAAATACTTTTATTTCAATCGAGATTTTTTGAAGCTCATATTTTGCTGCAAATACATCAGAAACGGAAATTAAGACCTACGCCACCTGGTGGCCGTACCATTTTTTTTACACAAATTAGAAATTATGTGCAAACGATTGCCCATCAAGAGCTATATCCTTTGCAGAAAGAATTTTTTAAAATCGGAGGTTTAGAAGCACAGAAATAGGGGGAAACGCAATTTAGCTTTACGCCCCCTAGCAGAAAGTCTATGAATTACTCGAAAATTTTAATTTTATCAGAAAAACATGTCACACTAGAAAAACTATCCAACAAAGAAGGAATTTTTTAAATCGGACTCCTAGAAGTCGAGATATTGTCAAAAATTAAATATAGGTCTACGCCCCCTGGCTCAGAAGCCATGCACTATTTTAGGAAGAAAATGTTTCTAAAAGGTTTGTCGACACGAGTAGTATCGGTCTACAAACGACGTTTTTTTCAATCGAGAATTTAGAAGCTTATATTTTGCTGCAAATACATCAGAAGCGGAAATTAAGTTTAACGCCCCCTGGTGGCCAAACCATTTTTTTTTACAAAAATTAGAATTATGTGCAAACGATTTCCAATCGTTTGCACATAATTCTAATTTTTACAGTTCCAATCAGGAACTGTATTCGGTGCAGAAATAATTTTTCAAATCGGAGGTTTAGAAGCAAAGAAATAGTGGGAAACACAATTTACCTTTACGCCCCCTAGCGAAAAGTCTATGAATTACTTGAAAATTTTGAAATTATATGAAGCACATGTCACACTGGAAACATTAACCAACAAAGAAGGAATTTTTAAAATCGAACACCTAGAAGTAGAGATATTGACAAAAATTAGATATACGTCTACGCCCCTTGGCGTAGAAAACATGTAATATTTTAAGAAGAAAATGTTCCTAAAACGTTTGTCGACATAAGTAGTATCGTTCTGCAAACGACGTTTTTTTTAATCGAGAATTAGGAAGCTCATATTTTGCTGCAAATACATCAGAAGCGGAAATTAAGATTTACGCCCCTGGTGTCCAAATCATTTTTTACGAAAATTAGAAATTATATGCAAACGATTTCCCATCAGGAGCTGTATCCGGTGCAGAAATAATTTTTCAAATCGGAGATTTAGAAGCAGAAATATAGGGAGAAATGCAATTTTATTTTACGACCCCTAGCGGAAAGTCTAGGAATTACTTGAAAATTTTGAAATTATATGTAAAACATGTCACACGGAAAGCACTATCCAACAAAGAAAGAATTTTTGAAATCGGACTCATAGAAGTAGAGATATTGAGAAAAGTAAAATATACATCTACGCACCCTGGCGGAGAAACTGTTGAATATTTTAAGAAGAAAATATTCAAAAAAGTTTTATCAATGTGAGTGGTATCAGTCCACGAAAGAATTTTTTCAATCGATATTTTAGAAGCTCAGATTTTATGGCAAATACGTCAAAAGCAAAAATTAACACTTACGCCTCCTGGTGGCTAAAGTATTCTTTACCAAAAATTTGAAATTGTGTGCAAAAGATTTTCCATCACGAGGTGCATCCGCTGAAACAAAAAAGTTTTAAATCGGAGTTTTAGAAGAAAAGTTATCGGGCAAAATGTAATTTACTTTTGCGCCCCCTAGCGGAAAATCTATGCATAATTTGAAAAAGTAACTTTACTTAAATACTCTTTAACATAAATGGAATCGAAAGCTAAATGATTTTTTTCAATCGGATGTTTAGAAGCAAATATGTGGAATAAAATATATTTTTGAATTCGACATCATCTGCATTTATGCCCCTAGCGGCAAAATTGTACATTGTAAAAAAAAAAAAAAAAGATAAAGGATCATCATTCGGATATTTCAGGCTTCCCAATTCAAAAAAAAAAAAAATTCAAATCGGACTAATAGTTGCAGAGATAGCGTGGGTACAGGCGGACGGACGGACAAACCGGTAACATAAGTACGATCTTTTTTTACAAAAGACGTGCTAAAAATGCTACGTCTGAATTTAGAAATCATCTTATATATGTTCGTACCCATCAAGTGGCATAATAAAGTGTTTAAACAAAAGATATTCATTTGCTGTAGATATCAAAAGTTAAATTCTCAAAAGATTTACATAATATTTTTACCTCGGAAAAATAATTGCAAAATTTTGGATTTCTAAGCGACTACTTAACCTTTTTTTATAAATCGCTGGATTATAAAAAATTCGATTGCCAAAAGATGAGCAAATAGTTTTTCTACATTTTACAATACGTCGAGATGTGTCAGTAAATGCATAGTAAATTTGATATACACTCATTGCCATAAAAATCCGCGCACCAAGAAGGAGGCGTCGGATTGAAACGCGATTTTAGTAGAGAGATGGTATATACCAAGGACAGAAGTGATTAAAATATCACAGCAACAGGACGATTTCCCTAGGACATACGGTACACATTGCGGTCAGCTATAGTACCTCTTCGGACCACATCGTTCTCGGATACATGCGGTGATACCGTCAAGTATGGAGTCAAAGAGACATCGTATGTTATCTCGGGACAGATTGGTCCACACTTCCTGCAACTAACGCTCTAAATCACAAACACTGGGACATGGAGAAAGCTTGCATTCCATCTGGTCCCACACGTGCTCAATGGGATAGAGATCAGGTGATCTGGCAGTCCACGGAAGCGTCGAAACATGACGTAGACAGTTCTGGAAAACCTGAGTCGCGTGCGGGGGCCCGTTATCTTGTTGGAAAATGATTCGGGGCCACCCGCCGGGAAAGGCAGCACATGGGGCCGCAGGATATAATGTACTTAGCGCTGGGCTGTCAACATCTATTGGATCACTGCGAGAAAAGACGGGCTGTCATGCGCGATAGCTTCCCAGACCCTTATGCTTCCAGTTCGGGACGTGTGCCACTGCACAGTTACCGCTCACCTTCGGTCGTCCACTCTCTGACACGGTGGTTGTCCGTTACCGTACTGAAGCGGGGCTCGTCGCTGAATACTATATGTCGCCATTCCTTAGCATTCCACGTTGCTGGCTGCTAACACCACTGCAATCAACGCCGACGATGGTCAGGTGTTAATCGCAGAAAACGTACGTCTCACTACGCAATGCATGATGTATGAACTTCCTGATGACATTAACTCAGTTCATACTTCTTTAAGATGGTTGGGGCATAAATTGTGAACCACCTTTTAGAATTGGCTGCGTTGCATTAAGTGTATTGCCAATCCGTTTGCGGAATTCTTTTCACACTTTAAATGTCTCTCCTCCCACATCTTTGATTGACTATCAGTTTGGACCATGGAGACAAGACCCATATAAGCTGATTAAAGCTTTAACGGACAGTGTTTCCTTAAATTTGATCAGGCATTTTAATGATGCCGACGCTACCTTCTGGTACTTATCTTTTCTTTTCGCCTGAGACTAACATGATTTTACTTGTTTTACACATCGCAGCTCTATATGCGTGATTTACTAAAAGGAAAAGTAATGGGAGTCAAATTAAGGGATTTACTTGCTTTGCAAAGGGCAGCTCTCAAGCGTAAGATACCCAACGCAAACTATTTGTCAGTCAAGTTTCATCTAGGATGTTACTTGATTTGCAAAGACCAGCTCTTAAGCGCAAAACGCCTAATGCTAACAAAGTATCATCTTGGATTTTACTTGATAAAGGCTTCTGACATGTATGAGATACCCAATTCAATAGCAATGCTTTTATTTTTACAGAGATAACAAAGGTCTCTTTTCAAAATAATCCAACTCAACTCAATTTAACTAAGTTTTGAACTGCTCTCATACTACTCATGTACCTAAGAGCAAGACGCATTGATAAACTAATTAAAACTAATTGCGATACCCACGCATAATGAAAATTATCAATCGTCTCCTGCCCACACTGCAAACAAATGTTAATTGATTTATCAAAAGCCCGCCTTCACTGAATTTATTGTCCGCTAGACATTTTTTTTTTGATTGGAGGTTTAACGACCACCGTGAGCAACTCAATGGGCTATAAGCAGTCGCCCGTCCCTAATTTAGGGTCACTAGTTAAAGGGAAGGGAAAAAGCCAGTGCCGTAAGTTAAGCACAACATCCATGCCTCACCGGGATTCGAACCCGGACCCTTTACGGACGAATGGTCAGAGGCCATTGCTTAGACCACTGCGCCACCGGGGCGGCCCGCTAGACATTAACAATCGCATTATTGTCTACAGTATGACACAAAGCTTTTTCGCTATATCAGCATTCAACCTAAGGCAATGCGTATATTTTACAACTCTAAATTTTTAACAACTTTAACTTTTTGACTTTCCTATGTGAACACCTGTTCATTTCTTCTTTCAAGGTGGTTGGACTCAAAGCGTCACGTCTATTTCTGTCACCTACTAATAGGCTGCTCATTTAGCATGCTGGCGAATAAACCTTTTAGGGAAACAGTAATCGATTACATTTGTCGTGATTACTAAAGCTTCGTTTAAGAATTTTGAATTTTCGTTTTCCCCTTTATAATGCTAGTGCACAGCTTTTCAAATAAAAGAAAGGATTTTAAAGAGGCAAGGAGAGAGAGATATACATGAGTTCTGAGACTTAATCTCATTACCCTCTGGTCCCAATGAGAGAAGAGTACGGGACTTCTGATATCCTCGAAGAAATTCCCTCTTCAGTGGATTTCATAACTAGCGTCTGGGGACAGCAATGGAAATCTCGTAGGAAGATCCTCATTGGTAGGAATAAAACACAATCAACCAATTGGCGTGCGTGATGTGTATCACTAGTGCCAGGTAAGTATTAAAACAAATTAGCAAACTTTCTAATATTTAATATAATTTTTCCAATTTTTTACTGAAAGCCATTGATCAAATTACTGGGTAAATGTGTAGATTATCGTTCTAAATTATTTCGCGAGAAAAATGTTAGTACCTGGAAAAAGTGCGACGTACGGATTCAGAGTATGGATATTAAAGGCAAATGGTACAGAAATTTCATATTTTAAATGTGTTTTGAAAATTTTAATTGGAATATTGTCCGGAAAGTTCGATGCTGTGAAGAGACGCTGCGGTTGGCCTAATGCATCTCTACTGCGATGATGTCAACTGTGCTCCGTTAAAAGGAAGGTTCGTTGCTGAACCGAAATGACGGGCGGAAGAGTACGAGAGAAAGCGGTTACTTTTTGGCAGAAGAGCAATACATTTTGTAGTGTACACATTCCAAAAATAGGTCCAAATTATGCACACTTCATTGGTATCCCATACGTTGTTGGCAGGAAAACCCGGAAAATAAGATCTTTGATTAGCAAACGATACGTATCAATGAGAGAGAAATTGACCTGCGAACAAAGTATCAACACGAGAACCAAAAGTACAGTGGTACAGCAAATCAGCTACGAATGGAAGCCGTTCAAAGTAGAACCGAAGTTATGCTTCCCCAGTTTTCTGCACAACATAGAAAGGAATTGTAGATTAGCGTCCTAAATTATTTCGTCGGAAAAATACCTGGAAAAAGGGCGCCGTATAGATTTTAGAATATGAAAATTAATGGCAAATGGTGTAGGCATTTCATGTTTTAAATGCCTTTTAACGATTTTTATCGTAATATTTACCTGTAAGTGTGATTTTTTGAAGAGACGCTGCGGTAGGCTGAATGCATCGTTACCACGACAATGTGAAGCTTTAATCCGTTGAAAGAAAGATCCCCTGCCGCGAGTAATTCACGCGCGGATGACTACAAGTGCAGCTGCATATGCTCTTGCCAGGAGAGCGAAGTACCATGTACTCATACGTTACAGAATATAGTTCGCTCATGTTTTGTCATTGTTTTTGAAGCACATGTTCAGAAATGTTTCGTTCTTTCACACATCATTCCCTAATTCCAAATAAAAAGTGCAAATATTCCTTTCTATGTTGTGCAGAAATTTGGGGAAGCATAACTTTGGTTCTTCTTTGAACGGCTTTCATTCGTAGCTGATTTGCTGTACCACTGTACTTTTGGTTCTCGTGTTGATACTTTGTTCGCAGTTCAATTTCTCTCTCACTGATACGTGTCGTTTGCTAATCAAAGATCTTATTTTCCGGGTTTTCCTGCCAACAACGTATGGGATACCAATAAAGTGTGCATAATTTGGACCTATTTTTTGTAGTGTACACTACAAAATGTATTGCTCTTCTGCCAAGAAGTAACCGCTTTCTCTCGTACTCTTCCGCCCGTCATTTCGGTTCAGCAACGAACCTTCCTTTTAACGGAGCACAGTTGACATCATCGCAGTAGAGATGCATTAGGCCAACCGCAGCGTCTCTTCACAGCATCGAACTTTCCGGACAATATTCCAATTAAAATTTTCAAAACACATTTAAAATATGAAATTTCTGTACCATTTGCCTTTAATATCCATACTCTGAATCCGTACGTCGCAATTTTTCCAGGTACTAACATTTTTCTCGCGAAATAATTTAGAACGATAATCTACACATTTACCCAGTAATTTGATCAATGGCTTTCAGTAAAAAATTGGAAAAATTATATTAAATATAGAAAGTTTGCTAATTATTTCATACTTACCTTGCACTAGTGATACACATCACGCACGCCAATTGGTTGATTCTGTTTTATTCCTACCAATGAGGATCTTCCTACGAGATTTCCATTGCTGTCCCCAGACGCTAGTGATTTCATATGGCACTTTGATCTTAGAAGACAAAGATGTTAAAAACTGTTATGAGTTCTGTTACTTGAAAGATAAACCGGTCTTAATGCCTTGGTACATTTCGTGCTGTGAACTTAAACGTGAACCATCCTTCCATGTGACGATTGCGTGCCTTCTACTAGTGCACGGAAGAGGCAGACTAATAAAAGAATGCAACATATTCTAGGTAAGTGCATGGTATAGAATCCGAAGATGTCCTCGGTTCCGAAAGTGTTATCGGGTTACTGAACTCGTCATTTTTTTTTGTGTGTTAATTTGATTGATTTTATACTTCCATTTAATTTTAAGCAAGAAATAAATTCAAGTAATTGCATTCAGAATTGGATCAAGATCACTCTGTCTTCCACGATTGAAATTTGCTTGTACTAGGTTTTAATTCCTGCAGAAACTGTCGTGTCTTGCGTGTAGTAAATCTCTTGAACAACAGTTTATGCTACAGCCAGAGTTATGATAAGCAACAAAAGAATATATAACTAGTGGATAAACTTCGGTAATGAACCTTCGGTTTTTAAAATATCTTTGCAAGGTTTTTTAATATGTGAAAGCTGTATCAATGTTTACCAAATTTGCATGAACAAGATCTACACCAGGTCCTTACATATAAACCTAACAGGAAATACTGTAATGTTATATATGATATTTGATCGAAATGTAAGGTGAATAGGGTCGCCCATGCTACGGAAACAAAGGAACGGTGTCTGATGTTAGTGATAATTAACCCCCAAAACTCACGCGTGTCGCCCATCCAGAAATTAGTTTTGCAGCAAATGCCAGTAGTAAAGTGTGTAGACACGTGTTTCTATTTTTTCAACGACATCGGCATCTAGAAGTTCCAGCAACACGGAAACATGAGATTCTGTTGCCGCCTTCGATATTCGGTGAACGAAATGCATGTAAAACTGACACCTGTTTATGGTGAAAAAGGTGTGACCCAAAAGTCCTGGTTTCAATGTTTTTAGAGTTTTAAAGATGGCGCTTCTGTCAGTGAAGACAAATCTCATCGTGGAAGGCCAATGGCGGTAACAGACGACAAAATCATGGACATTCGTTCTATCATCATGGAATACCGAAACATCGAGATCATAAAAATTACAACCGACATTACTCTATCGTTTCGTTCTGTTCAAGCCATTCTCACTGACCAACTGAAAATGAAACGTATTAGTGATAAGTTCATACTTTGTCATGTGGACGACGACTAGAAATGAAATCGTGTCATAATTTCGTCTGAGTAATAAGAAGATGCAACGTTTTCATGGATAATTGTGACAGGTGATTAAACATGGGTTTATGGTTACAACCCAGAAACAGAGATCCAAAGCTCTGAGTTGTGACCTCCTTCATCAAAAGACTGAAAAACCACGTCATTCTCTATTGCACGTTAAAGTCCTGCGCGCGTGATTATCCGATGTCAAAAGATTGGTGCATAATCCTACCATATGACTCCATTGTTAATGCTGCATGTTGGCTGGAAATCCTTAAACGCCAAAGGACTGCAGTTATTAGAAAAATGCCGGAAAAGAAGACCAGTAGATGGATGCTCCACAAAGACAACGCGTCAAGGCAGAGTGTTTTTCCAATCATCTAATTCTTGCGTTCAAAATTCATTCAGGCGCTCCATCGATCCTGTTATTCACCGGGCATAACACCGAGTGACTTTTGGCTGTTTCGAAACTTAAGCTGTTTTGAAAGGTAAACGTTTTGACTTTGTGGAAGGCATCAAAGGCAATGCAATTAGGGTCTCAAAGGACAATCCGAAACAGGAATGTTATGGATGTTTGCGGCAATGGCAGAACCATAGGATTACATGTGTTGGTGGCTAGAAGGACTATTTCGAATTGAATTGATTTGTGTAGGTGTGCTAGTAAATTTCCGCCTTTTGTAAAAACATTCATTTTTTTTTGTCACACTTTGTATATAAAAATAATACGGTAATGTCAGCTTGGAACCAGTCACGTGAAAGGCGAGAGAATTAGAGTAAAACGGCTCTGCCTTGCTAAGTTTGGTAGGCTTCAATTGGGTGTGCGACTAAGTGCATCAAAGGGATATCAATGCTAATAGCAGGTATATTAAAATACATTTCCTGGATGATGTCATCTGGAATAAGACAAGGACAAAGACACCCTTACCAGATGATTCTTCGTAAGATTAGTACGGCTGTTGGTTCGGGCATCGCACTGCCGCGAAAACGCAGCTCGATGCAACAACTGTGGGACCAAGGGTGACAGTGTGTGGAAGAATGTAGCGTACGTTAGCACAGTGTGATTGAGTTTGAACAGGAACTTCCAAACGTTTCTATAGCCACATTTTCTGAAGCAAGAATGTAGCAACACAGCATTCGAAAAAGGGTTAATGTCGACGAAGTGTCTAGGTAGAAATCGCATCCTGACGTTAGTAAACTTACTTACATGCATATCTGATTGCCAATCAATTTATCATTTCTGGTTAAATCTGTAGAAAAATGCACCCTGCGTATTCATGATCATGTTCTTTAAAGAGATTTAAAGGCCTTCACTACTTATTTTTAAATGCTATTAAAAGCATAATAAAAGAAGTAGATGTCAAATGGGAAATTATAATTAGCACATATATTCAACATGTCTATATTTTTAAATATATTTTACTGCTTCCTAATTAATCTTTAGGTCTTACAGCCTGGGGAAGATATAAATATTTCTGGAACATACAGAAATGATAAATATTGTCTGTGACGTACCTGCCAGCAGGACACACACGACATAAAGGCAGATAGTAGTCAGAACAAGCGTCTGCGTAGCTCAGTTGGTAGAACGACTTATTCCTGAATAAGCGGACTCGGATTCGAGTCCCGGCGTAGACCAAAAATGACGGAGAAATTTACTTTGTTATAATGGCTCCCGAATTTCCGGATGAGCCGGCCGTTCAAAATATCGCATTGGTGTGATATTCTTTCCACACCGCGAGATAGGAACAATCAGAGAATCCCTTCTCCAGCGCTTCGAAAAATAAAAATGTGTGATGTTGCATTCCACACACTAGATTGACTGGGAGTTCTCGAGTGCACGTTCTACAGCTGATGGCTGCCTGCGACAATTCATGGTCACGGCTGACCCGTGGGCCATGCCCCCGGCCCTCTTTGGTGGGAGGTGACGTACCTGCCAGCAGGACGCACACGACATAAAGGCAGATAGTAGTCAGAACAAACGTCCGCGTAGCTCAATTGGTAGAGTGACTTGTTCCGGAATAAGGGGATCCGGGTTCGAATCCTGGCGTGGACAGAAATGACGGAGAAATTTACTTCGTTATATGTCTCCCTAAGTTTCTCTTCTTGACGAATTTAAATCATAGATGTACACCAAACCTCAAAACTTCTGTGTATGTACGATACGATGGAGTAAATAATAATTTTTTAAGTATGGTGTTTTCCATTTTATGTCAACCAGACCGATTATAACTTGATTTAAGTCAACCGGAAGATTCATCTCCTTTCTTTTAACGAAATGTTTATACAGTAAAACATGTCTGAGACCGAATCCAAAGTAGTAGAATTATTTTCCGTTTTAGACCTGTTTAGCTCGGAGTTTATTAGTTTCCCTTACCTTTCTGACAAATTAGCCGATGTGCCAACAGTAGATATTCTAAAAGAACGCGTAGTAAAGACACCTAGTTTACATACATATCGAATAAACTGATATGATACTTACATTTAACACATTGCTTAAAAGATCATTTATAAATAGGAACAGCCTGCTTTTGAATTTTGAATTTCATATATTTGCTGTCAATAAAGACTGCTGGTTAAAGCTAGTTATGCATGCATAAATATAAGTTATGTTCGCTTTTTTTACCGTTTTATTTTCATTAGCGGGATACGTTTGAGTTAAATGTTTCCGTGCAATATGATCTGTTCATAAATTCAGGAAATCTCGGAGAACAATGGCCCAGAATCTGCTTTAAGTATTTTTGTTAAACTCGGCCTACGCCAGCTGCCCCCGCTGTAGAGAAAATGAACCCTACATCTGTCCTATAAATACTCGTATAATTAAAATAAAATAATGGATGGGCCTTCGTCTACCAGTGCTTTTCCTTAGTGCACGTATGATTTTTTCCTATTATTTCCTGTTTGTGAACTATTACAAAGTATTCTGTGTCCCGAAACCCAGACGTTCTTCATCTGGGAAAGCAGTTTCTCAGCATACTTTTTGTTCACCCTTTCCTTTTAAACGTTTAAGCATTTCGGAGCAGTAAAAAGCTTGGAAAGTAAATATCGCAATGGGACTTCTCTATTCATGTGTAAAAACAGCTGAAATTGTTTAAAAATATAAAAACGTCATATGGCCTATTGACAAAACATTTTGTAATTGGAATTTGTGATTTGAAACGGTAAGTCGAACTTCCAACGAAAGGATTTGAACAAGTAGAAAAGGGATTTCATGTTCATTCAGTACCTACCCACATGTTGTATAATACTATTCACATTTTCACGACTTTCAAATTTTTGAGACCGAAACCTATATCGCCGATTTCGGAACGCCAGTTCCAGCCAAAGTAAACACTTTTTTAAATTTAAACTGAAACACTCAATTTTGTAACAACCATTATTAAGTTTTGCGGGTTGCAAGGCTTTCAGTGATTTCTCTATAAAATAATATTTATAGTAGAAATAATTGTA
Organism: Macrothele yani; assembly: GCA_039090855.1. Classification (NCBI taxonomy): domain Eukaryota; kingdom Metazoa; phylum Arthropoda; class Arachnida; order Araneae; family Macrothelidae; genus Macrothele; species Macrothele yani. Next base: position 86,484,941 of record CM076999.1, read on the forward strand.
TTTCAATTAATTCCTTACATCCTTAAGCAGCATGTAAAGAAATTACAGAAATGTTATCACGAAGAAGGAAACATTGACCATGGTTTTCTTAATATTTAGGATATGGGATCACAAATTCACATACTTCTTACATGTCATAAGCTGTTCTCTGTGGTTCAAAGGTTAGCTCCACAAAGAGATGCAAACTGCCAGTTAAATATTAAAGTTATTATTTACTTACTGTAGCTTATCAAACTCCTCCGTTTACAGCGATCTTGACACCCAACTCGGGCTTCACTGACATCCATCACACGACGTATACAAGACCTCCTGTACTTCATACTCATAATCTTTTTCTCATTCAGGCATTCCTAATTCTGATCCTCCCATGACTTCTTTTGGCTTTCTTTGTTTCCTTCCTGCCACTTGGGCTAAAAAAAATTTCTTAGTAAGCATCTCATCACTCATTCGTTCAACATGGATAAACCACCGAAGCATATTAGTCACCACCTTGCAAAAACATTTTGCTTCACATTACACAACTGCAACACATCTTCATTCCTCGCACAATCAGAACGTGTCTTGCCACAAACCTCCCTTAAGTAACACAATTTTCCAACACACAAGGGACTCCTATGTTTCTACTGTAGTACTTAGGTTTCACTGCTATACATTAGAGTAGGAACAATTACACTTTCATGCGCAGTCATACGGGACTCTCCTGAGAACCCATCATTCCTGTAAAAACCTCCCATAGTAGCTATGAATTTCAATAAAAATTCACTCTCCTACTAATTTCACGATGTAATTTATTTCTCTATGTCAAACATGCTTCCTATATACATAAACTGTTTTACCTGGTCATTCACTGTGCCATTTAGACTTCCATTACATTCAGTACAAACAGCTCCTCGCTAAAAAAGCATGACTCTGGTTTTTCAATTATCTATACTCAGTTTGAATTTCATGCAAACGTCGTACTTCCGCAGGAACATACTCTTCAACTCACTTTTTCTATGTGCCCACAGAACTGTGCAGTCTCCACACACAGCATAGAGCAATTCGAACATATGGATATTACCAAGACATAAACCAGTATCGTCCATCTTGGCATTACTCATGCATGCATATAATGTATAAATATATACTGAAGTGCCAGAAAAGCTGGTATACACGTCTAATACTTGGTAGGTCCCCCTTGGTAGCGCAGCACTGCAGAAATACGACGGAGCATGGACTCCACTAACTTCTGGAAATATGCTGTAGGCAATGCACATCATACTTCCTGCACAGCGTTTTACAATTCAGGTGTATTCCAAGGTATCGGATTCCTGTGTTCGATACGGCGTTGCTTGGCATCCAAAATGCGTTCTATCACGTTAAGATCTGGGGACTTGGGTGCTTATGCCAACAACCCAAATTCAGATGAAGGCTCCTCTAACCATAATGTAGCGTCCACTGCATGTGTGGCGGTGCATAGTCCTTTTCGAACCGGTCCAACCCATCAGCATGAATGCAGGACATGAACTGGTGTACCTCGTCAGAAAGGATGCGAACATAGCGTTCGCCTGTCACAGACGTTTGTAGACGTACCAGTGGTCCCAGTGAAGTCCAGCTAAACTCACTCCATACAATAACGGATTCCACACCAGCCGGTACAGTTCCTTGTTGACAGGTGGGATCCATGGCTTCATGGAGTTTGCGCTACACACGAATCCTTCCATCTGCCCGATACAGTTGGAAACGCGACTCGTCAGACCAGGGGCTTGTCTCCAGACATCAAGTGTCCAGTGGCGGTGTTGCCGTGCCCAAGCGATGCGCATAGCTCTGTGTCGTGCACCCATCAAGCGGACTCGAGTTGAGCGTCAGCTTCCAAAGCCCATATCGTGCAGATTATGTTGCAAAGTTCGGACGCTGATGCTTATTGAGGCTCCAACATTGAATTCCGATTATACCTGCGAGAGTGTTGCACGCCTATCGCGTGATACGATTCTTGACACCCGACGATGCTCACGTTCACCCAATGTCTTTTTACGGCCACAGTGGTATCGTAGGTTGGAGGTTTTTCTGGAACTCTTGTAGTCACGGTACACCCTTGTAATGGTCGTCCGTGAAAATCTGAACTTCGTTTCTACCCCCGAAATACTATAGTCCATCTTACGAGCGCCAACTTTGACACCAAGTTTAAAATCGCTTAAATCGTCATTACTAGTCATTGTCATGCCGAAAACAGCTCTTTCAGCTGGCAAGGATGTATATACCTTTAGATATATACACTTGCGGACGCAACCGAGTACGCGCATAGGTGACATTGCTATGTATTTTGCATAAGCTCGTCTGTACCAGTTTTTCTGGAACTTCAGTGTATTAAACAGTCTTGGTGACATTACACAACCGTGTCTGACTCATACACCAATAGAATACCATTTGGATAAAACACCATTCTCTCGTACACCTGTTCTACTGCCAGATTAATAAATGTGGTGTTACTAGGAATAAACGTAATGTACACTGGCGTGCAAAAATTAAGGACGAGACGGTTTTTCGAATGTAACGTCGTACAGAAGTGCTCCACATCGACTCAAATCACACCATAAAATCCCCAAGATGTAAAAATATGCGACAAGTGAGCAACACCGTCCGAGCAAGGAGTCCAAAGAAAACAAAGGCACTTAATTGAAAAGTTAGCTTCGAACACAACTGGACATAAGACAGAAACGTCCATGTGATAGGTGGCTGCCAAGAAAAATCCAGTCTTTTGTAGGGGATATGATCACTCCTGACTGCGTTGCAGGATTTACAACCTCTGTCCATGCTGAGGACGAGTTTGTCAAGGAGCTGTTGAGGCACCGCTGCCCATTCCTCTTGTAGTGCCAATCGCAGCTGCGGAATCGTTGCTGGCGGCTGGTGACGTGCTGCCAAGCCTCTCCCAAGAAGGTCCCACACGTGTTCGATTGGACTTAGGTCAGGGGACCTTGCGGGCTAATCATGCGTTGAATATATTCACTCTCCAACAGCTCTGCGACAGCCACTGTACGATGAGGTGTAGCGTTGTCGTCCATGAAGAGGAACTCAGTACACACAGCACCTCTAAACAGACGCACGTGAGGCAGGAGAACCTCGGTAAAATAGCGGACACCAGAGACTGAAACTAAAAAAAAACTGACATACTGAAAAACCATCTCGTCCTTAATTTTTTGCACGCCAGTGTAGGATCTTCAGTTTAATGTACGGTTTGCTTAATGAATGCAGTACGACAACAGGCCGTGAGTGGATCCAAGTTAAAGAGCCAATCATTTCAGTGAGCATGCGTAGATGACCATTTTTCTTAAACATTAAATACACTTCCAAGTATAAATTACTTTTTTGAACGCTATCTAATAACGAAATAGTGTAGAGTACTATTTAGAACAACGCTGATTTTGAGTCCAAATGTGTTTGCCGTAAAACACTTATAAACTCAACATTCATATTAAAAAAAATGTCACAATGTTTTTAAGATTTATTTTCTTGCAACTTCCAGAAGAAACGGCCGTTTTTTTTGCGACATTCTTCAAGCCGATGTGCTTGTATATTTGCCTTTCTAAATCATTAACTGGATGAATATTCCATAGGTCTAGAAACTATGTCAATAATTCACGGGATATTGCTAGACGGTAGTTCCTGTTAGCCCTTGCAAAACTTTGAAAAGCAACGCATTCGTGATCAAATCAACGCTACTACCTTCAGTAATGCATCAGAGGTGGAATGTTTTTCTGCATTCAGTCTTACTCTCGAAACGTTCATAGTATGTTCTTTACTTAAATCAATCTACATACATTTTTTTTCTTTGCAGTTTACAGTCTTCCAACGTATTCAGTATGACTATGTAGGGAATATTTTTTTAGTAACGCTTCAAAAAAATTCTTTATTCGAAACGGTTACTTAAAAGAATATTTCCAACGTATTTATACTGAATCACTTGATCTCCAAGAAATTAATGCAGCTTGCTCAAGGTTTTTGGTTTTCGCATGAAGAAATTGATATTTCTTTGGATGTAAAAAAGTCAGCTTAAAAACTGAATTTTCCAAATTGAAGAACTTTCACTTCGATAGAATAACGTTTACATAGTTTTGAAGAAAATGCAAAATAAATGAACAAACATGTTGAGATATACCTCAGTGATATCTTATTGCATTTAATTTCGTAACAATATTGTTACAGCCTTTTTATCACCCCATAATTAAACAGGATTTCCATGCCAAATTGAGCCACGCATATTTGGTTACGTAAAGGGATTATTGATTCCTTGAAATTAGTTAAGAAATTTGGAAAACCTGTGGCTACATATGCAGGGCCGAAAATAAAAAGCAAATAATTTCTGTCGACGGAAATTTTATTCCTGTATTCCAATCTACGCTGGAATTCGGAAACAAAGTGCTTTCGGTGTCAATCCTGTTAAAAAGGCTGCGAAAAAAAGGCATTTTGCAAGTTGTATTTGAAAAGACCCAATGTAGGCGTGCAGCTTCTGATGTTCTTCGTGTCTTGGCGGCAAAAGGAAACTTCGGCCCGTAGCTCATGTTAACGGTTTTCCAAGTCGAAATAAAACTTTACTCCAAATTTCATGCGTTCCTCCTTATTTGAAAACGCATGCAATATTTTTTAAAAACGGGAGCGATAGTCCACAAATGATCAGTCAAAAGCCATAGCGATTTAAAAAAAGAGTTTGAAACCAGCAGGAATGGATATTTTCGCTGTGCAAGACGCGATAAGTTATTCTAACGGACTGAATCTGGTGATCAGAATCATTGCTTTTCGCCATAGATTTGTTATTCAAAAGAGGTCATTTAGAAAGACTATTGACACTGATATTTTCGGAATAATGATCTGCAAAATGTGTTACGATGATTACTACGAGCGTAAGAAAGGCGAGACAACATGCATTATTTTAGCTACTTTCTTGTGTTGAAAGGCGTTTTATCCTTGTCAGGGAAACTTTCCTTTCCCATTATATCGTTGGTCCGGGATCGGAAGATACACCAGTAAAAGTTTTATTATGGGTTTTCCCTTGAGAGGAGTAAATGAAATAATTTTGCAGTGTCTTTCATAAAACCTATACGTTGCACCTCGCATGATCTCCAACATAAGTGAAATTCATTCCTTGGAATCTCGTACTTATTACGTTATTTTCCTTTCAAAATGATATGGTGCAGATATTTGGATACCCATTTCCCATTTTTCACTGAATAATATGTTAATTCTCTTGATATTCTTGATTTTTGGATGCCCGATAGTTCTAAGGGTTTTCTTACTGACAACGGAAAATGTATGAATTTCTGAATAATCGCCCTTTATTGTTCACGATGAAAATGTTTTCTGAAACAGAGGAATTCTCTATTAATGAAACCAAAAGAAGTAAGAAAATTATCTATCATCAGCAACTTTTCGTGTGAAATTCAAAAGCTCATACTTCGAGCATTCGTATTATTTAGGTTTTGAATTACGAGCATGTGAAATAATCTTTTCAGAATGCAAAAAATCAATGTTGTATCACAGAGAAAGTGTAAAAATAACGATCACACAAAATTAAGGCAAACGTTCCAGTTGCAGGCCGAAAGATTGAACGTCTGGGCTCATGCAAAGGTTCGTTGGAGTGAATACCGAGTTCCCAATACAAATGATTCATTGCCACAGAAGTATAAAATGCTAAACGCATTTTGGTGAAACATAGTACCTTGCCGGAAAAAGTAATGGAAACATTCCTTTCCCAGCAATGTATCATAAAAACTGCTTTGAGCGGATGATAACTTACAGAGATGCTGATTTCATTGGCAAGCAACAGAATTTAAAACGTGCAAAATCATATCCGATTTAAAAACATCGCAGTGACTGCACATGAAGATACATAGGGGAATACAATTCATCAAATACATGTATAACTGACCTTCAATATACAGCGCACAACGCAAGGCTGCACTAATATTCCACTTCATTCTGCTTTCTCGCTCATTATAAACATTGTTTTTTTCTTGGCAAAACGTGCACAGATCATTCATACCCGACCTCAAGACTGATGCAAAATAACTTCCAGATAGTGAGAAAAAATAGCGTAAAGTCTGAAAAGATTAAGGATAATAGTTTAAAATTGTTCGTAGTGGAAAACTAAAAATGAAAGTTAAATGATAATATACGTTATAAACCTAATGTATTTTCATTTACATTGTATTTCAACGGTTTCTTACACTAACATCAAAACGATAGCAGAATAATACTTATTTTTTGCACAATTATTAAAGGTAAGGTAACTCTGTTATACTACACTGACGGAAAAAAATCCCAACACCAAGAAGGGGTTGTGTTAGATAAACGACAGTTGGTAGGCGGTGAGAGTACATCTGCAAGATGACGTCTATGCAAATTTCGCGCTCGGCGCATACGTGTGGCGCTAGTAGCGCCCTCGGAACATGCAAAGCAAGTTTGCTATAAATACGCGCTGTAACGTTAGTGAGCGTTAGTGAGCCGCGGATGGCTTAGTGGTTAGTGTTTCAGATTATCGATGCTGGGTCCCCAGGTTCTAGCTGATCTTTCAGAGATGGTGTGATTTACTGCCAATCGCTGAATATCCGCCGTGCATCGGACGAGCACATAAAGTAACGGCCCCCAGGCTGGACCCACTGGTTAAATGGGTATCCTTTCCTATGTCCTCCCTGAAATTCTCTCACCCATATATGTGCAATATCGTACTTGTACGGTGGCACCATCTACTGTACTCTAATCTCACTACAAACTGTTCTGTCAAAAGTCGCTAGACTTGCTCTCATTCCTTCCGTTTCTGTGTCCTGCCCAAAAGGCGATCTCGCTGTAGGTGGCTGGGACCTAAACTCTACTCCCTGTGGACGGAAGTCCTACATGAAAATGACAAATGCTCAATGGTGAGCGTTAGTTATCGTTGAGATTCGACGTAGGATGTTGATGTTAGTCAAGAATGCCTTTAAGAAGATGTAAAAGCCATTATCAACAGCTCACGGAGTTTGAACTAGGTCGTGTAATACGGCAACGTGAAGGTGGATTTTCTTTCCGCAATATTGCAGAACGACTTAGCAGGAATGTAGCCACTGTGCATGATTGTTGGCAGCGGTGGTCATGGGAAGGTACTGCCTCAAGAAGACCGGGTTCCGGCCAGCCACGTGGCACTACTGAGAGGGAAAACCGCCGTGTACGGCTTATGGCCGTGGCGCATCGTACCGCGTCTTCGGCAGCAATTCGAACTGCAGTTGCCACCACATTGACACAACGAACTGTTTCAAATCGGTTACTTGAAGGACAGCTCCGAGCCAAACACCCTGTAGCGTGCATTCCACTTACTAGAAACCACTGACGTTTGCGACGTCAGTGGTGTCAAGCTAGAGCTCATTGGAGGACTTAGTGGAGATCTGTTGTGTTTTCTGATGAAAGCCGGTTCTGCCTGGGTGCCAGTGATGGCCGTGTGTTGGTTAGAAGGAGGACAGGTGAGCGCCTACAACCAACCTGTCTGCGGCCGAGACACACTGGACCTACACCTAGAGTTATGGTCTGGGGAGCAATTTCCTATGATAGCTGGAACACTCTCGTGGTTATCCTACGCACCGTGACAGCACAGTTGTACGTCGGTCTGGTGATTCAACCTGTTGTGCTTTCATTCATGAACAGCATTCCAGGGGGTGTTATCCAACGGGATAACGTTCGCCCGCATACCGCTGTTGTAACCCAACATGCTCTACAGAGGATCGACATGTTGCCGTGGCCTGCTAGATCACCAGATATTTCACCAATCGAGCACGTATGGGACATCATTGGACGACAACTCGAGCGTCACCCCCAACCAGCATTAACCGTCCCTGTATTGACCGACCAAGTGCAACAGGCATGGAACTCCATCCCACAAACTGACATTCAGCACCTGTACGACACAATGCATGAACGTTTGCGTGCTTGCATTCAACATTTTGGCGGTTACACCGGTTATTAATGTACCCGCATTTCACATTTAAAATGGCTCTTCTCGCGCTTACAATAAGCTGTAATCTTGAAATCTTAATCGATTAAATATGTTATCTATACAAATATATTGCCGCCATTTCATTCCTCTACAACTATTTTTTCGTGGTGTTGGGATTTTTTTCCGTCAGTGTATTTTTGTGACTCTTACTTCACGAACATAAAATCTGGTTTTGGTTTTAAAAAATTTTTGCATTTTTATCTATTGATACGTTGAACAATGGGCAAAAAGATGTTAAGCTTAAAAAACGTTCTCTAGAAAATTCCCATCCTCCGACGGCTTTACTGCAACTCATACAAGTTCTTGTGATTCTCCACGTTTTAATTATCATAAATTGTATATACCTTTCTTTTAATATAAAACTGTAAGATATCTTTTTAATTCAACAGTAGGCCTATCTGAATAATATGGCCCTTGAAAATTATAATAAATTCCTGATAAGAAACATTATGAAATTATTAGGTAAATATGTGCCAAAGATCATGAAATGCAGTGTGCTACACATATCTTAAACTTACATTATTTATATATCATCATCATCATCATCATTGTCAACCATTATCAATCCACTGCTGGATGAAGGTCTCCCCAAGTTTCCTCCACAACGGTCTGTCTTGTGCCAGTCTCCTCCATGTCACCCCTGCATACTTTCGAATTTCATCCACCCATCTCCCATGTGGTCTTCTTCTGGGTCTTTTCCTGTCCCTTGGAATCCAATCTAAAATTTCAGCTGTCCATCGATGATCTGTCCTTCTGGCAGTATGTCCAGCCCATTGCCATTTCAGGGATTTAACTCTGATCATGATGTCTTCCACTCTTTGTCATTTTTCGGATCCACGAGTTCCTCTTCTTATCTCTCCTGGTTACACCAAGCATGCACTTCTCCATGCTCCTTTGAGTTGTCTGCAGCCTTTGTATGTCTCTTTTAGTTAAGGTCCACGTCTCCGCACCATACGTAAGCACTGGAAGGATGCATTGATCAAACACTTTTCTTTTAAGACATAATGGCATATTGCTCTTGAAAATTATGCTGTTTCTTCCAAAAGCTCTCCATGCAAGTTTTGTACGTCGATTAATTTCTTCATCAATGTGACCCTCACTTGATATCTGCTGTCCAAGATAAACGTACGTGTCTGTTATCTCCAGCTTTTCTCCATCAATCGATAAATCTTCATTTCTTGCAAAAGCATTGAACATCACTTTTGTCTTCTGAAAGTTCATTTTTAATCCCACTTCTTTACTCTTGTCAGCAAGTTCCTGGATCATACTCTGCAGCTCTGATGGGGTAGTTGCAAAAATGACTACGTCATCAGCAAAACGAAGGTGGGTTAGATAATCTCCATTAATCTTTATCCCCTTGTTTTCCCAGCTCAGTGACTGAAAAACACCCTCCAATGTGGCATTAATGAGCTTCGGAGATATGGTGTCACCTTGTCTCACTCCCTTTCCAATTTTTACGTGTGTTGTATTTTCAAACAGCCTAATCTTTGCACTTGCATTTTCATAGATGTTATTAATAATATTAATGTATGCATCTTCAATACCGCAGGTTTTCAGAGCCATTGTAACTGCTGATGGTTTCACCGAATCAAAGGCTTTTTCATAATCGATAAAAGCCATGCACAATGGAAGTTCATATTCCCTCGCTCTTTCAATTAGTTCTCTCAGCACGTGGATATGATCTATTGTGCTGTAGCCACTCCTGAATCCAGCTTGTTCTCTCGGTTGAGCCATGTCCAGTGTTACCTTCAAGCGGTGTGAAAGAACTTTAGTGAAGATTTTATAAACTACTGATAGGAGGCTGATAGGTCTGTAGTTTCCGAGATCCTCAATGTCACCTTTCTTATGTAGCAGGATCATTGTAGCGGTGTTCCAATCCTCAGGAATCTTTCCTTCATTAAGGCATCGAGTGAAAATTTGGGCGAGTACTGTTTCGATTTCTCCACTTGCTTCTTGTATGATGTCTACAGTAATTCCATCTTCTCCTGGAGCTTTTCCTCGCTTCATGTTCTTGATTGCATGTGCAACTTCTGCTGGAAGGACTGGAGGAACTCTGGTACTGGTATCTTTCATGATGTCTGGAGTGCATATATCATCCCTTTCATATAATTTGGAGTAGAAATCTTTCACTCTTGTCAAAATTTCGCCTCTATTTCTTGTTACAGAACCATCTTCTTTTCTCAGTGCCATAATCTGTTTTCTTCCCTTACTGAGATGTCCCTTTGCTATCTTTAGGCTTTGGTTGTTTTCAATTGCTTTCCTCACTAGTTCACAGTTGAATTTCCTTACGTCTTCAGTGATACTTTTTCTTACTGTCTTGCATAGCTCTATATATTCCACTTTGCAAGTCACATCTTCTTTAGTTGTCCTCATCTCTTCTTTTTTGCATCAACATTTTGGTTTTTCCTGATAATTTGTTCACATGCAACTTGTTCTTAGACCCAGCTAATTTTGTTGCTGTTTCCATAAGAGCTTTGGTTGCTTTTCTGTTAACTTCAGAGATGTCCACTTCTTCCGATGTTAGGCCTTCTAAAGCAGAGAACCTGTTCTTCAGTTCCAACTTGAAGGTATTATGGTGTTTTTAAGGTTGGTTATGTCAATAGATTTTGTTTGTCCTATGAGCTTGCCACGTTCAAGTTTAGTGTTGAGGTGCATCTTACATCTCACCAATCTATGGTCACTACCTGTGTTGAACTTGTTTAGCACACTGCAGTCTTCTATGACGAATTTTTTGTTACACATAATAAAATCAATTTCACTTGTCGTCCCATTTGGATGTCTCCATGTCCATTTCCTGTGTGGCTTTTTCTTGAAGAAGGAGTTCAAGATTTAAAACCCTTCTGCCTCTGTAAACTCAACGAGAGTATTTCCACGCTGGTTTCTGTTGCCATGACCGAATTTACCTACCGAAGTTTCATTCTGTTGCCGTTGCCCTATTTTTGCATTGAAATCTCCCATAATTATTTTCAAGTGCTGCTTACCTTTATTATTTAGATGACAAATTTCCTCATAAAATTCTTCAATTTCTTCTTCAGGATGACTTGTGGTGGGTGCATAAGTTTGAATAATCTGAGCCTGGTATCTTTTCGAGAGTTGGATAACAAGTCGTGCAGCTCTGTCAGAGGAACTTTCAACTTCTACAACTTTATCCTTCAGTTTCTTGTTTATTATAAATCCAACACCACTAGTTCTGCCAGTATCTGTCCCACGATAGTAGAAGAGATGTCCACTTTTCAGTTCGATGAGATCTTCTCCTTTTCTCCTTACCTCACTTAGCCCCACGATGTCCCACTTGATCCTTTGTAGTTCCTCTTCCAATTCAAGAAGCCTTGAATCAGAAGATAGGGAGCGTCCATTGTAAGTAGCCAAGGTCAGCATCAGATGGCAGCCTAGTCCGGTCCTCCGGGGATTCTTAGCACCCTCTGCCTTCATGTCGCACTGGCCGCTGCCTTGGCCAGGTACATTCCAGCTGCCGGAGACTGAGGGCCAAGATTTAAGTTGTGGAGTCATTTTGGAGGGGTTTGGCCATAACTCACCACGCTGGCCAAGCGGGTTGGTGAGTGTGGGATAGCATTTCCTCTGATCCCGATGGTATAGTTATACCGCTATGGGCGGTCGTCAGAGCCCCTTTAGTGGGAACAGGATGCACCACGAGAAGGCGGGGTTGACATTTGTCAAGGAGAGGCTGTGATGTTACGCATCACCTGACCTTACATCCCTATTTATATATAAATCCAGGAATATTGAATGAGAGAAACCATGACAAACATTTCAAAGTAAACTCTCAGCCAAAATATTATAGAAACGTAAAGCGTGTACAAAAGACATTTCAGAGTTCACCATCTAGATTTTCCGGATTTTGAAAAATACGGGATTGATAGAACAAACTTTCGTTCTAAATGACAAGCATATCATTCTTTTTTTAAATATCAGATCCTTGCCTGTTACATCAATCAAATTCCTAATAAATTACACTTGAAAACATGTTTCTCTCGTAGGTATTTTCGTGTAATTTATTCTAGTCTTTTTGTTCGTTCAGCGGAAACAATTACATAATGCAGCTTGCTGAAAATTCAACACGAGGAAAAGCATATGCAAACAGATTGAAAATGGAAGAATGGGTATGTCACGTGAATAGTTGCAAATGCTTACAAACGGGCAGGGCGCATGCAAATATTTTGTGCCTTTGATGTCCTCCTAGATGTGCCGCAGGAACTATAAAAGAAGGACACGTCGGACAAGTTGTAAAACTTGATTCGTTGGAAATGGTTCAGTAATGTTGTAATAGTAACTATGGCCCACCGCATCAGTGGAGTCACGTACCTACAGTGGACGAAGTTTGATTGAGGCAGATGACTTGGACTGTGATTAGGAGGATTTTTATTCCGCGACATCATCTTTTATGTTTGCTCGAGGCGAGCACAGGTATGCAAATATGGCATCAATAAGAAGAGTAAGGTCTGGTGCACTGATGTGAAGAGATTGTAACCCAGTGACGTACGAACGCACGGAAATGCCGTCACCGTATGGAGTTAGCGGCAAAACAGTCATGTCATGGAGATTCATGAACATTAGAAGTGAGTATTTTTTTAATTTAGACAGAGAATTTACTAAATTTTAAAATGTTAAATATAATAATCATGGTCATCAGCAACAAAATGTACACAAAGACCATAAATTTCATTGTTTTCTTATTTTGGAAGAAATTCAGCTTAAACGAACAAAATACTTACTTCCAATGTTCATGAATCTCGATGACATGGCTGAATAAGATGATAAGATGATACCTTGTTGTTGGTTGTATTGGGCACGTCTTTTGAATTATTTCCCATTCGAGTAAAATCAAGAAATTATCAAAGTTATTCATAATCAATGCAACTGTTTATAAAAAAGTCACAGCCGGATTTCTAAGATTGATTAAACATCCGGAAAGAGAAGAGCTATTAATTTTCACTAGCGCTAAAACGTATGGTACGGAAATGAACAAAGGGTGTACAAAATGTTCCTAATGGTACACGGAAGTTTTCAGAAGCAAACATATTTTCAAATCAATCAGTTCAAAGTGATATTACCCCAATTTTTTTTTAAATCGATCGTTAATAGAGCGAAATGAGATATGACCCCACCCCTCCTTGGAGGAGAATTTCGCATAATAGAAACGTTTAAAATATGGGAACAATATTTTTCATGGAAAAACCGGTGTTAAGCAAAAATAACATTGAAACACAAAAGCCGTTCCGTAAAACACATAGTAAAATCATGCAACAAAGGAAGATATATATGTACAGCAATATAAATGTTATTCTTTCTGAAAGCATCTCTCTTCGGGTGATAGGCAAAGGTACCATCTTTCGGTCCACTTTTCAAATTATGAGGCGACTGCATTTTTTGTGGAAGCTGATTTCGAGCCTGAACAACCTTAATAACGTCCGTATATTTGTTGAATGTTACGCCACGAACTCCTGATCCATTGTTGAAAACAAACAGAAATTGCACGGGGCAAAGTCAAGATTGTAAGCAATCTGTGGCATGGTTTCAACATTTCATTTCGTAAGAAACTCTTTAACACAAGCACCCACATGCGGGCGAGCGTTATCATGGTGTAGGGTCCACTTGCACGCCATTTCAGGTTGTTTATCGATATGTGTCATCGCAGACGCTTCAAAACTAAAATGCAATGCTCAACATTGACATTAACTGGTAGAGGAACGGCATGCTAGAAGACTACACCTTTATGATATAAGAAAATAATCATCACCTTCTCAGCTGATTTGGTTTGGCGAACTTTTTTGGAAAAGACATATTTGTGTATTTCTGGACACACGTTGCTCGCCTCGTGAGGGGTCAAAATAGTTGACCCATGTTTCTTCGGCTGTCATTACTGTATTTAGATAGTTTGTATCATTTGCAATATTTTTTCCATTTATGAGGCACCTGAACTCTGGCTAACAATAGTTCTCTCGTCAAGTGATGAGATACCTATCTGGGACACGCACGATGCAGCGGTAATTTGTCGCATAGAATGTGGAATGCCGACGTCTTTGAAATATTAGTTGATGCCTCTATGTCTTCACACGTCATTCGTCGATCTTTTTGCAGGATTGCACAAACAGTGTTAACAATACCTTCCGTACGAACACTTTGAGATTGAATTTTGTTTTCGAAATCATGCTGGCATCTAAATATTAGTGACTGACACAAACATTTATCTCTGTATGCTTTTTTCATTAAAACAACTGTTTTTGGAACCGTTTTGCCCAAAGGATAGCCAAATATTATCGCACAATGCATTTCACTTCTTAACTCTGAATCACTCACCTCAATAGCTGTATGGCGAAATGAAGACGTACCTTACCCAGCTGCGCAATAAAAAAAACTTCAATCGTCTGCCACGGCCAGTAATTGTTGCCATAAAGATTTTCTTAATTCAGTTAGTCGTCTGCGTGATTATTTTTCCCTTTCCACTGTAGCAACTCAAAAAATATTACTCTCAGTTTTTCAGCAGTTGTATATCCCTCCCGGTTGGTAAACAGAAAAGGCTTTCTGACTTTTACGTCCCTAGAGAGGAAGCTGTTCATTGTTAAAGAGGATTACGTTCTCCAAATTAATTGTATAAAATAACGTAAAGTTTAAAAAAGGTGATTTTTAGTGGCGTTCTTAGAAGCAGACGTACAGCTACAAACAGTAGTACACAAAAACCACCTAGCGACAGAATTTTGAACTACGGGCTCCCTTCCAGTATAAACCGAAAGTGTTTTATAAGTTGCATATTATCTGCTATTAAAACGCTTTTTTTTAATCGGTCATTTAAAGCACAGATATCAAGTAAAACATCGAAATATAAGTCTTCAGCTACGAAACTGCGCATTATTTTTGGAAGGAAATACAAACATAATATTTTAATAGTTAGTATATAGTATCTGACCGATAAAGGTTTTTTGCAATCGGGTGTTTATTTCCGTCTAAATTTCTGCAAACATGCTGAACACTGAAACTGGACCATACGCCCTCTAGTGCCACACGTAAGAGTTAAGAAAATTTGAAATGGTACGAGAAACACATCGCGCACGAAACGCTCTCCCCTAAAAGAAGAATTTGGCAAACCTGTCTAATAGAAACACAGATATCGACAACAATAAGAGGTACTATTGTGTTCCCTTGCGGAAAACCCATGCAGAATTTGACGCAGAGGATATTCTGAAAAGGTTTTTGCGAGATGAGAGGTATCGATCTAGGAAATACATTTTTATTCGATTTGTAAGATAATCAGATTCTTCTGCAAGTATATCAGACAAGGAAATATACTCTTACGTTTCCTGGTCACAGAGCAAATATTCTTCACTAAACATTAGATGTTATGAGGAATATTTCCCAACAGGAATTGTATCCGCGGCAGAAAGAATTTTCCAATAGGACATGTAGAAACATAGATGTTGGGAAAGTCAGAATTAAGCTTTATGCCCAATGCGGAAAATCTGTGAGTTACTTTAAAAGGAACTCTACACAAAACTGTCTTTGTTTTAAATGCCATCAAAAGAAAGAACAATTTTCAATCTGATATTTAGAAGCAATATAAGGAATAAAATTGCGTTGAATTATATATCATAAGAATTTTCGCCCTCTAGCGTAATATTCATGATCAGGAAAAAGGGAAAACACAATCACCTTTGCGATATTTCAAGCTCTCAAATGGAAAAAAAAATTCAAACTCAAACCAGTTGTTGCAGAGATATGGTGCCCATAGGCTGAAGGGACAAACTAATACTATAATCACGTACGTTTTTAAAAAAAACGTGCAAAAAATAAAATTTGCTAAAATCCCTTGAAACATGATCTGTTGGTAGAAATATGCACTCAAAAGAGAAGTAAATCATTTGTATTTAAACGCACATAGCAGCGCAATAACCTCAACAGTATTCTACTAGTAAAACTACGGAACATAATAAGAAGTTCAGAATATTGAGGAAGTATTGGAAATCACTCAATTCCACGGTGGGTGAAGCGCCTTAATATTTTTAAATTTGTTTTTGGGAAATAATATTTAGCAGAATTTGACTTTGCACATGCAGGTAGGAATAAGAGGAGACGCTGTCTCCAACTCCTCCCATGTTAGCAAAGTGAAGCCGAGTTTATACGCTTTCGCGGTGAAAGTAGTACCGCCAGCTTTTGCGTGTTTACCCTCAAGATGCAAAAGCAGACAATTTTCCGTAGGAAAGCATTAGTGAGACCCTTTTCATTTTCTTAAGATTTTACGTTGTCTTAAAGTATAAGCGGAACGGAAAACCAGTGGAATAGGTTTAATAAACTCTTAGGCTTACACGAAAGGAATTTTAGTACAAAAACTTAGACTTTCATTTAGGAAAAGAGATCTGAAAAGCGTCTTCGTAACGACTGAGACGTATATGAACTGACGATTTAAAATGTGTTTAGATTAAACGTAATTTTATATAGCGTTTAAAATCATTCTCTGTCTTAGCGGATTATCGCAAAATATTGTTTATCATAGAAATAGTAACGGTCGAACTTCAGATAATATTTATTATAAGTGAATTTTTCATAAGATCGCACTTTAACACTTTTGCCTTGTTTTCAGGAGGAAAATTAAAGTAAACGACATTCCACGTAAGTTTTACTTGAAAAGCAATAGTGAGGCTCTTAAGCAAATAAACAAGGGGAGGGGGAGAATATTTTCATTGAACATTTATATTAAAAAAAAGTTCATAAAATTTCTAGATTTCATTTTCAAGCCTTTAAGAAAAAACGGGGAATCTGCGAGCTTGTTTAAAGAAATTTAAAAAATTCAGACGCAAAATATGACGTTATCGTACTTTTATTTTAGTTTTTATAATTGCTATAAGCACTTGACTGATTTTAGTTTCTTCTGATGGAGGTAAGGAATTTCTACTGGTTAGGTTAGAACTATGGTGGGCTTCAAAAGATATAAATGAAAATAATTTTAAAACTAGAATGAATGCAATAGCTTTAATAGCAAGGGAACTTTTTTCAGGGTGGGTGGGTATCTTTTTAAAAGGGTGCGGTTTCAAATTATAGCAAGAGAATATACAATTTATTAGTTTGTGGAAATAGGATTTACAAGTCCTGTTGACAGAAAAGGAAATCTGAATTGATAAAATGTCTTGGTAAAAACAGATTTACAAAAGCAGCAGAAATAATTCCTACTATAGATCTCTTTAAAAATAAATCCGACTGCATTCAAAATATTATACTTCTTATACACATCACTATTAACAGAGACACTTTCATAATGTAATAAGTTAATAGCTTTTAAGTAGTAAATAAAACAGATGTTTGTATATATTAAGGATTTTTAATTTGGTTTCTGAAATATATGAATACCATTTATGAGCAAAATTATATTTATTAATAAATAATGCATTGAAGACAAATTCTGCAGTTTGTTGCTAGCACAACATATGTTTATGAATAGGAAAATCTGCTCACATAAGGTGTGGTTAATCAAAACAACAAGGTGATTCATTTTAGCTCTAATGACAGAGAAGATTGCTAACAGCAGTCCATATGCTGATGCACATTTAACCTAAATTTTATGGCTACAAAAATGAATGGAGAACAAATCAGAAGTGCATGGGAAATATAGAAGTGCACATTTTCTGCCATCAGATTATGGTACGGAATCCTCTTTCGTTCACTGATATCCATGTAACATCTCCAGCACGAATATCTGATTTCCAAAAAATAATGTTGACCTTTAAATCTTGAACTTCTTACAACAGTATTTTTCATTTAATTAGTTAAATAATAAAATGTTCACTCAATTTATTCATTGTCTTTAAATATACATTTCTATATATAGTAATTAGAAATGTATATTTAAAGACAATGAATAAATTGAGTGAACATTTTATTATTTAATATATACATTTCTATATATAGTAATTGGGATGTAAGGTCAGGTGATGCGTAACATCACAGCCTCTCCTTGACAAATGTCAACCCCGCCTTCTCGTGGTGCATCCTGTTCCCACCAAAGGGGCTCTGACGACCGCAAATAGCGGTATAACTATACCATCGGGATCAGAGGAAATGCTATCCCCACACTCACCAACCCGCTTGGCCAGCGTGGTGAGTTATGGCCAAACACCTCCAAAATGACTCTACAACTTAAATCTTGGCCCCCTCAGTCTCCGGCAGCTGGAATGTACCTGGCCAAGGCAGCGGCCAGTGCGACATGAAGGCAGAGGGTGCTAAGAATCCCCCGGAGGACCGGACTAGGCTGCCATTTGATGCTGACCTTGGCTACCTACAACGGACGCTCCCTATCTTCTGATTCAAGGCTTCTTGAATTGGAAGAGGAACTACAAAGGATCAAGTGGGACATCGTCGGGCTGAGTGAGGTAAGGAGAAAAGGAGAAGATCTCATTGAACTGAAAAGTGGACATCTCTTCTATTATCGTGGGACAGATACTGGCAGAACTAGTGGTGTTGGATTTATAATACACAAGAAACTGAAGGATAAAGTGGTAGAAGTTGAAAGTTCCTCTGACAGAGCTGCACGACTCGTTATCCAACTATCGAGAAGATACCAGGCTCAGATTATTCAAACTTATGCACCCACCACAAGTCTTCCTGAAGAAGAAATTGAAGAATTTTATGAGGAAATTCGTCATCTAAATAATAAAGGTAAGCAGCACTTGAAGATAATTATGGGAGATTTCAATGCAAAAATAGGGCACCGGCAACAGAATGAAACTTCAGTAGGTAAATTCGGTCACGGCAACAGAAACCAGCGTGGAAATACTCTCGTTGAGTTTGCAGAGGCAGAAGGATTTTTCATCTTGAATTCCTTTTTCAAGAAAAAGCCACACAGGAAATGGACATGGAGACATCCAATTGGGACGACAAGTGAAACTGATTTTATTATGTGTAACAAAAAATTCGTCATCGAAGACTGCAGTGTGCTAAACAAGTTCAACACAGGTAGTGACCATAGATTGGTGAGATGTAAGATGCACCTCAACACTAAACTGGAACGTGGCAAGCTCATAAGACAAACAAAATGTATTGACATAACCAACCTTAAAAAACACCATAATACTTTCAAGTTGGAACTGAAGAACAGATTCTCTGCTTTAGAAGGCCTAACATCGGAAGAAGTGGATATTTCGGAAGTTAACAGAAAAGTAACCAAAGCTCTTATGGAAACAGCAACAAAATTAGCTGGGTCTAAGAACAAGTTGCATGTAAACAAATTATCAGGAAAAACCAAAATGTTGATGCAAAAAAGAAGAGAGATGAGGACAACTAAAGAAGATGTGACTTCCAAAGTGGAATATATAGAGCTATGCAAGACAGCACGAAAAAGTATCACTGAAGACGTAAGGAAATTCAACTGTGAGCTAGTGAGGAAAGCAATTGAAAACAACCAAAGCCTAAAGATAGCAAAGGGACATCTCAGTAAGGGAAGAAAACAGATTATGGCTCGGAGAAAAGAAGATGGTTCTATAACAAGAAATAGAGGCGAAATTTTGACAAGAGTGAAAGATTTCTACTCCAAATTATATGAAAGGGATGATACATGTACTCCAGACATCATGAAAGGTACCAGAGTTCTTCCAGTCCGCCCAGCAGAAGTTGCTCATGCAATCAAGAACATGAAGCGGGGGAAAGCTCCAGGAGAAGATGGAATTACTATAGACATCATACAAGAAGCAAGTGGAGAAATTGAAACAGTACTCGCCCAAATTTTCACTCGATGCCTTAATGAAGGGAAGATTCCTGAGGATTGGAACAATGCTACAATGATCCTGCTACATAAAAAAGGTGACATTGAGGATCTCAGGAACTACAGACCTATCAGCCTCCTATCAGTAGTTTATAAAATCTTCACCTAAAGTTCTTTCACACCGCTTGAAGGTAACACTGGACATGGCTCAACCGAGAGAACAAGCTGGATTCAGGAGTGGCTACAGCACAATAGATCATATCCACGTACTGAGAGAACTAATTGAAAGAGCGAGGGAATATGAACTTCCATTGTGCATGGCTTTTATCGATTATGAAAAAGCCTTTGATTCGGTGAAACCATCAGCAGTTACCACGGCTCTGAAATCCTGCGGTATTGAAGATGCATACATTAATATTATTAATAACATCTATGAAAATGAAAGCGCAAAGATTCGGCTGTTTGAAAATACAACACACATAAAAATTGGAAAGGGAGTGAGACAAGGTGACACCATATCTCCGAAGCTCTTTAATGCCACATTGGAAAATGTCTTTCAATCACTGAACTGGGAAAACAAAGGGATAAAGATTAATGGAGATTATCTAACCCACCTTCGTTTTGCTGATGACGTAGTCATTTTTGCAACTACCCCATCAGAGCTGCAGAGTATGATCCAGGAACTTGCTGACAAGAGTAAAGAAGTGGGATTAAAAATGAACTTTCAGAAGACAAAAGTGATGTTCAATGCTTTTACAAGAAATGAAGATTTATCGATTGATGGAGAAAAACTGGAGATAACAGATACGTATGTTTATCTTGGACAGCAGATATCAAGTGAGGGTCACATTGATGAAGAAATTAATCGGCGTACAAAACTTGCCTGGAGAGCTTTTGGGAGAAACAGCATAATTTTCAAGAGCAATATGCCATTATGTCTTAAAAGAAAAGTGTTTGATCAATGCATCCTTCCAGTGCTTACGTATGGTGCAGAGACGTGGACCTTAACTAAAAGAGACATACAAAGGCTGCAGACAACTCAAAGAAGCATGGAGAGGTGCATGCTTGGTATAACCAGGAGAGATAAGAAGAGGAACTCGTGGATCCGAAAAATGACAAGAGTGGAAGACATCATGATCAGAGTTAAATCCCTGAAATGGCAATGGGCTGGACATACTGCCAGAAGGACAGACCATAGATGGACAGCCGAAATTTTAGATTGGATTCCAAGGGACAGGAAAAGACCCAGAAAAAGACCACATGGGAGATGGGTGGATGAAATTCGTAAATATGCGGGAGTGACATGGAGGAGACTGGCACAAGACAGACCGTTGTGGAGGAAACTTGGGGAGACCTTCGTCCAGCAGTGGATTGATAATGGTTGACAATGATGATGATGATGATATAGTAATTAATGTAATATATTGATGAACACATTTTACGTTGTTATATTTTTATCTCAGCTGAATTCTGGTTTTTCTCCATTTCTGACAGCCAAAAGCGTAGCTGTGAGCTGCGTTTCACGCTAATTATGTACATTGCAAGCTGTGGAAAATATAATACATCAGTACTATCATTTCCTAATGGGAGTGTAATATACCTCTAGTTATACAAAACAAAACAGAATGAGCTAATTAGAACATAAATAAATATTACAAGTTGATGCCCACCTGGGGTGCCGACTTCACGAAATTATTATTGGGGGGCAGGTGCGAATATATCATACATGGGAGGGGCACGTCTCTTCCATTGTCACCAAGGAAAAAAGAAAGAGCCAAATGATAAACTACGAGCTCTGACATATATTTTAAAACACAAAATTTGTAACTGCTCATCACCAAATGAATAAGGAAGCAGAAATATTATTTTGGTGAATATTTATAATTTAAAAATGAAATTTAGCCTAATATTTAACAAAAATATTCAGTGAAATTTTATTTCTAAATGTTTATGAAAAAATTAGAAATTAGCTGTGTTACTCAAACGACAAGAAGCGTGAAAAGTAAATACACGTAGAAAAATGAAGGCACTAGAAATTTTAGTTTCTGTATTTTCATTTATTTTATTTTTTATAATTTTTTAACCATTTATCACATATCAAGAGACAATGTCAAACACAATACAGGGCTGGGAATCCAGTTTCTTACAAATAAGCAATGCTGAATATGAAAAAAGTTTTATTTTGTTATTTATTACCTTTTTGAAATTAAATCACTTTGGCCTCATAAGGTTGATTTTGTTCCATTCAATGAGGCCATAGTGATTATTTAATTAAACAGGACACAAAATATTGAGTGGGCACTGCCCCCAGCGAAATTATTGGAAGGGTGAGATTAACCTTGCCACTCCCACATTCGGCACGTATGATGCCCACACGGATGTAAAACTTCCTGCAGAAGTTAAAAATGTTTGCGAGAACAGAAAAAAGAAAAAGAAGCTTACCCACAATATTTGTAGCCAGAACTTTAAATCTGCTTACTGCTGCAAGTCATACCATTAAAAAGAAATGTTTGCAGGGTGAATTTATATGTAAATCCACTACAAAATACTTCTGTCAAATAGTCAAATCTCATCTTCAGTGACCATTAGCTGTAGTAAACTGTTGTCCTTCACATATAATGTGTGTCTCAGTAAGTATGTGTGTCTGTCTTCTTGAAAGGCTTAGTCTTTCAATTGTGATGGGAAGACCAAAAACAAAAACGTGGGGGAAGTATGGATACACAACAAGGAGAATACCACAAAATATAAAATAAGGACATAAAGTACAGGAGATCTGTAATAACTACAGAAGCATTGGGCACAAAAGATTTGCATACATACGTATCATTAAACTATTTTCCGAGATTCAGAGGTAATCTCCTCAAAGGAAGACCGTCTGGCAAGTAAACATTTAACTGATGGAATTACAATTTACTTACTGTTGGTGTATCAAATTTCTCTAGTTACAATCATCTTGGCACACAGCTTGAGCTTCATGATGTCACACATGAGACTTTTTGTACTTAATACTCATCTTTTTCTTAAGCAGAAATTTCTAGGAATCTGGTCCTCCGATGATTTCCTTGGCCTTCATTTACCTTTCTTTCCTGCCACTTGGGCTGAAAATATTATCTTAGTCAGCACCTCATCACTCATTTTTTCAACGTATCCAAACCACCTACGTATATTAGTCTTCACCTTATTAACATGTTGCCTCACATTAGACATTTTCATTCCCCACATGATCATAGCGTGCCTTGCCACAAACTCCCCATAAGTAACATGGCACTGACATACAAAACAATACAGCCTAATTACATTGAGCTGATTAGAACATGAATGGTGAGCAAATAAACTACAGTAAATATCTAACTATAAAATTAACATGATTTAATGCTCATTGAAAATAAAATGCACTCTTTATTTTCAGCATGACATTTATTAGCAACAATATAATCTGCAATTGAAAAGGAGTTAACTATGTTACTTGTTAATTCTAGCATTAAAAATTTTCCTATTTTTAATTACAGGTTTAAAGTCTAAATATTTCAGTACAAAAATTTTCAGCCTTCAAAAGACGTTGCTTTCATCCAACATCTCCTCCGACTCTTTCATCACAATCCCCCATTTTAATTTCGTGGATAAATTGTCAAGCACCATAAAGAATATATTGCTGTCTTGCCCACATAAAAAGAGTAAATAAAAAGGAGTAGAAAACAATATTTCATACCTGTTGCAGATAACTTAGAAATGCTTTGAATATAGTTGGAATGGCATTTTCTTTCAAACACACTTTTTGTGATTTTCAAAATGTTCTGGACAAATTCTTCTGAACTTTGAAGGTTCCCAGTCTTTTCTTCATATGGCTTGTATCCATGCAGCTCTTTGTTCTTCATTGCTTGTAAACCTGTATATAAATATAATTCAAAACTCAAAAGCATTTGTTAAAATGGAAGATACGTTCTATGCATACATAAAAAAAAATTGAAATATAAACAGTACCTTGAGTCAATTTTAACAATTAAAAGGCTTTATGCGAATACATTTCATAAACTGTGAGAAAAGTTAGAAACATGATTTTTGAGAATTTCAGCTGATACTAGAAGGGGGTGGGGTTGACAATCGATTGTTGAGAGGTTTTTAATACCTGTTCAATATATATTTACATACAAAATTATAATGCTCAAAAATATATTTACAAAGTTAGAGCTCTATTGGGGCCAGAAGCATAAAACTTCACTGTAAAACACTCATGCTTGGTCACTTTACAAGAGATTCATTGTCTCTTAGTTCCATTTTTTGTAATATTTTAAATATCTGTGCCTCCTTTATGTTTCACCTATTTATCTGCTGTTTTTAGTATCAACATAACTTTTGTTTCAAATACGAAATAGCTCTGTTGTTGATTAGGAGATATTAACAGTGATGCTTTACACTGCCACATAATTCCAAGAAACTGTGAGTGCAGTGAATGACATGCAAAAGTCGCTGTTTTAATGCACCCTGCTACTCCGGGAAATCTGTATATGTACTGTAAAATTTAATATTTATTAAAGGAGCTCCAATGCTATTACTTAACGGATCGTATCCATCTTGGCTATTACTTTATAATGAGTATTTTATATTGGCTACGATCAATTCTACAATCTAGTACCAAGCCCTAAAACAGGGGGGGGGATACAGACTGATGAACGTTTGGTATATGCTGCTAATTCCTAACCCCTATCACTGTCAATGTGATCTGCAGTTTTTCAAAACGAACAGTCATGATTCTAGGCGTGCTGCTAATAATTCAAAGACGATTATCTTTATGCTACAGTGATATTGAACATCATTTAAAACGTGAAGTTATGAATATGAATCCGATTACATAACCTACACTATTCCCGAAACATTTGCTACTACTTTCGTAAACAATTCCCTACAACCTACGTACGTAAACACATCAACTTAGTAACTTTGCCACAATTCAGAAAACTACATAAAAAGCTAAAAAGGAGAAAATTGCAGCAAATTATGCAATAACTATCACAACCAATTGCTATAAACGATTGAATTCCAAATAACCTACGAATTTATACCTAGAAAACATAAAATAAAGTGATACTAACCGGTGGTAAGTGATACCAGGTGTTTTCTTTTTAAATTTATTTGCACAGCCAAATGCCACGCAACATCCAATCGAAACTAATTATGAGTACACTGAAGTATGCTGTCAAACACACAAAAAAGGTCTACACTGGTAAACAAATTTACCAAAAAATATGAGCTTCTGAAAATCACAAATTTCCAATGCTTTCCTATGGCAGACACGACCAAGAGGCTAACCAAGCACGCGGAGCGATATCATAACAGTTAACAGGTCGGCTTCAGAAATCTGCGGTTAAGGCGTCTCCCATATTTCCTACCTCCATGGTTTTACTCTTAGGTGCAAGATTATCTATCGATAATGAATCACACATTAGCTTTGTAATGTGAAGACACCACCAACTAATTTTTGCAATTACATTTAAAATGCAAGCCTAGTAAGAGGCGAGTAGCTTTTGAAAACAATATGTGAACACTTAAAAGGATTTGATTATCATATTAAAGTAATTATTTTTCTAGATAAGATACTAAAAATTATAAAATGATCAGTGCCCAAAGTTTCGGAAAAGTGTTTTTGAAACGGATAGGTAAATTTTCGTATTTAGACATTATGTGCTGAAAATATATTCCACTCTATGAAAAGCGACGATGATTTCAAAATATGGATAAATAAAAATAGCTTTTCCCGTTAATATTTTTTTTGTTACCATATTTGATAAAGTTCCCTATGCTATAATATGAACCCTATAAATTCCAACTGTTTCTCAATATTCTGTGAACTCTTAGAAAGATCTAGATATTTTAATTTAAGAATTGCATGCAGATATTTGAATTTCTAAAATGAAAGAAAATTCAAATTTGAAGATGTACTTTTTTCCAAAAATCGTATGTTATTACTGATCCAACGTTTCTGACAGTAGTGCAACGTGAAAGACACGGTAATTTGTAAAAAAAAGACGATATTTCTAGTAAAAACTGTTTTCGGAATGAATTTACAAAATGTTAACGAAATTCTATAACGGAAAAACTGTCCATGCTAAACAACAAGGCCGCCAATGAAATTTGGCCACCTAAAAGAAAACATACTACAACCGCGAAACTTTGCAAACAGCTAGAGTGCGTGCTGGTATACAAATGCACACGTTTGGTGAGGCCTTGTGGTGTAGCTGCAAGCACCAATCGGCAGCGCTATAAACCGGCGTCGATTTACGGAACTTACGGACTTTGAGAGAGGCTTTATCATCGGGCTGAAAACTGCAGGGCTGTCGGCGCGCCATATAGCCCGCCACATGGATCGTTCAGAGCATACCGTCCGACTGTTTTGGGAGCAGTGGACACGTGACGACACTGGCAAACTGTGGAGCGGCTCCAGACATACCAGGAGGACCACCGGTAGAGAGAATTGATGGATCGTGTGACAAGCACGAACGAATCACACTGGGACCCGGTCAATTATACAGAAAGATTTAGCGGCTCCTGTGTGCCCGCGAACCATTTTCCGACACCTCGCAACAGCGAATCTACGATCCTTGCGCCCCTTACGTGTACTGTCATTAACCCAGGAAAATCGCCGCCTCCGTGTACAGTGGTGATAGGCTAGAGAGACCTACGACGCCACAGACTGACGAATTGTGGTGTTTAGCGATGAGGGCTGCTTCGTTGTGGAGACCAATTATCACAATGTTCGGGTGTGGAGGTCCCCGGTTCAACGGAACAATCCCAACCTCGCCATCTAGCGCCACACCTCCCCCACTGCAGGCATGAAGGTACGAGTAGCCATTGCTTACGATAGACGATCATCTCCAGTACTGGTAAGTTGATCATTTGCGGGCCAGCGGTATGTGGATGAGATCCTACGGCCCCATGTGCTCCCACGTCTAGCCGGTATTCCTGGTGCGCTATACCAACCAGATAATTCCTGACTGCACACGGCTCAGATTGCCAAGGACTGCTTATATCATGTCCAGACATTTTTATGTCATGCCCGCTCCCTGGACATATCCCCTCTCGAGCAGTACAGCACTCTCCGGGATTTCGGCACACCGTTCAACACGCGTTGGCCAGCCTGCCGCAAAACAACATCGGGCGTCTGTTCGCCTCCAAGCCAGACTGTATTGCAGCATACACTGAAATGCAAGGAAAACTGGTACACCACTCTAATACTTGGTAGGTCCCCCACGGAAACGCAGGACTGCAGAAATACTGCGTGCCACATATTCCTCTAAAATTGCCCCGAGGCACTTTTTTTGGCCATCATGTGTATCATTCATCTCTATCATTACGCCCACAAAATTTCAGTTCATTCCGATGCTTCCTTCTCGGTGCGCAAATTTCATTGTCCGAGAGTGCAAGATAGCTTCTGGAAATATGCTGTAGGCAATGCACACCATACTTCCTCCAAAGCGATCCACAATTCGGGTGTATTCCGAATTCTCGGATTCCTGTGTTTGATAGATCGTTGCATGGCATCCCAAATGTGTTCTATCACGTTCAGATCTGGGGACTTGGGTGGGCATGGCAACACCCCAAACTCAGATGAATGCTACTCTAACTATAATGTGGCGTCTCAACACTTATGTGGAGGTGCATTGTCCTGTTGGAACAGGCCCAACCCATTAGCATGAATGCAGGACATGATCGGGTGTACCTCGTCAGAAAGTTGCGCACATAGCGTTGGCCGGGTACAGATGTTTGTAGACGTACTAGGGTCCCAGTGAAGTACAGCTAATCACACTCCATACCATTTGGAACCACCCTCCAGCCGGTACAGTTCCTTGTTGACAGGTGGGATCCACGGTTTCATGGGGTTTGCGCCACACACGGATCCTTCCATCTGTTCGATACAGTTGGAAATGCGACTCGACAGTCCAGGCTGTTTGTTTCCAGGCATCAAGTGTCCAGTGGCGGTGTTGCCGTGCACAAGCGAGGCGCATAACTCTGTGTCGTGTTCCCGTAAATGGACTCGAGTTGGGCATTGGCTCCCAAAGTCCATATCGTGCAGGATGCGTTGCACAGTCCGGACGCTGATGCTTGTTGAGGCTCCAGCATTGAATTCCGATAATACCTGCGAGAGTGTTGCAAGCCTATCGCGTGAAACGATTCTTGACAGCCGACGATTTTCACGTTCACCCAATGTCTTTTTACGGCCATACTGGTATCGTAGTTTGGAGTTTTAGCTGGAATTCTCGTAATTTCTACCTCCGAAATCCTGTGACCTATCTCACGAGCGCCAACTATGACACCGCGTTGAAAATCGCCCAAATCGTTATTACATGTCATTCTCATGCCTAAAACAGCTCTGACAGCTGGCAAGGATGTCTATCGTTTTATATACGCACTGGCAAACGCAACCGCGTGCACGCATAGGAGACGTTGCTATATATTTTGCATAAGCTAATCTGTACCAGTTTTTCTTGCACTTCAGTGTACATGGCCGCACGAGGCGGTTGCGAAACCGTGTCGAAAATGACGGGACTGCGCGCCGGATATCCCTCTGTAATTGTCCTGCAGCTCATTTTTTTTCATCATGTGTATCATTCATCTCAATCACTACGTCCATAAAATTTCAGTTCAATCCGATGCTTTCTTCTCGGTGCGCAAATTTTATTGTCCGAGAGTGCAAGATTATTCTGGTGAAAGAAAACTGGGTTTTGCCTGAAATTCATTTTTTTTTCTGTTCTTACGCATCCAAGTCTAACGATTTCTGGATATATCAACGGTGCACCAGATAAGAGATCTCCATCGTATTGTGTTCTGAAAGCATTTTGTTATTTCATCTGTTTTCTGGATGAAAAGTTCCTATAAACGAAAAAACAAATTGTAACACACAATCAATTAAGAAAGAGAGAGAGAGAGAGAGAGAGAGAGAGATCCAATTTTTAAAACTCTCTCTACAACGTTGTTGGGAATTATTAACATAATTTAAAAGAATTGCGACCATTTACTCAAATCTAGAGATATACACTCACGGACAATGAATCTCGATTATTTTGTAATCAATCTTAATAGGACAGACATTCGATATTTTGATTAAAACTAATCTTAAACAAAACTTTTACCTTATTCATGTTCTTGAAAAATTAGAGGTTACAACGCTGTCTGCGAGGCCTTTCGTCACATGGTAAGGCACACATACTCTCGTCTCTCACGCTGAGGTTTGAGGACGTGTGTGTATGAGTATGAGAAAGAAAGAGGAGTGTTGGGACATTTTCCTCCTCTCTATCCCGCCATATCGAAAAAGTTTGAACTTCTCTAGTTTCCATTTCTCATAAAAAGTAAAAGTGCTACTCTTTGGTAACAACTACCTAGCACACCCTAAAGTAAGGAATTTAATATATATTCAATTTTAATTTTTACTGCCGAATACAACAGCAAAAAAGGAATATTTCCTAACCTAAAAGTTTACTTTAGGAAAATACTCATTAGGAAACTTGTTAGCGAAATCGACAATAGTGTTTTAGATGATATTCCATTGATCGCAAACGCCTGAAAGGACAACCTTTCACAAAAGGCTATATTTAGCATTGTTTGCTTTTTTAATTCAATCTGGATTTTTTCCACCCAGTTCGGCAACTTATGAAAACGAGTTCCAAACTGAAGAAATTTTTGGAAATTTTAGTTACACCGGAATCACTGAAAATGTTTTAAGGAGAACATTACGGGATTTAATGAATATGCCAAAATCGATGACGAACTCATAACAGCTAAAGAGCCGAGCGATGAGAAAATCGTCGCAGATGTCTTAGACTCAGAAGACAAAGAGGACGGATCATGGAAAAACCAAGAACCATTGTCGACGAACCCGGAAGTTAACAGTGAATTTTCTCATATTCAACGCCATATTGAATGTAGCAAAAGGGTGTGATTAGAACTGTTCCATTTATTAAATAAACGAATGATTTTGCTGTGAACGAAAATTTGCAATAAAATCTCCAAGCAAATAATACGGATTATTTTAAGAAGAGACGAATTGCGTACGTATAATTTTAATTTAGTATTCTAGTTCTGTTAAGATATTATATTCTGTTAGTTATACGTACAATATAGTACGTACATTTACACATGGTAATTTCATTATAAAACTAACAAATGAAATATTATTTCTTTTCTGTTTCTTTATCTGTTTCTTTTTCCGATATTTCTCGTTATGTTTTTAAATTTCCGCGATATATCAAACTTCGAAACTCAAATTTTCCCCATGAACTTCGTGATATTGATAGTTTATTGCAGTTTCTAAACGCATGAACTTTTAGAAAGAATTATTTTACAAAATATGATGCATAAACTACATCATCCGTGTAAAAGTGTATGTATGATACGAAAAGCTTTTGTGTATATATGAGAGTATTTACACTAAATACTGAAACAAAAAAAATAATGAAGTGGATAACTTCAGAACAATGTTCCTTGGCTGCTGATTACGAAAAAATGTGGGAAAGCAGCTTATCTAAGTCTAGAAAAGGAACATTCTTCCAACTCTTTGTATCCCTTTTCAAATAAGCATACAGTACAGATTTATATTACCTAAAATTTGGGAAACATTTTCTAGTGTTGTGAAAAACACAGCACATCTGATAATTTATTTTTCAAAATTGTTTGTTTGCGTTAGATGTCAAAAAATATCACACGTAAATGCTGCGGTAAGAGGAATTTCCCTAAAAGCTGTCAGTGTTTTATTAGAATAAATAAATTAATAAACTTTACGGAGTTTCTTTCCGTAAGAAAATGCTTCATATGGAATGCAGATTAATGACTTATTGCCTTTAATTGGGCCCCATCTAAAAAGTAACGCTTAAGGTGGTTCTACCTTAAATCTTTGCCCTATATTTCCAATGGCAAAACTTCTTTACCTACTTTCTTCGCAATTGTTGTACTCCCATGGATGAAAATTTGCACATCGATAAAACTAACTCTAAGTTATACCATGCAATACTGGCACATTTCGCTGCACATGTGCAAATTTGAACTCGAGTTCAGTGTTAAGCACGAAAAAAATTAATTTGTCGGGCGACTACGAAAAATTTAGGTTTTTGATAGCGTCGTGGTGGGCCAGTTTTGTCCCGTGGGCATTAGGTTGTTCATCATTGCTCTATAGGTTCCAGCACCTCAAGGATATCTCTAACTACCGGTAGTTCACAACGTCAGTTTTTCTATTGCTTTGCTCTTCATTGTTCACAATTTAGTTTCCTCCACCAGGTGATCTTAGAAAACCACTTTTTATCCAACAATTTCAAGTAGGATCTTCCAATGGAACGTTTCTGTCTATAGCATTCATTTGATGTTGCATGATTCTTTTGCGATTAGTGTATTGCCTATTAGGATAATTTTTTCTAATTTCTCGGGTATACAATACCTGATATCAAATTCAGCATCTGTCTTCTGCGGGTACCCTTTGATAAGGTAAACCGACTGTCGTTCTACAAGATGCTTGACCAACTCGATCAGCCCCTGTCTCGCTCTTGGGTGAGTGAGAAAGATCGAGAGGTCTCCCGTTTTCGCCAGTTCTGGCGCTAAAGTTCGTCTCATACCTGAAAGAGAATCACATTCAACTATCATGTGTGTGACATCTGCGGTTTAGGAACCGCAGCCCCGCACTCGTTCCCGTACCGCAAAACGGCAAAAGTAATCCGGCGACACGCCATGTCCGGTGAGTACGTGGTTTAGAAACCCATCACCCACAATGCGCCTGGGAAGAATACGGTGTATTTTCTTACACGTATGCCCTTCGTCCCATCTGAGTTGCACCTACACCAATGTGGGCTTTTTCAGCTGTGTCCGCACGCTTTGCAGCGGCGTTCGCAGCTGAAAATTAATGCCCTCTTTCCCAGCTGCTTCCTTCCCTAGACGGCACGTTCATTTTCAACGGTTCCGACATGGCTTCGGATCCAATGGAATGAAATCGCCATATTTCGTGCAGTGTTAAGAAATGATTTGATCTCTCCGACCAGGGTGTTTTATTCCCTAATTGACCAAGCGGCTTCATTGCCGCTTGGCTGTCGTAGAAGACTCTCAGCGCCCCTTCACTGCGACTGGAGTGATCCCATTGCAGCGCTTCTTTGATAGCCAACAGCTCTGCTTGGAACACAGAGGAGTTTGGCGATAATTTCACACATTTCGCGTAGATCTCGTTGCCATCCGAGAACTCTCAGAAACCTGCACCCACAGTTCCACCCTTCTTGGAGCCACCCGTAAACAGCTCCCTCCTAAAAAGGCTCTCACCACTTTTCCCGTGGTGAGAGCCTTTTCAAATGCGGGAAGAGTCCATTGGCCGGGACGAAGGCCCAGTCAATTCTCAACAATTCTATCTTAGACGGCCGGAACTGGTGTCCGAGTATAGACACGTCGTTACCATAGCGGAGGGTCTGCATCGCTGCTTACCTCGTTACCACTAAGACTGCCCATTCACACCCAGCTAGCATGTGGAGGTCGTGCTGAAGCACATAGTAATTCCCAATAGGTCTATGCGCTGAATTTGATTAAGACCATGGCACATTCTAGCCGTGTCCGACCATCATGCGGAACACGCATATGTTAAGAATCTCTCTACCCCTCGCTTATAGAGCGCCTTTTTGGTTGGCCCAGTCAGACGCATCCTATTAATCCTCATGAGGATGCTGGGGCACTTGTCTTTAAGGTAACGGAGGTGAGGGAGTCACGACAGCCTATTATCGAGGATGACATCTAGGTACCGCATCTCTCTCACTGCTTTAATGGTGTGCCCATTGAAGCAACACTTAGGGAAGGAGGCCAATTCCCCCTTTTCTACAATAAAAAGTGTCGTTTTTTCGGGAGCGAAGCAGAGCTTGAATTCCTTGCTCTAATTGTGGAGCTGTGAAAGAGTAGTGTATACCTTTCGTTCTATCACGTGCCTACCCGATGCAGACACTATGAGAATTAGGTCATCCGCACAGGCCTGCGTATGCACCCCGTCTTCTAGAGGAAGAGCGTGTGCCGTGTCTGGAACCACGTTCCACCACAAAGGACTCAAGCAAGAGCCCTGCGGACAACCCTTTGTGTATTCGCGATTAAAAGTCTTATCACCAGCTTCAAACTCGACCTTCCTGTTTAAGAGGAAATCGCTAATGAGTAGGAACAGATTTCGGAGGATCCCAAGCCTTTTCAGACCATCCAACATCAGTGGCCACCAGACGCTATTGAAGGCGCCCCGAACGCCCGAGGACACAAGGCAGGGGTGCAAACCCTGAGCTCTATTCATCTTTACCTACTGAATAAGGTTGAATAGCGCTTGGCTAGTACACCGCTCCCGCGTGAATCCAAATTGGCGCCTGAAGATCTTATCACAGTATGTCAAGTGCCGCTTTTTTTATTTTATTTTCTCATAGGAATAAACGATGCTATGTGCTCCAAGTCGATACAGGAATTATTTCTCCTCAAAGAAAACCAACCTATTTTTAACGTTAAAATTGAAAAAACCGTATTCTTATATCTCTAAAACTATACGGGATAGAAAATCTGCATTATTCCTATAAAAATACTAAAGAATCAAAAAAAATATGTCTGGGACGAAACATGTGTTTACCAGTGTAAGTTTTTCACAAGATGTAAACCAAAATCACTAGATTTGGGAACAAAATGATTACCTCCGTTTACAGAACCTTGGTCTTCAAAGATTAAGGCGCCTCATGGAACACACTACTGACTGTGCCCCGCTAAGGATCTCTGAAGTCCCTGTATCCCTCTCCCGCAAAGGCAATGCTGTCACAGAGATTAATACTCAGTACACACCATTGAACCATCTCCGCTATTCAGCAATTGGAACGGTTTTGAGGATCTAAACTCTTATCAGCTCGTATGAATGAATAAGCCTAAAACAAGGTGAAATGTTAAGATAAAGTTATCGCTTTGTAGAAAAAACTGTCTTCAAACCAACATGCACTTTGGCAATTCTGGTACCAATTCGTTTTATAATCCATGTTGCATAATTTTCCCCAGAGGTTCTTTGAGATTGGCAGCTAAATTGTGCAAGTTGCATTCTGTTCTCCCATTCAGAAGAACAAAAATAATAAATTAAAAATATCAAGTAGTGCAGAGTGATTAGATGAAATTGTGTCTTCTTTTCTCACTTTTAAGAATTCCACCTAATTAACTAGCTTAAGCGTAGTATTTTGTAAACCAAAGCAGACAAGAGAGCAAAATTAGTGTTTATAACATATCAACTTTCGGCTTTTAAAGACGATGAAATTTTTCTGACTACATTTTCAGCAAGTGTGTGCTTAATTCAAAGACAAAAATCCTGAGTAAGGACGTTTATCATGTGTTATAGAGACATATTTTCTGCCCACCATTTCGTCAACAGATACCTGTGCGATATTCGCAGACAAAGAAAATTGTCTTTTTTCCTATTCCAAGATGAACGAACTCAAAAATAATCATTTTTCTAAGTTCGTCTCTTTCGGTTTTCCTTATTCTTCAGCGGAAAGCAAAGAAAAAAAGAACAAAAGAACATATAATTTTTTTTTCCAAAATTTAAATTTGTAAACTTCGTGCCTTTAGTTTTTTTTATTCCTAATGTGCATTTGTCCGATTCAAAAGCACTCCGGATTCCATCGAAAAATATTAATGGATTAACTCGTTAAGTTTTTCACTGCGCTGCTTGTTGTGTTATTCTTTATGTACAGACATAAAAAAAAACAGAAAAAAACGAGCCCCCCTACCCCCCACTTAACTTTCGAACCATTGGCCGCAGATAAACAAGTAAGGTACCGTTGGAAAGCCCTCAATGGGAACTATCATATGATGTGAAGACAAATGCTAATTCAGCTAATTAACATGGTAATTAACTCACTATCTCCGACTTTTTTCATATAAGGGGTATGCTATTTTATGCGCATTCTATTTAGCACAAGAAAAAACCTCTAAATCTTAAATATCATCCAAATCGGATGATTATTAGCGAAGATATTTGCAAATCAAGCTAGAGGGGCATCCATATATCTACATCTGGGAAACACACCTTGAATGTTTCCTTCCATGCAAGAAGAGTGATAATGCAGGAAAGTCTGCATCTTGAACGGAACCTCCGACAGATTGTAATCAGAGGACCACGAGCATCTACGATAACTTCAGCCATCCAGGGACGGAGTTCATTTACTCTTGCCATTTCCTTTATAACAACTCCATTTATTCGTGCTAAAGACTTGAATTAGTGTTAGAATAAACAGTGTGTATTTTTCTAATAATGGAAAACCCGAATCTGTGCAAGCTGAAATTTATTTTTAATATCATTACAAATTTTCCGATCATTACAAATTTTCCGATCATTACACTTTCTCAGGGCAGTGAGTATTCGCATATCATTAACAGGTTGTTTCACTATAGAAAATTGAAGCAGAACCACGAAATCCGATTTTTTAGAACGTCTTTTGTAAAAAAAAGATCGTATTTGTGTTATCGGTTTGTCCGTACGTCCGTCTGTGAACACTATATCTCTGCAACTATTACTCCGATTTCAAAGAATATTTTTGCATTGGGAAGCTTGAAATGTGCCAATGATGATCATTCATTGCGTTTTTTATTTTTTATCTTTTTATGATGTGCAATTTCGCCGCTCGAGGGCATAAACGCAGATGATATCGAATTCAAAACACATTTTTTTTACGTACATTTGTTTCTAAACATCTGATGGCAAAAATTCTTTTATTTTCAATTCCATTTATGTCAAAAAGCATTTCATGTATAGCCACTTTTTCAAGTTATACATAGATTTTGCGCTAGGGGAGATAAAGTAAATTGCGTTTTCCCTGATATCTGTACTTCTAAAACTCCGATTTGAGAAATTCTTTCTTCGGTAGATACAGCCCCTGATGGGAAATACCTTGCATGTAATTTCTAATTTCTGTTAAAGAACGGTTTGACGACCACGGGGCGTAAGTGTTAATTTCTGCTTCCGATGTATTTGCAGCAAAATCTGAGCTTTTAAAATCTGGATTTAAAAAGTTTCTTTGACCGAAACCACTCACGACGATAATTTGTTTTGTTTTTTTTTTGGGGGGGGGGGATTTTTTCTTCTTAAAATAATGTATGGTTTCTTCGCCAGGGAGCGTAGTTTTATATCATATGTTTGTTAATATTTCTGCTTCTAAGAGTCCGAGTTGAAAAATTTCTTTGTTGTAGCATATAGTTTGTGATGCGAAATGTTTTTTCATATAATTCCAAAATTTTCAAGTAATTCATAGACTTTCCGCTAGGGGGCGTAAAGGTAAAATGTGTTTTCGCAGATATCTCTACTTCTAAAGCTCCGATTTGAAAAATTCTTCCTGTGTTACATACAGCTAATGATGGGAAATGTTTTGTATATAATGTTTTACATTTGGTAAATAATAGTTTGACCACCAGCGGTCGTAAGGGTTTATTTCTGCTTCTGATGCATTTGCATTTAAATCTGAGATCTTGAAAACTCGAATGGAAAAATTATTTTGTAGACCCATTTCGCTCTCTTTGGGAAACATTTTCAGAATACTCTTTTCTTACAATAATGTATAGTTTTTCTGCAAGGAAGCGTAGATGCATATCTTATTTTTGTCAATAGCTCTGCTCCTAAGAGTTCGATCTTAAAAATTATTCCTTTGTTCGAGAGAAAATCCGCTACGAAATGATGTAATTTCAAATTTTTCTTAACAAAGAAGTCGTCCACGTATCCGTTTACAGCAATATCTGAGGGACTAAAACCCCGATTGAAAAACGTATTTTTTCGGTTAGATACTACTAAATGTGCAAACTCTGTGAGCGCATTTTCTTACCAAAACAATGCAAAATTTCGCCGCTAGGGGACGCCAACTTTTTGATTAATATCTTTGCTTTTAAATATGCGATTTAAAAAATTCGTTCAACATTGGATTCCATTTACCTTGTGGAACACTTTAGGTTAGTATTTGAAGAGTTTTATCGTTCACAGTTTTGTCGCTAGGTGGTACTTGTGTACTTCTGTTTGTAGCTGTATCATTACTTCTAAAAACCCCAATGAGAAATTGTTTTTTTTTACTGCATGCTATTCGCGACAATAGAGATGTGGAACATTATCCTCTTTAAATAATGCAAAAATTTCCCGCCAGGTGGTGTAAGAGCCAATGCTTTTTTTTTTCACAACCTTTGCGGGTGACGTATTTGAAAATTTGAAAAGTAATTTTTCCTTAGCATGGCTTTTTCCACGAAGAACATTCCAAGCCTACTTTCAACTCTCCTATTATGCAAAATTCTTGAGCTAGAAGGCGTAGATTCATATCATGTTTCTTTCTATATTTGTTCTTTTAGCTGTTCGATTTGAAAATCTGTTTCCGATATCCTGCAGCTATGAGAAAAATTTTGTGCGCTATTTGTTAATTAATTTTTGCAACGTACGTTTTAGATGGTGTTAAAAGAAATGTAGCTGTTTCTATTTCTGTATGTTTTATTGATTGCAAAAATCCGGCTGATGTTTTCTAAATGCTTACATTGACTTTAATAACTTTGAAAAATATAACTCGTGTATGAAACGGTTCAAACGATGTGCTGATTACAACAAAAAGTTCGTTGACATCATTCTTTTTATTTAGAATATTTTGAACGCACAAATATAGAGATCGAGGATGTAAATATCAAATATAA
This sequence comes from Macrothele yani, assembly GCA_039090855.1. Taxonomy (NCBI): domain Eukaryota; kingdom Metazoa; phylum Arthropoda; class Arachnida; order Araneae; family Macrothelidae; genus Macrothele; species Macrothele yani. Next base: position 86,522,311 of record CM076999.1, read on the forward strand.
CTGGGAATACGTATAAAACACTATGCCGCTTGTCATTGGTCCGCCCAAACGCTTTGTTAACGTTTCGAACGGCAATTGCAGCAGAATGGCCCAGATTAAATTCATACAGGAAGATGACTCTCAAATCCGGCGTCCGAATGTTTCCTTTGCAAGTCACGTTACGTTCAAGCAAACCACGTATGCACCTTGTTCTTCACACACATGCTTGCTATTTATAGTAACTCTGTGACGTAATACCCGTAACACCTGTGGGTGGTTCCATTCCTCTGTGTTGTGGGCCTGTCTCCACTGCTCGTTCGCGCCGGACATTTCATTCCCACTAACCCAATATACCATGGAATATGTAAGGACTGGCGTTGCTGTTAACCTACTGAGTGGTTACAGATTAATGTCTATGTGCTACAAAAGACACATGACATGTTTGAAATCAAGTTTCACTTACCCAAAATCTACTATTTAAGTAAATTAAGGCATTAGTACAGTTAAAATGATGCAGATATTTGATCCATGTCCTATTTCGAAAATTTCTTTTTTAGCCTCGTAGCATTTCGGAATATATAGCACATCAATGTGTTCTTAGTTGAACACATTGAGAAAATGTTGACAACTCATTCGGAACACATCGAGAAAGTATCTCCGGAAAATGTATTCGCAATGTGATACATGCTTTTGCCACGAAGTGTCCGGAATGTGTTATGTAAAACTACTAACATTTTATGGTGGAAAGTGCTTTGAAAACACACACGGAACAGGTTGACACCCATTTGGAACAATTTGGCAACATATGACGAACGCAATGATCACCCAAGTTTTGGAAATGATTTTCGCAAAATGCTACGAAATTGTGCGACCTATTCCAAATGATTTGTTATTTTCCACCTCAAAAACTCACTTTTCTTTCATAGATATCGTGCTAAACATGCGAATTAATGGGATCAGCTGTCTTGTAATTTAAATTTGCACCTCTCATGTATTAATTCCACGTGTCAATTTAAAAGAATAAAATTTTCCTTGTTCGAAAGTATGAACGTCTGTCCCATTTTGTCGCCCACAGCGGACGCGTACAACACTTTGCTTTTTTTTATAGCAAAAAGGACCAATTTACAATAGCTGCTGGTGTGACTCTATCTCATCTAAATCATTCTAACATGACGTCAGAGATGCATTACATTACACGATCAACTCTTTTGAAACCGGAAAGCGTTACGTCAGGAATTTTGATTCCACTATATCATTCATAAACGACATACAGAATTTTTTACTTAGAATCCTATGGTCTGTCTCTCTGTCTGTTAACCCTTTCTATAACCACTTCTGGCTACAGGGATCTCCCAATTTTTTATTCGGAAGGGCGATTGTCTAATTTTCCACGTTGAGTAGACGGCTTGGGAAATAATTTTTTCTGCTACTGACAGCATGAGGAGAAACAGACAAAGTGCGTCCGCGAACGACTTGAGAGGAAACCATCTACGCATTGGTGTCCCCAAGCCCAGGGAGGCAGTGGAAACTCCCGGAAAAGCCGCATACTTTGGCCGGCAGGTCCGAGATTCGATCCACCGACAAGAATTCTGTCGTATGAAATTTAATTTTAAGATTTCCCTTGCGAACCTACGATATTTATTTCAGATTGTCACACCAGTTTCTTTTCTCATTTAAGTCTAAAAATTGAGAGTTTCAATACAGTAGGTAACCGTGTGTTTTTATTATTTCATGCGCATTTTGAAGAAACATGATTTGAGTACTTTATTTTACCTTTTTCCTTAAACTACGAATTTCTCAGAATATAACCATATTTTTTGTTTCGCAGAGTAAAACCAGTTATTATTTTTTTTATATTTGTAGAAGAAATGAAACAGAAAAGAAAAAGAAACGAAAATGCAGTTAGATCCGTATTAAACTACACTAAGTAAGCTAAATGCTCTAAACGCTACTGGTTACGGCTATTTTCGTAACCGGTAGTCGAAAACGACTAACGCCGAAGAGGCAATTTGCTTGCATATCAAAGCTACACACGCAGATTCGGCTTCTGTATTGCAGCGAAAGGCAGCTTCATTTTGTATATTACAGACAGTGTAAACAGTATAACTACAATGGAATACATCAAGGAATCGAAACAATATGCAATTACATGCGTATTATACCATAATTCGAGACGGAATGGACACAAAAGCAAATGTGCAATATAAAAAACAAGAAAGATGACACCGAATTCTCGGGTGTGATGAGCACGTCTTTTGAATCCGTTCTGATGCTAATTAAATTTATCAAAGCTATACAAAGTCAATGGAACCAGTCTGGCAAAAAGTAGTATCTGACCGAAGAAAGAAGCTTTTCAATAGGTTTTTTAATCCCGCATATACTACTATAAATGGAATGGTTAACTTATGCCCTCTGGTTGCCGACTTATGAGTTAAGAAAAATTTAATTAATGTGAGAAACATTTGGGAGCGGAAGCGCTCTTCAACAAAGAAAGAATCTTTGAAATCTGGATTTTCGAAGCAGAGATATGGACAAATATAAGATACGCATCTACGACCTCTAGCGGGAAAATTATGCATTATTTTAGCAAGAAAGTATTCTAAAAAAAAATTCAATGTGAGCGGTATCGGTCCAAGAAAAAACAATTTTAAGTCGAGTTTTCAGGACCTCAGATTTTGCAGCAAATACACCAGAAGCAGAATTGAACACTTATGCTACCTGGTGGACAAGCCATACTTTACCAACTATTATAAATTATATAAAAATACATTTTCCATCACGAGCTGTATGCGATTCAGGAAGAATTTTTCAAATCGGAGTTTTAGAAGCAGAAATATCGGGGAAAACACAATTTACGCTTGCGCCCCTAGCGGAAAGTCTATGATATACTTGAAAATTTTAAATTTATATGAAAACGTTTCTCATGAGAAACACTATCCAACAAAGAAGTAATTTTTCAAATTGGACTCCTAGAAGTAGGGATATTAACCAAAATACGATATACATCCACGCACCCTGGCGTACAAACCATGCTTTATTTTAAGAAGAAGAAAATATTCCTTAAAGATCTGTCGGCGTGAGTAGTATCGGCCCACAACCGATTTTTTTTTTCAATCGATATTTTAGAAGCTCAGGTTTTGCTGTAAATACATCAGAAGCGGAAATTCTGATTTATGCCCTCTGGTGGTCAAACCATTTTTTTTACCAAAAATTAGAAATTATATGCATAGGATTTCCCATGAGGAGCTGTATCCGGTGCAGAAAAAATTTTTCAAATCGCCGTTTTAGAAGCAGAGATATCGGGGGAAACGCAATTTACCTTTACGTCCTTTAGCGGAAAGTCTGTGAATTACTTCAAAATTTTAAAATTATATGGAACACCACAGCGGTAACTTTATACAATAAAGAAATAATTTTTCAAATCAGACCATTAGAAGTATAGATATGGGGGAAAAATAAGATATACGTCTACGCCCCCTGGCTGCGAAACCATGCAATACTTTAAGAAGAAAATGTTCCGGAAAGGTGTGTCGACGTGAGTAGTATCGGTCTACAAACGAATTTTTTCAATTGAGCTATTAGAATATCAGATTTTGGGCAAATACATCAGAAGCAAAAATTAATACTTACGTCCCCTGGTGGCTAAAGTACTCTTTACCAAAAATTAGAAATTATAAGCAAAAGATTTTCCATCAGGTGCTGTATGCGCTGAAGAAAGTTTTTTTCAAATCGGAGTTTTAGAAGAAGAGATATCGGGGGAAACGTAATTTACTTTTACGCCCCTAGCGGAAAATATATGAGTAATTTGAGAAAGTAAGTAAACCTGAAGTACTCTTCGAGGTAAATGGAATCGAAAGATAAAATAATTTTTTCAATCAGATGCTTAGAAGCAAATATATGTAATAAAATGGGTTTTGAATTCGACATCATCTGCGTTTACGCCCTGTAGCGGCAATATTGAACATCGTAATAAAAAATGAAATAAAGCATCATCATTGGCACATTGAAGCTTCTGAATGCAACAAGAATTTTTCAAATCGGATTAATAGTTGCAGAGAAATGGTGTCCACAGGCGGACGGACGGACAACCCGATAACATAAGCACGATCGTTTTTCAGAAAAGACGTGCAAAAAAATCAAGCACACTATTTCACTCGCGCAGGAAACAATTTGCAATTTTCATTTCCGTGACCACAGTTTCATAATTTAAGGAAGCTGTAACGGTATTTATGTAAAAAATATACAGAAGACACATACGAAGCTTTCGTTTTGTGGAACGTACTGCTGGTTTTTTGTTTGTTTTTTTGCATTTTTGAATTAAGCAATATACAAGAGTCAGTATGTGACCAATAGGAAAAAATGAAGTATGTAACTGCACAAACTATATCGTAAGTTAAGTTATTTTTGTGCAAAGTTAATAACTTATGATGTATATCATTAAAAGTTGAAATTCTGAATTTGGGGTATAACATTATTATTGCTTCCTTCAACCAACTTCACGTAGAAACACTTTCTCCTAAGCGTCTGTCAGTTTGTGGGGTAAACCGTTTTACAGTAAGTAGAGGAATGTATGTCTTTTTTATGAACGGCCCCTTAGTGGACGTATGATTGAGTTTTCGCTTATATCTCAGCAAGATTTTATGATATCACGCTGTAAATTTGGATTTAAAGGTTTCAAAATATTTGGGATCACATGACTTATTTATATGATATGGTCACAATTCATTTTGTTTGCATGATCATGTTTCATAATTTATAATTCCCTTAATATACCCGTTCTGATCTTGTATAGCGGCTCATATTATCTGGGCCTCTTTGTATTTTACTGTTGGAACACCGAATCACTATATCTGTTCTCGATTAAATGATAAAAATCAAAAACGATTTTCGCAGTTTAACATTAGCGGCATCTTTTTCGGTAGCTCACTGTACACGTATTTATCGTTCGATTCGTATGAAATTTGGAATTTAAGGGTTTTATTATGTGCCGAATAGAATGCGAGTAAAATAACATACCTCTTATATGGAAAAATCCGAAGATAGAGAGCTAATTAGAAAGTTAATTAGCTTAATTAGCATGTTTCTTCACATCACATGATAGTTCCCTTCAAGTTCTTTCCAACGGTACTTTTCTTGTTTGGATGCGACAAACGGTTCGAAAGTTAAGGGGGTGGCTCGTTTTTTTTTTTTTGTTTTTTTTTTCATGTCTGTACATATCTCCTTCTACCTTCATCCTGTCAATATATTTATATTTTTTAGGTGAACACACCCAGTATCATAGAGATATGCATAGGATTTACACTGTGAAATTATTTAGAAAGATGCATCGGAAACTACGAAAATGTAATTCCCTCTTTGCACAGAACACATAAATACGATTCAAATGCCTACAGCTGTGCGTGGATTAACAGTTTATTTCAGGTTTGCGGAAAGCGGTGTAGATTGTCTTAAGCGTCTTTTTAAATAAACATCACAGAGTAGAGAGCATAAAGGTGATGGACAAAATAATCAGAACACTAAGGAAATAGGCGATGATATATGCCTTTATTAATAGTGTGCTGGTACAACATTTTTCTTTAGTGAAGTTTCCGAATTCCTTGGAATAGATTCCTATAGCTTTTAAATAGTACCCAGTGAAGTGTTGTATCATTCGTCTATCAGCAAATGCCTTTAGAAATTTTGGAGGAGTGAAGTAGCTTCTCACTCACCGCCCTTAAATTTTCACATTGGTTCGATGATATTCAAGTAACGTGATTTAGCTGACCAGGGCAGACGTTGAAGTTCATCTTGGTACTCCTCAAACAAAGATTGAACTCTTATGGATGTACGAAAGAGCATATTATTATCTTGAAAAATGGCATCATTGTTCAGAAGCAACATCTGGATGAAACGATGCACCTGATTTTCCTAAAATATCTAAAATCTAGCTGGTAGTAGCTCGATCATGAAGGTTAATAATGGGCAAAGTTGTATAAAACTAAAATATAACCCTGTACGCAACCACTAAAACAAGATATTTGCTGCAAGCACGCGAATCAGGAATCACGATAAAAATAGAATTAGATAATTTAAAGAAAAATTATTAAAACAATAAATAATTATTAGAACATAAGAGATTTCAATTATGACAAAATAAATAAATTACAATTGAATGTGCAGCAATGTGTGTGAAATAGACATTTATAGCAAAATATTAAAATGTTGGACTATGAGCCTCATAAAAACTATCTCGTCTGCCAATAGCGGGTTGAATTCCACAAAGACGACAATGCATCCTTGATGATTACTGGCAAATTAATGCAGCCGGCATGCTATTCTTCTGCTGTATAGGGGTAAGGAACAATGTGCGCCCGGGCCGATTTCACAGAAAACCATCAACGTATTTGCGTCCCCAAACACAGGAAGTCTGCGGAAAACCCAGGAAATTATGAAGACTAGATGGCCCGCAGGACGGTATTCGAACACTCGTCCGAAACGTCTACCTCCCACACCGCGCCTTAGGCAACAACGCTATATCGGTGTTCATAAAAACAAGAGACGAATTAAAAAAATGTTTTTATATCAAGAAAAGCAATTACATCAATTAACCTTAAAAAATTATAACTAGCATTTTTAACAGCTTAATTCAAAAATGGTCCACTTACAAGGTACATAAGGAAAACATAATTTTGACTACTGCAAGTAGAACTCGACAATTAAATTTAAATCCTTTCTGTGTAAACGGAACTATTGAAACGGTTTCCATATATTCAGATTAGGCCTTAAAAAATCTAGCGGCCAGTAATGTCTGTAAAAAAAAACAGGACTTACAAGGTGTGAGAAGTAGGTAAAAGTCCAAGTTAAAATAGCATTAAGTATATTAACTGAATGAAATCTTGTGTCAGAGTTTTAAGTGCTGTAAATAATATTTTATTTTTTTTACATCTACAAATAAAACTGTCCGCAACATCAGCTTAATAATTTGGAAAAAAATCCTCGCACAGCGTACGCGCGTACATCTACATTCTGGTACCTTGATAAAGGGGCCAGCAGAATAGCAATATATGGCTAGCCCAGATCATCACACATCCACCTCATATTTAGCTATTGGAGCTAGACATTCCTAATTGTACGCTTTCTCGGGAGGTTCTCCATACATAAACCCCACGTACTGCTGTGAAGAACGTAAATGAAGGATCAACGGAAAATATAAGTCGTTACCAGTCATAGGTTATCAAGGTTTTACCCTCCTAACACCATCTTTTTCTCATCGTAACGCCATTTTCTGTTATTAATAAATTAGGAATTGCAACTCTTCCGTAGGTGTTGGCTTTGTGTACTTCTCTTAGTATATTTTTTGTGCGAAAATGGTGTTCGAAGTAGATTTTGAGCTTTGCTGTCATTTTTCTGCAATAGTTCTGCGTTTCTTGGATAATATCGTTCGTAGCGTTCTATGATCCCTCTCATTGGCTTTCGCAAATTTTCTTCTTCGTCGATGAAATATTACGATGCTTTGTGTACACAGTCATATTCCTGGATACTGTTGCACATGAAGCACCAAGCAATTTGGCTGTTATAGTTTGAGAAGCACTTGCTTATTGGGACCCACGAATTGTCCTTTTTGGATGGGCGACTGCTCGCATATTGCACCGACTGCTCGAACAAACCGCTGACGAACGAACATAACTTGTACTTCACCGTCATGTAACCCACAGAATATATACAGCAAAAAATAGACACAAGATAATCACAATGGTTTTTGTTCTTCAGTGTGACCTGCACAAATAACATTATCCGTTAAGATACCGGTGTCCCGTCCAACCCTTGTGAAGAGGAAGCTGCATAACGTTCGTTTTCTTCATACACACTTTGGTTTAATTTTAGGAAGACAGTCACAGATAGTGCTTTTCAATATTTGCACATGTACATCAGTTAATGACATGGTGTCTTGTTTGTAAAGTGCGCAATGCTCTTTGGTGCCGCTCCGATGGCGCAGTGGTCTAAACGATGGCTTCTGATCATTCGTCCGGTAGTGGTCCGGGTTCTAATCCTGGTGGGGCATGGATGCTGTGTTTGTCTTATGACACTGGCTTTCGCCCTTCCCTGGAACCTATGACCCTAAATTAGAGACAAGCGACTGCTTTCGGTCCATTGCGTTTCTCAAGGTTGTCCTTAAACCTCCAATTTAAAGGAAAAAAGTATTAAACTGCAATATTTTTTGTAAATATCAGAGAAACGTTAGGATCAACTCGAAAATAGAGAGCGTGCTCAGCAAATGACATCGTGACTTCGACATCACGTACATCAGCTAATGACATCGTGTCTTGTTGAAAAGTGCGCACAGATTATTGGTGCCAGCCCGGTGGCGCAGTAGTCTAAGCGATGGCTTCTGATCATTCGTCCGAAAAGGGTACGGGTTCGAATCCCGGTGAGGCATGGATGTCGTGTTTTTTACCGCACTGGCTTTTGCCCTTCCCTGGAACATGTATCCCTAAACTAGGGACGGGTGTCAGCTTATGGGCCATCGAGTTGCTCACGGTGGTCGTTAAACCTCCAATAAAAAAGAGATTATTGGGCTGCAATATCTTACGCAAATATCAGAAAAACTTTAAGATCGACTCAAAATTAAGGAGCGGTATAATAAAGTGTACTGGTGTAAGTGAAGTGATGATTTACATTAGAAAGAACAATACTTTCTCAAACCAAGAATTTTAAGTGGCGTTGACCTAATAGAAGACAATGAGATAATCCATATGTAAAAGTCAAATCTGACCAGAAACAGGAGCTTAAAGAGTGTTACAGGGGCAGTGATATGAGAGTTGACGGAAGAACAATTATGTCATTGAGCATCAACTGCTCTTGAATTCCGTCAAAACCAGGAGCTGTCCTTGTCGACAAGAAGCATGATCGTAACTAGTAAAAGAAATTGGATAAATACATAGCCTGCACTTTCCGAAGCACAAGGCTGAGCACAACGAAGTAATAAGCCAATAGAACAAACAAAGGAATATGATGAAATATTAGATAGTTTTGCTCTGCTGTTTGGTAGATGGTGTGAGGAGAATCGCACGAAATGGTGAAAATGGCACTTTTTGTAAACCTGGATGTGGCACCGTAGTGTGGGTGACCTTCTCTTTGTACGGGCTGGACCAACTGTTTCAAGGTTTAATCCAGCGGATACCTCAGTGCAGTAACTGATCAATTGCTTTACTTCCGGTGTATTAACACAATGTTTTTTGATAAACATATATTGAGGTTTTTACCGTCAAAATTTAAAAGGTTTGACCAGTAGCAAACCCATATGCTATAATGTACAATATAAAATATTTTCAGTTTTTTATTTTTAAAATATGTTACATATATATTTTAATGTTTAATTATCTCCTTCGAAGAAGTTTCACTTTTCTCATTCTACACCCTTCATTGGGATTTACATAAATTGGACTCTTTAGGTTGTGGAACAAGCCATGTACTTTCATTAAAAATGCAAAAAAAAAAATGGTTTTCCGTCAACCGTAAAACCAATTCCAATAAATTGCCGTTCTAGGTATCACTTAGAAGAATCAAGACGGATATATTTGTTACACCAGTTAAGCTCTTGGCATGACACACATTATGCTACAAATATGTAACTTAATTTTTCTTATTTCTGTTTCAAAGAGGAAATCCAGTGGGTTCAGTGTTCAAGAGCTGTAGTCAGTAAGCGAGATCAGAGTATTTAACACTTGTTTTGAAACAAAATAAGCAGTACTAAAATGTTAACATGACTAAGGAACATCAGAATAAGTACAGTATGGTGTTAACCACTTAAGAATGCTTAAGCTCAATTGTAATTATTACAGCACGTGATACATTTGTATCGTAGAAGTTAATGTAATTTTTAACGTGCAATAATAGTTACTTATTGCATTCAAAATGCAGAATATGCCTCACATACGATGTTTAATCAAGCAAGCAAAATTAATTTCCGAAAGAGTTATATACAACCAGCAAGAAATTTATGAAAATAAATTTTAGATGAAAAAAAATGCTAGTTTCCGGTTTGTGTGTCACTTTATATTTCGCAAGAATAAACTGTTCTTTTCAGTTTTCTTATTTGCTGTAAAATACGCACCTCTGTAAAAAAAAAAACACTCACACCCAGAAGGAATTATCCAAATTAGATGAAAACTGGTATGTGCAATGCACATGTACAAGATAGGAAATGATTGCAATTCCAGATTCCTGGCCAGTTGGGCCATTTATTCGGATAAACCATCTACACGAGTGGAATAAGTCATTACGTTGTTGTGAATAAGTCATTACTTGATGTAAGCGGTTCTCCAACCTCTGCACCAGGCCAACGAGCCGCTTATGTCCTTTAAATCGGATATAAGCGATTCTCCAGGGTGGTGCAGACGCTGACAGTTCGCGGACACTGTCCTGAGTTGTAGTAATCGAGATAGTGTTCAAACTGCTGGTCAGCTTGCTGACATTCTGAGATGATCGTCCCATCTTGTCACAAACATGTTCGATTGGTGAGAGGTCTCGGATTAAGAACAGCCATGAAAGTGTGTCGCTTTACGGAACCAGGCCAGGGAGAGTTGTGTCGTGTGTGGCTGGACATTATCTTGTTTAAAATCTGGTTCGGCGTTGCTGAAAGAGCAATGAAAGCACAACAGGTCTTAAAATGCCGTCGACATACCGTTTAGCTGTGAGGGTGGTACAAAGGACTAGCAAGCTGCCCGGCTACAGTAGGAAATTGCTCCCCAAATATTCACCTCATGTGAGGAAGCTATAGTCCTTTCGCGAGATAAGGCAGGATCCGTGAGATGGTCAGCTCGTCTCCAGACACATACGTGCTCGTCATTGACCCCAAGTGGAAGACGTAACTCATCAGCGAAGACAACTCGATGACACTGGACACTATCTTATGTTGATCAGAGCCGACACCATTCCAACCGATGCCGGCCATTATCGCTGGATAGTGGTAAGCGGTGGAGTAGCTTCATTAAATGTAGTCTCCGTGACACAGGTTGTCTCACAACGTTCCAGTTCAGATGGCCACTCTTGTATTTGTAGAGTACGCAATGTAGCCAGGGAAGGTTGAGAACGACGAATATGGTTTTGTTCTTCCGAGTTCCCAATCTCTAAACTCTCGTTGTCTGCGTTTGCCCTCGGCTTTCCGCTGCGCGCGTGTTGCTGGAATGGACCATCTCCTCAATCCATTAGCAGTAACACGTTATATCGCCGCATCGTTTCGATCCAAGTGGTTGGCGATACGGGGACTTGAACAACAGGATTCTCTCAATCCAGTTATACGTCCTCTCTCTTGATTAATTGGTCGTATTATATTAACGGATCCGGTTTCAAGGCATTCTCAAAAATCTCTGGAAGTTAATGCAAACGAAAAACGCTGTTAAAATTGTCACTCTGAGCGGGCTTTGTTTTTTTCATTTACCCTCCTTAATGCCCGGTCCCCAAGTGCCGTGCGGGCAGCTTTTTAATCGTTTGCATATTCGGTCCTGAGGTTTTTGCATGCAGAGTTTCATCAGGACCGAAATAATTTCTGGGATGTTTTTTTTTCTTTTTACAAAGAGTGTATGGTTAGAGTGAAAATAAATACAAAATGCGTTATCACAAAAAAAATGATGTGATATCTGGACGCGTACAGTGGAAAATAAATACAAAGTGCGTTATCACAAAAAATGATATAATATCAGGACGCGTACAGTGGAGAGTAAATACAAAACGCTCCAGATGTCATAGTAAAATTTCCATTTCTGTAAACCATCGCAGACAATACACAAATAGCAGGGGCGAATATTCGTGGTGTGCTAGGTCTGTGGCGCACACCCACACAGAATCGCAATTTAACCTATGTTATCGATATTATTTTCTCGGACTTGTTTCTAATAAAATCTCGCCAGAGTTCGTCCTAAGGCTTCTAGGGGTGGTTAAAGTTAATTTCAAAAACATAATGTTTTCATTCATAAGAAGAGGTTCGTTCAGTTAACATAACGCATTCGCGCTAGAATCTTGGGGTGTACTGTTTCGCGTTCACATATATGATGACCTTAAAGCAGCTGTGATACAAACACTCCCCAGACGACGCTGGGAGTGCTTGTTTTATTCAAAACTCAATGTAAGTGCTTCACAATGCAAGCCGGTGGAAGTGGTTAAATTGTGTGAAGCGCGTTTAATTGGCAAGGACGTGGGCCCATTGTGCATTTAAAACAACATAAAAGTGATGACCACTATCGAAAATTGCATATTGATTCGATACAACCAACAAAGTTGTACTTCTGCGCGATTGTCGACGGTGTCAGACAAGAGGAGAATGCTCTGAGCCACTGGTCCAGTGTCATGTAGGAAATGTTGCATGAACAAAGTTCAGTCTTCCAGCAGTCCACGAAGTGAGTAAATAAACTTTATTAATATAATTTTGGTATTAGGGGTTCAGTCATCCAACTCTTAAGAAGTTACCTTTCCGATTGGTATCCATACAGAGATTGAAAACATCAATTATAATCGCTAGTTACCTTTTTCTGGGGATCCCAGGGTTCAATTCTTTCACATTTATTGTTTAATATTTATATCAACGATTTAGGCTAACAATTTCAGGACGCTGATCTAATTCTGTATGCTGATGATATAATCCTACTTATTCGTGGTAACGAAATTGACTCATTGATTCAGATATTACAAAATCTATTTCTCACTTTAGTCAGTTCGTTCTCCGGTAATTCTCTCGCAATAAATGTTAAGAAAACAAAAATTGTAATTTTCTCCTATGGTTGGAATACAAACCTTATACATTCTATAATTTTAAATAACACACACATTGAGGTTGTACAAAGTCTTAAATATGTAGGTGTTTTTATTCAGTCGAATTTTAAATCCAACTCTCACATTGATTGTCTAATTTCCCTTATTTCTCGAAATATTGGAATCATTGGGATAGTTATGGCTTATTTGTCTCCGAGAATTATGATTCTACTTTACTACACTTTAATTTATCCCTATTTCTCATATTGTATTTCGGTCTTTGGCTCGACTACCACATATAACTTAACTAAACTTCAGAGATTACAAAATAAATTTTTGAGACTGGTGCAATTCAGACTTTCAAATTCCTGCTTTTCAAATCCTAATTTTCCCTCCTGATTACAGCCTAATGATGTTCAGTTATTAAATATTGATAAGTTACACCGTTTTAATTTGCCAAAACGTATGTTTAAAAGGGTAAAGAATGACTTATTCTCTTGTTTAATTCCCTTAACTGTCGTTAACCATTCTTCTCAACTGGACATAAAACCCTACTGATCCTTTGCTTTCCTTCATATGAATATTCTAGAGCTTTAATTAATAATGCTGGCACACAGATTTGGAATTCGTTCCCAGAATTGTTGTTAGCTATAAATGATTATAATTAGTTTAAAAAAACTTAAACAGCATTTGTTATCCTGAAATCAGTTCCCTGATCCCTTATTATTATCATTTTCACCTCCAAAACCGGTTTTGCGATGTGTCTGGCTTGCTTTGTTCTTGGCTATTTTTGTGTTTTTTGTGTTTCGGTCGTCAGGATGAGAGGGCTCGTCAGGATTCGTAGAGGCCTTATTCCCTCTCATTTCCTGGTTGTTACTGTATTATTTTGCTTTACATTAGTATGTCAATCGCATGTTCTAAAAACCCAAATACGAAATAAATAAAATAAATAAAAATAAATAACTGTCGATCGGCCCCGAACTACCCGATATCAATACCACAGAGCACTTGTAGGACACTATATAACAATAGGACACCAGATTATGCAAATTATTTAAAGAAAATCAGTGATTTTATACTCAAGAAACACATATAGCGTGTGAAATCCGTTTATTTTTATGGCGTAAGAAGCACAAAGATTCGCCATTCTCTCGCTTTCCACTGAGATGCTTTTTCAAGGTAGTGGTAGACATAAAGATGCAGAAAATTGGAACACATAAATTACACAGATGATTTTTGGAAAATAACGTGGGTGACATCACGAACACATTTCATGAAATATTTAGCATGTAATAACACTGCGTTCCGCGACTTGTTCCCGTCTTTTAATGGCGCATAAAAAACCAATGGTATTTCAGTAGAGATCATATCATTGAATTCTATTTTGCAGGAGAGAATGTCGTCAGTTTCCCTGATGGCAGTCTTTAAAGTTCGTGTAAGGGGCAATTCTTCTAATATTATTCCATACCGAAGCGGTTGATGAATGCATTACTTCTCTGGGAGGGCTATATTCTGCATGTCCTGGCTGACACTTCGCACGTTTCTTTATATCTAGTGTCTAATGATCGCTTTGTCATTCCGCTATATATATACATATATTTTCTATATTGTCAGGATATACAAACGGTATAGCGAACACACACTCCTTTTCTTTTACACTCTGTATTTCCTTGCAGCTTGATACTATATGTGACAATGGGATCGGTGACTTGATGGCTATTAATATGTTGTATTTACGTAAAAAATTATTTAACCAATGTGCACAGCCTGGGATATATGAGATGGATCTTGCGTATGTCGTTGTCTTTCTAGGTGATTTTGTTATTGCTTACATTATAAGATTTCTTACAGTTCGATGCATTCTGTCGATTTCATCCTTCTCATATACAACCTTTAGACCTTTGCGACAATAATTATCAATTTTCTAGTTATTTAGGTAGTCGGTCTGACATATGTTATACCCTCTATAGAACCATGCTCTAAAAGCAGATAATGTGTACTCTTTTGGGCGTGCCAATCAGGAGAGACAAGGTTCGGTACTGCTGTCGGTTTATAATAAACGTTAAAATCAAAGCTGGACGCTCTATTTCTCTGAGCGCGATGTTAATATAATTCATTGTTTCATCCTCTTCAAGCTCCATTGTGAACTTTATCGTATTAGGTAGACTTTATCTTCTGCAGGCAAAGTTTTAATTCGTCTACTCCATTTTCCCATATGAAGAATATATCGTCAGCGTAGCGGATCCACTCTCCAGGTTTCTTGATACACTTTAGAAAGATGAGGTCTTCTAGCGGTCTAAGTACTGTTTCCGCAAGTACTGCAGATAAAAGCTCGAACCCATCGGTGCTCCTTTTGTTTGTTTGTAGATTCCACCATATAATTTGAAGTAGTTGTGTTTAGTAATAAGATTTAAGGCACGGATATTTTTTTTTGTTTGGGTCAGTTTGAATTCACGGGAAGTGACGATTATTTCTTCAAGGTTTCCAAAAGCATCTGCTACAGGTATAGACGGATGTAAAGACCCTATGTTGAAATTTCCCATTATATCACTATCAAATATATTCAACTTTCTTTCGAGCTCTACAAATTCATTTGTTGACTTGATTACGTAATCGGAGTTTTTTTAAATATTGAGAGAAGAATTCAGCTAGGGAGTTTTCTAATACACTGAAGAGCAATTGAATTAGAGATACCTGTCTAGTAACGTGTAGCACCACCTTTCGCCCTGATGACTGCGGCGATTCGTCTCGGCATGGACTACACAAGACACCGGAAGCGTTGGGAAGCCATACGGATCCACGACCACTGAACAAGCTCCCACAGTTCACGAAGATTTAATGGAGGAGGGTCAGAGCCTCCAACATCTCTCTTGATGGCATCCCAGATGTGCTCGATGGTATTGAAGTCAGGAGACTTAGCTGGCCAAGGAAGTAAGGTCACGTCAGTGGAGTGTTAATCCAACCATTCGGATACAGTTCGGGAGCGATGGCAAGGTGCATTGTCTTGTTGCAGGATGAGGTCCCTAGTGGAATGTTAAAGACGCACAAACGGGGGAAAATTGTCGTCCAAGATATCCCGGTAACGTTGAGCTGTGAGGGACGATGTCACACGTAACAGGGGTGCCATTTGAGTCCACGTAAACAGTCTCAAGACGAGAATGCTACCCCCACCAGCTTGAAGAGTATCCTGCTGGCAAGAAGGATGCATCGCTTCATGTGGTTTGCGCAGTACTCGTATCCTGTCATCCGCATGTACCAACGTGTATCTCGACTCATCAGTCCAGGCAACATTTTTGCACATGTCTAGGGTCCAGTGGAGATGTTCCCGCGCCCATGCTAATCTTTGCACCCTGTGATGTGTGGTCAGCAGCGGTACTCTCGTGGGCCGAAGGCTTTTGTACCACATAGCGGAGAGATGGTTCAGGATGGTGTGGTTGCTTAAACATTTTTATGCACCAGCGTTTAATTGCCAAGTGACTTCTTGCTCTGTGGCCCGTCGATCCGCTGTTACAATGCAAGCTAGCCGACGATGACCCCGCTCGTCCACACGCTGTTGTGCACGGCAGTTGGTCCTTGCAGGGATGGTTTTACAGGATTCGATGTACTCATGGTGCACCCGTGACACCGTAGCTCGTGAAAATCCGAGAACCTGCATGACTTCCGAGATGGATTGACCCATTCGTCGAGCCCCGACTATTTTCCCACGATCAAATGCGCTTAGATCCTTCGACTTACCCATACTGCGTCCGACATTTACTAATTCCCGACGCATCACTCCTTTATATTATCGGATCGCTGCATACGTCATATCTTATCCATTTACAGGGCCGCCGACAGCGCCACATTTGCATAACGCCAGCTGTCTCTAATTCAATAGTTCAATTGCGCTTCAGTGTATGTATCGGGGAGATTTGTTTTTCTCAACTGAATTTCTAAGCGGAGATCCCGGTTTATGATTCTTTAGTAGTCCAAACAGTGGTGGGATTGTAGGGCCCGGAGGAAGTTTCGCTGAACTTCTAATATCTAATAGTATCCGGTATATCTTTGTCACTGGCTGGAGAATGAACTTTCCGTATTACGCTATTTAAATGATTCTTCGACTATAGAATTGAGTACGATTTATCAGCAAATTATTTAAGTTTTCGAATATAATCTGACCTGTTCATAATGGCAATCTGATTCAACTTGACTGCTAGGGTAATTGATATTTTGGAATCATTACGAAGGTTATCTAAAGCTTTTTTAATCTGACTGTCACTATTCTTAATGTTCCTTTTTTCATTATTCCTCATTTTAAATTTCATTAGACTGCTTCTTAATTTCGATACCGCTCAGTATCTGGTCATATAACGATCTTGTACCAGAACTTGGGAAATTATACTTTTTAGCTGAGATATTAACTGCTTAATTCTAGGCTTCGATGGAGAACAGCATTTTGGCCCGCGCTCCAAAACTTTCACTTTTTCTTCCGTCATTTGTACTGTTGATTCATTTCTGAAACGGATTTTATAATTTTTGGTTTGGCTCTGAGTTGATCGAAAAATCTCCTGCTTTTTGCGATGCTTCTTACTCAGAATCTCTTCCTCTCTTCAAATTAGGACATTCACCTTTCGGAGAAATATGTCAACTTAAAGCGGAAGAAGTATGGTCTCGAACGCCTGGTAATGTCTGAAAGATATGGAATACAATTTCATTACCAGAATTATTTTTCCCTCACTACGTGGGACAGTGTTCTTTGGATTAGGTGAAGTGCGAAAGCTTGGTGAATCTTCGTGCTTATTACGCCATAAAAATAAACAGATTTAATACGCTATTTGCGGTACATGAGTTATCACATTGTGGTGTATTAAAAATAACGTCAGAGATGTTAAATCGAAATATGTATTTTAAACTAAGTAACATTACAATAGATTCCTAAACTTTTGAAACCTATGCTTTACGGTCGTTCCTGAATACCACTGTTTAACAATTAATTTAGTTCAAATGTATTCTTGCAGTTTAATACTCAGAAAAAAATGTATTTAAAATTTTTTTGGCTAAATTTTGTACTGCCACGTCATTTGAATTTGATTGAAACACGCTTTTAAGTAGGCTGCCAAATTAAAAATGTGCGTAGAAAGTGTTTAATAAAGATCTCAGGCCTTTGTATACAAAATTATCTCACATCATGAATGTTCCAAAACAGGTATGACTCAAAATCGGGTTGCACTTGTCTGCCAGTTTTGCCATATAGTATGGGTTCTCCGTTAGACACGATTCCATAATCTGAAAACGTTTCACCTGTTCAATATATGCTGTATTTTAAATTTTCTTACTATTCAGTTCTAAATTTTCTCACGCAAATTGTAAACCTTTGGTCTTTTTTAGGTTCTGTTTTAATACCAGGCATACATCTTTCATCCTAGACGTCACACTTTGCTGTTCACTTTTTATCTCAGACGCAGGGATGCGTAAATATAGCACATCCAGTTACTCACATGGAGGCTCCAACATTATAAAAACCAGGATTTTATGCTATAATGTTAAGTGTTCTTCCACAAATATACTGAAAAACATGGTGGCATCTTACATAATAGTTTGACTCCTGCAGCAATGGAAAATAAATTCGAAACAAAACCACTGACAGATACCAAAGCCAATGTACTTAACTTTCTCCCATTTAAATTGACCTTTGCGTTTTGAACATACATACATTTTACAAATTGAAAATGTTCAGGGCTTTCCACAAAGGACGACAGTTCATGTTGCAAAGATTCAAATGCCAAAAAATATTTTTCACCATCTCGAAAAACTTTCACTTATCTTACATGACGAAAACATGCAATAAATTGTCACTTGTATAAAATGTTACCGAAAGCGGAAGCAAAAGTCTTTTGATAATTTCATTTTATCTTCAAGTTGAACTTCCGCCTTGAGCACCTTTAAAGGATATAAGCAGTCGCACGTCCCTAATACATAGTTAACGTATGATCCTGGAACTCGATGGCCAGGAATTAGGAGGTTTAAAAATGAACTCACGGAAAGCTAAATTGATGTACAATTCTTTTCCAGGATCTGTAGATTTGACGGTAGATGTAGCAATCCTAAATGTAACCGGTGCTTATATATACTTTGGACGACTTTTAACAAGCAAAGGGTTCATCGAAGAATTTAATAATAGTCAGAAGCTTGACTGAAAAGCATTTGGAAGACACAATACAATTTTCACGAGCAATTTGTTGTTAGGTATTCAAGGAAAAGACTTCAATGCAGCTTTCCAGAATTTTTCCTTACAAATCAGAGACACGGACCTTAAAAAACACCGACACTCGGATGCTGCAAACTACTGAAAGTGTATGCTTTCCACGACTAAATCGCTTCCGTAAAAGCTTGCCTTGCTTTAGGCATAGAGAAACTGGTTGAAGAGAGAAAGGTATAACGTGGAAATTTGAATGCACGTGCTTCAGCGGTATTCAATATTCTACTCCCGAATTTAAATTCTACTGTAGGACGTTCTGAAGTGTTTTATCTCAGGAATTATGTATCGTTCATTTTTCCATTAGATAAAATTGAGAAAAAAGTGTTTTGTGAGTTTTTCATTCGATTTCATCAATCCAAAAATTTTAGCCAGAAATGTAATTTATTGAACGAGACCGTCATTTAGGTTTGTTAGTACATGAGCGAAAATGTTCAGAAATACGTGCGGTACTGCTTTCCATTAACAGTTTCATACTTCCGCTCCTCCAGATTTCTTCATGAAACCCATGTTTTCCAGTTATTTGTGCCCCTGTGATGTTACAACTTTAGACTGAGTACGAACTTTTGCGATTTAAAATTTTAAAAGTGAAATTTGAAAATCGGTGTCTAACCTCTGCGATGCTTTAGTAACTTTCTTTTGAAAAAAAAAAGTCAAGTGCTTTCCAAAGGGGTTCTCTGCTGGGTGGAATACCCGTTTTTGAACCATAAGCTGTGGATCGGCAAAATCGGAGCTACAGTTGACCGGAAACACATTTAACTACAAAATATCACATGACACAAGAGAAGAGAATGTGTCTGCTCCGCATAGCTGATGACGGACAAAAAATTTCGCACGAAAATATGTTTGAATTATCAAAGCTTAACGCTTAACGAATATCCCCCCCCTTTTTCTGAGATAAATTATCGGGAAAAAATTAAGATTTCGTTACATTTTACTACATTTCTAAATATTCTGTAGACAAATCCAAGACATTTGTGATTTTGAACTGATCTTTATATATTGTGCACCAATTAATGCAATTATAAATGAATTTGTGATCAACTGAACCCATGGCACGAAGAGCTTTGGTAATATGTTAATATTCGCAAGAACTATTTGTAAAGTCGAGGACAGTGTCACGCCTTGCCAAGAAAAAGAATATGCAAATTAACATAAAACTGGAAGGATGACGATCTGTTCTCATGTGTTACGTGACATTTAGTAACTGAACGAATTTTCCGCCTGGATGATATATGAGAGCATGGAGTCCAGACTTTAACCCATACACTGATCATCCGTTGACAACCGGAAGTGCAAAGTAGCATACTTGATTTGTGACATGAAGTAGTCTTTACGTGCTATGGAAAATGGCGGTTGCTTCATTGCAAACGGTTGGTACCGATTTTCAAATTCCATTTTGATAAATTTAAACCGCAAATATGCATGTTTCGTTGATTATTTTAGCATTTCAGACCCAAAAAAAAACTGGTAAACCTGGGCTTCAACAAGAAACTTAGGTAACTCACATGAGCCTTTAATGTAAACTAGTATTATATATATTTATCCAGAAAATGTGAAAAGTTTTAAGCCGTTAAATATAGAGAGACCTAAATGCGTCCTTGTCCAACAACCACTACATTTATAATAAAACGTGCGTAACAGTAATTTTGCTTCACATTGAATGTAGTATATAAAATAATAAACGTACCACGTAAATTTCGTTCAATAGCTGATATAGCAATTTTAACTCTACAATGTAGTTTTAAGCCGTAATTATAATTAATTAAAAATAATAACCTTTTTATCAGCATCAAAGGGAACATAAAGTTATTCAGTAAAGAGAAAGACAAAACATTTTTTCGCAAAAAAATTCCGAGCACAGATTAGCGTCAAATAATTTTGTAATCGACCTGTTGTCTAATAAAGAGCACACATTATTTGAAATCCTCTCCGTCGCATATGCAAGATTTTAGATTTGAACGGATTTATATTTTGCTTTGTGCAGTGCAGTTTTTAATCAGCAGTTCTGCAAAATTCTACGATTGTAATCAGATATCATAATATGATGTTATTTAACTTCAATCAAGTCGCAACATGAGAATGATTTCCGCTCCAGCAAATTACGCACACCAGTTCAGAAATAATGTTTTCCGCAGAAACTTCTGAAGATGACACATCAATTTTTTTACAAAGGACACGCGATTTGAAACATTTCAGCCGTGCAAAAAAAATTATTCAATTCAGACTTTTAGAAAAATAATAAAATCACTTAAGATGAAATAGAGTGGGTCAACTTAGTGAACCTCAGACCTTATTGAATGTTGATAGTATGGTAGATCTTCTTAGTCGTGTACCTAAAAAGTTACTGGCCCACAAGCGATCGCAAATGAATTTGCAGAGCTGTTTCGACTGGAAAAAATTTCACTGGAAAATAAAATAATAACACTGCGGTGTGATACATATCTCAAAGTCAGATCTTCAGAAGATATTTTCTGGAATTTTCTTTTCAAGAAAAAGTACCCCAGTGTGAGAAAATGTAGTGAAGATTAACATTCCTGCTTCGGGTCAACATATTTAGGCGAATCAGCATTTTTTTACTTACAACAAACAAAAAATAAACATCGTTCAAATTTAACGGATGAGCACACAGAAGGTTGCTTGAGATTGGCGTTGTCCGATTATACTCCAGAAGTTTTAGCCTTGGCGGAAGAAATGAAGGCACAAACTTCACATTTATTTCTTATTCATCATAAAAAAAAAATCATAACATTTATATTTGTACTAAGGCCTATGTATAAATATCGAATAAAAATCATAAAATAATTCAAATTGTTTTTTTTTTATTAAAAAAAACATCTTCTTCAAGAAAAAAAATGTAAATGAAAATGGAAAGCATTTGTTCTTCCAAATCTGGTTAAAATATTAGCAATTGAATTTCCTTTTGTATGGAAAAAGGATGGCACGAATTTTCATTACGACACATTTTTTCTCTGAATACTACAATCCAATTATTACTTTTTTCTTCGAAAAATGAAAACAACAGGAGTATGGTTTTTGAATAATTTTACTATAACTTACCGATTTATTTGTAAGTTATGGTTCGCGGTATATAAAATTACCTATCACACTTCGGAATGATTTTCTGTTTACATTCTCGGAACTTTATTCTCATTAATTTTTTTCTTTTTTCCCTGCATTTTTAATTATAAGTAGACAGTATGTATTAAGCATTTGAGACATTGATAACAGATTTATTTGTGTTTGTACTCAACCAATTTTTTAAATGTTCTGACAAATGAAGCACGGCTCTCAGCATTTTAAAATGAAAATAATTTATTTATAAATTCTTATTTTCAAATAAATTCCGAAATCTCCACTTTCAAAAAATTCTGAGGCCAGTTTCTAGCCATTAGAAAAGCCTGTCTTGTGTTGCAATGAGTTTGCAACTGGAACTTGTCATATGTCTTTCGTAAGAAACGATCAGTTTGAAAAGTTAAAGAGAAAAACATATTTCATGAGAGGTGGTTTTACCTCATTGTGTGAATTAATATTTGCATGCTACGCCACCAATAATAACAACTCACGGCAAGTTTTAGTTGTTTTTACAATGAAAAGAAATGATACAAAGTGGAAATTAGGCTGCTTTCTTGAAGAACGGAAACATAGTTCGAAAAAGCTGCTATTGCGGAAGATACAGCAATGGCATTAAATTGTTTCAATGAATGAAACTCCTTGTTCCGACGCATGAAACTCTTCTTAAGACGATCATCAGTGCAAGTAATAAATAATACTTGCAAAAGCTTTAATAATTAACCATAAAATTTTATCAAACAGTTGTACATACGAAGGAAACACATGCATGCCAAGCAATATGGATTGCATTTGATTCATAAGAAGCGATTTGAGCAATAAATAAATTATAATTAGCAGTGTTATTAACAACAGTAATTTATCGAATACAATAACAATATTATGTGAGATATGCAAATATATTTCCTATTTCTCCAAAATATTTATTATTCTGAGCATTTTGTGAATCATGAAGGATTATAACAGTTTACATCATGTCCGTTCGCTTTTTTTTATACTTAAAGAAAGAAAGCCACTTCGGGGATAGTAAACCTTATGGAGCCAGAAACCATGGAAAGTAGTTGGTAAAATCTTTTATCAGGCACATTTCCCGCCAGCTAACCTTCCTCTAAGAACACTGTATCCAATACAACAGAATGTCCTTAATGTTAATATGAAGGTGAAGAATAAGCAATAGCTTTATGTTCCCGTTTTTCTTAGTTTAGGCGGTTTTTCACAAAGAAGGTGTATGCAACTTTCGTTTCATACCCTCCCATTAAACAAAAATTTTGCTATCTGTTCTTTCCAGACATATAAAATATTTCAGACATAATATTTCCGGCGGATGCCGCCACAGGAAGGCGACAGAGAGGCAAATTTCGGAGGAACTCTTCTCTTCTACGGGAACCACAATATCGAGGCAAACGGTTTGCAGACAACTCCATGGAAGAATTCTGTATGTAAGAACGTAAACAATATGCATTCCACTCGCCGCATCGCACAGAAAACGCCGTCTGAAATGAGCATAAAAACATTACCAGGGAAACCCTAATAAATGCGTCTGTGCTCTCCTTATTGACGAGTCATGGGACAGCCTAAACACGGATTCTCGGAGTCTGAACATTTCGAGAGTCGCGGTAAGACGAAATTTACCCTCCATCATTAGACAAATTTACTTCTACTGTGGGGAATGAAATCTGGTTCGGGATGGCCGCATATTGGATGTACGTATGGCACTGCACATGTTTCCAGGAGTCTCTCTGATTGTTGCACACTCCAGGGAGGGAATCCTAGTTCTATGTATGGCTTTTCGCTTGATCTTGTGACCCACAATTTACAGAATGTATATGCTACGACGACTGATTATAAATGGCTCATCATTTGATTCTTAAATATGGCAAATATTTATATAAACTTTGGTTACATCCGTGAGAACCACACTTTATCCTTCAAAATTTCAGTGTTTTGTACCTGTGCTTCAATAATGATTCAAGCCCGAGAAGAAGGTTTGATATGTTGTACTTCAGATTATATTATACTTTTGTGTTGTCATATACCTATATCAGGTGTTTAAAGAGCATTCGTCTAAGTGGAGCAATTAATGTGTGTTCCATAAATTTAGGTTCCTAACCTAACTCTGAGTTGTATACTACGTTTTGTGTGTGGGCAACACAGTAATGGTTTTCACAGAAGAAATCGTAATGCTGTTTGCGAAGTTTACATTGTACGATATCTCGCATAATTTTCCAAAATAGCATAGGTAGTGTCACTACGTGAATAAGATTACTGAGTACATGCATCGCAGAATAATATTGTACTCTATAAGAAATGTATAAACGTTTGTCACAGTGCGATTTCTTAAAACATCATCAGATTGTAGGGGGATTTTTTTCACCAACGGAGAAGGTTTTCTTTAAAAATGCTACGGGTTGGACATTTTACACTCATGAAATCCAAGAAAGATGTTCAGATTCGATATTTTTAAAACACTCAGTGATCATGTGACGCTGCAATTTGTGAATTGTCCGTTCAGGCCTCTAGTTATTTAAAACGGTTTTTTAAGCAATTTTGGAACGATATGTAGTTTGCCGGATCGAGCATTGTTAGTGAAGCTTTTATTTTTTTAATGCATGCGGAGAATCGACAACAGAAATTAGCAAAAATTGCGAACATATAAATGGCTAAATACGGTCCAAGGTCCTATTTGTTCAGCAGTAGTGTCTGGTGAGATGAATTCAGAAACAGCAAATGCGCTGAATCGCACCTACACAGGACTCCTGAGTTAAGGGAGTGTCGTTCAAATTCTGCGGCATCCCTAAACGACGAACTAGCATCTCAAGGGTGAAGTGGAACAACCAGTGCTCGTGACGCGACATGGAAGTACCAAAAGTATCGTAAATAGTATATTTCACAGGGTGCTAAATATTTTCCCATAAAATTCGCTACCGCTTATTTGCCCAACGCAGAGGTGGTTTTCATTGTTTGGCTGATTCGTGTTCTCTCGGAAACAATAGATTGTGAAACCAGAATAATATCTCAGTTATTCCCATAGATTAGTGCATCCACATTTAAACTATATGGAAATTTCAAACTATTGAAACGTTCCAAGTTCAATGATACTAAATTCCTATTGATTAGGAATGAAGTTTCACTTCCTTTAAAATTTATTGGAAGAATTCTCAATAATCTTTCCAAAAATCTACAGCTTCTAAGAGTAATATGCAGTTTATTTCGAGAAAAATATAACCACAAAAACACTGTGTTCATGTAATGACTGTCGTTTTTTGCTGTATTTTGTCCTTTTAGGTAAAAAACAGCTACGTTTCAATTTTGAGAAGTATTCCAAAACCAGAATCAATCATTTAACCAACTGGAAGGGATTTGCTCGGTGTGAGCAGCATGCGCTGATGCGCTGAAATAATTTCCAACGAATATATGCTTTGTGTAATAAGTGTGTAAAACGCTGCTGAAACATTCGCTTTCCTTCAAAGTCGCCATTTATAGGAGTAATTCACATCCTATTTTATAGTTTACCTGCTAAAATAGCTATATAAAAAACGACGAACCTGAGAATGGAGACAGAAGACCTTTAAGCCACGTGTTTTTACCAAGCGGCTTGAGGTCAGTATCAAATGGACCAGTCCATCACCATCCTAAATTGGATCACGGACCACAGAATGTAGGACTTAAAGGAATCACTTTTCACCACCACGGGTTTATGGTTGGGATTACTGAGATAAGGGGTGAAATGATATGTTTCAACATGGCTTTCGTAAAACTTGGTGTATACATAAACTTTTCTCTTTGTGGAACGCAAGAAATTTGGGAAGCAATTTGTTGTAGGAATATCTGCCTCTTGAAAGGTTAAAATTCTTGTTGTAAAAGTGAACTTTTCAAAATATTATACTAACTATTTTTCTTTCTTTTTTCGCATTTATTTTGTTTGTTTTACATATTGTGTAACACTACAATACTGGGAAAAGAAAATTCGGCAAGTTGTTTTGTTACGTACGGAAAGTTAGCCATAACTTCAAAGACCAAATATATCCATTACTACTCATTACTAAAATGTTCGTTCTCACAAAATCTTGTTTATCTAATTTAAGTTAAATATGGTAAATAATTTAAATCTTTGTTAGATAATTTAACCGGGATGGAAATAATAAAGGATATTGAACAATGATATTTGGAAGTCCGAATAAGTGGAAAGGGAAAAAAGTAAGAAAAAAATTCCAAGTTCAATATATTTCTAAAGTTCAGAACCAAATATGATTGACATAAAGCATCAATGCAAAAATTATATTCATTCTTACTTTTATTTGCTTTTGGAATGTTCAAAATTCCCCGATGCAGTGAGTTCCTACAAAAAATTTCCTAGTTATTGTTTATGTCAAATCCAAATATAAAGTGATAGAAAACAATATCTATTAATACTGTTTTAATTAACACTTAGAAATGAATTGTAATTCTCCCATTACTGGATATTTTAAGTTTTAGATAGAAAATCTTAATTAATCAAATGAGAAATCATTTGCTGTATTACGTTCGTAATAATATTTTCTTATATTATTCAAGTTTTGAAATATATGCAATATATAACTTTAAATGTCATCATCTTAAAAGCAGGTGTAAATAAATTAGTTTCAATAATCACAAAAGGTGGTTTTAAATTTGTTCTGTTTTTTAATATTGTACAAATCCCTGAAATCGAATGACTATTTTTCGAAAAGCTATTATTTTAAACTTATATTTATCTAAAAATTCATGTTTCTGTACGCATACACATTATTTCACGGGCTCAAGGTGAAGACCACTTTCATAATTCTAAGATTCCGTAAGATACAGATTCAGTACTCAAATAACAGGCGCACATTTTTGTTTGCACCACACTTAACGGAATGTATGCGAGTCCAGAAATGCGACAGAAAACTATAATTCTCCGAGAGGTACTGATGACGGCGAAAAAGATTTCATTCACGTTGCTTCATCGACAAAATGTATTGTTTCCTCTTTAGTGGTCAAAAAATGCAGTAGTTTTTTAATCTAAATATCTTTTGATCTAGTGTAATGAAAGGATTTTACATCGATTGTGTTTCGAGTTCTGCCCTTACTGCTGAATACTTTGTTCAGCGCAGTTCTGTTGCTAGGTAACATAAAGCTGCATTTTTAATTGCTTTGGTGTGTGAGATATTGTGTTTACGATTCAAAATAATCGTGTTGCCCTCCATTCTAGATGCTATGGTGAAGTTTGCGAACACAACCCAGTTCAAATACTGTAGATAAGCCATCGAAGATTTTCGGGCTTGGAAGACTATGAGCCCATCATCTGGTTCAGTTTTCCTCTTGGGAATTCTAGATCTTTCTCCGTGTTTATACATGATTTTGCTCCCACCACTGCTTCCTAAATAGTCTTACTGTTACAAAAAATCACGGCTCAGGTAATGGCGTCGAGAAAGCCAGCCTGCCTGTGATATTTTCACGATGCGGCTATTTTGAAATAAGCTCAGTAATCCGTACAGTCTTGTAGGCCCAAGGAAGGAGTAGAATTATAGTCACTAATTCTACTGCATTGGGTAATTAACACCACCAGTTGATACCATAAAGCTATATACCACAGCGATTGCACATTTTGCAGTTCAACTAACAAATGTGGCAAACGTGAAGAACGATTGAGTTGCCGCGAATTTGATTTTAGTTTTAATTAATTTACGAACACAAGTCTTGTGATTCTTCTTAATTACTGTCAAAAGTTGTTTGCCCGTGTAAAATTATATATGTTCATGTATCCGAATATGAATTTATCTTAAAACTGCCTCTGTAAATGATCAGTTCTTTCCTATGTGCAGAAAAACATGCTTTGTTTTTCTTTTTTGAAATATATTTCAGAGAGAGGGCATCGATTACATGATTTCTCTGGTGCAAATGATCTCTGGTAACAATACACCCTCTGATGATCAAATGGTTGTGAAGACTTTTTTCCATGTCTCATAGGAAACACAATAGAATATGATATATAAATATTGTGGAATAAAATCAAGTAATACAGAAATGTAATCACTTCTGCCTTTTCACACCTAAATTTATCTCTACAAAGGGAGATATCTCATTTCGACATGAGTGCTTTAAAAAAGAAACCATAGCAGAACAACGTATCACGTTTCAATACTGTTTTAGCAAATTCCAGACTTCTGGTTTACAATTCACAATGTTCTGTTCCTCTCTGCTCAGGGCGTAATCAAAATCTTTCTTTCCTTCCTCATTATCATAACACTTCGTTTTTAGCAATGGACCTTAAAATTGCATTTTGCGTATATGTGATTTTCTGTGTGCATATATCGTTGTTGAGTATTTATTTGCTTATTTATTTTAGTTTCCAGGTCACAAATCAGAAAGCAACATTTTATTTCGTACAAAACAAATTAATCTTTACAAACTGCCAATTGTCTGTTTGCTTCAATTACCAGTAAAATAAATATATGGGAAATTAATCGCCTTGAAACGATAATCAGACTATATTCTACACTTTCTTCTGAACAAACCCTGAAGCAACTATCTTGTGAACAATTTTATTAAACCCTCTGAAGCTGCACCGGACTCATGTGGTGGGAACATGCTAGCTATATTTACTGTGCATGAGATCCATACCCAAGGAAATTTATAATTCCGGAGAGGCATACTGAAAATCATTTTAAGTCCACTTGTTCTAGTTGTACACTGACGAATGTCATTAGCCATAACAGCTGATAAACTGACACTTTTATTTTTTAATATAGAAGCACCCTCTCTTCAGACATTTATGTCGAGTGCGCGTCTACGATTATAGTATCTTTGAATTTGAGAAAGCAGGGTCTGCCACGAACGTCCTTGCAGAAACGTTGAAATTCCATTCGTACTGAAACTGAAAATAGCCGGTTATATCCACACGCTCTAAAGTCAGTGTACAAACCAACAGACTAGCATAAACAATTCACCAGAGGCATTGGTTCTCCCATAGAATTTACAGATTGACTGGAACGAACCACAAACACCCTCTTTCTTACATTGACAAATAACGCTGCTTAAGTACATGAAATCAGAATATATTTAGGTATAATTTCAAAGAATCGTCTTAACCGCCACCGCCAATGGTGCTAAGTAGACAATGCAATGTCATTACCCCAGTTAAGGATGTTAAAATAAGTACAGATTGTGAAGTCGTTGACGAAATTCGTGCCAATAACATCAATTGCTAGAATGCCGTCGTTGCACGATATAAGTTGAAATTCAAATTTAACGATGGAAAATTGCCTTTTTATTACACTGAATCAAAAGCTAAAAGTCAAAATCACATCACTAGATCTTTCATGCTGGCTCCCAGCACATCCTCAGGTGAATTCTAAAACAGGTATCGTAAAAATTTGAAAAAGAGTCCACCGTGGAACGTCGCTTTTGTTTATATACATCGCGTTCAGCACACGAATGACTTCAAAAAACGTCACCATACTCTGACTTATGATTGTTGTGTCTTAATTGTTATTGGGTAAGTTCCGAAATCAAGTTCGAGTTATTGGTTTATTTGCTTCTTCTTGTTCGAAATTAACTGCATCCAAGTTGGAGGTATGAATCTGGGTATTTCATCGTTACAACATTTATCAGCGTTATTCACGATGTGTAAACTCTCCGCTAGCAAAGTCGCATTTTTGTTTTTGTGAGAAGAAATAACTCTTGCCTCATTAAACAGAGGGATGTGAGCTCCCTGGTTAACTAATCTTGCAAGTGCTGTAGAGTTTGAATGTGTTTTGACACTGTACTTGTGTTCCGCAATACGAAAGTTCAAATTCCTCATGGTGGATCCAATATAAATTCGATCTATGTCAACAGTATCCAGGGCCTGTAAAGGTATTTTGTAAACTCCGAATCTGCTATTACTCGGAATTGGGTCCCGATCTTTTTTAATAGTTGACATTAGGTTGTTTGTTTTAATTCCAAAATTCAAGTTGTATTTTTTACAGGAAGATTTAAGTATATTCATAACTTTCGGAATATAATCCAGTGACCCAACATATTTGCGTTGACTGGATTCTTTAGTTAATGTAGAAAAGTTTGTGCTTCTTATTTTTCGATGGATCCGGTTTACAATATTTCTGGGGTACCCATATTTGTCTGCTATGGCATTTATTTCATTTAATTCTCGTCTCCTAGCAGTAACGCTTGAGCAATGTGTGTATGCTCTACGGATGAGAAACTGGAATGCAGATAGTTTATATGTATTAGGATGTGCTGAATAATAGGGTATAATTGCTGATGTTGCACTGGGCTTGCGGTATACTGAAAAATAAATAATTGGTTTACAAAAAAACTTATTTCAAATTTCAAGATGTCATTTACCAACAAAAGGAAGGAGCACCTATGGGCTCCCCACTCTCACCTTTCCTGGCAGAGATTGTATTACAAGATTTAGGGGAAAGAGTTTTACAACTTACTCCTGTAGCTCCGTGCCTATATCTACGATACATAGATGATATTCTTGTATTTTGGAACCATGACGTAGATTCCTTATATAAATTTGCTGAACTGTTGTCTTCGCAGATTACCTCAATTAATTTTACAGTTGAACTAGAAAAGAATTGTATTATCCCTTTTTCAGACTTTCTGTTAAAGAGAAACATTATATCACAAATTATTTCTTTTTCAGTATACCGCAAGCCCAGTGCAACATCAGCAATTATACCATATTATTCAGCACATCCTAATACATATAAACTATCTGCATTCCAGTTTCTCATCAGTAGAGCATACACACATTGCTCAAGCGTTACTGCTAGGAGACGAGAATTAAATGAAATAAATGCCATAGCAGACGAATATGGGTACCCCAGAAATATTGTAAACCGGATCCATCGAAAAATAAGAAGCACAAACTTTTCTACATTAACTAAAGAATCCAGTCAACGCAAATATGTTGGGTCACTGGATTATATTCCGAAAGTTATGAATATACTTAAATCTTCCTGTAAAAAATACAACTTGAATTTTGGAATTAAAACAAACAACCTAATGTCAACTATTAAAAAAGATCGGGACCCAATTCCGAGTAATAGCAGATTCGGAGTTTACAAAATACCTTTACAGGCCCTGGATACTGTTGACATAGATCGAATTTATATTGGATCCACCATGAGGAATTTGAACTTTCGTATTGCGGAACACAAGTACAGTGTCAAAACACATTCAAACTCTACAGCACTTGCAAGATTAGTTAACCAGGGAGCTCACATCCCTCTGTGGAATGAGGCAAGAGTTATTTCTTCTCACAAAAACAAAAATGCGACTTTGCTAGCGGAGAGTTTACACATCGTGAATAACGCTGATAAATGTTGTAACGATGAAATACCCAGATTCATACCTCCAACTTGGATGCAGTTAATTTCGAACAAGAAGAAGCAAATAAACCAATAACTCGAACTTGATTTTGGAACTCACCCAATAACAATTAAGACACAACAATCATAAGTCAGAGTATGGTGACGTTTTTTGAAGTCATTCGTGTGCTGAACGCGATGTATATAAACAAAAGCGACGTTCCACGGTGGACTCTTTTTCAAATTTTTACGATACCTGTTTTAGAATTCACCTGAGGATGTGCTGGGAGCCAGCATGAAAGATCTAGTGATGTGATTTTGACTTTTAGCTTTTGATTCAGTGTAATAAAAAGGCAATTTTCCATCGTTAAATTTGAATTTCATCTTATATCGTGCAACGACGATATTTTAGCAATTGATTTAAGTACAGATTTACGAATTTGATTAAATTGTATGAGAAAGTATATATAAATTTTCTTTTAAGTAAAGAACTGAGGGGTATATGACATATTTGGCAAAATTAATTGATACAATGTGAATTCCCACTAAAATATTTTTAATATGTAAAATGCAAATATTAACTGTAAAACATATTCCTGAAAACTTAATGATACAGAATTTAGGCAGCGAACTCAATAAAATTAAGGCGAATACTACATATAAATGTTATCAGTATAAGTAGGAAGTTTTCCAAATTTGAGATTTAAAATTGCCTATACTGAAGCCTCATTTCGGCGTAAATTGACACCCTACGATATAAACATTCTAAAAAAGAGATATTATAGTTTGTATTTAATCTTTGATTATATTAGAATTACAGTAATTGAATGAAAACGTATGACGTACTACAATTATATGTTCCAAGCTATGCAACAAGTAAAATGAAATTGGCGTATTAACATAATTTTTTCTAACCCGTGTGCTACATTTTTGAACACAATATTTTCTATTTCAAGCTTATACCATGCAAAGTTATCTTTGCTCAATTCAAAACGTTTTGATAAAAATGAAAATATATATTGGGCCTCAAGAATAAAAGGAAAAAAATAAGTAGTCGAAAAACCTAGAATATTTCTAAGATTAGTTTACATGAACACGAAATAAATATGGGCACATTTCCACGGCTGTTATATGTGAAAAAAATTATAAGTAGCCAATCTCAGCCTCAATAAAATAACATTACATGTGTTAACAATATTTTACAACAAGAAAAAAATTAAAATTCATTCGTTAGTGCTTTTCATTTCAAAATATTTACCGGAATTCGTTTTGAATTTTAGTTATAATTTCACCTTTGTGGAAGGAAATAGTAATGCATTTATCTTTCACAAGAATTCTACTTTCGTTGCAGTCTTAAATCTTTCTTTCTCATTCATTTATTTCTTTGGGAAAACTAAGAACACGTTTTCTTTGCAAAATCCTAAAATAATGTATGATGCAAAAATTGAGAATTAGGTCGTATAAAGACTCGTAAAATGAATTTGAAAGGAAATATTCAGTAATACTTTACTGGGAAAAAGAAACGATGGCCTCTGATCATTCACCCGAACGGGGTTCGGGTCCGAATTCCGGTAAGGCATGGATGTTGTGTTTGTCTTACGGAACTAGCTCTCTCCCTTCCCTAAAACCAATGACCCTAAATTAGGGACGAGCTTATAGCCCATTCAGTTGCTCACGGTTGTCCTTAAACCTCCGATAAAAAATACGAAAAGAACAAAAAACGATACAACCTATCATCTTTCTTGTAGGTTGTATACTTCATAAAGAGAAAATATATATTAGGCCTAAAGAATAAAAGGAAAAGAATAAAAATGAAAATATACATTAAGCCTCAAGAATAAATACGTATCTTTTTCTGAGCTGTGTTTATTACATTACTTTTGCTACATTTAATCCCTGCAGCATATCGTATATCTTTGCTTATGGTATGATAAAAGAAAAATATGAAACTTCAATCTTTCATGATTTCAACGAACCATTAATATTAATTCATATCGCCATACTTATAAGAAATTTAAAAGTTTTTAATGCATTCATTATATTTAGAAGAAATTAAATGTGGTATGCAAATTTTGGAAGATGACAATCCGTTTTTTGGTGTAAATATGACAAGCATGATAAGTCTGATACTACCCGGAAACTTGAAAATTTCGTCGTCCTGGAGCGGGAGTCGAACCCACGTCTCCCGGAAAAGGCCCGAGTATGCTAACCACTACACCACCCAGAACGACCAAGTCTCAAGTTTCCGAATAATTTGAATATCACCTATATAGGATTCGCTAGTCGAAGCAACCGGCATTCATGTTTAGCGAATCTGGAAGTTAAGAATCCTATCCCGTGATTTCTCGGAGGAGCAGATAAGTCATGAATGAAATACGGGATTACACCATATAATACAGATTTTGAAGATGACAATCCGTGTTTTGGTGCAAATATGACAAGGATGGCAAGTCAGATACTATCCGAAAACTTGAAAATTTCGTCGTCCTGGACCGGAAATCGAATCCGCGTCTCCCAGTTAACGCCTGGTATGCTAATCGGAAACTTGAGACTTGGTCGTTCTGGGTGGTGTAGTGGTTAGCATACCCGGGAGTTATCTGGGAGAAGCGCATTCGATTCTCGGTCCAGGACGATGAAATGTCAAGTTTTTGGATAGTATCGGACTTGCCGTCCTTGTCATATTTACACCAAAATACGGATTGTCATTTTCAAAATTTGTATTATATGGTGTAATCCCGTATTTCATTCATGATAAATGTGGTATGTTGGTAAATACATCTTAGTAGGGCAACTGTACGAAATTGATTTTCATTAATTTACTCTATAATTTTCTTGAGAAGTAGAAAAACTACATTAACATTACGTTTTGCTACTCCCTTTTCCTAACGTCCGTGGTCGAGTGTGAACTCGAGCAACTCAGTAGTCAATGAGATGTTTGATTTTGGATCTCGGTTAAAAACGCATCATGAATGAACTCCCTGCTGATATTAATTCAGGGCATAATCTTTCAGGATAAATGGGGTATACATGGTGAGCCATCCTTTGGAATGGGCTAAGTTGAACAATGGGTATTTGAGCCCCTTATGATAATTTCTTTTCACGTACCACTCTTCTAGAGTTCTGTTTGACTGATGCGTTGGTCTAAACGGGCAGTCTCTTTTAAACTGATTGTGGATTTAAAGGATCCTACTTTCTTAACCTTTCCCACGCACTCTGACAATTCTAATGATCCCATTTGCTATATTTCTTTTCAGCTGACACTATCGGAATACTACTTGTTTTGCAAAGGGCAGCACAAAAATCTTTAGTTACCCAAAGCTAAAACAATGACAGGCAAATTAAAAGATGTACTTGCTTTGCAAAGGACTGCTTTAAAAGCATGTTACCGAAGGCAAAACCAATTAGAGTGAAATTAAAGGATTCAACTGTTTTGCACAGGGCTGGTCTAAAAGCGTAAGTTGCCCAAGGCAAAAGGAATGATAGAAGGGCTGTTTGCAAGCGTAAGATACCCAAACGCTAGTATAACACCAAACGCCAAATTCTTAGTTAAAAGAGCAAGACACTACGTGTCATATAATGATACCCATACAGAAAGCCTTCAAAATTAAAAAAAAAACCCATCAGGTACTGATTAAACAAAAAGTACCCGTTATAGCCACTCATGACACAACTAAAAATTATGAGTTGAGAAGTTTTGAGCACAGATGTTAGCGTTGCTTTTAACTAACTTAGCATTCAGCCTCAGGTATTGCATATATTCTACCTTCAAGTATCCATTTCTTTTCATTAATGCTTTCCCATCTGAACATCTGTTCATTCCTCCTTTCAAGACGGTTGAACCTATTTCGTCACGTCTTTTATAGTCTTTCAACGAATTAAGGGCTCGCGTGTTGGCGACTAAATCTTTTGCGGGAAATAATAACCAGAAGGAGTTTTTCAGAATTATTTAAGTGCGTGATTCAGTTTTGAACCTCCGCATCTTGACTGATTCCTATTATAAGTTTTATTACTTTTGACGTTGAGTATAGGTAAACTAATGTTTTTGAGAATTAAAAATTGTTACTACCAAGATTTAATTACAATAAGTATTCATAGTCATGATTACTCCACGAGACAAAAAATAACACAAATTACCATGTTTCCACTAACAAAACGATTTAGATCATTTGTTAATTATACTGGTCCTGCATTATGGAATACATTTCCTACTGATATTGTATCCCTTAATAATATTAATATATTTAAACGAAAACTCAGGCATTACTTACTGACCAAAAGCTCATAATGTATTATTATCTTTATTAATTGATAGTACTACCCCAGCTGTGTTTGATATTGTGTGCACTTGACTTGTTTATGTTTTTTTTAATGTTTTTATTTTCATGAAAATTTTGATGCTTTGGGAGAAGAGGTCACGTCAGGCCTATCAGGCCTTTTCCCTCCTCATTCCCTCTTTTTACAAAATATATTATTTGTGTTATATATTTATGATTATGTAATACCATGTCTGTAACAACTAAATTGCAATAAATGAAATGAAATGAAATGTGATACTTTGGGACACACCGTCATGATTTAAACTTGCAGCATTGAAAAACGTAAATTTATCGATGTACTGAGTTGGACAAAACTATCGATAGTACCTTCACTTCTAGTTTAGCCACAGGTGTATTGAATAAGTGAAGGCGACCCTCTATACGTTTTCTGATTAGGCTGCGCTGAAGTGTTGAAAGCTGAATAGATAACTAATAAACATAAACAAATTGGTGTGCTCTTTAATAAATGCGTGTCGGACGTGTGATGAAACGAAACAGTTGTAGCAGAGACATGAGAAGACAGTGCGTGAGGACGGTGCGATAGCCTAGTTGAAGAATCGTCGTTTTCTGTAGCTAGGTGAGGTATTAGGCGGCAACTTTTGGGATTTTGGGGGAATGTATCTATCCAGTGCAAACGACGGAATATTCAGAGAGTTCTTCCCTGGCACGTCCATGAATGTTTGTCATGTAATCAATTGCTTTAATCTGCCAGATGGACACCTTTCCATTCATGAAAAAACAAAACTTCTCCGTCTTAATGAATGTTTCGGAGTAATGACAAAATTAGCGCTCCTAAAGGTCGTTTTAATTGGCCATAGAAAACAGTCACGACACGAGATACCCACGCGAATCCTTTTTCACAGTGACCAACAAATGGCAGCAGTGACTTATAAGTCGCGGAGTGCGGGGCAGAGTTAGAAGCATAACCAAATTACAATTACTTATACCGAATAGTAATGTTATATGGATCCTATCAAAAGTTACTTATAGGTCGGGCGATACGGTTGGCAGTGGCAGTGTGTCAGTACGTTGAAGGCAAGTTTGCGACACAGCAGCTGTATGCGGGAGAGCGTTGTCCTGCTGGAAAATCGCACCGGAGTGAGCGTTCAGAAAAGGTAGGGCCACTGGTTGCAGGAACTCATTATCGTAACTTTGGACTGTCAAAGTGCTTGTAATGAACTCCAAAGGTGATCTCGCGTCGTAGGCAAGTGTATCCCCACACCATGACACCAGGCCTTCTGGACGTGTAATGCTGAAGATATGGTGTCACACCATGACACCAGGCCCAAACCATGACACCAGGCCTTCTTCTCCCGCTGCCATTCTGAATGGTTCCGTAATAGTCTGACACGACATTATTGAAGTCTTCGGAATTTATGCACTGTTGTTAAGGGCAGTCGTCGTAACGGTCTGCGTGCGTGTAGCACTACGTGTTCCAGCCGTTTGACAATGGCGCTGGCACTAATCCAACGATCCATGGAGAGCACCATTCTTGCTCACTGAATATCGGCAAACGTAGCTGTTGCGTCATTCCTCGCATATTGAACTACCCGTCGGTCCTCTCATTCCGTGGTTCGTCAAGGGCACCTTGACCCTTCCTGCCGCTTCTGCGTGCATTGTTCTATCCACTGCCACAACAGCGTGCGATGATGGTATCCGCACTACCGGTATGGTGCGTAATACAGAGATAATATCATTCCGCTTCCCGGAACCCGACGATACGACCCCTGTCGAACTCCTCTAAGTGCACAAATTGCTTCCGAACGTTTCTCGGAGGCATACTTCACTTACAAATAATGCAACCAACACAACAGCACCCAGTCAGAATGGCAAACACGCGCAACGGGACGGCCTTATATAGCCGGTCTGGCAAAATGCAACGATTTCTCTTTGCTTGCGTCACATGAGCGGCCAAGCATGATACTTGAATCATTTGCATGTCTCACGATGTCAAACCTACCCACTAAGTATTATTCCCGTTAGTTACCTTGTTCTGGGTGCAACTATTTTTTTGATGATCAATAGGGAATTGAAGTTAATGTTTTGACAAGATATGCTGCACGAAGTGTTTTTCTTGAACACCTTTAGCAAATCAATGATGTGTGATATGCCTTCTTTGACCATGTCCCTGCTTCGCTTATGGCATATATTCTCAATCCTCATCCGTCAAGCTATAATAAGAACACGCTAATCACTCCGCCTGTAGGATTTTAACGTTCGTGCGGGATTTGTCCGTTGTAAAAACATGTATCTTACAATTAGAACTGTGTAGTCTACTTCAAAATATTGTCAAATTAAAAGCGTTCTGCTTCTTAATACAGTATTAAACAGTGGAAATTTCAGTGAAAAATGATTTCATGAAATATACTTTTCTAATATTAAACTGATATAAATGCTTGTCCCTTTTTTTGTCAAAGAAAATGAAAATAACATTTTGAGAACTAAATGAATGAAAAAAACTAAATATTAACAGCTTCCAAAATATTTTTTCTGTAGCACTGCAGGTAACGCGTTACAGGGAATCTGGTTTATAATCAGATATTGGTAATTTTGATCTTGGTTATTGCAGAATGCAATACATACACTGTATCGGTTCAGCATGCCAAATATTTTATCAGTTCATCTTTAAGAGAGCATTCCTGATTTCGTACTCTTAAAACGTTTTAAATAAGGTCAGAGAAATAGAGGTCATCCTGTATTAGTAAGAAATGAATGACGGATATAAAATACATTCCGTTTTTCAACAGCACACCTTATTTATCCGAAGTTTGAGAAGTACCCGTTTCTTTCACGATCGCTAGCTTAATGAATTCAGGTATTCTTTTGGGATAATTTTCTTTGCTGTTTTCTAAACTATTTTACTAGATTTCACGCATGCCAAAACACATAAATACATACTGAAAAACCCCGGGATAAAGAAATTTAGGGATAAACGCTCCTAAAACTGCATTACGTTATCAGGCAATTTTATTTAGTTAGGCATCTATATATTTCGAGTAAAATGTCAAAATATCATTGCTTTTTCTTACTTATTCTTTAGCAGCAAGAAAAACAGTATAGCTTGTACCAAGACTAAAGGTACCATGAAACTTTTCTTACTGGCTGTCAGATAGATTATTAAAAGAAAATGAAAAAATGCCCAGAAGAAGATGAAAACTGAGCAAAATAACTAGTTAAAAATTCCTTCCACAATATTACTGCAATGCCTCTCACTAATAATTTCTGGTCGTAATTTTGTCAAGTACTTTAAGAGATAATTACAATTTTGCTCTATATTTCATCTGATCGTCTACAACGAAACTTTGAAACATTTATTTTAAAATTTTCGGGCGCATATTTTTAGGAATGTGGAATTTGTTGAGCTTTGTTGTTTTTTTTTCTTAAATTGAAGGTTTAACGACCACCGTGTATAACTTAATGTATTATAAGCAGTGGCCCGTCCCTCATTTAGACCCACAGATTCCAGGGAAGGGATGCAGCTAGTGACGTAACAAACAAAAATCAATGCCTCACCGGGGCTCGAACTGTGACCCTTTACGGACGAATAATCATAAGCCAGTTTTTAGATCTCTGCGCCACCTGGGTGGCGATGTGTGCGGTACCTAAGATCACTAGAATATAATTTTAAAAATCTATTCATGTGAGAAAGTATCCTGAAAACTTACACTATGTAGAGAACTTGCTGAACAGAAACAAATCGAATAATATGGACGCTAATATAGAAAAAATAATTTTTGTATGCTGAAGAGTGAAAGGTGACTTCATTCTTTCTGTTTAGTTCATTGTAGGATTCTGTGTAACTCATCTAATATGTTACGTGGGTAAGGGTTACTACACCTTTTTTTTTTTTTTTTTTTTTTTTTTATTGGAGGTTTAACGACCACCGTGAGCAACTCAATGGGCTATAAGCAGTCGCCCGTCCCTAATTTAGGGTCACTGGTTCCAGGGAAGGGAGAGAGCCAGTGCCGTAAGACAAACACAACATCCATGCCTCACCGGGATTCGACCCGGACCCCTTACGGACGAATGATCAGAGGCCATCGCTTAGACCAGTGCACCACAGGGGTGGCTTACTACACCTTCTTATTATATCATAAGACTGAAGGGTTGGAAAAATAATGTACGATTTATGGTTTTAGAAGTACTGCTTTTGAAAAGTGTAACACGGCAGATCACTGTTGGTATTAGGCTGAAACTTACAATATATGTACAACAGGTTGACACGTGCAAAGGAGTGGGTTCGTTTCGCTGAAGAACAACATAAGGGTTTCTCACAGATTTGTATATGATATCCTTATTCAGTGTAAGAGGCAAAGTTTTGTATCTTTTGCAGAATGTATTAAACATCATAATTTCGCACCAGCGTTGAGCATTTGCAAGAAACGAACACATAATGTAACTTAAAGAACAGCATGTGTCCTTAAACCGAAAAATGCCAGGTGGCAAAGGAAAAGGAAAAAAATATTTTTTCGTGTTATGCCTTTTTCTACATTTTATAAGCGGGTTAACCATTTGAAAGGTCTATGACTCCTTACTTTTTTCTGTATCTTATTTGGCAATCCCGTCAACTATCTGCAAAGAGAATCATGGGGAGGGGGTATCAAGATTCTAGCATACCCGTTATTTTGGGGGAGGGAGGGGGGTATTGTGATAAGTGAGGTTATTGAGAAAATTACAATTTCCTGAAAACAGTCCATCTCATTACGGAAAGCAAGGGAACTTTACATTATTAACAACAGTTCATACCTTTGACAAACATTTCTACATTTTTTATTTGTGCACCAATGACATCATGAATACGACATTTTCATAGGATTTTATGCATTTTTTTTTGTTCAATTTCATAATTTTAGTATGCACACAAAATACTTTTCTTACGAAAAATGTGATATCCACACTTCTTATAACGAACCCATTAACTTAATGATTAAACATTTCGTAAAATATTACTAAGAGACACACCTTTAAGTTTGTTTCGATATCATACTATATAGTCAAAGATTATGGGACTGTATTCAATTTCACTTTCAGCCCTTTTTCAAGGCACCCTGTATGAGAAGTTGCATATATTAGTCTCCGGAAATCTCATTCAGATGTGCTCAATTAGTATAAACTGTAAACATTGAATATGTATTCTACACTCAATATTTCTTGAAACATACAGAATAATTAAGCTGATAATTTTGGATCAAGGTTGTAATCCACTTCGTCTAAACCAGGGGTGGCCAACCATTTTTGAAATTTGGCCAGAAAATTCATAGAAATTATTTGTAGGGCCACCGTAACCAACTTAAGTATTGACAACTATTATCAGCTATAAATGTTGTTATTTTTTTATGTTCCTAGACCAAGGGTGGCTAACTCCTGGTCTAGTAACATACAAATATATGACAAATACTTCCTTTGGGTTTATTTTCAGTGTTAGTTTGTATATTCCTAGACAAGAGGTGACCAACCATTTTTGAAATTGGGCCAGCAAATTCTTA
Organism: Macrothele yani; assembly: GCA_039090855.1. Lineage (NCBI taxonomy): Eukaryota > Metazoa > Arthropoda > Arachnida > Araneae > Macrothelidae > Macrothele > Macrothele yani. The sequence continues at coordinate 86,563,445 of CM076999.1, forward strand.
GAAATTATTTGAAGGTCTACCGTAACTAACTTAAGTATTAACAACTATTATGAGCTAAAAATGGGGTTATTTTGTATGTTTTTTAAAGTACTGAAACCCATGTAATTATTAAATCATTCACATAATATTACAATTATTATAATGAACTGAACATTTATAAGAAAACTTTCTTTTTTACTAGAAATTAAAGAGACAAAATTAATTAAAAAATTAAAGTTCCTATGAACTTTACACACCTGCAGTACTAATGTGATTTTTTAACCTGCTTTTCACGTAACAATTTGTCAATATTGGGTGTAATTCTCGATGTACTTAAAAGGAGCATATCACCAAAGTGTGCCTCTGTGATAGTTGAACGAAATTTACTTTTTACAACATTCATGGATGAAAATATTTGTTCACAAATGCATGTGGATCCGAATCTGCAAATGTACCTCAGAGTAAGGTCATGAGGCTCGGAACACTGTTCTTTATAGGGACGTATTTGCAGAACTCTATCAAATTAAGAGCATCGGGGGATTCACATTGTTCTTTAAACGTAACACTAAGTCCTGAGTGTCTTTTGATTTCTAATATTTCGATCTGGATTGATGGGGAATATTTATATGCATCAGACTCCAAAATACAAAATGGATTTATGAATAAGTTTATGTTACTCCTTTCAGAGTAAAAAACACAAAATTGTTTTAAGAATTCTCTCGTACAAAGATGTAGCAGCTGATTTGTATTTAAATGATCCACGGTAAAACTACTGTACTTACTTAAGATTTGCTGAATTGTTGGTCAATGTAAAATTTTCCCTGCTCTAAATTATTACAAAACTATTTCAACTTTAATTTAAAACTGTTGACTTCATTGAACATGAGTGGAAATAAAGAATCTTTACCTTGCAATCTTCTGTTAAAAACATTCAAATCATGCATAATGTCCATTAAAACCGCTAAGTCTCAAACCCACTCTCGATCTTTAAGTAGTTCGTACTCCACAGGCATAATAAATATCTTTCGTTTCCAAAAACTGAAGGTACTTGGTCTTTTAATTTGAAGAACCGTGAAACTACTTCTCCCTCATAAGGCCATATAACTGAATTGTGAAGTAGAAATTCACCATATTCATTTATTTCTTCATCAAAAAGTTCCTTAAACTCCCTTCGGTTCAGCGGGCGTGATTGAATCATATTAACGCAACGCACAAGAGGATTAATAACATAATGAAAGTTCAATTCTTTAGCACACAAACCCCCGGCGTAAATTATACAGTGGTATGAAAACAACTTCCGCTCTATGTACTCCTGGAGCAAAGAAACACTGCCATTTCTCTTCCTCAAAATGAACGAGGCACCATCCGTAAAAATACTCTCAAGTTTAACCCGCTGAAGTTTACCAACATCCACATCACATCTTTCTACACTGTTTTTCAATGTCTCAAAAATATCCCTTCCAGAAGTTCTGGTCGATAAATGACAAACTTCTAAAAGTACTTGAAACACATCAAAATTTTCATTTATGCACCTTAGAAACACATCATAATTTTCATTTATGCACCTTAGAAACACAAGCAACGGAGCATTATCTGTGATGCCACAGGTCTCATCTATTTCGAGAGAGAAGTATGTGGAATTAGTAGTTAAATACTTTAATGGTTTTGACACATCATCCGCCATTTCCTCAATGCGACTCATAAGTGCATTTCGAGAAAGGGAAATACTCTCCGCCATTTTTTTATTGTTTGTATCACTAGTGTGTTCGGCAAATACGGAGAGACCTTCTTTAATAACCTCGCCATCTGAGAATTTTTTTTATTCTGAGCGAATAATACGCTATTTCATATGACGCTCGAAGCATGTTATTCATCTTTTCACGTTATAGTATAAATAAGCTTTACCGGCAATGTAGTCCCTTCTTTTTCTTCGAAATGTATTTTCTTAAAGCAGAGCCAGGAAGGTACGACGTGTTAAATGTATGATGAACTTGTTTGAAATGCCTCTCAATGTAGTATTTTAGGTACTGCATTTGTTGCTGAAGAGATAAGACAAAACAGTTTCGACGACTTCCTCATAGTAAACAAATATTTTCTTCCCATTCTTCATTGGATGTCCGGAACATACGTCACTGTCAAATTTCCATTTTGACTGGTGATGTTTACTAAAAGCCATTTTACTTAACGCTGCAAAACAATGTATTACGAACAAAACAATACCAATACGTTACTTCGGATCTGAAGCTGCACAATGTGACTGTCAGACTGGTCAGACTGAAAATAGCCAGCTAGCGCGGAAAGGCAAGCTTTGTACATAGTCACGTGACACCTCTCCTCCATTGTCCCCCTCCTCTTACGCACTGACTCATGCTGACTCACGCGATTTTATAGCGTGATTTAGTGTTTACACAAAAATGGGTTTTTGAAATCGCGAACAATTTCACATCTGCATAATTCATAAAATCCAAATAAATACTGACAAGAATAAAATAAAATATAAATAATAAAATAAAATTAATCTAGAATAACATAAAAATAAATCATAATAAAATAAAATTAATCTAGAATAACATAAAAATGAATCATAATAAAATAAAAATAACTATTATAGTCGGTAAGAGTTAAATTATAAAAACAAAGTTAACGCTTGGGCTCTTATGTGACCATTCAAAATATCCTGGCGGGCCAACGTTTGGCCTACGGGCCTAGGTTTTTTTTTTTTTAATTGGAGGTTTAACGACACCAGTCAGCAACTCAATGGGCCATAGGCAGTCGCCCGACCGTAATTTAGGGCCTCTTGTTCCAAGGAAGCGAGAACGCCAATGCCGTAAAACAAACACAACATCCATGCCTCACCGGGATTCGAACCAGCACCCCTCGGACGAATGATCAGAGGCCATCCCCTAGATCACTGCGCCACCGGGGCGGCGCCCCTGATCAAGTATTCAAGCAGACCTTTAATGACCAATTCTTCTTGCAACATTTGTAAAACATTGACAATTTAAGATCATCATTAGTATCATGATGCCATTCATTTTGCCCATTTTCACAGTCCTTGTGTTCCTTTCTGTACTTTCTTTTGGTTATACCAATTATAATGAGAATAAAGAAATATTTTGAAGCCATAAGTTAGTTTAGTAATTTGCTAATACTGATTTTTCATTAATTGAGCAAATTGCTTCTTCTAGTGAAACTTTATCATCGAATAGATATATATTTATGAATCACTGCATAAATATATATCTACTATATATAGATATATATTTAGACACAGCATATTGCCATCTGAAAAGCGCTTGATAAGCGATTATGATTGGTAATAAATAAAATATCATGGCATATGAAAACTTTTCCACATGTGAGGAAACATGACTTTTCGAAACATGTTTTATTGGATATAATTTTACAATTTAATACACAGTTTCCTTTTTGAACGAAGTAGAAAAATAAAAAATTTCGAATAGACGAAAGTATTTCGCTAAGAGAGCTATACTTCGAATATTACGTTAGAGTATGTGGCCAAGAGTAAAATATATACATGTGCTCCCCAATCATTATGCTTCATCGTTATAAAGACAACGATAAAGACAATGAAGACTCTACGATTACTGTCATTCGCGTGGCTCTTTTAAAAAAAAGCAGCCTCGTTTTTCTTTTCTTCTACTCTGTCTTTTCCGTCTACAGTGTCGAATGCCGCCATATAAGCTTTATTTAAAGCGAAAGAGATATTTTCTATTTTAATGGCAACCTCCTAACTCAAATTAAACTTCTGCTTAAAACAAAACGCGGAAGCTTACCTTTCACGTTTTCTTTTAAAGCTACAGCTGCAGATTTTCATGACTCTATAGAATTTTTTTAAATCAAATTGTTGGCTATATAACTGCATAAAATTTTATAAACAACATATTCTTTTAGCTTTCAATTGTACGTTTTTCTGAATAAACTATCAGAAATGAGTGATTAAAAGCACTATTGCCTGTTCCACGTATTTCTGTAATAAAAAGCCTAGAGAATTTTTATTTGCCTGTGCATTTTACTTTTCCATCGTGATCACAAACTCTAACAAATGAACATCACAATATCGTACGACCGCCCACGTGGCGTAGTGATCTAAGAGCTGGTTTCAAACTCTTCGTCCGAGATGGGTTAGTGTTCGATTCCCGGTATACGATGAATGTTGTGTTTGTATTGCGACATTGGCTGTCTCTCTCTCTCTTCCCTGGAACCAGTTGCTCAAAATTAGCGACGTGTGAATGCTTATAGACAACTGAGTCTCACACGGTGGTCGTTAAACTCCCAATCAAAAATAAATAAAGATATCGTACCTGCCTTGTAACCCTACCTAGTGGCCCAGCCCTTTTTTATTGGAGGTATGTTGCTTTCTAAGCAGCTTTTGTAAGTAAACCAGCAAAAAAAGATGTATAATACGGCTAAGATTTAGTGTACATACTTCACCTAATACAGAAAATTAAATCCGATACGATTTTCATCTAGAATAATATGATCTTAATTTACGTTTGTTATTTTGGTGTATAATTAATCATTCCCAAATTTTACCTTCTTTACACAAAGCTTTACCAATAAGTGTGTGAAAATTACAATTTTTCTTTGTCATATATTGTGTAGTTATACTTTTTCCTTATCTCATGTTTTGAAACTCTACATAATAGAAATCTAAAGCACATCCATGATCTAAAAAAAAGCAGAAATATCGACGTTTTACATATTTTATTTTATTTTAGAAGTTCTCCTATCAGATGCAATATCTACTTTCCGTTAACCAAAAGCACAAGCAATTGTTTGTTTGATTAACTTAATTTTTTCTACATTTCTGTATTAGGTTTTCATGCAATGCACATATTCTCTTTGCTCTTTGCTAGTATGATTTCTTTTCTTTTGTTCCTTGCGAAGTTCTTCATATTGCCGACTGATTGTCAAAATGCAACTGATTCTCAGAATTCATTTCTTACAGGAGTTGTGACAACAAAACTGCTTTTGAGGACAACCTTAGCTTTGTTAATAAAAAACCACTCATGAGAAATGTTGAATTTGATTTTCGCACTTTGTATTTGCGTTTTGTGTTACACGAAAAGATAAAGCTGCTCCCCAAAACCTACTATTTTAACTTATGTAAGCAACACTCCTGAAAACTGTCTTGAAATAACGGAATGTCTTAATTCGTGGCTTACGTTTTTCTTCATAATGCTAAAGCGTAATGACATATAAAATAAACCGTTGCATTCAAGGTTTAGGAATATATCGCGAAACCAAACTACTAGTACAGTGAATAAGAAAAATAAATTCCAGATTTTTATGTGAAGTGATACAGATTTTTGTCATCAACCAGTTTTTTTCAGCAAACATACACTGCTGGAAAATGGCTAAGGACGGTACATAAACGGCTATATAGCGCATAAAAAAGTAAGTTTGGTTGGATGCCAAGTGAAATAAAATATAAAATAATGTCAGAATGCCAGGACATTACAAGAAAAACAATTTATTGTGCTCTGAAATCCAGAAGGCTTTGGAACGTGTTCAAGGAACAAACAGGCCATTTTGTGCAGAATACGTAAACGTGAAAAAAACTGCAATTACCGTCCGCATGCGTTCCGGCGTAAGATGTCAATACGGGATATGGCCACCATGGAGGGCGATGCAAGATTCCACACGTCGTGTCATGCTTTGCACAACATTATCAAGCAGCTGTTGGGGTAATTTATCCCATTCCTCTGTCAGTGCACGGATGAGGGTGTCCTTGTTTATTGGAGGGCATTGGCGACCAGCAAGACTCCTCCCCGAAGCATCCCACACATTTTCAATGGGATTCAGATCTGGAGAACGTGCTGGCTATACGAGGCGTTGAATATCCTCGCTCTCAAGACACTCCTGGACAGTGACCGTTCGATGACATGTTGCGTTGTCGTCCTTGAAAATGAATCTATCACCGACAGCACCACGGAACAGGCGAACATGAGGTAGCAGAACATCATTAATGTGTCGTTGGCCAGTCATAGTCACAGTTGGAAGCACATAGAGGGACGTACGGCCATTGATCATGATGCCAGCCCATACCATGGCACTACATGTCGGATATCGGTCCCTTTCCTGTATGTTTGCTGGACAATATGCAGTACCACTATTACGCCAGATCAGTTGTCGTCGACAATCAGACGATAGACTGTATCTACTCTCATCTGAGAAGAGGACAGCAGACCAGTCGTTATCAGTCCAATTGCGATGTTGATGGCACCATTGCAAACGGGCGGTACGGTGACGTCTGGACAATAGGACGCACACAACAGGCCGGCGGGCGTGTATAAACAGGCCGGCGGGCCTTCATGCAAACGTCTGGCGACAGTTTCTCGGGAGATCCGCTTGCCAGTAGCAGCCATAAACTGATTTGCTACCTCACTAGCTGTGCTGCGCCGGTGTCCTTTTGTTGATAGCACTATGTACGAATCTTCTGCAGGTGTCGTACTGCGAACACGACCTCCCCCGTGACGTTTGCTACACTCTCCATTTGTTTGAAATAATTTCCAAAGCCTTGAAACAACACTGTTGCTGACGTCGAACTCCCTGGCGACATCTGTTATTTTTCGCCCTTCTTCAATCTTGCCAATAAAACAGCCACGCGTAAAATCATCTAGGTGATGTCGGGAAGACATACTGAAAATTGCAAGTTCGTCAATTGATTCTTTCCCTTTCAACTTTGTGTTTGAACAACAACGGTCAGTACGCGTCAAATCCTTTATATAGCTTATCAGCGCAATGACGTCACGAACAAGTTCGGCAATCCAAAATTTGCATACGCACAACACGTCTTACTGTGTCCCGCACTTATGGTAATTTCCATATTTTCCTGCCTTTCATTTTATGGTTGCTATCGTTGCTATTGTCATCTGTCCTTAGCAATTGTCCGGTAGTGTTTCTGGCACTTCCATGCTAAATCTGCAATAATTCCAAAATTAATTCCTCAGTGTTAACTACTGTAAAAACAGAGACTTGATAGCAGTTCCCTTTAAACGAAAAGAAAAATTATTTCTATATTTACAATGAGATAATAATAAGAACGTTTAACTGTTATTCTCTGCAGTTAGTGTCAAATAACTCTTTGCAATATTTTCAAAGGTAAACTATATTGACAAAAGTCATCGGACACCCCTTTAAAAGAAAATGAACGGATCCGCTGCGTTTCTAAGATGCGCAATACAGTTGCGAACGGCATAAAAGCAAGCCTACAGCTGACCGCGATCGTATCACGCTGTCAGGTTGGGTGAAATTATTCAGGCGGGAGAAAACTGACTTTTAGAAAGCAAAGATTGTTGGGTGTTATATTAATGCGTTGTCCGTAAGAAAATCTGAGAGCGTTTAAATATACCCAAGTCAATTGTTGTTGATGTACTGAATAAGTGGAAAACACATAGCGTGCCTGAATCAGAAAAACGTACCGGCAGACCAACGAAAATCAGTGGGAGAGGACGTACGTCGAAACCTCAGGAGAGTCGTTACAGCTAATGGACGGAGTATTGAACAAGACCTCAGTGTGCATAAGTAAAAATGCTGGAACCTGGGTATGTACATGAATCATTCGCAGAGAAATTCACTCCATGGGTTCCGTGGTCGTACGGCTGTTCATAAGCCTTTCATCTCCATTCGGAATGCTACTCGTCGTTTATTATGGTGTAAAGAACATTTACTGTGGATCAATGGAAATGGGTCCTATGTACTGATGAATCCAGATACATCATTCATCAGTCTAATGGCCGCGTGTAGGTATGGCGGTTGCCGGGGAAACGATATTTAACACAGTTTACTGTTCCTTGAGTGAAGTTTGGAGCTGGCAATGCACTTGTGTGGTGGTGTTTTTCGTGGTATGGTCCCGGCTCATTGGTTATCGTGGACAAACCCGTTAACCAGCACGTCTCCCTCGATATTCTGGACAATTATGCCCTACAAACTCTGTGGCAAAACTATGCAACCGAGATTTGTTGATACCAGCAGGATAATGCGCGGAGCCATAAAGCAAGGACTGTTACGGAGTGGTTTGACGATAATTCCGTATCGTGTGTGGACTGGCCAGCACAGAGCGCTGATCGTAATCCCATAGAGCACCTATGGGATGACTTAGAACTCCGCGTAAGAAGTTTGGAACCAAGGCCTAGTATTGAGCAACAGTTAGCGGCAGCATTATGTACTGAATAGAAGCGTATACCTATCGCTGTGTTCCAAAACCTCGTTGAAAGCATATCTCGAAGGGTAAGTGCATGCATTAAGGCCAAAGATTGACCGCCACCGTACTAATGTATGTCAATAAATGATATGCTGTGTTTCACTTCTAGGTGTCCGGTGACTTTTGTCAGTATAGTGTATGGTAATGATTGAAACTGGGTATATGAGACTGTCGTGAAACGTTTGAGCCGCAGACGTAGTGTCAGTCACCCACCAATTTTGATCAGGAAATTTCGGGTTTTTTCTTTTTATCTAAACAGAATTCTTTAAGATATTTAGGAAACCACTTATTTGTAATGCCTATTCAGTGGATAACTGTTGTAAAAAAAAAGGGATTATAGCAGAAGTCAGCAGTGAGCTCTCAAAACGTTTTTTTCAAATTTTACAATTATAATTTGTTATAATTCCTGAAGAAAAAATTGAGATCAATTTCTAATGTGAAAATATGCGAAAAATTGGGAAAATAGATCTCATTGAAAAATGAATGATTAATTTTATCCGAAAAGATTGAAAAATTGTGAATTTCTAGTTTTTTTGGACATGTTACAGTGGAAACTGGAAGTGTTTATAACCTGTTTAATTTGTCACAATAAAACAATTTATCTTTAAATTCTTGCATTGTCCATTCAAAAATGTATTTACAATCCTTAGAAAAAGTAAGTCGTAAAAATATTTTCTGCTGTCACACTTCCAAATCTTCTTTTGCCGCATGTAATAGAGATTTCTTTACTTGTGAAGAAAAGTAAAATATTTTACAGCACATGTCGTAGAGTATTCAGACAAACCAGAAGCAGCATTTAGGATTGTAAATTCTTGTTGACTTTCACAATGATCCGTTGTTGTGGTTGGATTGCCTTAGCATGGTACAAAAGTTTTAACGTTCATTTCAATTTCACTAAAAGGATCCCAGTTCTATTGTACATTAAAAATATTTTTTCATTTTAAATCAACAGTTTGCAGTACTTGCTTGTGTGGTTCTCTTTATTTATGCATTATAGTCGAATGTTTACTAGAATGTAATTTTCAGTATAACAGTTGGAGCCTTTTATATTTATTTTCCATTGCACGCGTCCAGATATTATATTATTATTATTTTGTGACAACGCATTTTGTATTTCTCTTTACTCTCAACCAACACTCTTTGCAATAAGAAAAACGAAGCACCCAAGAAATTATTTCAATTCTGATGAAGCTCTGCATGTAAGTACCTCATAACCGAAAACGCAAACGAAAAAAATGTTGCCCGCCGCAGAATACGGGACCCGCTTGTAGCGGAGAGTACATCACGAGCAAAGCCCTCACGCAGAGACAATTATAACATCGGCTTTCGTTTGTATTTAATTCCACAGTCTGTGAGGATGCCTTCGTGTTGGATCCGCGTATATAGTACGAAAAGTTGAGTGAGTTTCAGGAGGACATATAATTGGGCTGAGAGAGTCAGGTTGGTCAAGTCGCCGTATCGCTAGGCATTTGGATATGAGAGACGCAGCAACAGGGCTGTGTCATCGCCAATGGATCGAGGATGGCCAATTCAAGCAGAATGCGCGCTGTTGCCATTCATATATTACACCAGTCGGTAAGAGCAACCGTAACTGTAAAATTTTGCAAGAGTTTTCGTATGCGCATTGCAAGCGCATACTGCGTAACATCTATATTCTTCATTTCCACTCCATCTATTCCCTACAGCCATCTCTGGAGCCCGTTCCGTTGACAAAGGAAGCTATTGGCCATCCTCTATATTTCAATTACTGTACATTTCAATATTCTATTCAAATGTTTTTATCAAGCAAATTACCCTAAGCTTATTCATGTACATTATTACATAAAAACTTGCATAATTTTGATACCCTTAAAATTCGGTTAGGCGATGAAATTGCAATTATAATTATTGGAGGACATATCTGGAAAATTATATTCGTCTTCTATACCCAGTGTAATTTCACGAATTGTGATCAGTTAAATGTTCGAGAAACACGGAACATTAAATATATTATTGAAGGAACCAAGTAATTTCGGAAATGCTTTCTGTCCCAATTCGCCTTTCAATAGGCTTTCATTTTCAAGTACTTGAGATAAGTGACAACATTAAGTCTATTTTTCCAGATTTAGTCAGTGGTTCTATATATTATGAAAGATAACAGTGTAGTTATACACATATAATGGGACAGTAGAAAATACGGTATAACCTCCACCAATGACAAAAATTATCTGACTTTCCGTTATACAAATGTATAAATAAAGCACATTTCTTGAAATTTACCTTACGAACATATTCCGAAGTAATTTACCAAATTATGATGCGTCCATCTATATCAATATGCCGTCTAAGAAAATATTTCCCTACACAGGGAAACTATTGCCACAGTTTCAGTATAGGTTAGAAACTGTTTGTTTTTGTGGCCGTAAACCGTCGCGTCGTCTGAGTTAATACATTTTTAGCGCCATTTCCTACGCCTTGGTAAAATGCTCAAAGAGCTGAAATTATTTTGCACTCGGTCATTTTCTACAAACGTGTGTAATTTAGAAGAACATTTTTTTCTAAATTAACAAATTTCTTATTCAATAAATTTTTCTAATACAATTAATATGTACAAAATAAAAAATGTGGAAAAATGAGAGACGAATACTTTCTCATAAGGTAGACTTTTGTGAAAACCAAATGCCATTATCATCGAGCTTTTCAAGTTTCGTATTGTCAGTTAAATTTCTTTATTACAAAATTCCCTTTATCACGTAGTTTTCTTATGTTATAGAATTCCTTTTATCTCATAGTATTGCTGGATTCCTTGCAGTGGAAGAAGTGTATCATAAACATGATATTCATTAACAAGGAAATGTGCACAAGAAAGGTATAGATTTCAATTCTTTCAGCCCCTTTTAGTTCAGTTCAAATTTCGTATAGGCGAACACAAATCCTCAAGTTAGCATAAAAACTTATTTAAGTGGAATCTCAATGCACCATTCAAAAAATATTACATTATGAAATTGCAGATAGGTATAATATAATATATATTTATATTATATTATACCTATCCGCAGTTACAAAATACCTATCCGCAATTACAATTACTCAGTTCATTTTATTCCCAAATGCAGGTAAATGCGAATGTCCTTGTTTCCCTACGTCAGTAGTTACGCTGAGGGTTGTTTTTTAACTGCTGCAGACTGTGCAATCTATTTCTGTGTTTATAGGATTCACTTTAATTTTCGGGGCGCTAGAGTTAGATTTATGAGCTTTGGAAACGTGTAGAAATATCTTTAAAATTAGTCGCAATTACCTAGATATTTGAGTTCCGTTAATTTGTTTACGGATGAAACAATTGGTACAGAATTACTCATCGAATTTGATCACAGAGTTATTATGAAACACTCACTGACCAGCCATTGCGTGTATCTCTGGGGGAGAATTAAATAACAAATGAAGCCTTCCTTGTTCTTTTGAAAACCAAATTATACACCGGGTCTACTATAAAAAATAAATCTCGGTTGATCATAATCTTCGTAGTATTCGACGAAGACTCCACTTAATTTTAAAGAAAACAGTTTGTATGTGAAACAAATATCTCGGAAACAGCACATCTAATTTATTTTAAAAACAATTTACAGTAAATTATCACTAAAATTATGTATATAAATTATAAATGAAATATTTTTTGTGTAAAATCAAGCTATAATTTTTGCTTGGATAAACGCTTATTTGAAGCGCTTTCTATTTAGTGTACTTCATCAATTACCGTAATAAAGCAGTTGCGGGTAGAAAACCGTTTTACTGTTTTCCAGTTTCCGAGGACATCTTTTAGTAAGCTTAATAAACACAACATTCAAAATAGGAATCTTATCGCCAATACATTCGAATATACACTGAAGAGCAATTGAATTAAAGACAACAGGCATTATGCAAATGTAGCGCTGTGGACGGCCCTGTACACAAAAACGACATGACGTTTGTAGCGATCCGACAATATAAGGAGTGATGCGACGGGAATCAGTAAGATTCGGACGCCGTATGGTAAGACGAAGGATCTAAGCGCATTTGATCGTGGGCAAATTGTCGGGGTCTGACGAATGGGTCACTCCACCTCGGAAGTCGTGCAGGCACTGGGAGTTTCACGAGCCACTGTGTCACGGGTACCCCGTGAGTATATCGAATCCGGTAAAACCATCCCAGCAAGGGCCAACTGTCGTGGACAACAGCGTGTGGATGAGCGGGGTCATCGTCGGCTAGCTCGCATTGTAACAGCGAATAGACGAGCCACAGTGCAAGAAATCACTCGGCAATTTAACGCTGGTGCACAAAAACGTGTAAGCAGCAACACCATCCAGAACCATTTCTTAGCTTTAGGGTACAGAAACCATCGTTCCACGAGGGTACCGCTGCTGACCACACATCACAGGGTGGAAAGATTAGTATGGGCTCGGGAACATCGCCACTGGACTATAAACATGTGGGAAAAATGTTGCCTGGACTGATGGTCAAGATTCATGTTGGTACATGCGGATTGCAGGATATGAGAACGATGCAAACCACATGAAGCGATGGATCCTTCTTGCCAACAGGGTACTCTTCAAGCTGGTGGGGGATGGCATTCTCGTATAGGGACTGTTTGCGTGTACTGAAATGGGTCCCCTGGTACGTGTGACATCGTCCCTTACAGGTCAACGTTACCGGGATATCCTGGTCGACCATTTGCTCCCGTTTGTGCGTCTTCAACATCCCACTGGGGACCTTATCCTGCAACAAGACAATGCACCGTGCCATCGCTCCGGAATTGTATCCGAATGGTTGGATGAACACTCCACCGACGTAAACTCACCCAGGAAGAACACAATTGCTGGGAAACTGCTGGCCAGCAGCTGGCAGCGATGGGTCGCTGCTGGCTGAAATCTGCCGCTCACGGACCGGTGGTGGTCCGTTGGTGGCAGCGCTATCAGTTGGCGAGCCATTGATGGCCCTGCAGCATCGCCATGGATTGTGGGCCTCCAAGCAAGTGCCACTAGTCGTCCGATGCTGGCAACCAACGCAACCCCCAACAGCAGGTGAAAGCAACGCTACTGCGCATGCACAGAAGCAACGCTTGCTGTGTCTCTCATAATACCAGTTAGTTGAAGACGACGCTATCGCCATCGTGTTATTTTAGTGGATGTTAAGAATAAAATCTATATGTGGAGAGGCGAATTAATTTCCTAATGAAATTTTACGTTGACGAAGATATCAGATTAAGCCGTGAAATACTAGATTACAGCCATGAAATACACCCACTCCATTCCCATGAATAACAATTCATGGAATGGAATGGATGAATAACAAGAAAAAAATTGAAACCGCTTGAAACAAATATCCTGGAAAACCATTAAAACAACGTTTGTTGAAAAAAAAAAAGAATTATACGCGTACAAATGGTTTTAATTATTTGAAAGAAAAAAAAGCAACGCTGTGTGGTGTACTCGTCCATGTGTTGAATACATAAGACTGTGATGAATTCTCTTCTAAAAATAACGAGAAGTAAAATAAAATATCTTTTACTCTTTAAAACAAATGTAGCTTCGGACAACGGAAAGGAAGGACACAACGTTAAAAATGTAACAGAATGTGACATGAACCCGGGTAAATATATATTTATTTAACAATCTCTTTTCAAGACTGCAAGGACAGTACAAAACTTTGGAAAGCGACTCTAAGTATGTACACGCCTTGAAAATGAGTGAAGTTCCCTTAAGGAAAAAAAAGACTATTGTTACGTTGAAAATATTAATTTATCAATTATATGAAACTGACTTTTATGAAAAATACCTCGCAATATTGTAAAATGAAAGAGGGAAGCAATTGATTACACATTGCATACCAAAAAGACAGCTTTAAGCATATGCTCGAGCGTGGCAAATTAGTCTGGTCGGTAGAGAGCTCAGCTGCCAAGTCAATGGCCCGGTTTCAAATACAGTCAGATGCAAACGGGCGTTTTTCCGGTCTGTTGATAAAATTTCCCCAGCGCAGTGCGTTAATTCATAAGCTTCGTAGGGTAGGAAAAAATATTGTAGCTTTGGAAAACTGCGGTTATCCTTGCTTTTTTTTATTATTATGGCTACTACTGGGAAATTGGCGGACAATATTCTGCAAGCCACCAGTTACGTCACGTGGTTGCTGGCTGCCACTAACGGCGCACTAGCGGAACACATTAGGCTAGCCATCATTTCTGACACGTGCTTGCAGGGCCACTGAAGGGCGACTTGTGGCAGCTACTGCCTGTGGTGGACCACTGTTGTGGCATATGACAATTGATGGGGTGCCAACTGTAGGCCAACCGTTGGCCTGAACTGCTGGCCCCTCTGTTGGCCTCCCGGACATTTTATTGACGGTTCGGCAGCAGCAACATAGTGCTGGGCCAGCAAGACTGTTTTTGCTGGGCGCTTCCTTGGCCAGCTAGGTCACGTGATCACAATCCCATCGAGCACATCTGGGATGACATCGAGAGAGATGTTCGAGGCTCTGACCTCCCTCCAATAAATCTTCGTGAACTGTGGGAGCTTGTTCAGGGGTCGTGGATTCGTATGGCTTCCCAACGCTTCCGGTGTCTTGTCGAGTCCTTCCCGAAACGAATCGCAGCCGTCATCAGGTCGAAGGTGGTGTTACACGTTACTAGACAGGTATCACTAATTCAATTGCACTTCAGTGTAGTTTAAGTAGAACTAAGTTATTATAGTTCCTGCAAAAAGGAAGGCTGTAGTTTTTTCAGATAATAATCGTCATGGATCTTATTTCATATCGCATCAACATCTTAACAAAATCTCAAATAGTCCAGTCATTTTAAGAGAAAACATCAAACTAATTGTAATAAAAATGAAGTAAGGCTTCTTAGAATCGGAAAACCATCCTAAGCAACATATCAAAAGTCTGGAAATATCTTAGCAGTGGAAAGCCGCCATCTTGGATTTATTGTTGATATCAGTTAAATGCCCATAATTAATGCTGTATGACTACGATTTTCTTCAAATATGTAACAAATGAAAGATTTTTACACCAGGAATCATAAACACATCATTTATTGTTATTTATGTTCTATTTTACTTTTTTTAATTTACGAGTAATTAAAAAAAGATAAAAAATTAAAGGGCTAAAAACTTTAATGATAGGTATAAGTGAGTGAAATCACTTTGCTCAGTTATTACAAAATTGTTAGTGTTCAATTAAAAACATTAATCACCAACTAGTTATATTGTTTGAGTTCGTTATTTTCAACAATCTCCCTCATCAATGCCATCGTCGTTAATTTCTGTTATGGGGTCCTTGCAGAGGAGACCGTTACATTCACTGCAAGCAGAAGAACAATCCAAACCATGTTTTCGGCATGAACAACCTTGAAGTATTACAATCTGTTTTGCATTTACATCTAATAATACCCAACAGAACTGATAGTGCTATTTAGATGTCAGTGAGTACTGGTAGTAGTTGACTTCACTGTAATTTTCAACTCCAGTCCTGAGGTTGAAGAGATGTATTTCCATTCCAAGCCTGAACATGATAGTAGACCCGTGAGATATGTAATTTTTCAGCATCTGACGTTAGTGGAAGGGACTGGCTTGTACAGCTTGGACCGTTTTTTTGTTAGCCATCTTTCCCCTTAAAAGTCTGTATCGTAGAGCATCTAAAGTGGCCGATGTCTTTCCTCCAACGATATATTAATCCCTGCATTAGTTATGTCTCCCTGAAGACTTGTTGAGCTGTAAAATACTTGAGCATACTGTTTGAATAAATTACTTTTCATCAACTTTATTAGAACTTTGCCTTTGCCAATTCCAAAGAACTGTGACGTGGTATAACAGCCCAGAATAGCGTGAATAAAGTTCAAGCCATTGCATATTTGTACTCCCAATATAGACTTCGTATATTGTATGTTCCATGTTCTGGTATTGGTTGCATCGCTCTTTGGCTCTGGTTGGAATATTACCTGTTCATTCTGTGATTTAACGTAGAAACAAAGGAGTATTATCAGTGTCTTCTGAAAAGACAATAATATCTCTAAGTTCAGACGCTTGAACTGCTGTCTGGGTGATGAGAAGGTCTGCATCTGCACAGGCATGAATTGTCTGGCATCCAGTGTATCTAAAAATTTCAATAATCATTTGCAAAAACCGTTGCTTGTTCATTTTGTTTGATAGAAATCATATTTCTTCATCGTCAGTTTCATTTCCATTGCTAATAAAACTGTAGAGATGCTTTTGCATCAAGCTTTTGCATCCATTCTTCTAATGTGAACAGCGTCTTTAATTGAAGGACCATCTAAGTATTCATCAAACACAATAATAACTGATTTGCCATACCTAGTAATAGCGTATTTTGAGTAGGCATTATATATTTCTGAGAACTGCATACCAATTGGCCATGGTAATCGATGCAGTAACGCACCTCCATCGAGTACATATAGTGGATCGGAAACTGTTGTTTTATGGTACTTCTTCTTGATCTCTCTCTACTTTTACCCACATGGCATTGGACAAAGCTGGTTATTTGCTTTTCGCGGGAGGAGTAATTCGGCAAACAACTATGCAGGGTAGCTACAAAGTTCATACTTGAATATAATCTTGGACTACTGAAACATTCTTCATTCCCATTGTAACAACTTGTTAACTTCGCTTGAATGAGTATTTCCAAGTATTTTCTCCATGCATGAACTTCAGAATTAAATCACCAACTTTTTTGGCTTTATCAACGTTGACGTTATCATGAGTAACCACTCCTGTTGTCAAACTGCGCAAAGGTTCATCAAGAATGAATAAGCTTTGATTTTCTGAACATGTCAGAACAGTAGTAAACCCTTGCATGGCGTTTTTGATCTCTGAGAATGGGATCATGGATTAAACCTAAATTTGCCTTTGCGCTTCTGTCATTCCTCTACCCTTAGTTAATCCTCCTGTTGATTTTTTTACTTCGCATTAGTGCATGTTCAATAACGAGATCACTGGAAAGACCTGCCCATAACTGGTTACTACGACGGACAACGTGTAGACCTTTTCGGACACGCTGTACACGTCCGGATGAGACTTCTTAATCTGTTGCACGTCTTGGAGGTGAGCAGCCACTGGTTTTGTATATGAACTGAGGCCTGTTGCTGCAAAATATGGCAACATTTCCTTCAGTGCCAGCAATTCTAGATTCCGGTTGCCAGTACGCTCTGCTCGAAGGTACTTCTTTAAAATGTCGACCATTGTCATGTACTGTACCCATGTCTAGCTAACCAACTTGTACTTGTTCTTGGTTTCGTCTATCTTATTACTCATATCTAGTAATTTGAGACATGACTGGTCATACATACCGTCTCCAGACATGACCTTCGGATATATTTCTTTAGCACTGAGAATGAGATCGTTAGTCTCCTCTCTGACAGCTTCTCTATCATCTGGTTTCAGCTAATGATTTGTCTCTTCTTGTTTTGGATTGGGATAAGCATTCAATTGAAGTGGCAACGGTATTTACAAAACATCACTTATTGCTAATATATTCAAGGCAGCATCTACCAAAATGTGTCCCATTCTGGCTCTTGCTGTTGCCTTGCCATTAAGCATATGAACTACTGCATTACTGCCTATTTCTTTCAAACCAGATTGTCTCATGAGGTGACTCATGCATCCGTGAAATCTCATCTCTGTATGAAGACCACCAAATAGAAGAACCACTTCTTTTAAACTGCCTCCTTGGGGTTTATTTTCAATTATTGTGAAGCCTTCCACCACAAAGGTTGGTCGAATGTTATAATTGGTGTGCAACTATTCTTACCTGCTTGGTCAATCAGGAAGAAAAGAGTAGAGTAGATGCATGACATATTTGTCGGATCTAGATCAATCACGGGCAAGAACACAATAGATGACTTCCTTGAGTAGGGATCTTTTTGAATCAATTGCATGAAACCAGACCATCCTGGTCTTGGATATGATAGAAATGGTGAAATTGTCCAAAGTGTACCTGTCAGGAGTTTCACTGGTTCTTCTAAAGAATTAAAGCATCCTAAATCTTTGAACTTGATTTCTTGGAGTGATTTCGGTGTCTGATAATTTAAAATTTTTACTTTGACTGCTGTAATAATTTTGCCTGCCGTGTCTTGGAATTACCTTTTTAGGAACACCTCGAGTTATAGTCTTGCCAGCAGTTACTGCTGCTATCAAACCCATACCATGGAAGGTGCCATGTCCATCTCTTTTGTTAATGTTGTGGTCAACGTTATCAGCAACATACTGAACAAACTGATCAGAATCTATCAGTGTATCACGGTTTGAAGTTGTTGATGCACTCCTATTATATTTTTTAACTTCAATATAGGCGGAACAGAAGCCATTCTGGTGTACAGAATCATCAAAAAACGTGAGACGAAATGGTGGTACATTTGCACTGCCAATCCCAGTTGGAGAGGCGCTACAAAAGTTCGAGATTTTATTGTTTGCCCTATAGAAGCACATTTCTTATCATGTTTTACTTCAATTACTCTTCTCATAAACAGTTTAAAAGTGTCTGGAAAAATGTTCATTGCTTTATCTACAGAGGCAATGTCTTCAGACAATGTATAATAAATTTTAGAGGTGTGAATAGCCTTCACATTGTTCCTAATTAGTTTTGCAGCTGTTCCAATGATACCTTTTTTTTCATCCTCTTCATTCTCTCCTTTTGGAGTATTGTAGTATTGTTGAATAATTGAGGAAGCACTCGCTCGAAATATTACAACATTCATTCGTTTTTTTACATTTGAAAATATTACTTTACCACCAAAAAAACTGTCACTTTTCGCTTCATATTATGCTGAGAATATGCTGTAAATTCAGAACCAAGAGGCAACATATTTTTTCCATTTTTCTCATTAAGTCACATACTGTTATTTGATCTTCATCATTTTTTTCGATGCATTGCATGACGACAAGAAAACTATTTATTCTTTCTTCCTCCTCCGGTCGGCTTTCAGTTGCAATTTTTTATTTGTTATTTCATTTGGGGACAAAACAAACTTTCTTGGAATCGCTTTTCTGTTTCTGAAATTCACGCTTCATTGATTGTGGTAAACAACATCCGCGGCTGGAAGGTCCTCAGCAAATGCCAGTCTTACCAAAACATGTTGATTCCATTCACCGTCCCTATTGGTGCATGAATTCATTATGGTATCACGCAATACATGTGCTCGAACTGGCATAACATTAAACCCTCTCTTTTTACCATCCAATTTTCAATAAAATGGTTATTCATCATAATAAGATCAGCTCACAATTAGATGAAATAAAATTACAATAAAAAATTAAATAAAAATAAATGAAAACAGAAATACAGAATAACAAAAAAACTTACAACAACAAGCTAGTGAAATCATAGAATGCATTGATTGTAATACGCTTTCCAACATAACAAAAATCATTTCTCAAGTTATGATGATAATGGCTGTGAATTAAATCTCGGTCTTGTGCCCTGACCTTATATCCCATTTCGATGGTATTCAATAGAACCGGTTCAGTATACCTTCGAAATAACATGATAAAGTTTTGTCCCAATCGGAACATTTTTACGTAAGTTATGATGCATAAGGGCTATACAATAGATCCCGCTCCTGTGTCATAACCTTTGACCCCATTCGCCTATTTTCAATAGGATTCGTCCCCAGGCAGGCCCCTACAACATACTAACATTTCATCCAAGTCGAAGAATTTTTACGTAAGTTATAACGCATAATGGCGATGGAAGTGATTCCGCTTCTGTGTCCTGACCTTTGACCCCATTTCGTTCACTTTAAATAGAGTTCCTTCCCAGGTGTTCGCCTTCTACATACTAAAATGTCATCGAAATCGAACGATTTTTACGTGAGTTATCGTGTGGACGGACATACGCACACAAAGCGTGACGTAATGAGGCAGATGGGAATCGCGACCTTCTGCTCGCAAGAGGGTAAGGTCATTAAACTTTAATAGGATCCACGCACAACGCGTGACGTAATGAGACAGATGCGTGACCTCGTGCCAAAATATCAATCGCGAGATTGTGACGTCATAAGATTTCTAAGCATGGATAATATCAATGGGACGACGCCATGACACTAAAATCGTGTTAATTCGGGGTGGTTATTCAACGCACTAAACGAATTTTCCTAAAGTCGAAATCAAGCTAAATCGATTTCTAGTACCAGAAAACGGTAGGTTAACGACTTTCATCAAAATACTTAGAGCCGTTTTTAAAATAAAATTTACATACATACAAGAATTGCTCCTTTAAGGTGGACGTCAAGTAATTTTGCTTCATATACTTAAAATGGAAAAAGGTCTATACACATTCTTTCCACAATTATTGCGTTCCCAAGGATGAAAATTTGAACATCGATTAAAATAGCTTCATTTTATAACTTGGAATACCTAATATTTTCTAAAACATAGCCATAATTATGAAATCCCACATTTCATTGTCTACTGAAGTCATCAAAGTACAAGTCGCGCAATCTTTTTTCTGGACAATTAATGCGTTCCTAAAGATGAAAATTTTAACATCGATTAAAATAGCTTCATTTTATAACTTAGTATACTTAATATTTTCTAAAATATAATCATAATTATGCAATTAAACATCTGTTTGTTTACTGACGTCATTAAAGTATAGGTCGCGCCATCTTTTTTCTGGACAATTAATGCGTTCCCAAGGATGAAAATTTGAACATCGATTAAAATAGCTCCATTTTATAACTTGGAATACTTAATATTTTCTAAAACATAACCATAATTATGAAACCCAACATTTGCTTGTCTACTAACGTTATCAAAGTACAGGTTGCGCCATCTTTGTTCTGCTTCCAACACTACCAAAGGAAAAGTTATTGATTGTTTATATAATTATGGTTATGTTTTAGGAAATATTAAGTTTTCCCAGTTACAATATGAAGTTATTTGAATCGATGTTCGAATTTTCAACCTTGGGAACACAATAATTGTGAAGGAAATATGTACAAAAGCTTTTCCATTGGAAGTATAGGAAGCAAAATTACTTGACGTCCACCTTAATCGTATGGGATAAGAGCGATGGAATGGATCCCGATCCTATGTCCTGACCTTTGACCCAATTTCATTAATTTTCAATAGGGTTCGTCCCCAGGTGGTCTCCTGCCGTATACAAAAAATTCATCGAAATTGAATCACTTTTACGCGCGTTATGACGCATTAGGGCAATTGAATGCGTCCCGCTCCTATGTCGTCCTGACCTTTAACCCCACTTCATCGATTTTCAATAGGGCTCATTCCCAGGTGGTCCCCTACAATATGTTAAAATTTCTTCGATATCGAACCATATTTACGCAAGTTATGACGCATAATGGTAATGGAATGGATCCCGCTCCTATGCTGTTACCTTTGACCCCATTTCGTCCATTTTCAGTAGGGTTCGTCCCCAGTGGTCCCTTACCACAAAATAAGATTTCGTCGAAATCAAGCCATTTTTACGCGAGTTGTCGTGCCGACAGACGGACGGACAGACGGACAAAGCTTAAGCATATACGCTTCTTCAACCTACGGTTGGAAATCGTAAATAAGGACAACGACGATAAATACAAATAAAATTCAAGTGTTTGTGACTCAGATAAATAATCCAACTAACATATCAAAGACCCTTCTTAATCTTCTTACAGGGGAACTGGTTTAAGCGGCTTATACTTCTGCTTATTAACATTCCTGGGTCAGACACCTTTCATTTTATACATATTTGAAGAAAATCGGAGTCATACATCATTAATTATGAGCATTTAACTGATATCAACAATAAATCCAAGATGGCGGCTTTCCACTTCTAAGATTTTTCTAGACTTTTGATATGTTGTTTAGGATAGCTTTCCGAGTCTAAAAGACCTCACTTTATTTTTATTACAATTAGTTTGATTTTTGGCCTGTTTTTATAATAAAATGATTGGACGGTAACCAATTTTCGGTTAAGTGTCTTTAAATCTTAAAAAATTCAGCTCTGTTGAAAATTCCTTTTATAGAACTTCAAGAGTGTAATCAGCCAAATTACCAAATTCTGAGGAACTATGAAGCTAGAAGGTGAGTAACAAATCAACAAGCCGCTGTCCACAGACATTACACCTTCGGAAGTTTTCTTCACTTCAAAACTATGACTCACATTTGGTTTCAAAAGAAAGATCCAGCAATGGCGACGCCTATGTTTAAACATTCCGTTTCCACACATGTGTTCTACATAAGTGTATTTGTCAGTTAGATTTGTTTATTCAGAATAACTGTTCGATATTATATAAATTATTTTCCATGATATTTTGTTCGATATTATATAAATTATTTTCCATGATATTTTCATATATCGAACATACATCAAAAACTAGGATGACACATTTAGATTTTTTCAACAGAAGTTTTTACAAATCGATTGTAAGATGAAACCGCAGGATAGCATAGACTATATACATATATACAAGTGAAGCGGCAATTCATATCACTGCTGGGTAAGTTTCGGTTGTGTAATTGAGCAGCTTTTAATTTGCTGTTCATAATATGGATGATTCGCAAGAAATATTTTCGCATTAACTATAATTTCGTACTTTCTCCCCATATAATGGGATTTAGTATCCTCAAACAGATTATCTTTAGTTAGAGGTGGAGATACTATCGATAGTTTTACGTTTTTCAGGTAGTGGTAGAAAATTATTTCCTACCTCCATGTTTCTCAGTGCTGTAAATGAACTATTCAGCTTCCACCGATGGCATTAATGATTGGAACGCTCACTGTACCTCTTTAGTTTTACTTCACAAAGGTTTTCCGTGTGTGTTGCCATTGATATGTTTCTAAGCGATGTGACTGTTAAAAAATACATGTAGGGTCCGTGAGATTTTTTATGTGTGTGTGTGAAATTTTAAGGTTCGCAATATATTTTGCCAGGGAAGCCACCAACATGTGTTTTTTCGTATGCCGCCGTGTCGGTTTATGTGAATGATCTGCAACTCACTTCAATCTCCCACATGACCGCCATTGTCATACTTGTTCATACCAATTTCGTTTAATGGATTTCCAACTGCAATCAAGTGTCGATTAGGCAATTTTCTTTGAACCCAAGCCATACATCGCTCCTCTGATTCCATACGCCATTGATTCAGCCCGTTCTGTATTTCATTTCCTGGAGATGTTATCCAATTCATTCTCGAGGACCTACGTACCCCAACCGTAAGATTAAACAGCAAATCCACACATTCACCCACCTTCCTACGTGTTTCGGCTCCGTAGATCCCATTCTCCATGCTAATTGAATCAGATTAGGCTTACCGAAAAAAAACTGCAGAACAAAAATTGAGCAACAGCCCCACTGAAAATTATTTATTCGCCGCCCCGGTGGCGCAGTGGTCTAAGGCGTTGGCCTCTGATCATTCGTCCGAAGGGGTCCGGGTTCGAATCCCGGTGAGGCATGGGTGTTGTGTTTGTCTTACGGCACTGGCTCTCTCCCTTCCCTGTAACCAGTGACCCTAAATTAGGGACGGGCGACTGCTTATAGCCCATTGAGTTGCTCACGGTGGTCGTTAAACCTCCAATCAAAAAAAAAATTATTTATTCAGTTTCTCACGGATGATTCCCACGATTTTGTCAAACATTGTAGGACATTTTTGTTTGCATGCAAAACTGCGGAATTCTCTTCTTTAGCTTTTGTGAACAGAAACATAAAAAAGAATCGTACAATACAAACCGAAAATGACAATTAAGGAGCCCCGAATTTGCTAGTCTTTCATGTAAAACGTTTTTTTTTCACGAATTTTGCTCACTAACTTGGAAAAGATTTTGTCAAAACGTTAGCTTCGTCGCCCCAGTGGCACCGTGGTCTAAGCGAAGACTCTGACCATCTATCCGAGATGGGTCCGGGTTCGAATCATAATGAGGCACATAGATGTTGTGTTTGCCTTACAGCTATAGCTTCTCCTTCCTTGAAATCAGTGGCCCTAAATCAGGGACGGGCGACTGATTACAGATCATCTAGTTGTTCACGTGGCGGTTTTTAAGCCCCAAACAAAACAAAAAAAATTTAGCTTCAATGTTTATCGGAGCTTAGCTTTTTGAAAATGTAGAAAGGCAAGAAAAATTGTTGTCAGAAATATTTGTCCATCCCTAAAACCAAATTTCCTGCCGAGCAACTTCGCAAACACACAATTGCTAGTTATCGATTATTATTTTTGCACTATCAAAATCTTGTGAGGCACAACTTTCGAAAACCTTAATCTAAAGTTTCATTTAAAAAAAAATCCCTTAATAAAAACTTTTTCAGATATTGAAATTTCGTATCGCAGGATTCCCAATGTTAACGGTCATGTACAAATACACAGTAGGTCTCGCGAAATGAAAAAAGATTGATTTATGTAAAGTGTCGTATATTGCATGCTTGTTTTGGCGGGTGTTACTCTTTAGTGATACGAACAGGGTTTTGCAGTCACATTGCCGTTTAAAATAATTTGTAAAGGATTGGGTGTACTCTACATATGTACAATTATCAAGAGCAGTTCAATTTCGTTTTGTGGGAAATCAAAATAAACATTTTATTTTAGTATTTCATTGGAATTATTTCCGTCTATTCTAATTATACTGTAGCCTGAGAGAAAATATTACTGCTTATTTGTTTTTCTCTAAAATATTCTGTATCATACACTCTTCTTCAGCCTTTGTTATAATACAAATATATATATAGCATTTTGCAGATAACTAAGCTGCTTTTTATTCGTAAAGTTTTCACTGAACGAGTCAAGTTATGTATCTATGAAATCTCAATTTTTGCTTCAAATAATTCTAAGGTGTGGGACACGTCCAATTTTTATATCACCACCGGAGAATAGCAATGTTTACCATTAACATTTTACTGTCAATCAAAATTTTAACAAATCCCATATGTTTAAAATATTACATTTATGAAAAGTGTATCAAAATGGGAAAATATAGCGAATATGTAGTACTGAAACCAAATGGACACTGAACTAATGCAAAAAAGTAATTATAATGTAGAAACCCAAACAATAAAGGGAACAGCGAGGCGACCATCAAAAATAAGCCCATAGGTAAAACCAGTAGAACCTACCAGTTTGAAGTTGTGGCACTGAAGAGGAGAGGCATAGAGAAGATGGTTGCCAACGCCATGTTATATATTTCTTATTTGCATAGGGTCATTTCTCTCATTTAAATATAGCACGTACTAATACCAAGCCAGCAGGTCATATACAACGGCCGTTCCATAAAAACTGAGTGTAAAATCACACAAAATGAAGAAATATAAGTACAGCAATATATACATTATTCTTTCTCAAAGTATCTTCCCTCGAATGATATACAACGGTGCCACCGTTCAGTCCACTTACAAAGTATGTTGCGAAGGCATTTTGCAGAAGCTGCTTTAGCGACCCTTGTATAGCTTGAATAGCGTCAGCATCTATGTTGAATGCAGTCCACGGAACTTCTCTTTCATTGACAACAACCAGCAATCGCACGGGGCAAGATCAGGATTTTAGGCAGGCTGTGGAATGATTTTAATACAGAATTTCGTAAGAAACTGTTCACCACAAGCAGCCACATGTGTGTCGGAATTATCATGGTCTAGGGCGTACTTGCCCACAAGTTCCGGTCGTTTAATCGATATGTGTCATTGCAGACGTTTCAAGACTGAAATGTAATACTCAGCATTGACAATAATTTGTGGAGGAACGGCATGCTAGTGGACTATAACTTTATCATCAAAGAAAATGATCGTCATCATTTTCCCAGCTGATTTGGTTTGGCGGACCTTTTTTGGAGGAGGCGATCATGTGTGTTTCTAGGCACTTGTTGCGCGCTTCGTGAGGGGGGTCAAAATAATGGACCCATGTTTCATCGGGAGGTACTACTTTGTTTAGAAAGTTTGGATCATTTGTTATTATTTCTTTCCACTCAGGCCACACCTGAGTTATGGCCAATAATTGTTATCTCGTCAGGTGATGAGGTACCCATCTGGAACACACACTGCAGTGTAATTTGTCGCGTAAAATGCGGAATGCCAACTTTTTCAAAATATGAATTGACGCCTTTATGTCTCCAAACTTCAGTCCTTGATCTTCTTGCAGGATTGCCCAAACAGTTTTAACAATACGCTCCGTAACAAGACTTTCAGGTCGACCAGGTCCAAGAGCGAGTTCTACCCACAAACGCCCTTTTTGAAATCATGGTGTCATCTAAAAATCGTTGACTCGCTCAAGCATTTATCTTTCTAACCTTTTGTTTTCATTACATCAATTGTTTCTGGAGCCGTTTTACACAAAGGATAGCAAAATGTATCGCACAAAGCATTTCACTTCTTTACTGTGCACAACTCAGCTACACAGCTGCATGGAGAAATGCAGATGTACCTTAAACAACTGCGCAAAAACAAAACCAATATCGTCTTCCACGGCTAATAATTGTTATCATGGATATATCCTTAATTCAGTTAGTCGTCTGCGTGGTTATTTTTCACCTTTGCACTGTTTCCAACTCAAAAAAGGACTCTCCATTTTTATGGAATGGCCTTTGTAAAATGCCTGCTGTGAATTGCAACTACTTGTTTCATTAAGTGCAGCAGAAAAACGAGTGGGACACACAGTTATAAATACAAGGGATAATTGTATGCGAATAAGCTGATACCAAGAGCTATGTCTCGAACTAATTATAAATTAGTTCGAGACATAGCTTTTGGTATCGGCTTAATCGCATACAATGATCCCTAGCATTTATAATTCTGTGTTTTAAAACTAATTAAGATTTGTTTTAAAGCTTAGAACAAAAGTTCTCTGTAATACGTAGTCAGTTCTTACTCTGGGTTAATACCAAAAAATGTATTAAATATTATTTTCCTAACTGCTGGTTAACCAGTGAAGTAACTGGTAAAAATAAAGGTATTTCTGAACCTGATTCTTTACAGTGTGATAACACCACTTAGAAAGAAGCTCAGAACAGCTGAACACGTACATGTTGCAAACAGGAAAGACTAGATGAAAGCGACGGAAACCTCCTTACTGATTTGCATAATATCCATTATTCTCATTTTCATAAAGAAACGGATCGTTCACCTAGACTAAGCATTGTTTGGAGCATGTCACTGAATGTTCGTTTCTCACAAATGATTCCAGTGGAAAGGAGACAGACACAGAAATGTAGGTGTATGTAAAAGTAATTAGTTCCTGTAAATAGTTTAGTGCATAGTTACCGATCGCGAGCACGACACAATACCAAGTAGGAAAAGCAAGGAAAATTGTAAAAGTAACCCACATAATTCTAAGAACGCTAGGTACTGTAGTTTCTTTTGCAGTTTGGTGAAAATCTTCCATATACGCGGAGAAAATTTAAGTACACAATAGCATCGCTCTTTCCACGTTTTTCTTTGATTAACACACATCTACAGAAAAATTGTAGTTCGATACCACACGGATCGAAACCTTAATCTCTGGATAACTTGACGAGTGCTTTCACTTTAAGCTACAATCCACGGCGCTATGTGTTTTTATCTGTCAGCATCTGACTTTTGTTGAGTGTGTGGTAATTAAAGAAAAACGTGGAAAGAGCGATGGCTTTGTCTATTTTGCGGTTTACTTTGCTTTTTCTCCCTCCGAACAACACCAACGAAGAAAAGCAGACGGTAAAAGTAACCCCCAAAAATTCTTAGAACGCCATGTAATGTAGTAAAGGCAACGTGTTATTGTGAGAAAAGAGATGGTATAAGTAGATAATGTCATCGCACTACAATAGGGTGCAGTTGCTTTTTGTCCGAGTAGTAAGCCATACTTTTTTTTATTGAAGATTTAACGACCACCGTGAGCAATTCAATTGGCTATAAACAGTCTCCCGTTGCTAAATTAGGGCCACTGGTTTTTGAGAAAGGACAGAGCCAGGGCCGTAAGACAAATACAACATCCATGCTTCACAAAGATTAATGATCGGTAGGTATCGTTTAGACCACTGCGCCACCGAGGCGGCTAGTTAAATTGCGATTTGCATAACTACCATTGACAATGCTGACAGTGTTTTCTAGATTACTCTTTAAAACGGAATTTGTACATTGGCCCTTTCGAAGTTCAAGCGTGGACGTAACGATAATTTGATGGTATTTGGTCTTTTCCCACGTTCTGTGACGAGATGCTTTGCTGCATTTCTCGGTGGATTTCAGTGTTGCTTGTATCAGGTCATTACCCAGATTTGTACTGTTCTTGACACCCAATTTTTTTCTTTTCTGTTTTCTTTTCCAGTGAGAGCTTCGCAGATTATTTGTGCCGCCATTATTTCCGTCACAGACTGATGATGGAATTTCTCCTGTGGGGATACCACTATTAATGTCCAAAATTTTCTTCTTTCAAATTCGAAAAAAATCGCTTTCACCAAAAATTTAAAGCAGACACAAACGCTGCTAAGGACTTATGGCCTGCAACACTTAATTTGTAACATATAAATTTATGGTTCTTTTTATCCTACATCTTAAGATAAATGAAATATTTCATTTTTTCACAAAAGAAAGATACGCTTTGTGGTAAAAGTTACTTAGTTTCAGGTATTCGTATCTAGTGCTCCGTGAAAAGAAGTGCTCTTCTGGGAATCCTATAGGACGAAGTATCCTATTTTGAAACAAAAATATTATGATCGATAATGGTTGTTGAATCGCATCGTTTGATTTTCCAGTGGATGACATAAACGTTAGTAGAAAGCTTACTTCCATTTTCCTTCGCACGTATTATATGCATAGCCATTTTCCTATTGAAAGCTACTAATTTCCAGCAAAATGGCATATATATATATAAAGTAATTACTTTAATATCTGTAAGAAAATTTTAAGTAAAGAATTTCTGGGAATTATTTTTGAGACACTCAGCCACCTATTTTTACACTCAGCCACCTATTTTTCTTTAAAGACTTAGTAGGCCACATACAAGAACTTCATGTTGTTAAATGCTTGAAAGTAATCAAAATTAAGGAGGGTTGATAAATTCCTTCAGTGCTGTTGAATTTTCTCTAAAAAGGATCCTTGATTCTCTTATTTCTTTCCAAGATTCATAACAACTTATAAAAGTGGTTCGAACTACTGGAACAATATCATTGTTAAAATGTATGAAACATGATCTAATGGGAACGACCATTACAAAACAACAAAGAAATGAAATGAAGTAATTTTTAAGTTATAATTAAGGATCTGATTTTTATGTTACACTTTTATATTTCCGTAACAATTTATTCAAATTCAGAAATTGTAGGCTTTTTTGAACCTAAGTAGTTGCAATAGGCGAGCACTACAATAAACCATAAAGGCCGTTTGCAAAGGAATCGGTTATTTTGGAAACCTCGCCTTTCGTTAACTTGATCAAACTTAGAAAACACATTTTAAAATTTAATTGAGGAAAACAAGGCGATCATCATAAAGATAATATTTAAGTTATTAGTTTCTTTTTCGTAAGAGCTTTGGATTGTTAATGAATATTTAGTTTTCTTTTTCTGTTAACGTTGAATTTCATGTGCTCAGAAAAATGCTTCCACACAGCTTTCGAGACGGGTGTTGAAATAAAAAAGCAGCACTGAAAAAGTTGCACGAAAATCAAAGAGTGATTTGTGTTGAGAAGTTAGTAACGCGATTTAGCTAAATTTAATTCTTCTAATCTGCTGTTAAATACATAATTTATTTATTGAATTTAGTTCCTGGTTATGTAGGATTATGTTCACATTTTAGCGATGTAGCAAAGAATAGGAAACAGAGGACGATAACAGTTTTCAGTTTACCTGACTTACGAAACCAGTTTGTTCGTATCACATGATCACTCCAGTAAAATGCTTCGTGGATTTGCTTTCTTACTATACACCATTACTTGGCGGTGGCGCGGAACAGCTTTCAAAACTCGTCAGAAAAGTAAATTTTGGTTGATAAAAGAAAATCACACACACACACACACACACACACACACACATCTATAAACTTTTACATATACTGTTTATATATATATATATATATAACTTTTTGACCGATTCACACAGCCACGAAGAAACGAAACGAAGTTACTGTTTAGTAACTCATAGCAGAACTTTGAAGTGTTTTTATGACTCCACGCTATTCCAAACGCAAACAAGTATGACCAGTGATGTTTTTTCTAAGCAAACCCACCCTGGGATTCTAAACCACTGCGTTGGATCCACGCGGAAAAAAAACATGACCTGTAGCGACATCTAGAGAGCTTTGAATTACAGTTGCTTTAACGACTTACCGGGCCCGCTTGTAAAATAGCATTTCTGCAGCTGCAAATATTATTTACTACGTTTTTATACTGCATGAAGCAACAAACCTTCTCCTCTTCACGAAAATATTGCACAAGTGAACTAAGTTTAGCGGACAAACTTGAGAGAGACATTAAAAAAACAAGAAATGAAGAAAAGGCAATAAAACATCGACTGCTTGCACTGGTCCGTGGGACTCAAGCGGTGCTCGTTTTGCGTAGCACACCTTGAGAGTTCCGCTGTTACGTTTGAAACCAAGGGGAAATAAGACCGTACCATCCAGCGCCGTCTGGAGAGCACTTGTACAACAGCTGCTTTAAGGTAGTCGGATGTGCGTACGCAAAAGAGGGAACCACAGGATTCTGGTGCGAATGCGATAGGCTTACTGAACCAACCTTTTCATCTTAATGAAAACATTATGTGGGGAAATTAATTTCAACAACCACTCGAAGCCTTCTAGTAATGTCTGGCGAGTATTATTAAAAATGAATGTGAAAAAATAATATCGATAATATAGGTTGAATTGGGACTTTGTATGGGCGTGCGTCGCACACCTAGTGCACCCCGAATATTCGCCCCTGATATAGGCATATACTCTTACAAGATTTTTATTAAATTGCCGCTGAACGTTCTGTTAAAACCTGAACCAATTTTGCATTCACATCCTGCTGAAATGTATTTACACGAAATTCCATGTTACTATATAATTCTGTAGAAAAATTTAAAATCCAAATATTAGACAGCACATGGTGGTAGAGTGCAGCAGCTAAGAACCTCTGCAGATGCCGTAAGAGATCTAATGTGTCCCATGAGAAGGCTTCCCAAACAATCACTAGTGGTTCTTTCCCTCACTATCATTGATGAAACCATCACAGCTTCGAACGGGGGCCATGGCCTCATGCTGTCAACACCACACCTTCGTCTCACGTAAAATAGGTATAGCTAAAAAGGGGATCCATCTCGCCAGAAGACGCGGCGCCATTTTGCAGCGGTCGAGTTCTTATGTTGCTGGTATCAGATGAGGGGTAATAATCAACGACCAGTCGGTCAACACGAGTACGGCGTCGACACCCGTTTCCCAGGGTATGCAACATGTGCCGTAATGTTCACTCGCCGACGCTGCTTGGGTCTCCGACATTTAACCTGGATATGATATATGTCGCCATTCTCAATGATTCGATCTGCTCGAGGCTGGATATTCTGTACCACCCCTGTCATCTATGGCATGTTATCGCCCACCACTCGCTCTTTAGGCGTTGGTACGTCCGTTGAGGGTATAGTCGAGGTACACACACATGATATGACAGTCCTCGGGAACCCAAGGGTTCTTACTGATTAACTGATAGAATGACCCATCTGTCTTGCGCTGACAAGGCAATGTGTCCACGATCCTTTGAGGGTATACTTGAGTTACACACATAATATTGAAGTCGTCGGAAACCCAAGGGTTCTTACCGCTTGGCTGATAGAATGACCCATCTGTTATGCGCTGATAATGTGTCCATGATACTTTGAGGGTATACTCGAGCTACCCACATGATATGGCAGTCCCCTGGAACCGAAGGGTTCTTACCGCTTGGCTGATAGAATGACCCCTTTGTCTGGCGCTGAGAATGTGTCCACGATATAAGTCTCTCCTATCATCATCTTCCGCGCTTATTGGTCAGTTGCGTTACGCGGTTGGGAAGCCCTTATGTCGTCTTATATCGCCTGCGTTTAGTTTGGGGATTTTGCACTCTGCTCGTGGATGCCCACTGCAACTGCCCATTACCCGTATCACAAATGTATTATGTACTGAGTGTACATTTTCTAATTTTAATATATGGAAAAATGATCTCCAGAATTTTAATCTTGAGGTATAAAGTAGTTTAATTTTCTATACGAGATAAATACAGTATGTGTAATTTGTCAGTTCAATGTGTCATAAAAATGAAAGTAAAAGTACATTTCATGATCCTTAACATTTAATTTTGTAGGAAGACGGTTGAATTCTGATCTAACATTTTTGAAAGGAACACAAAAATGAACGTTAATTTGCTTAAATGTGGAAAAACAAGATTTGGTCTTTAAAATTTTGATTTAAACTGCTGTTTGATAATAATAATCAGACTATTTTTCATTGTCTATTATCACGTGAACAGGTAAAATGATATATATAAAAAAAAATTATTTCTGATGTCCACACCGAAATATGTAGGCAGTAACAGTTCATTGTGAAATTTTTAATTACCATAAGCACTTACATCTGCGTGCTCCTAACTCTGCAAGGGGATCTCTAGTGGCAAACGCTTGAAAAAGTATTATAGTTCATTCATTTTCGGTTTTATTTTGCATGCTAAAAAAAGTAGTTACCTTTAAATATCGCTTACGTCTGACATAGCACTGATATTGACATAAAAGTGGGCGAAAATATGTTTTTAAATTTTCTGAACTTAGAACTACGTCATTGAAAGAATCCTTTCATTTCCCGGAATTCCATTTTGCTGGCCTTCATAATTTGTTAACGAATCATCACAAATTTTGACTAAGAATGACACGCCACATATTTCAGTGTTAGTCTCCTGGTCTACATAATCTTTAATTCCTAATAAATCTCGTGAACTTCCATTTTAAGAGTGATTTCTTAGTCCTACTGCTATGTCAGTTTCAGTATTCTGTGTCCTCAACTTTATGAAAGCATCTTTGCGAAAACAGTTTCCAACAACTTGTGAAGAAATAGTTTTCAAGGCTGCAAATATCAAGGCATGCCTGAGGAATGTAAAGCTTTAAGACTTTGTTTTTTTGCACCATTTGATATTACTCCTCTTCTGAAATGTGAAATGAAACTACAGAGTATATGTTCAACACAGACTGTAGCGTATTTTTACAATTCGCAGGAATGAACACCACCTATACATTTCATAAAACTTCTTTGTATCTGAGCTATGAGGAAAAAAATATTCATGAACATTTTTTTTTGCTTGAATTCCTATTTGGACATGAAGACAATTAAAAACTGTAAAATCAGTTGAAAGGTAATCCATGATTTGGAATTGTATTACACTTTCATGGCAAGGTATGCACACATTTTAAACATCTTTATGTTCTTAAACTTCCGACAACCAGCAGTTTGTACACTTCTCTTCATTCAACATCTACGGAGAGAAGAAAAGTAATATGTTTCTTGCCCTTCCTATTATACTGGCAATCATCCCAGCAAAATGATAGTAAACTGGTCACAAGAAGTAGAGATATTGCGCCTTCGAAAGTAAAATTTGGTGATATGGAAATTTAGTGACTATTATAGATTTGTTATTAGCGTGGGTGGGTAAGTTATAATATGTACAGTAAATCAGCATATCTAAATAAGAACATCACGTGGTGTGCTGTTTCGGATGAAAGTGCAGTGCCAGAAATGGGAAACGGGTCGTTCCACCGCTTGGTCCAGGAGTTTGCTAAATGTATTGCCTACGGTGTAGGATTAACCTGAAATGAGATCCAGACGACTTTTAAGCATTGACAACAGAAATAGTATTGTTGGCACGTTACATGCAGTTGGACGGCAGATCGATATGTCTGGTACGTCAGGGGTTCTGTAAAGTCTTTTACGTCGGCTACACGCAAGATAAATAAATGCATCGTTTAGAAGTAAATAAATACATAGTTTAAGAAAACGTTATCCAGCGGACATGTATCTTCTGGACAATTTGAAAGAATAATTGTTAGGGGCAATTACTGCAGTGTAATGTTCTCATCTAGCTACATGAATAAGAAGTGCAACAAAAAATAATGACTGTGTGCCCATCCTTTCAAAGGAAAATGATTTACTACACTTCAAGTATTATCAGCAACGAAGATGTTTCACTTGTTGCGCATTGTAAAAAATCTTATTCTTGCCATCGAAGACGTGAATGTCATAATTATTGCGAAACATCCTACTACTTAATAAATCTCATTTGTAAAAACTTTCATGCTATTGTATATTACGTTAAAAAAGAGTGATTGGCATCTAACGCTTGTTGAAAAGCGACTGTTACCGGAGGATACATACACTTTTGAATCCTCGATCAATGTAATTCGCAAAGTATTAAGTATATATTGAAAAAGATAAAATACATAAAGATTTCTAGAATTAAAATTTAAGTTATATTTCGTTCGAGGTTGACTTCCACGCAAGCCTTTCGTTACGCAAACAACTTTGTAGTAAAGATGGGCACATCGGTGGTTATTCAATTGCAAAACATCTATAGTATTGGTGGAAATTTTCGATGTATCGGTGAAAACGTGGATGTTTTTGCTAATAAGCCGAAAGAGTCGTTGATTTCAATCTGCAGCAACAAACATGCAATAGATGTGCACAATCTCTGTTCAGTATAAACAGTGATTACTCACCAATAACTATGGGTAAGTAATATTTATTAAAGTACTTGATGTATTAGTAGAAACCTCTATTTTTGTTCGATGCATCTTTGTAAACCTCGATGTTTTGCTAATAAATTTAAAACTCGCATTATTCCACCTGCACCAGTAAATGGGCAAACGGTTTGTGAAATCTGTCTTTAATATAACAGTGATATTCACCAATTCAACATTAAAAAACATAATATTTGTTTAAACGATCGATGCTTTGTGAAAAACCTCGATGTTTCATCGGTGAGGACCTCGATGTTGCGATGTTTTGTTAATAAACTTAAGAGTTCGCACTTTTCCATGGGCAGCAATGAATGGTCATTCGATTTATAAAATATTTGTTCAATGTAACAGTGATACTCAACAATTCAACATGCTATAAGCAGTCGACCGACCCGAATTTAGGGCCACTGGTTCCAGGGAAGGGAGAAAGCCAGTGCCGTAAGACAAACACAACATCCATGCCTCACCGGGATTCGAACCCGGACCCCTTTCGGACGAATGATCAGAGGCCACTGCTTAGACCACTCAGCAACCGGGGGCTACAAAATTGGGACCCAAGTCTTATTGATTTCGATCCGATTTCGAACATACTCAAAGATTCGTACAAATGGTTCCTGGTAGAATGCAAACAAACAACAAAAAAGGAACGATATAAATCAAAGAATTTATCCCTTTGGGATCAAACATAGCATCCATTTGATAGTCATAATGTTCGTGGCCGAAATATGTTACCAGAGGAAACATATTTCGGCAATTTAACAGGGAATAATTCTGTTTTGGATGCGTAGTAATGGCGAAACTGAGCACTATTCCTCGGCAATTTCAGGGGAGTTGAAATATTTCAATTCCATTTCGAAGTGTATGAGGTACTAAGAAATGGGGAGAGGTACACAAATGTTCATTTTTGAGAAGTACAACATCAAAAAATAAAAAACGACATCAAATTCCTATGTGCAACGACCAGAGAACAAATTTATCGGTGAATAAATATCTTCACACAAAAACACATGTTGCGGAAAATTTTGCATTTTAATTCATGTTTTTTTCGAAATTCCAAAATACATGTATGAAATTGCATGTTTCGTCCATCTCTGTTCATTTTTGTGTGTGAATAAACTAGGTCAATTTTGCCTGTTGCTTAGAAAAACATAAACTGAAATATAATGTTGAAAGCCAAATTTATATAATTTTTCGTCTGCAGCAATACGTCATGAAAAATAAAAACACGTTAATTACCGAGGGAAATGTACTTTTTCGCCAGGTATGTGGGACACCTCTAAAAGCAGATCTGCAGGTCAAAATTAACACATCTTTTTTCGCGCAACAGGCAAGTTGTTGGTACTTTTCGTATGACATCTAGACAAGCCCTTTTGGGAGAACCAGTTCAGTTGTCTTATTCTTGCTTTTCCAATTGTTCCGTATATTATTCAGATTTATGGCATTTGATTCAGCTGTTATTCTTCTACACAAAGTTAATTATCTTGGATTCAGGAAGTTTCGTATCAAATATACGCCTCAAGAACTTATTCTAAGGTAAACCCTTTTTTTAATATGCTATGAAGAAACATCTGGATACATTAGGTCCATGTGTGAAAATCAAGAAATCTTGTTGAACATTGATTAAACTACCGATCCAGTGTTAGAAAAATTGGAAATGAGAAATAAAAGTCGATGTCTTGAAAAATGCAGAAACTTTTCCCAACTTCTTTTCGGGAAGCATACACAGACATTCATGTCACAGTCACAGCAAATCGTGTCACAGTCACAGCAAATCGTGCCACAGTCACTAGATGTAATGAATCTATGCACTTGCTGAATCAAAAAGTAACCGATTCAGAATCGAATCCCAAGTCACAAATCGTTCACTACACCGGAAGTATCAAACAAATGAAACGAAGGAATCGATACGAATTAATCATTTTAGTGAGGCAACTCGAAAGCATCAAATTTAGCAAAAGAACCAAATTGCCTATCTTTACTTAACGGAACTCTGCCGGAATCAACTTAAATCTTAAAAGTTACAGATTTGAGATGCAAGCCTATCGACCGTCCATAGTTACAAGGAAAATGATAACTTTGGACAAGTTAGTAAAATCATGCAATGCGTTAATTATAATACGCCATCCAACAGACAAGAAATAGTTACTCAAGTTATAAAGATAATGGCCGTGGAATAAATCTCGCTTCTATACCTTGACCTTCGACCCCATTTCGATGATATTCAGAAGAACCGGTTCAGTATAATTCCGGAAAAACATGAGGATATTTTTTCTCAAACGGAGCATTTTTTTCGTGCGTTATGACGCATAAGGTTAATGGAATGGATCCCGCTCCTATGTGCTGACTCTTGTGCCCATTTCGCCCATTTTCAACAGGATTCGACCACAGGAGGTCTCCTACCACATACTACAATTTCATCAAAATCGAACCATTTTTACGTAAGTTATGACGCATAAAATAATGGAATGGATCCCGCTCCTATGTCCTGACCTTTGACCCCATATTGCCCATTTGCAATACGGTTCGTCCCAGGTGGTCCCTTACTACATATCAAAATTTAATCGTAATCGAACCATTCTTTACGTTAGTTATGAGGCATAAGGGCAATGGAGAGAATCGCGCTCCTATGTCTTGACCTTAGACCCGATTTCGCCCATTTACCAAAGGGTTCGTCCCCAGGTGGTCCTCTACAGCGTACTGATATTTCATCGAAATCGAAAATTTTCTTCGCGAGTTATCGTGCGACCGGGCAGAAGGCCAGACGGACGGATGGACAGACCGACGGACAAAGTTGGAGCATATACGATTTTTCAACCTACGGTTGTAAAACTAGAGGTGTGAGGTACTATCAATGGCACTATCGATAGTAACGATAGTTTTCTCCAACTCATTACATCGATAGTGCATCGATAGTTTTTCGTAACTATCGATAGTTTTAGTTTTTTCAATGCTGTAAGTGTAAATCCGGATGGTGTCAGCTTCCACCGATGGCTTTGATAACTGGAACGCTCATTTTCATCTCATTTATACTAGTGTCGAAAACAGAGAGTCCAGCCATATTGATACATGCTGACAATGCGAAACTAAAGTTAATTGTAATAAAAAAGAGTAAACGGCGAGGATTTGCGGTTTTTGCACTCGTCTTGTTGGTCACGTTAAGTCGAGCTGAAAGCGAAAGTGCACATTTCAGCACATTCTTTTTTTCGATTAAATGGTTAACGACCACCGTGAGCAACTGAATGGGCTATATGCAGTCGCCCGTCCCTAATTTAGGGCCACTGGTTCCAGGAAAGGGAGAGGGCTAGTGCCGTAGGACAAACACAGTATCCATGCCTCACTGGGATTCGAACCCGGACTCTTCCCAGACGAATGATAAGAAGTCATCGCTTAGACCGCTGCGTCACCTGGGCAGCATTCAGCACTTCAGTAAGATAAAGACGAAGCCAAAAGCGTTGTTCTTGTTGTTTGTACTGGAAGTTTAAAGGTGCATCAGGTGCCGAGACAGTTATTTGTAGAGACTTTAGAGTAAGTAATGAGTAATAATAGGTAAATGTAAAATATCTTTTGTACAACTTTATTAGCACGTCTTTTGTAAAAAAGATCGTGCTTATGTTATCGGTTTGCCCGTCCGCCTGTACCCACGGTATCTCTGCAACTATTAGTCCGATTTGAAAAATTCTTTTTGCATTCGAAAGCTTGAAATATGCGAATGATGATCCTTTATTTCGTTTTTTTTACGATGTACAATTTCGCCCCTAGAGGGTGTAAATGCAGATGATGTCGAATTAAAAAATACGTTTTATTCCACATATTTGCTTCTAACCATCAGATTGAAAAAATTATTTTATCTTTCGATTCCATTTACGTCGAAGAGTATTTTGGATATAGTTTCTTTTTCAAATTACGCATAGATTTTCCGCTAGGGGGCGTAAAAGTAAATTGCATTTTATCCGATAACTCTTCTTCTAAAATTCCGATCTGAATTTTTTTTTCAGCGGATACATCTCCTATTGCACAATCTTTTGCATATAATTTCGAATTTTTAGCAAATAATAATTTGGCCACCAGGGGGCGTAAGGGTTAATTTTTGCTTCTGATGTATTTGCCATAAAATCTGAACTTCTAAAATATCGATTGAAAAAATTCTTTTGTGGACTGATGCCAAAACATTGACAAACCTTTTCGGTATGTTTTCTTCCTGAAATATTCCACAGTTTCTCCGCCAGGGGGCGTAGATGTATATCTTATTTTTGTCAATATCTCGACTTCCAGGAGTCTGATTTGAAAAATTCCTGCTTTGTTGGATAGTGTATTCCGTGTGACATGTTTTTCATATAAATTCAAAATCTTCAAGTAACTCATAGACTTTCCGCAAGGGGGCGTAAAAGTAAATTGCGTTTTCCCCTATATCTCTGATTCGAAATCTCTGATCTGGAAAATTCCTTCTGCAAAGGATACAGCTCCTGATGGGAAATCGTTTGCACATAATTTCTAATTTTTGTAAAAAAATGGTTTGGCCACCAGGCGACGAAAACCTTAATTTCCGCTTCTGATGTATTTGCAGCAAAATATGAGCTTCTAAATTCTTGATTGAAAATAACAACGTTTGTAGACCGATACTACTCATGCCGACAAACATTTTACAAACATTTTCTTCTTATAGTAGTGCACGGTTTCTACGCCAGGGGCCGTAGATGTATATCATATTTTTGGCAATATCTCTACTTCTAGGTGTTCGATTTCAAAAATTCCTTCTTTGTTGGATAGTGTTTCCAGTGTGACATGTGCTTCATATAATTTAAAAATTGTCAAGTAATTCATAGACTTTCCGCTAGGGGGCGTAAAGGTCAATTGCATTTCCCCCTATATCTCTGCTTCTAAATCTCCGATCAGAAAAATTCTTTATGCACCGGATACAGCTTCTGAGTGGAAATCGTTTGCACGTAATTTAAAATTTTTGTAAAAATTGGTTTGGCCACTAGGTCGCGTAAGTCTTAATTTCCGCTTCTGAGGTATTTGCAGCAAAATATGAGCTTCAAAAATCTCGATTGAAAAAAGTCCTTTGTGGACAGATACTACTCATGTCGACAAACATTTTAGGAACATTTTCTTCTTGAAATAATGCATAGCTTCAACGCCAGGGGCGTAGATGAATATCTTATTTTTGTCAATATCTCTACTTCTAAAAGTCCGATTTGAAAAACTCCTTCTTTGTTGGATAGTGTTTCCGATGCGAAATGTTTTTCCTATAAATTCAAAATTTTCAAGTAAATCATAGACTTTCCGTTAGGGCGCACAATGGTAAATTGCGTTTCCTGCTCCTAAAACTCTGATTTGAAAAATTATTCCTGTGTCGCATACAAGACCTGACGGAAAATATTTTTCACGTAATTTCCAATGTTTGGTAAAGAATGGTTTGGCCACCAAGGATCATAAGTGTTAATTTCTTCTTTTGATGTATTTGTAGCAAAATCTGGGCTTCTGAAAACTCGACTACAATGTTTTTTCTTGGACCGATACCGCTCATATGGATAAACCTTTTGTGAA
Source organism: Macrothele yani (assembly GCA_039090855.1). NCBI lineage: Eukaryota > Metazoa > Arthropoda > Arachnida > Araneae > Macrothelidae > Macrothele > Macrothele yani. Next base: position 86,603,826 of record CM076999.1, read on the forward strand.
TACTTTCTTCCTAAAATAATGCATGGTTTTCCCACCAAGGGACGTAAAGTCACATCTTATTTTTGTCGATAACTCTGTTTCTAAGAGTTTGTAAGCTCACCATTCCGTTTACAGCAATATCTGAGGGATTATAAACCCGATTGAAAATCTTCTTTCTTCCGTCAGATACTATTGTTTTCCATGCCGCTTCCATTGACTTTGAATAGCTTTGATAAATTTAATTTGCGTCAGAACGGATTTAAACGTCATGCTTATTACACCCGAAAATTCGGTGTCATCTTTCTTGTTCTTCTTTTGGTAAGAATAAGGTCTACACAAATGGAGCCTTTGCGGGAAAAACTACAAAACGTCGGGCAATGCGTCAAATCTTAGGGATAACTTAAAACGATAACATTCAGTAGCTGTCGTTTTAAATGATCATAGAAAAATAACATTTTGGAACAGGCCATTTAAAATTTTATTTATTTAATTTCTCAGGAATTATAGAAAAAATTAGTTTTGGAAAAAAAATACAGAATTGTATTTTTTAGCTTTCGTGAACAGAAACAAACAAATTCATACGGTACCAACAGAAAATGAGAATTAAGGAGCCACGAGTTAGCTCGTTCTTCAGGCAAAACATTTGTTTCGTGAATTATGCTCACTCACTTCAGGAGGATATAGGCAAACCGTGGAATCCCAGTCCCGGTGGCGCATTGGTCTAAGCGCTGGCTTCTGATCATTCGTCCAAGATCGGCCCGGATTCGAATCCCGTGAGGAATAGATGTTGTGGTTCTGTTTGTGCAACAGCACTGGCTTCGGCCTTCCTTGAAACCAGTGGCTCTAAATCAGGGATGGGCGAATGCGTACAGGCCATTGAGTTGTTTACGGTGGTCGTTAAACCTCAAACGAAAGAAAAAAATAATTTGTTAATTTCAAAATTTATCGGAGATTAACGTTTTGACAATGTGAAAAAAAATTATTGAGAGAAATAATTTTTCATACCAGAAAATAAATGTTCTTTCGAAAAACTTAGCCAACACACTACCGATTGTTATCGATTATTATGTTTTGACTGTCGAAAACTATAGATAGTCATACCTCGATAGTTTTCCATCTATAAGGAAAACATAAAAGATCACTCTTTGTTTTTTATATATAACATTTATTTTTTAAAACGGCAAAATGAAAATGGCGTTAAAAATGTTATCTTAATAACATATTATATAGGTTGAAAACGTTATTACTAACATCGGTCTAAAAATATCTCATTGAAACCTGGCTCTGAAGCATTCAGTATCTAAAGTTTCAGCTGGAACAGGATAGACAAAAAGACATATTTCGTATCAGAAGTGTGATTTCAAAATCAATACGAACAAAACAGAAAACAATATTTTAAAGGATGTTAAAGCAATTAGTGACTGTTTTTCCAGATAGAACACATTTTGTAACGGTAATTCTGTGGAATTATTTATTTATTTATTTGCGCTTCTCAAAATTTCCGATTCCTTCTAGCTATGCGCAAAGATAAAATATAATGATAATATGTTGTACGAGAAATAATTTGGGTAAGCTGATAAAAATACCTCGGTAATAATGCCTAGATCAACATTATTGGTAATAATGCCTAAACCAACATGCGGGAATCTGTTTCATAGGCACAAAAATTTTTTCAACTCGTTTGCAGATCTGACAGACAAGATGACTGATCTCAGTACTAAACACCACGCGACATAGCACTAATAATTCTTTAGTAGATGTCGTGTTTCGCCTTTAAAAATTAATTGCTCAGCACAGAACAGATTGCAGTCAATGCATTGATTTTTCACATTATTTCCAACTCTACATGCCAAAGTTTCTTTAATATTTCTCTTTTCAGCACAATTTTTTTTTCTCAATTGTGAATAAAGAGTCTTAAATCCCGTAGCACATTTTATCCAAACGGAATCGCAAGAAAGTGTTACAATAATGTCCAACGGAAATGTGCATATTACGTAAGAGTGGAAAGAAATAAAATAGTGTAAGCTTTTCGGATTGAAACGAAATGGCACAGAATTTGGGTGATTACACACCGATAATATTTATGACATAATAGGGTGCACCCTGAAGCGTTGCACGTACGCTTTGCTAGGGGCACATGCCTTAGTCACTTTATTGTAGCAACCTACATTCTATGCTTTGGTATCACCTAATGTTTTCGATTCCTTCAGAAAAAATATACTAGTGCGACGGATTTATTTTTACTTAAAAAAGCCATTTGAAAGAAAATTACTTATCGTCCTGCAAACGAATTCTGTCACCTACCACATTGGTCACAAATATTATTATGAAAGTGCTGCACTGCTGGCTACCCAAAATACAACGCCGAGAAGGATACGAGATAGCAAAGCCAGATTTACTGGACACATAACAACAAATACAAAAATGAAACAATTGAGCTTACAGGCCCGTGCGTCTTGCGGAGCACGCAAACATCAATAGTTCTTATGGCCCCCATGTTTGGAAATAACGGCCACTACTTGTCACGGCATCGAAAGAAAGAGGCCTTAGACGTGGGTTTGTGGTATGTCGGTCCAGGCTGCTTCCACACGTTGCCACAGTTCATCAGGCGTAGCCGCGGGTGGAGCTTGACGGGTCACTCGGTTGCCGATCAGCGACCAGACGTGTTCGATGGGCGACATAACGGGAGAACAGGCGGGCTACGGCAGCAGTGACACCTGGTGGGCCGTGAAGAATTGTTTCACGATGTGTGACACGTGAGGGAGCGCATTATCTTGTTGAAACCTGGCCATCGGCAGGTATTGAAGGTAAGGGAGGACTACAGGCTCCCAAACGTCGATGATGTAGTGGTGGCTGTTGAGTGTACCAGCGATGCGTACCAGAGGGGTGTGGGTGTCATATCCAATTGCGCCCCAAACCACAGCGCCAGGTGACGGATCGGTATGGTGATGCAAAATGCAGGCGTCATACAGTCTCTCGTTGCGGTGCCGCCACACGCGGATCCGGCCATCGTTGTGTTGCAGACTGAAGCGGGATTCGTCGGAGAAGCTAATGTCGTGCCATTCCGTAGTCCATGTGCGGCGTTCTACGGTACACTGCCGCCTCACTCGCCGATGGTGTAACGTCAATGGCAATCGAAGCAATGTGCGCCGTACGACAAGTCCCCGCTCCTGCAGACGACGTCTAACGGTACGTGCTGACACAGGTTGTTGCGCAACACACCCTAAGTCCAGCGCTAACGTTCGTGATGTGGCGGTGCGAGCCGTCAATGCCCGTTGCACAGCATGCCGATCCTCCGGTTCGGTGGTGAGCCCCGGCTGCGGCAATCGCTCACGTGGGCCCGTCCGTCCCTCCGGCACCCACCGAATCCATACTCTCCTCACTGTGGCTGAATGTTGTCCCACTCGGGCGCCAATGTCCCGGAACAATAAACTGCTGTCGCGATAAGCCTCTATTCGTCCTCTGTCGAACTACGAAACTTGTTGGAATGACTGTCATATTCTGCGACGAGGCATTAGGAAGCTTCCCACGCACAGCTCCGGCAGCACAACACACTTTCACTACTTACACCCAGCCTTCTGTGCCCCCTTCTTATAGTGCTTCTCGGTGGCAAGCCGGGCGCATATGATTTACATATGCCCTGAAATGCTAAACGTTTGCATGTCCTCTCGCGGGCGACGCATGCTGCGAATTTGAGGCCAATCGGATGCTTCCTTCTTGGTGTTTCATTTTAGGTGGCCAGCAGTGTAATTCCCGTGTGGCAAGTCATCTCGGCAACGGTCATGATGGCCACTTCCGAACCATTATGCGACACAACATGGCTACAGATGATTGAGAGCAAACGTATTCTGTTCAGCACGTGCGGATGTCACAGTCGTTCAATCCACACGTTCTGTCTTTGCTCTATGACGCTCAGTGCCCGCGTGCGCTGGAATGTGCAATCATCAACCCATGGGTGCCCAAATCGTCCAATTGACGCGTCGGTCCGATCCAAATGTCTGGAGATACGGTGTCTTGACCAACCGTTCTCTTTAATTCCAACGATACAACCTCCACCAAACTGGATTGGTGCACACTACTGTTCCTACTGTGCACGATTCCGACGTCGAGGCTCCCTTACAGTCCATGGAGGTTAATGCATCCGTACTTCACTGTCACATATGTCCCTGAGTGCGAGCTTTGCTCTTGATATACCCTCCTCTATCCCTCCGAGCTGTGGCGGACCACTATTTAATCATTGGTCGTTATATTTTAATTATTTGCATATTCGACCTCGAGGTACTTGGATGTGGTGTTTTCTCAGGATCGAAGGAATTTCTCGGGTGTTTCTTTTTTTCCGACAAAAAGTGCATTTGACTTAAAAATTTTATCATCCTGTGTAAAGGAAGGTTTTCCAATATAATGATCACAGTCTTCAGTACGTCGTTGCCCATTCCAGTGAACTGATAGGAAAATGTTTTCAGTATAAAAACGTTTGGTGCAAATTGTTGAAAAAAACTGGCGATAACGATAATTTCGGATATAATATTTTAGTTGAGGATACGAACTGATTGCATGTTTTCAAGTTTTTGAATAGGAACACAATTGCATTAATCTCGATTATGTTGTTTTATATGTTGTTTCCTGTGAAACGAAAACCTGACTTTTTTTCTTTGGAGAAGTTATGTTTTGTTTTCTTAAAGCGGATGCAGTGAAATGAAAAACCACGAAAACCACGATACCGAAAAATTACTTTTTGGTTTTGCGAATTATAAATTTGAAAAAATATTTTACCGGGAAATATTTTTTTTTCTGATTTGACAACTTTAAAATCGCTACTGCTGGATATATTTCTGTACAACTAATCTATTATTCAATACTTTATGTTCTTATACAGACAAGTGTCTTTGATTTTCTCCTTGATCAACACTTTGAGCTGTCACTCTACAATATTTAGAGCGGACTTAGCTGTACTTCGCAGAAATGTGTTTTTATGTCACCTGTCCTATTTTGTTGTTTTGTCTAATGGCTTAGAATTTCAAAATTTTTTTCATGATGTTTTTCATTAAGGGAACTTTCAGAGATATCATTCTAAAACAAAAGTAAATATTTGTATTCTGAAAAATGTGAGATACCTTTACGCAAAATAAATATTTTTAAGGTTTCCACTTGTTAAACATCCAGAAGAATTAACTCACATTTTCTTTTATATTTTCATTAATTTTACTAATAGCTTTCATAGTTTCTATAGAATACATTAATAAATAACGCTTCAAATTACTAGTACCGCGAGCTCTATTATGTAACTCAATGGAGCGCTAACATTCAAATGTTAAGTTTCCCTAAACTCATAAAAGTTCTGCAAGTTGGAACTTCCGCATATAAATTTCTGTCATAGAGAAGGTGATCTCAATGACTTTTCTTGTATATAATTTTACCTCAAACGAAATTTTTCTCAGTGATTGCAGAGTTTATAAGAAAATGCCAAGAGATATATATTTCATATTTTACTGCATGGAGGGACAAAAAAGTTAGCATTTGCAATATACAGTATTTATATTAATCTGGGATGTAAGGACAGGTGATGCGCAATATACTACAGCCTCTCCCTGTGAAATGTCAACCACGCTTTTTCGTGGTGCATCGTGTTCCTACAAAAGGGCTCTGATGACCGCAAAATAGCGGTGTAACTATTCCATCGGGATTAGAGGAAATGCTATACCGCACTCACCAACCTGCTTGGCTAGCGTGGTGAGTTATGGCCAAACCCCTTAACATTTCAATGCGGAAATAGGGCAACGGTAACAGAATGAAACTTCAGTGGATAAGTTTGGTCACGGCAACAGAAACCAGCGTGGAAATACTCTCGTAGAATTTGCAGAGGCAGTAGGGTTTTTCATCGTGAACTCCTTTTGCAAGAAAAAGCATGGAGGCATCCCTGTGAATTGACAAGTGAAATTGATTTTATTATGTGTAACGAGAAACTTGTCAAGGAAGACTGTAGTGTACTGGACACGTTCAACACAGGAGTGACCATAGAATGGTACGATGTAATATGCACCTCAATGGTAAACTCGATCGTGGCTATCTCATAAAACAAACAAAGTGTATTGACACAACCAATCTTAAAAAACGTCATAATACCTTCAAATTGGAACTGAGGAACAGATTTTCTGCTCTAGGAGGCCTAACGTCGGAAGAAGTGCGCATCTCTGAAGTTAACAGGAAACAAACCAAGGCTCTTATAGGAACAGCAACAAAAATAGCAAAGAACAAGTTGCATACGAACACGTTATGAGAAAAAAAAACTTCTGATGCAAAAAAAGAAGAGAGATGAGGACAGATAAAGGAGATGTGACTTCGAAAGTGGAATATATAGAGCTATGCAAGACGGTACGAAAGTGTATCACTGAAGATGTAAGGAAATTCACCTGTAAACTAGTGAAGAAAGCAATTGAAAACAAACAAAGCCTGAAGAGAGCAAAGGGACATCTGACTAAATGAAGAAAACAGGTTATGGCTCTGAGAAGAGACGATGGTTTTGTAACAAGAAATAGAGGTGAAAATTTGACAAGAGTGAAATATTTCTACTCAAAACTGCATGGAATGGATGATACATGCACTTCAGACATTACAAAAGCTACCAGAGTTCTTTCAGTCCACCCAGCAGAAGTTGAACATTCAATCAAGAACATGAAACGGGGAAAAGCTCCAGGACAAGATGGAATTACCGTAGACATCATACAAGAAGCAAGTGGAGAAATTGAAATAGTACTAGCCTAAGTTTTTACTCGATGCTTTAATGAAGGGAAGGTTCCAGAGGACTGGAACAGTGCTACAATGATCCTGCTACATAAAACAGGTTGCATTGAGGATCTCAGGATCTACAGACCTATCAGCATCCTATCAGTGGTTTATAAAATCTTCACTAAAGTTCTTTCACGCCGCTTGAGGTTGACAATGGACATGACACAACCAAGAGAAAAAGCTAGATTCAGGAGTGGTTACAGCACTATAGATTATATCCACATACCGAGAGAACTAATTTAAAGAGCGAGGGACTATGAACTTTCATTATGCATATCTTTTATCGATTATGAAAAAACCTTTGATTCGGTGAAACTATCAGCAGTTACAATTGCTTTGAAATCCTGCGGTATAAAAGATGCGTACACTAATATTATTCATAACATCTATGAAAATGCAAGTGCAAAGATTCGGCTATTTGAGAATAGAGCACCCATAAAAATTGTAAAGGGAGTGATACCAGTTGACACTATATCTCCCAATCTTCTTAATGCCACATTGGAAAATGTCTTTCAATCACTGAACTGGGATAATAAAAGGATAATGATTAATTAAGATTATCTAACTCACCTTCGTTTTGCTGATGACGTAGTCATTTTTGTTACTAGCCCATCAGGGCTGCAGAGTATGATCCAGGAACTTGCTGACAAGAATAAAAAGTGGGATTAAAAATGTTCTTTCAGAAGACAAAAGTGCTGTAAAATTCTTTTACAAGAAATGAAGATTTATCGATTGATGGTGAAAAACTGGAGATAACCAATACCTATATTTATCTTGGACAGTAGATATCAAGTGAGGGTCACATTGATGAATACATTAATCTTCGTATAAAACTTGCCTGAGGAGCATTTGGAAGAAACGGCATAATTTTCAAGAGCAATATGTCATTATGTCTTAAAAGAAAAGTGTTTGATCAACGCATCCTTCCAGTGCTTACATATGGTGCAGAGACGTGGACCTTAACTAAAAGAGACATACAAAACTGCAGACAACTGAAACTGGCATGGAGAGGTGCATGCTTGGTGTAACCATGAGAGATAATAAGAACTCGTGGATCAGAAAAATGACAAGAGTGGAAGATATCATGATTAGAATAAAATCTTTTAAATGGCAATGGGCTGGACATACTGCCTAAAGGACAGACCATCGATGGACAGCTGAATTTTTAGACTGGATTCCGCGGGCCTGCAAAAGACCCAGGAGAAGACCACATGGGAGATGGGCGGATGATATTCGAAAGTATGCGGGAGTAACATGGAGGAGACTGGCACAAAACAGACCGTTGTGGAAGAAACTTTGGGAGGCATTCGTCCAGCAGTGGATTGATAATGGTTGACAATGATGATGATATTAATCTATTTATAAAGTCAACATAATTTGGCAAACGTTTTTTTACATCTACTTCTAGTTTAAACATTTTACTTGCTACTTCTCTTAAAACTGCTTTTCTGCAGCTGCTTGTGTATCGCACATCGCTTGCAGATTAAATTTCTTTGAAATACAATCACATGCCTAATAACATGCTTAGCATAGGGTTTAAAAACGTACATGTGAAAGAGTAATCAGACAGCCTTGTCAGAGGCTTTTGTATTTTAAGGATTAACTTCAGGGACAACAATTAAAGCACCGTAGGTTTAATTATATAATAAATTTTTCCGAATATTGGACTGCAAACTGAATTTTGTATTTTTATATTTGGTGTATTCATACGCATGATCACGGATGAACGCCAATCCGCGTGATAACGGCCATGGAAGGTACAATTTGAAACAAAAGAGATTCTGTTAATTTAATACTTTGTAAACGCGTGTCGCATTGAAAAAATGGGACTCAATTAAATACCAAAAAATATATTCTATTCCAGCGTAATTCTCTATTAAACATAGTCAGTTGCATTCTATGAGATAAATTTTTAAAGCTCCGCACATTAAACGGTTTTTAAAAATTCGCGCAAAAAATTGACTGCTCTGTAGAAATTTTCTCCTGTTGTCACACATGAAAAAAATGTGAGAAATAAAAGTCCGTTCCATTTTGACATCTTTAAAGAGTAATTTGAGTTACGTTTCCCTAGGGCTGTGGTATCCAGGGAACATAGAAAATTAACTAGGCAATGCTTAGGACGCGGACTTCTAATTGAAGCTAAAGTAATTAAAAATGTCTATGCGAGAATAATATGATAATTATTTTAACTCCAAGCATGTCTTTTTATGTACTTCTATTTCAGTAAAAACAATTGAAATAGTGCAAAAAGTACATGTGCAGTGAACTTCTTAGGTGTTAAAATTGAGTGGGAATTTCTATTATGAATGAAACTTTGCATGAATAACCGAACAGAGTTGAGCATCGATTCAGATGATAATGGATATATCTGAATTTTTCTAGAATTATTAATGGTAAAGTGAATATTGGTGTAATGCTATGTTTGAAATTTTAATGCACTACTTCGGCTTTTTTCAAAATCCTGTTTTTTTTGCAGCCTAACAATCAATTGAATAAGCCGACACATTTAAACTCAGTCATGAATCCATACCATTGGTTTATCCGTTGTTTCACTTTTTACCAGAAAACAAACCAATCTTGTGATAAAATGAATTGGTGTTATGTTCTCATAAAACATATTCCTATGGAAGAATAGCAATTTCATTCAAAAATATGTTTTCAAACAGACAATAAAGGAAGAATGCGTTTATTATTGGAGTATTGCTTTTCAAACTATGAGTTCCATCATTATTTTTTTACAAATTGACCTTTAAATTAAATCGTTGGCAAAGATAATGAAACCAAATGGCATATAAATAAATCCGGTCCAATCGCAATAAATTCCATGTTATTGGGATGCAATTGCTCCTTCTAAAAATTAGATATCGCCTTGAATGTCTTCCACACTAATAATTGTTCGCAATGGAATACTTTCCATATCATGCGTAATTTTTCTATATTTTGAAATAGGAATAATTGAGAATAACCTCTTACAGAGTTTAAAATTTAACCTGAAGGAAAATGCCTACCGTCTTTTGAAAACGTTAGGTAGATCTACATTTGATGATCCAGCATGACTGCCAAGCCTTTCACCTATCCATGAGTTCCATCATTATTTTTACAAATGTGCATAAATGATTGAAGATAAAGTATTTATTAAGTCAATTTTGTGTAATAAAGTCGTATCAAATCCTGTATCGTATGTGCAGTTTTTATAAAAGTCTTAGGTGTAACGAAAGCTTTAAAAAACGGCATTTTGCAATGGATGATATTGGAGCAGATTAGAAACATAAGTAACAACTTATAATGAAAAGGAAAATGAACTCCCTTTTTATTAAACAAAAAGCAGCATATTTCCAGTTAAATTTCTGTTAGGTAAGGCCGGTTTAAACGAAAATAATAGAACACAAACCTTGCGCTATTAACAAAATAAGGTGCGGTCATGGGATAATCAAATACTAACGTCGAATTGCTGATACTGAATTGTTGATCACGGAAGGTATTTATAGTCCAACCTCATAATCCGTTGTTCAAGAGTCCTGCGTAATAAACCTCAATCTTTTAATTTAATTTATTTTTATTCTTTCACGAGAAACATCTTTCTGCTTGTAACATTATTTTATGTGTTACATTACATCAATGAGCACACCTTTCATAAAAGTTTTAGAAAACTTTAATTTTTAAGGCACTGCAGAGAAAACGTTTTTCTCTTGAAATTATTTAATTTGTTTTTTATCTGGTCATTCAGAATAGACGTGATGACATAATGTGGCGAAATTAAGGTTATGGGGCCTACTGTCCTAGCCAAAGACGAAGACCAATTGGTCCCGGTAGAGTAAGACCACATTGTCCACCACGGGCCATATACTCCATATACATTATATGTATATACACTGAGTGGCCACTTCATTATGACCGCCTGACAGTTTTAAGCAAATGAGCTATGGCTGCACGTTGTTGCTGACAGAGGACGAGGCTAGTATGGAAAGGGAAGACTTAGTGCTTGCGACAGTAGTAGAAGTGATGTTTTGGTGACAGATGGGTAAAAAATGCAATTTGAAGTGGTATGATTGTAACAGCTCGGAGCCATGGAGCGAGTATCAGCAAAACCGCCGCATTCGTGAAATGTTCCAGAGCAGCTGTTGTTAAAGTGTTTAAAGACTGAACTGTCAGCCCCAAAACTGGGTTTCTACGTGCAACGTATGGTGGTCATCGACTAGTGACTGCTCGTGCGGAACGGAGAGTGTCCAGACTGGTAACAAACAACAAAAGGGCAACAGTGCATCAAATTAAAGACCATTTTAAACAAGGATCACTTCAAATGATCTCTGCACGCACTGTTCGCCGTACACTGCATCGGATGGGATATGACAGACGAAGGGCTGTTCGAACACCTTTGCTGTTTGCAGTTAACAAGAGAAAACGTCTCCAGTTCGCACAGGAGCACAAGGATTGAACAGTCGATAAATGGAATCAAATTATGTGGTCCAATGAATCACGTTTTCCGTTACACCATGCAGATGGCCGAGTGATAATTTGGCGGAAACAGTACGAAAGCATGGACCCAAAATGCATTGCTACAATACTTCAAGCTGGTGGAGGCAACGTTATGGTTTGGGGAATGTTTTCCTGGCATGCTTTGGGCCCTTTAGTTCGTGTTGATCAATGTCTGACTGGCACATCATATGTAAGCATCGTTTCGGACCAAGTGCATCCTGTCACGTAGACATGTGTGTTGTTTATCCCAATGGCGTTGGCTACTTTCAACAAGAGAATTCGTCATGCTTTAGTGCTCGTATTGAACAGGATTGGTTTAAGCAACATGCCGGTGAGTTTACTTTGTTTAGGAGGTCCCAACACAATCTCCAGATCTCAACCCCATTGACAATTTGTGGGATGAAGTTGAACGAGCCATCAGACAGCTGGATTCCCAATCCTGCAATCTCACACTCGTGGAAAGTGCTATTCATCAAGCATGGTCTCAGATCCCACAAGCGACCTATCAACATCTCGTGGAGTCCATGCAACGAAAAATCGACGCAGTATTAAAGTTAAAAGGTGGCCCAACAAAGTACTGAGGGTGTGGTCATAATAAAGTGGATACTCAGTGTATATATATATTACATGTATACATATTTTAATATATATACTGTATAAATATATATACATATACTATATACAGTCGCGCCTTTTTGTTACGTAGTCGTTAATAACGAATTTGCAGTTATTGCGAAAGAACGTCCATTTCCCTTGATTTAGGTAAGAAAACACATAGTAAATTATTTATTTATAATGAAATCCAAATTCCCATTTACGGATCTAACGAATTGTGCCCATCTCCTCTAATGTACTTCGCAAGTTGTAAAATAAACCGACTAATGCCTTAAAAACAAATCAGCTTTTTTCAAAAGACATTGCAATAAGATTACACATAAAAACAAAAAAGTAGCGGGATATTCCTAAGCTTCATGAGTCTTTCTCTAACTAACTGACGGCAAAGAAACAACCAATCAACAGCAGGAGCAGCAGCTGGATTCGAAGTTCAACTATCCTAGCGGTGGATGCATCCTATTGGTCGTGACCCTCGGCTTTCCCCCAAGGAATGGTACGTGCCGTTCTTGCGTTCCCCGAGGTCGCTGTTACAGCAGTCCGCCTCCCCTGACTGCATTGACTCGGAATACAGCACATCGTGGGCTCAATTTCGGGATGTCTCAAAAACGTAAAGTGCTAACTTTGGAAGCGAAAGGGGACCATAATAAGAAATGTGATGTAAGCCAAAATAAAACGGAAGTGGCCAAAGAATATGGGATACCACAAAGTTCTTTATCCACAATTTTAAAGAACCTACAAAACGCTTTAGCGGAGTTAGCGAAAGCGGAAGGTGTCGCAAATCTGAAGAAGATATGCTCGGTTCTCTACCTGGATGTAGAAGATTCCCTATTTCACTGGTTTGCAGCTTCCAAGGCCCAAAACGTGCCAGTGAGCTACCCAACAATCTAAGGAAAAGCTAGTGATCTGGGCTTGGCTTTAGGGTATAATAACTTTAATCGGGGAACTGGCTGGTTACAAAGATTTAAAAATTGTCACAACATTACTTGCAAAGCTGTAATTGCAGACTCAGGAGAAGCAGTCTGACTCGATAACAAATAAGATGGGCCACATACTTACAGATCATGCAAGGTCAAAAATTTACAATACTCATGGAACGGGACATTTTTATCAAATGCTGCCATCTAAGACAATGAACATTCGTGGAAACAAGAGGGAAAGTGGAAAGGCAAGTCAACAACGTATCACAGTGATGCTTTGTATTAACATGGCTGGTAGCGACAAACAACAACAGAAAAGCTTGGATGATCCAAACACTATACAGTGATTGGCGTGTCGCGTTTTACAGCGATATGGCAGCAAAGCATCGGTACATCTTGTTGCTAGTGGACAATTGTTCAGCACACAATATTGCACATGCATTGACAGCAGTGAAACTGGTATTTTTACCTCTCAATACAACATCTAAGATGCAGCCTCTGGACCAAGGTATAATTACAGATTATAATAGCATTTGCAAGCGGTTTATCGTTGTACTATGGAAATCGACATACGAATGGCTACCGGCTTCGTTCGCCATGCATTGAATGTGGAAACACTACTGAAGATACGAAATTGCTTCCGAACAGCAGTCTTTTCCTCAAAAGTTAGCAATGAAGAAATTGCTAAGGGGAAACAGATCCTGTACACGTTCAGATGTGGGACGACATCGTGGAGTAGGATCTAAACGCCGGAGCAACGCTCCAGAATTTTTGTACTGCTAAACGATGACGTTTTGTATGCCCACTTCTAACAGATGCTGAGATCGTGGATCAAATTCAAGGTAAGTTAACGGTCACTTCGGACTCTGACACAGAGGAAGAGCATGCAACTACCGGACAGACAGTATCGGTTGCATCTTTAGTATGCCACCCGGGTGAAGCAGTGGTCTAAGCGATGGCTTCTGATCATTCGTCCGAAAGAGGTCCGGGTTCGAATCCCGGTAAGGAATGGAAGTTGTGTTTGTCTTACGGCACTGTCTCTCTCCCTTCCCTGGAACCAATGACCCTAAATTAGAGTCGGGCGACTTCTTATAGCCCATTGAGTTGCTCACGGTGGTCGTTAAGACTCCAATAAAAAAATATGCAGTGTCTTTATTGGATAATGTAGCTAGATTGTTGATGTCACATAAAATGTACAGTAGTAGTGAAGCAGAAAAACTAGACTCCATAAAAAATTTAATGATGTCATGTGCTGAAAAGAAGAAGCAAAGTTCTTTAGATTAATGGATAATGAAAAAGTCAGTCTGTACAATGAGTTTTCTTGTCCTTATGAAATATGTACATACGTACTACGTATTATATATACTTCATTCGCCGCCACGTTGGCGTAGTGGTTTATGCGATGGCTTCTGGTCATTCGTCCGAAAGGGGTCCGGGTTCGAATTCCGTGAAGTATGGGTATTGTGTTTGTCTTACAGCACTGGCTCTCTCCCTTCCCTTGGTCCAGTGGCTCTAACTTAGGGACGGCGACGGCTTAAAGCCGACTCAGTTGCTCACGATGGTCGTTAAACCTCCAATAAAAAATGTATATACTGCATTTGATCAAAATCATAATTACTACATATACGCACAGTACATTTTTTTATAACCAAGTTTTCTCCAGGTCACTTGAACTTCGTTATAAACGAGCGCGACTGTATTAGTCCGAATCCCAAAATGAATTTTGCATTGCGAAGCTTGAAATGTGCAAATGATGATCCTTCACCTCGTTGTTTTCATACGATGCACCATTTCGCCTTTAGAAGACGCTAAATCTGATGATGTAGAATTCAAAATACATTTTATTCCATATATTTGTTTCTAAACATCCGATTTAAAACGTCCTTCTACCCTTCGATGCCATTTATGTCGAAGACTATTTTAACTACAGTCACTTTTTCAAGTTACGTACTAACTTTCCTTTAGGGGGCGTAAAGGTAAATTGCGAAGTCACACGAATAGAGCATTGGCTCCCGTAGACCACACTATACAGCGTGTTTGTGAAGATGTTCGGACCTCCAACATTTAACCTGGATGTGATATCAGCGCCTTTGCCAAGCGGCTGGCCTGTATGAGCCTGTATAGTCTACGTTGTCTTCGGTACTGAATGGCGTGAGGTCGGCCACCACTTGCTGCTTAGGGAATGTTACGTTCTGTGTTGTATTCGTGGAACACCGTTGATACCAATGCCCACGGCATCCCTAGGGTTATTGACACTTGCGACATACAATGACTGATTTGTCATGCGCTGACAATGCTACCAGAATCAAAAAATCTCATCTCACCAAGTTTAGCCATGTTCGTTTCTCGCGAAACATTGCTGGTAAGTCCTGCCGTCCGCGTATTTGTCGATTGCGTTCGGTATCAGTACGTTCCACTCTGCGTGGGTAATGCCCATGGCAACTGCCCACCACGTATCTCTCTAATGATTTGTTTACAGAGTTTATTACACTCACGAAAAATGCAATTTGCGCACCAAGAAGGAAGCATCGGATTGAACTGAAATTTTATTTACTTTATGATACAGAAGAAGGATACACATGTTGCAGGACAATTACAGAGGGATCTGTGGCACGCAGTCCGGTCAACTCCATTAGCGGGTCGCACGGCTTCGTGCGGTGATACATGCTGCAATACCATCCGGCATGAAGGTGAACAGACGCTTGATGTTGCCCTGCGGCAGACTGGCCCACGCATGTTCGACGGTGCACTCCAGACCCACACAGTGCGTCACGGCGGTAGCTAGCGTTTCAACTGGTACCACACACGCTCCATTAGGGACATGTCCGGTGAGCGGGCTGGCCATGGAAGTGTATGGACATGACGTAGGCACTCCTAGGAAGCCCGAGGGCATTATCCTGCAGTTATAGCGCACCTGAAAACCCGGCCAAGAATGGGAGCACATGGGGCTGAGAACCTCATCAACATACTGCTGTACCGTCAATGATCCACGTACCACTACTACATCTGATCGGCTACCGTAGGCTATGGCTTTCCAATTCATAATGACTGCATTGGGGGAGGTGTGGCGCTGAATAGGTGGAGATTTTGCCGTTGTCCCGTGGACCTCCAACCTTAGACACGATGATCTTCTGTCCGCAAAGAGAAGCGGACAGATCGCTAAACACCACATGTTGCCATTCTGTGGCGTTTTTCGTCGCTCTGGCCTGTCACCACTGAAGCGGAGCCAGCGATGTTCCGGTAATAGCAGCAAACAGAAGGGGCTCTGGGATCGCAGATTCGCTTCCGCGAGGCGTCGGGAAATAGTTCGTGGGCACACAGTATCCGCTACATCTTCCTGTATAGTTGACCGGGTCCCCTCTTATCGGTTCGTGCCTGTAGCAGGATCCGTCGACCGCTCTACCGGTGGTCCTCCTGGTCCGTCCCGAACCGCTCCGCAGCGTGGCAGTGCCGTCACGTGTCCACTGCTCGCAACACACTCAGATGGTATGATCAGAACGATCCACGTGGCGGGCTATACGTCATGCCGATCACCCTGCGATTTTCATCCCGATGACCAAGCCTATCTCAAAGTGCGTTAGTGTCGTAAATTCACGTTTCTAACGTCTATCCGGCATTCTTGTCACTCTGTAGTCTTGCTTCCGTTGGCTGGTGCTTTTCGGTTTCATGGGCCATCGACTACACGCCGGTTTATAAGGCTGACTGCGTGTGTTTGCAGCACCACCACAGAGTGTGCGGTCATGCGCACTCGCACCAAACGTTGATCATTTGCAAAGTTTCGTGGTTGTACATTGTTTTCTGCTAGGTGTGCAAATTCCGTTGTCCGTTAGTGAATACACAACTTCGAACTCAAATAAGCGTAGTGAAAGGTGAAGAGTAAATGCGAAATATCTGAGATCACACAAGGTACGTTAATAGAATATTTAAATAATTTTTTTTGTATATTTTAGTGACAATTCTGTTTTCTTATTTTTTTCCTATTATGTAGTAAAATTTTCTTTTGGGAATGTGAATCCATATACACAAGCACTGTATCAAGTACAAAATAGTACAGTACTGAACTACTGTTAGAGTAAATTGCAAAAACAAAGAAGGAACCATGCGATTCGAATGTAGTTTATACCCCACATTACTGATGTGACTGTACATAATTGATTTCATTTTCAGAACAATACAACAATTTAACCCGCAAAAATCAGTGTCTTGTGAAGTCCTTGCGAGCTGCAATAAGAGTTTCTACACGGCGTTAAAATAAATTGAAAAAGTAGTGGATGGTGTCATAGGTAATTGCTTGCCAGGAGGCATGTATGCGGGCCCACTGGTCACTGGTTCAAAACTCTGCGGGACTTTGATGTGCCAGTTGCCAAATGACCATATCCCTGACATGTTCAATAGGCGAAATGTTTAGCGAACGTGTAGGCTGGAGAAAAAGGGGTATCTGCTGTGCGGCGAAGAGGGCTTGAACATTCCGGCAAACATGTGTCTGGTCCTGCTGGAATATAGCTCCAGGAGTGCTATGAAGGAAGGATATGACTTTGGTCTGTAAACCTTCCCTGATGTTGTGGTCGTCAGTGGTGTGAAGATTGCCCTCAAAGCGTAACAGCCGCGATCGCGAATGGTACCCGATGGCACCCCCACACTATCACACCAAGAGTTCGGCACGTATGACGTTAGGCAATGCATGCTGGATGAAAGCGCTCACCATAACACCCAATAATTCTTATGCGGTCATCATGTTTTCCAAGTTGAATCAGGACTCGTCCGTAATCAGGACATTGTGCGAATCATCATCCCATTGTCTCTTCTGAAAACCTCATTCCAGTCTGAGTTGTCGATGGTTCAAGTTCAAAAGAATCTGCTGCAAAGGGATGCATGCAACCAGTCCTCTGTGTAGCAGACGGCGTCCAACTCTCGAGGCAGACAATGCCACACCTGTTGCAGTGCTTCACAGTTGGGTTAACACTTCGAAGATGCGTAACTACTCGTTACTACCATGCGGAAAATGTGTCGGTCATCCCGCAGGGTCGTCAAATTCGTCGGTCAATTGCAGCCGCACGCGCATCACTGTCGTGGCGTTATGTCGTTTCCGAGCCGCAATGTCACTGCACGAAAATTCACCTTAATGTAGACAATTATTCTTCTCCGTTCAAGTTATGTCGTATGGCAATATTTTGCCCGTCGTCGTCGCCGAGGCATTGTTAAATCCTGGGGACCCTTTTGAAACTAGGTGTCTGCGATGCACTACTTGTATGTATCCTGAACAATCCTATCTTTGTACACCTCATCTGACAGTTCAGAAGGAGATGCCGGGCCCAGACATTCGCAATTACCCTGCACATCTAAGCATTTGCATATCCTACCCTGCTCTGCCTATTTTGTAAGGAGCGATCTTTTGACGCTTGGGGCAGAAAGTGTGTTCACTTTAAGTTCTGGGCTTGCAGCTTTCAGCTCTCAGCTATCATCGCAGAAAAAAACTTTACAGTTACGTTGCAATAGGACGATATCTAAAAAATATTTTGATGCTGCATTTCGTGCTTGCATAAAAAATGGAAACAACAAAATAAAGAAGAAAAAAACGCATACAGCAACATGATCTTAGATTAAGGAACCTGTATGATCGATCCCCACACAGCCTTCGATTTCGAAAGTGCCGTTTTCCTGAAGTATTTGCGGTAAAGGTGTACTTTAGCGTCCTAAATTATTTCGTCGGAAAAATTTAACTGTGGAAAAGTTTCGACGTATAACTTTTTAAACATTGAAAGTAATGGGGAAAGGAGCAAAAATATATTATTTATAAAAAAAAGGAAATAATGTTTCACAAGTATTTACCAGCGAGTACGATGGTTTGCAGAAGTTGGTGCGGGAGAGTGAAGAAATGCTAATAGCCACGAAGTGAAGGTTCCGGGCGTCGGAAGGGAGTAAGAGTTGGTACTGAATGCACTGAAGAATACAACAAAAATGGGGTGTATTTTTCGAAGGAGTGTGATGCTTCGTGTAATCGTGTGCAAGTAGAAGTAGTTCAAAGATGTTTTATTAATTTTTGAGAAAGAAATGTGCGGAATGTCGTTATTCTTAGTTTCACAATGTCTCCAAAAGGAAAGAAATGAAAGAATGTAAATCTTTTTATGTACGACAGACGTGTTTAGTAGGAAGTTTTGGTTCCGGTTGAATCGCAAGTTTTGATTATGGTTTAGCAGGTATGCAGGGGTAGTTGATTTCTTCAAGCAAATCATTTGTAGTTGTGTTGTTATTCCGTGCATCGTAGCTCACAATTTTTCATCCTGAAACGGATATCTTTGAAAATGTAGGAGTTTCTTCAATAAAAAATATCGTAATATGGCAGGCAACCTAAGAGCTTTTTGTCGTATTGTGCCGAATGATGAAATTTTAAGCCCTGACGAAATTCCAAATGAAGTATGGAAATTCACGACTTTGGAAAGAGCCACTAACGCTGTTGAAAAAGCTACTACACCACTTACAATGCTGCGTAAAGAGGACCTCATTTCTTTAGTGAATTTCTACAAGACGCTTCGATGACTACGTACTGCTCAACCGCTTACTGTTGTATTCTTCCGCCCGTAATTTGCCCTTCTCAATGAAGCTTCCATTCACCGGACTACACCTTGACGCCGTCGCCGTTCTGCCGTCCTAGGCCTACCGCACGTAATCTTCTAAACCATCGTACTCCCAGGTAAATATTTCGGTAAATATATTTCCTGTTTTCTACAAATACTATATTTTTCCACCTTTCTTCATTATTTTGCATGCTTAAAAATTGTACGTCGCGCTTTTCCCACATCGTTCAATTTTTCCCACGAAATAATTTAGGACGCTGAAGCACACGTTTGAGGTGGATATAAAGGCATGTCGAACGTAAAGCTTCTGCTCATAGATGTCGCTAAAAATCGCACGTTTATTTCCTACCGCTTTCTTGTGGGGGTCTTAGTGTGACCACTTTCCCTTATCAGATGCAGTATCAGTTTACAGCTTCCTACCCTCCTTCTCCACCCCCATGTTTCCCAAAGGGGAAGCTCAGTACAACATTTCCTTTACAACGTCGTTTTAGGCAAGCAAAGCGCAAGCCTTTTCTTTTCTGCTAATACAAATGATCCGAAAATTTGTGATATATGACAGCACAGGGGAACTGATAAATAATTCAAATTTTAACAGATAACGGTGAAGGAGGAAATTTACTTTACTATTTTATCTTGTTTCACTATTTTTAAAGTTATATATTCATTTTAACTCTATCCTTTTGCAGTTTCACGGTTTAATGCGTGCACTTTCTTACCAGTAATGCCTGATAGCATATGTATGTCGTCCAAAAGACATCAGCAGGTGCCTTGCCAATAAGCCATTTTCTTCAACCTGGATTGAATTTCTTGTCCTTTTCTGGCTATTATGTCTCTAGTGTGGAGGGTAAATTCTCTTTAGGATATAGGATGTTATGCTCAGTGTTTCTTTCAGGTATGCATCCAGGGAGGGGGGGGGCGAAGCCCTCCCGGAAATGACCATTCGCCCACCGGAGACATTTTAAGTTACCGAACAAAATTTTAATAAATTCAGGCTAAGATGAAAAAGGAAGTTTCGTTTCTTTTTATGCTACAAATATTTATCCAATTATGTTTTTTTTAATATTTGTTCAAATGGTACTACTTACAGTTTATTTGATTTAAGTGCATAAAATGTCGTAATAAGTGTCGTAATACACTTATTACCACACATGATATTCTTCAAAATATAATAAGTAGACTAATCGTACTTAATTTTCTAGGAATCCGAATTCAGGATCTCTTGACGTTGAATGCATTTAATAGATAAAAATTTCAAGCCTGCGGACCCCCCCCTCTCCTTTAGCTGAAAAAAGTTTGTTATTCCTGAAATGTTTGAAGAAGTAATTACTATATCAGGAATGTATATAGAAATTTTCTTCAGGGGGGAGGGACGAAAACAGGAAGTTTTGAAATCCACCATCTGGAACAAGATTAAAGCTAATGAAAAATTGAAGAAAAACTAAAGCATTTTTTTCTAATTTAAGTTGATACATTTTTATAAAATGAAGGCATTTTTTTCTAATGTAAACGTTTTAACAAAAAACAAAAAAAGGAAACATTTTCCAGGGGGGATAAATGCGCCCCTGTGCTAGATATATAGTAATTACTTCTATATATATATATATATATATGGGATGTAAGGTCAAGTGATGCGTAACATCACAGCCTCTCCTTGACAAATGTCAACCCCGCCTTCTCGTGGTGCATCCTGTTCCCACTAAAGGGGCTCTGACGACCGCCCATAGTTATACCATCGGGATTAGAATTTCCTCTAATCCCGATGGTATAACTATACCATCGGTATTAGAGGATATTCTATCCCACACTCACCAACCCGCTTGGCCAGCGTGGTGAGTTATGGCCAAACCCCTCCAAAATGATTCCACAACTTAAATCTTGGCCCTCAGTCTCCGGCAGCTGGAATGTACCTGGCCAAGGCAGCGGCCAGTGCGACATGAAGGCAGAGGGTGCTAAGAATCCCCGGAGGACCGGACTAGGCTGCCATCTGATGCTGACCTTGGCTACTTACAATGGACGCTCCCTATCTTCTGATTCAAGGCTTCTTGAATTGGAAGAGGAATTACAAAGGATCAAGTGGGACATCGTGGGGCTAAGTGAGGTAAGGAGAAAAGGAGAAGATCTCATCGAACTGAAAAGTGGACATCTCTTCTACTATCGTGGGACAGATACTGGCAGAACTAGTGGTGTTGGATTTATAATAAACAAGAAACTGAAGGATAAAGTTGTAGAAGTTGAAAGTTCCTCTGACAGAGCTGCACGACTTGTTATCCAACTCTCGAAAAGATACCAGGCTCAGATTATTCAAACTTATGCACCCACCACAAGTCATCCTGAAGAAGAAATTGAAGAATTTTATGAGGAAATTTGTCATCTAAATAATAAAGGTAAGCAGCACTTGAAAATAATTATGGGAGATTTCAATGCAAAAATAGGGCAACGGCAACAGAATGAAACTTCAGTAGGTAAATTCAGTCACGGCAACAGAAACCAGCGTGGAAATACTCTCGTTGAGTTTGCAGAGGCAGAAGGGTTTTTCATCTTGAACTCCTTCTTCAAGAAAAAGCCACACAGGAAATGGACATGGAGACATCCAAATGGGACGACAAATGAAATTGATTTTATTATGTGTAACAAAAAATTCGTCATAGAAGACTGCAGTGTGCTAAACAAGTTCAACACAGGTAGTGACCATAGATTGGTGAGATGTAAGATGCACCTCAACGCTAAACTTGAACGTGGCAAGCTCATAAGACAAACAAAATCTATTGACATAACCAACCTCAAAAAACACCATAATACCTTCAAGTTAGAACTGAAGAACAGGTTCTCTGCTTTAGAAGGCCTAACATCGGAAGAAGTGGACATCTCTGAAGTTAACAGAAAAGTAACCAAAGCTCTTATGGAAACAGCAACAAAATTAGCTGGGTCTAAGAACAAGTTGCATGTGAACAAATTATCAGGAAAAACCAAAATGTTGATGCAAAAAAGAAGAGAGATGAGGACAACTAAAGAAGATGTGACTTCCAAAGTGGAATATATAGAGCTATGCAAGACAGTAAGAAAAAGTATCACTGAAGACGTAAGGAAATTCAACTGTGAACTAGTGAGGAAAGCAATTGAAAACAACCAAAGCCTAAAGATAGCAAAGGGACACCTCAGTAAGGGAAGAAAACAGATTATGGCACTGAGAAACGAAGATGGTTCTGTAACAAGAAATAGAGGCGAAATTTTGACAAGAGTGAAAGATTTCTACTCCAAATTATATGAAAGGGATGATATATGCACTCCAGACATCATGAAAGATACCAGTACCAGAGTTCCTCCAGTCCTTCCAGCAGAAGTTGCACATGCAATCAAGAACATGAAGCAAGGAAAAGCTCCAGGAGAAGATGGAATTACTGTAGACATCATACAAGAAGCAAGTGGAGAAATCGAAACAGTACTCGCCCAAATTTTCACTCAATGCCTTAATGAAGGAAAGATTCCTGAGGATTGGAACACCGCTACAATGATCCTGCTACATAAGAAAGGTGACATTGAGGATCTCGGAAACTACAGACCTATCAGCCTCCTATCAGTAGTTTATAAAATCTTCACTAAAGTTCTTTCACACCGCTTGAAGGTAACACTGGACATGGCTCAACCGAGAGAACAAGCTGGATTCAGGAGTGGCTACAGCACAATAGATCATATCCACGTGCTGAGAGAACTAATTGAAAGAGCGAGGGAATATGAACTTCCATTGTGCATGGCTTTTATCGATTATGAAAAAGCCTTTGATTCGGTGAAACCATCAGCAGTTACAATGGCTCTGAAAACCTGCGGTATTGAAGATGCATACATTAATATTATTAATAACATCTATGAAAATGCAAGTGCAAAGATTAGGCTGTTTGAAAATACAACACACGTAAAAATTGGAAAGGGAGTGAGACAAGGTGACACCATATCTCCGAAGCTCTTTAATGCCACATTGAAGGGTGTTTTTCAGTCGCTGAGCTGGGAAAACAAGGGGATAAAGATTAATGGAGATTATCTAACCCACCTTCGTTTTGCTGATGACGTAGTCATTTTTGCAACTACCCCATCAGAGCTGCAGAGTATGATCCAGGAACTTGCTGACAAGAGTAAAGAAGTGGGATTAAAAATGAACTTTCAGAAGACAAAAGTGATGTTCAATGCTTTTACAAGAAATGAAGATTTATCGATTGATGGAGAAAAGCTGGAGATAACAGACACGTACGTTTATCTTGGACAGCAGATATCAAGTGAGGGTCACATTGATGAAGAAATTAATCGGCGTACAAAACTTGCCTGGAGAGCTTTTGGAAGAAACAGCATAATTTTCAAGAGCAATATGCCATTATGTCTTAAAAGAAAAGTGTTTGATCAATGCATCCTTCCAGTGCTTACGAATGGTACAGAGACGTGGACCTTAACTAAAAGAGACATACAAAGGCTGCAGACAACTCAAAGCATCATGGAGAGGTGCATGCTTGGTGTAACCAGGAGAGATAAGAAGAGGAACTCGTGAATCCGAAAAATGACTAGAGTGGAAGACATCATGATCAGAGTTAAATCCCTGAAATGGCAATGGGCTGGACATAATGCGAGAAGGACAGATCATCGATGGACAGCCGAAATTTTAGATTGGATTCCAAGGGACAGGAAAAGACCCAGAAGAAGACCACATGGGAGATGGGTGGATGAAATTCGAAAGTATGCAGGGGTGACATGGAGGAGACTGGCACAAGACAGACCGTTGTGGAGGAAACTTGGGGAGACCTTCGTCCAGCAGTGGATTGATAATGGTTGACAATGATGATGAAGATGATGATGATATATATAAATGTAGTTGATAAAATTATATATATGTATATGTATGTATGTATGTATGTATCAAATGGAAAACTTGCCCCCGGGAAAAAGTCCTGAAAAAAACACTGGTTGTGCTCCGATTGCGCTTGTAATCAAGAAATTACACGTGACTTGAAATATAAAGCATTTGTGCTATAGGCATAGGGCCCATATTAATCCGTATTTCTCCAGTACACACAGGAATAAACCAAGCACATAATTACGAAGTTCATAATGTTAGCATTTTTAGTTTCATACAGAGAGCCTAATGGTCGAACATATCGGTGCATTTTTCTTCCGTTATATTAGTTGGGACCAATTTCGTCCACTAGCGGCATTTTGCAAATTTGTATCAGCAATTACTGATGTTGCGAAAATTAGAGAAAAAAAAAATAAGGAATCGCTAATATTTCCCTGCAAATAATAAATGTTTTTTTTAAAAGATTATATATACACTGACGGAAAAAAAAATCCCAACACCAAGAAGGGTTTGTGTTAGATAAACGACAAGTGGTAGGCTGTGAGTGTACATCTGTAAGATGACGTATATGCAAATTTCGCACTCGGCGCATACGTGTGGCGCTAGTAGCGCCCCTCGGAACATGCAAAGCAGGTTTGCTTTAAATACGCGCTGTAACGTTCGTGAGCGTTAGTTATCGTTGAGATTCGACGTAGTGTGTTGATGTTAGTCAAGAATGCCTTTAAGAAGACGAAGAAGCCCTTATCAACAGCTCACGGAGTTTGAACGAGGTCATGTAATAGGGCTACGAGAAGGTCGATTTTCTTTCCGCAATATTGCAGAACGACTTGGCAGGAATGTACGCACTGTGCATGATTGTTGGCAACGGTGGTCAAGGGAAGGTACATCCTCAAGAAGACCGGGTTCCGGCCGGCCACGTGACACTACTGAGAGGGAAGACCGCCGTGTACGGCGTATGGCCGTGGCGCATGGTACCGCGTCTGCGGCAGCAATTCGAGCTGCAGTTGCCACCACTGTGACACAACGAACTGTTACAAATCGGTTACTTGAAGGACAGCTCCGAGCCAGACACCCTGTAGCGTGCATTCCACTTACTCCAAACCACTGCCGTTTGCGACGTCAGTGGTGTCAAGCTAGAGCTCATTGGAAGCAGGAGTGGAGATCTGTTGTGTTTTCTGATGAAATCCAGTTCTGCCTGGGTGAAAGTGATGGCCGTGTGTTGGTTAAAAGGAGGCCAGGTGAGCGCCTGCAACCAACCTGTCTGCGGCCGAGACACACTCCACCTGCACCTGGAGTTATGGTCTGGGGAGCAATTTCTAATGACAGCAGGAGCACTCTCGTGGTTATCCACGCACCCTGACGGCACAGTTGTACGTCGGTCTGGTGATTCAACCTGTTGTGCTGCCATTCATGAACAGCATTCCAGGGGTGTTTTCCAACAGGATAACGCTCGCCCGCATACCGCTGTTATAACCCAACATGCTCTACAGAGTGTTGACATGTTGCCTTGGCCTGCTAGGTCACCAGATCTTTCACCAATCGAGCACGTATGGGACATCACTGGACGACAACTTCAGCGTCACCCCCAACCAGCATTAACCGTCCCTGTATTGACCGACCAAGTGCAACAGGCATGGAACTCCGTCCCACAAACTGACATCCAGCACCTGTACGACACAATGCATGAACGTTTGCATGCTTACATTCAACATTCTGGCGGTTACACCGGTTATTAATGTACCCGCATTTCACAATTAAAATGGCTCTTCTCGCGCTTGCATTAAGCTGTGATCTTGAAACCTTAATCGATTAAATATGTTACCTATACAAATGTATTGCAGCCATTTCAGTCCTCTACAACTATTTTTTTCGTGGTGTTGGGATTTTTTTTCCGTCAGTGTACATTAGTGTCATAAAAAACCTGTCCGTGATGTAACATAGTTTTCAATAAATAATATTTCTGAAAAACACTTAATCTCACAAAATAAGTGAAGAGTCGTTTTTTTTTATTGGAGATTTAACGACCACCGTGAGCAACTCAATGGGCTATAAGCAGTCGCCCGTCCCTAATTTAGGGTCACTGGTTCCAGGGAAGGGAGAGAGCCAGTGCCGTAAGACAAACACAACATCCATGCCTCACCGGGATTCGAACCCGGACCTCGTTCGGACGTATGATCAGAGGCCATCGCTTAGACCACTGCGCCACTGGGGCGGCAGAGTCGTTTTGCTAGGTTATATCCCAAAACACAATGGTTTTTCAAATAACATTTTTGTACCAAGCATAGAAAGTGAGTTTCGAAGATATTTTCTGTGTTGGGAAGCGAATGTTTTTCGACTGATGATCCACGAGTACGAATGAATTTATACACGCAGCTTTTAAATAGTATTATGTTATTATGCATTGGTGAAAATTTTATTCAGCGCATAATAGCTTTTCAACATTTTTATGTACACAAATTTACCTTTGAATACAAATTTTAAAGTATGGTAAATATGTCTAATGCACCCAAAGTTAATATTTACGATATTACAACAGTACGGTTGCAGCTTTAAGGAGTGATGCTTTTTTCCCAAGCGGAAGATTAATAATAAGTTTGTTTGTTACTCCAAACAACTATTATATACATACTTTTGTACTAGTACAAATTTTTTCTGATTTGTGGCCTATAAATGAAAAGCATTCACGTAGATTGAGTTATTTCGATTCGTCATAGCGGACAGACTACAAAAAGTAAGAGTACAGAGGTCAAGCACAGTGTCCGAACTTCATTATATGCCCTGGGAAGGAAACAGCAATCCATATGGGAAATTACTGAACTCTGAGAAAATATGAATAATCGATATCTGTAAAGCTTGGATGCAATACCCTGTGGTTACGCCAACCCAGCAGAGTGCAACGCTATGCACCCCATGGTGTCATGATAGGTACAGCAGTGCAGATACAGTTCCGGACGTCCGCACATGTTGATAGGAAAAAAGTACAGACATCTAGCGTGCATGGTGCAGCAAATCGTACACTCTACCAGACTACAGTTTACAAAACAGAGGCATCATTTGGAAACCCAACACTCTTCTCTTAGCAACAGCTTGCTAGCAGATTCATTGCAAACCTATTGCCCTGTAGTCAGGGCCGGCCCGTGATATTGTACATGCGTAGGCAAGGTGGAGGTCTGGCCGCATTTAGATGAAATTAAGATGTTTTGTTTCACACATGCCACCCACACCCCCCACACACACTTTTCATGAGGCACGCAGTCCACATAGTGATAGCATTATCCTCCAAAAATTCCATTAAGACCCACAAAAATTGCCAGTTTGTATTTCGAGGGAGAATCCTGTAAGAATACATAATAGGAAAAAATGCTTCGTATGGGAATACTTCCAGAAACTTTCAGAACAGGCAACAGAAAAACGAAATATTGAAAACCGACTGAGGAATATATATCAGAAATGACGACGTGTGTGTGTGGGGGGGGGGGGGGGGGTCAAACTAACTTACACGGAAAGTTCCCAAATTTTTCCTTTCGATTAAAACATTAAGTAGGAGTCCCTTGATTAATGCGAGGCTTGAAACCAACCCATTAAGATAGCACTGTATGTACGAAGGTATGCAAAGAAAAACAGGGATTGAGGAGTTACCTGAATTTTGTAGTGTACGCATTTTTATTTAGTTTCTCTTTTCATCATATTAGCAATCTGGATTTCATTAGCAATTACGTTAAAACAAATAATTCAAAATCCTTCGAAAATGAAATAAAAAAAAAAACGTATTTCCTTCTCCACTGAAATCCTAATTTTCTTTTTTTCCTCTAAATGTATAGAGTATTTTTTCTGTATTCAGTCCCTTCACCTCATACGGGAAAAATGAGAATTGCTAAATCACATGCTGTACCAACCAAACATGGCGATTTCCTACTCGGTCCTAGGAAGACAAATATTATCTCTGAAAACAAATATTCCCATCGGAGCGGTCATACCGTCCTTCTATTTATGGTGTAATTAGTTTCAATTGCGGATGCCGTCATTTTGAAAATGATACCGTGCTATAGTGATAGGGCAACGAGGAGAACGCCTAGGGTTGTTTTCTTCATGCTCCTGGCGCCTCCTGCTTTGCAAAACAAAGGGTTCATCAAGAAACGAGTGACAATCGTACTTTGGAGGCATTTTAATGACTGTAGCCTCAAGGCGAGTAATGTTGTCTCAGGTCCAGGAAGAGACACAAAGATAAAGTCTTCAAAAATAGAAAGGCTAAATATACTGGCTTATAACGGCAGAGAATGAGAACTGCTATAAAATATTACAATTAGGAATACGCTTTTTTGTAATAATACGGATGAAACAAACTGCGATTAATTCACAAAGAAAAAAGGGCAAATAATATGTATTTTATGAAACACTATGTTTTAGATCATTATCATATAAACATAATATATATATTTATATGAAAAAACTAAAACAAATTAAGGGCAGTCTACCGGCCAGCCGCCCTCCATATGACCGCCAACGTGGGCACAAGCCTACGTCACCCACGCCTAGGGCCGGCCCTGCCTGCAGTGCATGGTTCACTGTAAACCGCCACAAAGGAAAACTGCCATACCGGAAGACTGCCACAAAGGAAAACCTAAACACGCTTTTCATTAAGGGCCAGGGTACAAATTGCTATTCCTCCGACGAACACTTTGAATGTGTGGCAGCTTTCTGGTGAGGCAGTTTTCAAAGTTTCCGAATTATGTGCGGTAATTTCCCAAGGTGCCTAACAATGGGAAAGAGCTCTTTTGTTTGTCTGAATTTTCATGTCAGTTCATACTTAGGGCAACTGGCCAGAGAAGTTCGGGGGGGGAGAGTATAAAGATTGCCGTTTCCTGGCCTATATTGAGAATTGAATTGGGAGCTCCAAACAAATTTCGAGAAAACCTTCTTTGTAAGCCAAGCGAAAATTGCTGTGTTCAGAAAAAAGACAATAAGGTGGGATTTTTTAATAACGCTGCAGTTTCACTTAGGCACTAAATATTTACCTAACATGTCAAATTTGTTATATTTTTCTTTTACTTAATTAATTCATAGGGCCTAACCTCGGCCTTTTTAACAGCTTTTAATCCGCCGACTTCATATTCATAAAGCTTACGTATCAAATCAAGTCAATAGCATTGCACTTTTACTTAGGTACTAAATATTAAAGTCATAGGCTGCAGGCATAGGCCATTTTGACACTTTTTATTCTACCAGTGTCATATTCACAACGCTTACACATCAAATCAAGTTTATAATATTGCGCTTTTATTTAGGCACGAACTATTTAACCCTAGGTTTAGGCCCTTTTACCAGTTTTTATTCTACCAATGACCTATTCACAACGTTAACACCAAAAAACATTTAATAATATTGGGCATTTTCTTCGGCACGAAATATTAATTCACAGGCCCTAGGCTTAGGCTTTTTAAACAGTTTTTACTTCATCATTGCCATATTCACAGCGTTTACGCAGCAAATAAATGTAATGATATTGCGCTTTTACTTAGGCAGGAAATAGTAATTCATAGGCCCTAAGCCTTTTTAACAGTTTTTCTTCTACCAATGCCATATTCACAACGTTTACACATCAAATCTAGTTAATAATATTGAAGTTTACTTAGGCACGAAATATTAATTCATAGGCTTTAGTCCTTTTCAGTAGTTTTTAGTAGTAATAATATTGCGCTTTTACTTAGGCACGGAATATTTATTCATTGACTCTAGGCCCAGGCCTTGTTAATAGTTTTTAGTCTATCAATGCCATATTCATAACATTTATACAAAAAAAGTATTTAATAATATTGCTTAGGCACGAAATTTTCGTTCAATGGCCCTAGGTCTGGGCCTATGGATTGATACTTCGTGCCCAAGTAAAAGCGTAATATTATTAACTTGATTTGCTGTGTAAACGTTGTGAATATGGCATTGATAGCGTAAAAACTATTAAAAAGTCCTAAAGCCTATGAATTAATATTTCGTGCCTAAGTAAACGCCCAATATTATTAACATGATTCGCTGTGTAAACGTTGTGAATATGACATTGATAGAATAAAAACTGCTAAAAAGACCTAAACCTAGGCCTAGGGCCTGTGAATAAATATTTCGTGCCTAAATAAAAACGCAATATTATTAACTTAAATTATGTGTGGTTATGATATGGCATTGGTAGAATAAACAGTGTCAAAAAGGCCTAGGGCCTATGAATTAATATTTCCTGCCTAAGTAAAAGCGCAATAATATTACATCTATTTGTTGTGTAAACGTTGTGAATATGGCAATGGTAAAGTAAAAACTATTAAAAATCCTATGCCCTATGAATTAATATTTCGTGCCTAAGTAATTGCCCAATATTATTAAAATGATTTTCTGTGTAAACGTTGTGAATATGGCCTTGGTAGAATAAAAACGGGTAAAAGGGCCTAAGCCTAGGCCTAGGGCCTGTGAATAAATATTTCGTGCCTAAATTAAAGCGCAATATTATTAACTTGATTTGATGTGTAAACGTTGTGAATATGACACTGGTAGAATAAAAACTGTTAAAAAGGCTTATGCCTGTGGCCTATGACTTTAATATTTAGTGCCTAAGTAAAAGCGCAATGCTATTGACTTGATTTGATACGTAAGCTTTATGAATATGAAGTCGGCGGGTTAAAAGCTGTTAAAAGAACCGAGGTGTAGGGCCTATGAATTAAATTAAGTATAAAAAAATATTAAAAATTTGACATGTTATTTAAATATTTAGTGCCTAAATAAAAGTGCAGCGTTATTAAAAAAATCCCACTTTATTGTCCTTACCTGAACACAGCAATTTTCGCTTGGCTTACATAGGACTTTTTTTGAAATTCGTTTGGAGTTCCCAATTCAATTCTCAATATAGTCCAGGAAACGGCAATCTTTATACCCCCCCCGAACTTCTGTCGCCAGTTGCCCTATTTTGAACCGACATGAAAATTCAGACACAAAAGAGAGCTCATTCCCATCGTTAGGCACCTTGGGAAACTGCCACACATAATTCGGAACTTGGAAAACTGCCACACATTCAAAGTGTTCCTCGGAGGAATAGCAATTTGTGCCTGTCCCCTTAATGAAAGGCGGTGGCAGTATTCCTGTGTGGCAGTTTTCAAAGTTGCTGAAAGATGTGTGGCAGTTTTCCTGTGTGGCGCTTTCCGTCACCCGCAGTGCATCTGTTGCTGAATGAAGTACGATTACAATATTATCACAGAGAGTCCTGGAAACGTACACAGTGACAACTAATGAAGTTCAGCGATCAGCTCAGGTTTAATATTTATTACCGTGATAGAAGTACCGTGAGTATCATAGGGGCAACTGGGAGAGTCGCCCCAATCTCCTCAGGTTAAAATATAAAGACAAAATCATTTTCATTGGAAAAAATAAAAAAAATATTTTTGCTGAAAATATTTGCTTTCTTTATTGTTATTGTTTAAAGTTTTGTGGGGCGAAGCTCTTAAAGCCCTTAAAAATGTATTTTAAATATATTTTTTTAGTTTATGATCTCCCTCTTTCAAATAGGTTACCGTCCTTCATTGTACAGCCACTTATATTTGCAGATTTCAAATTACCATTATTATTATTATGGCAACCTTCCTCATTCAGGAAATAGCAAACATAATTGTGTAACTCTCTGTTATATGTTCTACAATCGGTATGAAAACCAGATACTTAAATTTAAAAAAATAAAAAAGGACAATATCAGTTGTTTTAGGGCTATATATGGAGAACAGTTGTTCAGTGACTTTAAAAAAGGAACATGAAATTGAAAAGAAAACATTAACACATGTGGACGTATAAACATAACAAAATTCATTAATTTGTCAGTTATTCCACCTTGCATCAAGAAACAATCATTAAAACATGTACCAGGAAAAAAAAGTATATATAAACGAATTTATTTAAGAATGATCCTTATTTTACCCTAGTCAAAAATGTTCGCTATGCAGATTTACCTTTTTATCGCTTTGTGAAAAAGGTTTTAGAAAAATCACAATGCAAAACCTAAATAAACTCTCTTCACCCCAGAAATAAAATCGTACATTTTAACACTTTTTACTCTCTCTCTCTCTCTCTCTCCGAACTTTCATTCCATATTATGGTCTTTTTGTTAAGCTCACAGCAATTTGAAATAATCATTGTTCTTTATGATTGCTTTATGTGTTTTCATTTTACACCTAAAGACTTTATTAAATTATGAGATGCTCCCCATTTTTTAGGCAGAGCGTACAAAATCACTTCAAAATGCAAAAGAATCTACAATCATCTACAACTAATGAAACACGAGGAAGAACAACAGGTAAGATAACAACAGGCAGAAAAACAACAAGTGCGGAGAACACATGCCTTGGAAAACTTCACTGACTGACTCCAAGCCAAACTAAGGGGACTGTGAAGGGCAAGATAGCCAGTGGTATGAATTCGCATCATACTCCAATCCCGCTGTGTTCCTTGTATGAACATTTCTCCAGCTATGACCCCATCCCCCATTTACGACTTGATGACCTAAACGTAGATCTTTGCATCTTCCTATCTTTCGAAAGAACAGTGGAGATAGAACAGAATCGGGGTGAGGTAGGGTCTTAACATAGAACAATCGTTTTCCCCACGGTTGCTTACCCCCAAGCATTTGTCCGATTGTCAGTTTATTGCCTGTGTTTAGGCTATGTTGGCAGAAGATTTCTTTACCTTCCACTGCCCACTCCCACCCGTCTCCAAGTTGCGTAAACTTGCCAGATGGACTAAGCTGACGAAAGTGCAAGGATATTGATTGAGTAACTTCTCGTATCAAATCTGTTACTAAAACGCTCTGCCATTTTGTAAATTTTAATATCACTTTTCACACAGACAAAAATAAATTCTGAGCAATGATTATGTTGCTTTTCGTCCTAAACATTCGTCACCGTTTTCCGAAGAGTAGGTAGCTGTTCAGTACCTTCCAGGAAGGTTAGTTGACTGGGACTATATTTCCAGGATTTTATGGCTTGAGGTAGGACTGGGAGTGGGTGAGACAGTGGTATTGTGTGGGCATACATTTGGGGTTTTTTTTCGTTTCTTTTTGGGGGCGGGAAGGGGACGGTTAAGAGGTTGGTGAAAATATATATCTTAATGTTGATAAAAATTATATATATTTATTCATTTGCAGTTCGTTTCTGTCAGTTCAAGTCACGTAACTCGAGGTCATACGTGCGAGGATCATCGGATTTTTATTTATTTATTTACTTATTTATTTGCATGCGGTTCCATTTTGCCTACATGATAATAACACGCTGAGAAATGAAACAGAAGAAAGGAGAGAAAGGAAAAAGAAAATGAAAAATTGTTATCACAGCTAGCTTCCATGGCAAACATTTCCTGCGTATGAAAATGACACATATGAAAACCGCTATTCATTTTCTTAATCCCATATTGCCGAATGGAAAGCATTAGCGGCTGTAAAACGAGGTATGAAATTTCGGTAGCAATTTTACTTCCTATTTTGCGGCCCCGGAGGCGCAGTGGTCTGAGGCGCTGGCCTATGATCATTCGTCTGTAAGGGGTCCGGGTTCAAATCCCGGTCAGGCATGGATGTAGTGTTTGTCTTACGGCACTGGCTCTCTCCCTTCCCTGGAACCAGTGACCCTAAATTAGGGACGGGCGACTGCTTATAGCCCATTGAGTTGCTCACGGTGGTCGTTAAACCTATAATCAAAAAAAAAAAACTTCCTATTTTGTGTAAAAATATTTTGCCGAATCCCATATTGCCAGATATTAAGGGAAGGGGGAGGAGTCATTAGTGGATGTGAAAACGAAATTTCAGTCTAAAATCGTCTTCCCATTTTGCCTGATCCCATTCTGCCAAATATTTCTGACCCAAGACGGGGGGAAGTTACTAAGGACAATATTTACGTTCTCTGGATGATTTTTGTGTTCTTTCACGCTATTACGCTTTTGGTCCGTTCTCATTTCTAGATAAACCTTTTGTTTTTCCATGTCTTGTGTGTAAATATCGTGTACTTATTTAAAACAAATGCATAACAATTTTTTTATGGTTAACGGGTTATTTTCTGAAATTAAAAAAAAAATATCATAGACAGGAAATGAAACATGATGAAAAACGAATTTAAAAAGTTTTAAGTAAAAATTACAAATTCCGAAATGAAGACTGTTGCTGCTATTTGTGAGCTCATATCTAGCTTTTGTTATTTGGACACTAGAATACATGTAACTTTCTTAAAAAAATAAAGTACCAACATTTTATATCATGCATTTGTTTTACCAGTGACCAATTCAGTGAGGGTGGACAAGGTTTCTGGGCCACTCTCCATTAGGTATCACTTGGTATTTCGTTCTCTGGATGCTTTTTTTTAAAATATATTGGTACAAATTTTTAAATATATATTTTACGAATAATGAGAAGCTCCCTTTAGTATGGGGTATACATTTTTATCGCTTTGCCATATTTTGGCATATATTTTCTTCGAGATATTTTTTTATTTGCATCTTCAATATTTTGGGCCACCCCATAAAGAAATCCTCCGTGAGCCACTGTGTCCTATTGTTACTATTCATCATTTTTTGATAATTGTTTTTCTTTTCATGTTTCACAATTACATTTTTTCATGGAAAAAATAAACGAAAAATTAATGTAGATTCGTTCGTTCTGTCGCGGCCAAACATACATTCCTCGTCCCAATAGCCCTGCTCCGTCCCGATTAACGTTGGTTCTGTTTTGAAACATTATTCGTGAAAAAGGGTCAGCACAATAGGTTTCACACGTAATTACTCTTTCCCCAAATACTACAGAAACCTGATACCGTCAGTCGAAAAAACGAAAAATTAATGTAGATGGGATGGGGGATGAGAGCATGGGATGGGGGATGAGATTTCCCCCTTCGCTGTGGGGGAAATCTCATCCCCCATCCCATGCTTTATGGGGGAGGTAGCAATGGATTCGTAAAAGCTTCGGTCAGCATCTTAGAGTACCAGCATGGGATTTCTGTTTTACATAAATTTGAGGGTAGAAAAGCCAATAAACTGTAATGTAAGTGATTTAAATAATTACTGACATCCTAAACAAAAGTCTATGACAGCTCATTTATTATTATTTGCGTGAAAACTTTTAATTTTCAAGAAAAAAGTCAAGGATATGCTACATTTTTAGTACTTGACGTACCTAGAGCGCCACCTAGTAACGATAGGTTACACTCTAAATTTCAAAGAAATTTAATTTTAAAATATTTCCTATATTTTTTTCTCACATTTGATTGCCACTGCATATAGTTCAGTGCCTTCTTCGTATGTGTGCAAATTTTCACAAGTCAGGAAGCATTTCTTGTATGAGAACTTATGTAACAACATTTTCCCATTGAAAATATAGTGGCGGATTTTCACTTGACGTCCACCTTAACGCTTTTTCTTCTTATTTAGCAC
Source organism: Macrothele yani (assembly GCA_039090855.1). Taxonomy (NCBI): domain Eukaryota; kingdom Metazoa; phylum Arthropoda; class Arachnida; order Araneae; family Macrothelidae; genus Macrothele; species Macrothele yani. Next base: position 86,639,444 of record CM076999.1, read on the forward strand.
TTCGCTCGCTGCACAAATAATTTTTAACGAGCTCCTAGACACAATAGTCTCTTGTATGTGTTTTTATGTAAGTTTCAGATCCCATCATTGGTGGCTGAGGCGATTGGTTGCTTTTGTGGTGCACTGCGTGATGTCCCCTCGTTGCGGCTCTTTCACTGCATCCTCGCCAGCTCATGGGCCAGTTGCTTCGGAGGATCGTCTCAGCCCGTCCCCCCCTTCCTCTACAATCTTCTGTTTTTCTTCCTTATTGCGTTCACTAACTAAATTTCAAGCATAATTTCCATTCAAATTTCTAATATAATGCAATACAACCCCAAAAGCTCTAAGACGTACGTGTTAATTTCTGGTTCAAGACAATACATTTTTTTTCAGGTATCTATAAAGAAGGCTGTCACATCATTCTTGTTATGAGCCATAACTTCCTGCTGTTTCATTCCACTGAACAAAACGTTAACTATTCTGGATGGAGAAGCCAAAGTTGCGATTTTTTCCCACGCGTCTGGTCCCGCCATTGAGGTAACGCGTTGGAAGGCACAAATGACTCCTACGATTCTATGAGATCCTAGGTAGACCGGCGTCCGGCCGGATTAACGAACATAATGATAGAGTAGCAATGGTTTCTTTTTTTTCAAAAAGACGTGCTAAGAAAAAAGTAATTTCTTAGAGAAACCCGTCTTTGTTTTCTTTATGGAAGAGTAATATTTTCTACAACGTAACAAACCTTAAAGACATTAAATTTAGAGAGTAGTGCTGTTATCGCTGGGCCTAAAATCACAACTAACGAGAAGTTTTTCAAAGGTGCATGTAGACGATGTAAATAACAAGTGCATCTGGGTGTTTTTGTTATTTTTTATATTTGCCAGTTATTCTCAATATAAAAAGTTTACCCAACAAAGAATAACGTGGTTTCATACATTAACGTACAGAATTTATGAGGATCGTTTAGCTCAGTATTTCGTCCACTACTAACGCCTACCATTGTTTTCCCCTTGGATTAATTTATATGACATAATTTAGACAGGCAAAAACATATGGCAAAATAACTCAAATCATGGAAAGTATTAACTAAGCAAACATTGGCAAGCTGTATTTAAAGGTTATCGACATTGCATCTTTATTCTTCAAATAAGGAAATTAATTACAGTATTAACGATCTCCAACTTATTTTCGGATAGCACTTAGTATAAAGTTCCAAAAATATATTATCATTTTTTAAACGTCCTACTGAAAAGTTTACTTGAACTTGTAAATCCAAGGTTTTAAATCTCGTTCCCCCAGACAGAGGCCTCACATTACACTTCATAGGGCTGACGTCTAACACTATTGCAGACTGTTGTTGCTGGGAGTGCATAATGTTTGGTTGTAGGGCATAAGGTACGTGCCACCCCTTTACATTTTAAGAGAAGTTTTCATTAGGGAGTGGTAGTGCATTTTAACTTTACTGGCCAACACATGATGTATTATTAACTGACCTTGGAGGCTAAAAGTAACGTTCCAAGAGGCAGTATTTTTTTTTTTTTTTTTTTTTGCATGACGATTATTTATAAGATGCAATTATTTTCGTAAAATTGTAGTAATAGATACAGAGGGAAAGAAAATCATAACAACTGAAATTTGTTGTAAATACGGAGATACAACCTTCAAACTTCAGCAGAAAAAGAAATAAAGGTTCAGAGGAACGTGAGTGCGGAAGTAAAAAGATATTTTTTCTGCTCATGAGAAACAAAGGGTGAGCTTTGCCCTGTTTTTTTAAAGCCGTCAAGTTTCATTACTAATTGGGAGCAGGGAAGGTCATCGCGTGGGGCAGACTACTTTGAAGTGTGTGTGTGATATATATAGTGTTGGTAACAGAACTAGGTACGTACCGCGATTTGTCCATTAATAAAAATTAGTAACATATTTTCAAGCTAAGAATTTTTCTACTAAATTAACCTTTCTGAATACAAGAGATCAATCTTTATTTTGAAAGATTTTATCCAGATAAGGGATTTAAAATGCATCATGTCGGTTTCTTCGAAGAGCGGGCGGTTGATGGTCCTGAAGACAGAGCTGATTGATTAGTTCTCGTTCGGTGTTCATAATTTTGAAATTTAGAACATTTTTATTGGAAAATCTTTGAAAAATGGTTGGCACTTCACGAAGGAGCAGTGTGTGTGTGCGTTCCAGTGACATCGCTAGACTTCATAATTAACCAACTATTCGAAGAAATAATTTTTAATGTTTTATTTTGCAGGCTGCAATGAATTTGCGCACACAACCTCCACCACCCGCATTTCAAATCATACTCATTAATTTTGGAACTGTCTCGAAGATTTTGCACTTTTTGAAATAAAAAAAGTAATAAAACCTATAGGGTTTTTTTTTGTAAAATTTCTATCTACCTGTTTTAAAAAAAAATGGGTAAATCATGAAATTTTTTATTCTTGTATAAGAAACATGATATACTGACACCAGCAGATATAGCATGCACTGATTAAAAGAAAAATTTTTGCTAAGAAGAAAGGTTTTAAAGCTAATGATTTCGTTGATTAGGGTTAAGGGGAATTAAGGGCACTAAGACATAATATCTACAACTTGTTTAACCCCTTTCTTTCAAACCAGCAACCTTGTCTTACACTCATCTGTTCCAAATCTGTTGTCAGGCCTTTTCTGTTCTCTTACTTCTCCGGAACATGCCTTAGTGGGCTGGTATAGATTTAGATATCTCCTTACGTATTTGATTCCCGTACTTAGTAGTACATACAATCATTAAAGCCATTTGTAATGGGCTGCCTCCTTGAATTCTTGTCCATCATCCTCCGTCATCCCTGGCCATAATAACACGGCAAAACGGTCAAGACATAGATTTGGAAGAGCGAATAACAATTAAAATTTTCAAAACTCCATGGATGCAAATTTAATAACTTGTCTACGGAGAAGTAAATAACGCATTTTCTGGAGGAAAATACGTAGAACTGCGCTAAGGAAAACATGAGAATCCTTCAGTGGAGTATATAAAAAAAATCAGGGGGGAGGGGGTTTGAAAAAATGGAAATTTTTGAAGTCCTAAAGAACGAAATAAATGTTTATTAATAATATGAAAAAAAAGAGCATATTGTAATATAAGTTGATGCATTTTGATTAAATTATTATAGAACGCAATTTTTCTAATTCATTTCGCATTTCTACCCAGAACATAAAAAAATGAAACACTTTAGAGGAAGCCAAGGCGTCCTTGGCATCACTCTAAATTCGCTATAGGCCGATACCAATACATAATTACTTCATGTGGGTTTCACCCGACTTAGTTTTAATATCCAGTCAAAGGAACACAAAGATCAGCAGAAATGGAACAGAATTTCTCTTACCATCAGGCTGTTTGTAGAAGACAATTTAGTTTCGGTTCTGTTCTTTCATAGTAGTTGTCTTATGACACCTCGATGAGTGTCTATATGAATTAATAATGAAGTAGATTGAATTAATCTTAAAAATAAATAATATAAGTCACTTGCTTGACTTTTTTAGAAACCAATGTTTACTCACAACTCAGATAGGCCAGAGTACAGTAAAAAATGAATCGGTTTGTCAGAATCTCCGAAACAGTACTTTGTCTACTTACCATGACGTATCGAAGCCGTTAAGTTCCTCCATTATCACCAGGTTATGCGTTGCACTATTGGAGCCTAAAGGTGTTCTAAATACAAAGCAGAGTGATTGCTTTGTTTTTCACATTAGATTAAGTTTCTCACACTATAGTTGAATAACACTAGTGTCCAAAATTGTGGAAACCTTCAGGAATCTTTGTAGTCCTAAAGTTTCATTACTCATAACATCGGTCAGTTTTAGAATAGCTCAATAAATTATACACCGTTAGAAAGAAAATTTATTGCAGAACGTAATGCAAATATATATCTTGAATTATTTTATATTTATCACAATGTGTAGCTAAATAACCAGAAAAGGAAGATACTGCTGTCTTATATGACACGAGGTGGATTTCCCGAACTCCAAACTGACCATTGAGGGAGGAATACAACTTTATTTATAAAGAAGGGGATGCGCAGGGCTTAACGTTAACAACACACAAACGCCGAATATATTGTGGTTCAAAATATTTAACCTTCCTAGGGGTCATATGAGGCCTAGTGGTCAACGTTTCTAACTCCCATGTAAAAAGCTTCAGGAACGATCCTAGCTTGTACGAACATGCTCAAGCCACTAAATATCCACCATGCATTGGATAAGCACTTTAGAACTCCAGTCGCTCATGTTATAGATAATGGGGACCTCCACTTTCTAAATCGCTGTCGTATGACTTTCAAGTCTGGCACTCTACCCGTAACATCCGAGTTCCTAATTCTAAGGGACTTCTTACTTCAAACGCACACTAGCTGCAACCTTTTAAAGAATTGGCGGGTCACACACTCTGCCTAATAACTTCCGCTCTTATATCCCTTACCTGCTGTTATTGATCTAAGAAATATGACAGGCAGACATCTACAAATCACGAATCGTACCTGATTTCGGAGGACAAAAGTTCTTAAGGTAATATATTTATATAAAACCAAATATTTTCAGTTTATAAATTTTTGTGTCTTGTAAGCGACCAAAAAGTTGAAGAATATTATACAATGATTTTTGCTAATGGCTGTGTGAAAGATTTTAGCTTCATCGAACGGATGGACGTTGGCGTATAAGGCAAGAAACATCAGAGAAAAACTCTCTTCAACCATTGCTGGACGACCACAAGCTGGTGGTGGCAGCGGAATGATCTGGGGCATGGGTTCGTGACATTATCTGGCTCCACGCATACCTGTGGTAGGCACTGTGGACCAAATTCTTTATGAATATATTCTTGCAAACGACGTGCACCCATACATGTTGATTGTCTTCCCTGGGGCTAATGGGATCTTCCAGCACGACAATGCGACGTGTCAAACAGCTAAAAATGTCCGAGAGTCGGGGGTGGGGAATAACACGACTAAGATTTCAAAGTACTTTGCTGGTCCTCTACATTCCGGAAATCAACCCCAATTGAGCATCTGTGGGATCACTTCGATGGTGTTCTTCGCTCTATGGATCCTGGACCACTCACCCTCAGCAGTTATCAGATGAACTGCAGTCAGCATAGCTCCACATACCTGTGAACACCTTCCAGCACCTTATTGATTCACTCCCAGACCGTCTAGCTGTACACTGCGTTGCACACGGCGGTTGCTCTGAATATTAGCTGGTGATCACAATAATGTGACTCGACCTTATATTTTTCAGGTCAAAAGTAAGATGTTTCGTTCTTTCATGAAATAAAAGTATCCTTTGCAAATGATTAGGTTGTCGATTGTTGCACACGTTTATGTTTTCTTTGGATGTGGGCTGAGGTTCACGTGAACTGTACGCCGTTAATAACAGTGCTGATCTGCAAAACTGCAGATGTTTATCTATAAATATAAAATAAACAGTGTTATTGTCTGCCTTCTGATTCATTTCTCGTGATTTAGAGTTGTTTCCAACATAGAGAACCACCATGATGGTGAAATAGCAACATATTTGAAACTGATAATTAAAATAATGCTATCCTAGTATATTTTTGCATTCAGTTTATTTTTCGACTTAAGACAATCTGGAATTTCAACACTACTCATTTTACCAAATTGCATGTAAATATTTCTGAGCATTTCTGAAGCAAATAAAAGTTCACGTGCTAATAACTTAAATTTAGATGCATTGCGACTAAATATCATTTGTGGTTTTGAACGAAAAAAAGAAATTATACGCAATATGTAATTGACTTGGTAAATACCTCCCTTGCCAATTATTTTTGATTTGCAAATGTGTTTTCATAATGAGTAAGGTGAAAATTTTCAGCTTTAAGAGCATGTCGCTCAGTAAAAATGGTAACAGTAGCAGAAACGAGCAAATGTGCAGATGCGAAGCAAAGCAGATAGCAAGGACGCGACAGGAGCAGGTTTTGGTTTGAGTTGCACTGGGAATGATATTTTTCACACTTTGGCGAGCCAAGTCTAACCACTGTGTAGAATCACGAATGGTCCCACTTAAGTAAAACTGTGAAACAACAAAGCAATAAACATGGACATAATTCAGAGTTACTATCATTACCCCAAGTGCAGCCGTCACAGATCTTTTATTTAAGAAATCAGAATTTAAAATTATCCGGCTTTCGTTATGTGGTATTATTCGTCCTTGGAAGCGCATCGATTCTGACGGATTTTGCACATCTGGGAGATAATGTGCACTGCGAAGTGATGTATTTGTTCGTTGAAGTAGGTTGTTTTTTTATTGTCGTTAATAAATTATGCCTATAGCTGAGGTTTTGGGAGATGGGTTACGTAAATGAAATTTTGAAGAAAAATGTTCGTGTTATCCAGAAAAAATTCAACTGAAACGCCATTCAACGGACAGTGGAGAATATTAAAGAAACAGATTATTTATTTGCTTCTAAATGCGATAAAGTCACTAGATTTAATGGAAGGTAGAGAAAAACGGCTTTTTGACTTGAATGTTCTGATAACAAGAAATACGCTAATAAATTCCTATTCGACACAAAATTTATCATGCTTACATGCTCTCATCAATGATTTGAATATACTATTTTCAGAACAATGTCTTAGTCTTCGAACAAGGAATTAAACACAGTTTAATATCGGTTAAAATATTTATAATAATTTATTTTCCACAAAACAAGTGCTCATGCTGTATAACAAGATAATTCGCTGAACGCCTGTTAGTAGGCTTTATTGTTAAAAGAGTTTTCCGAATAAGGAGAAATTTGTATGTTTAAATACACGTTAATAAAATTTGACAAATTCTTCTTATGCGAAATTCCGTTCCATCAATAATCAGTTTTAAAAAATCTTAAATAATACAAAAAATGCAGGATACAAATGCGCTAGACCAAGGTGCGCAGCACCAGAAAATAAAAAAGATTAGAGAGAAACCTCAGAATGTTTTAACCCTCTGCCCTCTTTGAAAGCGCTGGGCGCGTTTAAAGGCTCCCCTGTCTTAAACGGACTGAAAGCGGGTGTCGCGTTCGCTTCCAACTGTTCCGAAAGCGGTTTGACCGCATGATGCGTTACGTCAATGGCCACTTCATGAAATGTTTACACTCGTGAGACTCGTTTATCCTTTTCCTTGTTGTTAACGGCTTGGACGCGACCAGTTCATTTCTAATCCATGGGCAACGACTTTTAGGCCACAGTACTGCGCATTATACAATTATCCTTTTGTGCTCGAAAAGTTCAGTCCCCAATCGCCTTACTTTCTCTCAAATAAAGGAAGCTTCTGCATAGGTGGGGCTAGTAGTACATAGAGCAGGGATGTGCGCAATTTTTGGGTTCTAGAGCTACTTTCGATCTTAGTACACATTGGAGGATACTAATAAAATAAATGACGAAATTCGTAGGTAGGCGGGGACCTGGCAAGGATATCATAAGAAACACCGCAAAATGAAATAATTACTTATATTTGAAGGGTAAAAAATGCATTTAAAACAGTACAAAACGAATAATAAAAAAAGGAATAATGAAAATACTCTTCGATAAACCTGAAAAAGGAAATATGTTCAAAATAAAAACGGAGGAATTGCGGCAGCTGTAACGGAGTAAAAAATTTGAGTTTATTTTTTGGTGTAAGTTTCCATACATTACTATCTTCAAGGCATATCTCATTAAGAAAATTTATATTTCAATAACACACAAGCTTATTTTAATAAAACTTGATACCAAACAAAGTAATTAAAATAATAACAGATTATTTTTTTTATTTTCACAATAATATTAAAAATATTCAATTTGCCTTTCAGATGTAGGCAACCTTACCTTATTTTTTTGCGGACACATGACAGTAAAGTTCATTAAGAATTTGATCATGTTGCAACTCATACGATGTTACTGCAATTCTCAAACAGCTAAGCAAATCGTCGTCGTTTATGCAATTCCTGCCTTTTGTTTTTATCGCCTTCATTGTGGAAATTAAAGATTCACTGAAGTTAGGAATAAATATTTTCACTTATGGACCTAAATACCATTATGTGCCTTATAATCCATAGTTCACAGGTCGATATGTGAAGACTTGTTTTTACGTCCATAAGTGAAAATATTTTTTTCTACCTATAGAATTTTCTGTGTGATTAACCACTACATGATCCGGAAACACAAATTTTGGAGACATATATGTTATTTATTCATTCACAGAAGTAGTTGACCCAAACTAAGTTGTCATATGAAACGCCAAATTTTGAATGTTCGAAAATGATTTGTCATATAACAACTGACAGAATTATGTACTACCACTATCATTAGCTCTTGTTTTCAAGAATAGGTTGCTGTGCAGTTTCACTATTTCTTCTTTAATTTTAATTGGATCTCCATCGACTAGCTCTGCTTTATTTAAAGTCACATCGACCACATCATCCAAGGTTTATTTCTTTGAATGGAAATGTCATAAATGCCACAACGTTTTCTAGCTTTGAAAATTCAGAGAACCTTTTTCCGAATTATCTGTGTAAATCCTCCAATTGCTTTGCAAAGCACTCGAAGTTTGGATATGTACTACACTCGGACGCTTTTTTATAAACTTAAAATTCTTAAGTTGCCGCTTCTGAGCTGAGTTCCGAATTGCTTGATTATTTCCTTGAAACTTTTAATCAAGCACATAACTTTTATCAGGGATTCCTTGCAACCTTGCAACCCGCGATATAATTAATTTAGTATTTTGGTTATATCACAAAGAAATGATAGCTTCGTTAACCATTGTTTATCTTCCAACTGATCGTAATTCTCTGGCCGTGATTTTAGAATCCCTTTTATTTTCTGGAAGGAGGCTCTTAAATATCTTTAAGAACGAAACGCGATTGTGCAACCAAACATCGGCGTGTAGAAGGAGATCCGCATGCTGGCTCCGCTTTCTTCAAGAAAAGCTCGAAAGTGCGTCTTTAAAGTATTCTGGATCGAATTGAGTTCAGAATTTTAAAGGCTGGAGTCATAACATCATTTGAACTTAACATATTAGAGCACAGCACGTGCTAATGGGTAATACGGTGATACAAGGTGAGGGAGGTTGTATCTTCGTCAACATTGCGCAGTGTTATGAAGCCTACTTTATATCCTAATTTAGCTGGTGCGTAATCGGTTGTCATGGATCTGAAACTTCTTGTCGGTAATAAACGATTTAAGAAAATTGTAGATATCTTCACCTTCCACCTGTTCCTTCAGCGGAATGATTGATAAAAGCTCTTCTCTGAACGTCCAGTGGAGAAAACACATTCTAAGGAAAATATATAGCTGAGGCGTGTCAGTTAAATCTGTAGATTCATCGAACTGCTAAGACAAAAATGTTCACTTACGTAAAACTTCCGTTAACTGGTTTTATAAGTTTGGCTCATAATTTCCGTTCTTCTGATCACAGTGTTTCGTGGTAGAGACACATCGTTAATTGTTGAAAGTATTTCTGATTTATTTTTAAAATCACTGAAATCAAGTTCTAATGCTTTACAGAAAGCCTTTTTGATGAGTTGTCAATCTTCCAATGGTTTGTTTCCTTTCATAAATACTTGAGCAATCTTGAATGACGCTAATGTCACCGCTTCTGTCTTACTGTTAGTCTTTGTGAATGCAGACTGATGAGTGCTCAAATTCGACTTAAGTTGAAGAACTCTAGTTTTTCGAAGTTCATCACCACTTGGGGAAATGCTAACAAATGTTTTGCGAACGGTTTCAAAATGTCTTTGTACATTCGATTTCTTAGGCAATTCAACACTGAAGTTACAAATAAGACAAACACACTTATATTTAACCATAATAAATAAAATCTCTTCCTCCCATTCACTGTTGTAATGATAAGTTTTTGCTTTCTTACTGCTAATACCTGTTGCAATTATATTGGTCAGAATGTACTGAATAACGCGGAATTCGCAGTACCAAACAGCAACAATACACTCCACTTGACAGTATGTCAACTGCAACGCTGTATCTCCACGCCGAAACTCCGACGCTCATGCGCTGTGTGAGAGCGCAGCAGTCAGGGAAAGGGGGAGAGATTTGGCTCAGCCGCCTCCGAGTCGTAACGTAATTTTAAATCTTTGAATACCAAGGAAGTCGGTTGCAATTCCAAAGGCCTGGATTCCACGTTGAAGTTGCCATCAGAAAGGTAACCATATTAAATTCCCGCAAATAATATGATTTTTCACCGAGGGCTATTATTTTCACCCTGCGGTCGACGTCTTAGCCTTTCCATGTTTAGAGGTGACGGAAATTTAAAACGCTCCTAGGAACTTAAGTTGCAAAATTCAATGGGATTGTGTGGGTTGCTGTCAAATGAACAACCGGATTAAAAGGGGAACAAGTCAGAATATTTCCTTCTTGAATTATTAAAAGAATTGCAATAAACTGTCTTGTTATCCCCTGTTTCTAAGCGCAAGAGAAGATTGAAGGTGATAAATACTTGTGTCAGGAATCGTAAACTAAAATACCTCTATAATGATTCTTGCGGAAATATATCAAGGTATTTGAGGTAAATTTATGACAAAAGCTATACATAAAATGCAGGTATTTATTGTCTAATTTCGTATTTAAATAATGCAACATTCGCGAACCACTAGAAATATTAGCCGGCCTGGACATCGCAGGCTTTCAATATATATTCTCTTCGGAATGCGTATTTCATTGTATTAGGTCATTTCACCCTCATTATTCATGATGTTGTGTATCATGTGCTCTGGTGATTGCTACATCTAAAGGATCGTTGGGCGATGCCTTCTATTTCAGAACTCGGACCTGGGATAACAGTTCGCTCAGATTGAATCGCAGTTTACTACTTCTAGAATACCTACACAAAAATTCAAATTTTACTACACAGATTCATTCTTTGAAAGGTAAATATTGTCAGAGATCAGTGCAGCTGGTTTACACTACTAAGATTCAGACAACTTTCAAAGTAATGACATGAGGCATATGGACAAGTTTTCTGAGTCCAAAAGAGATGTATGAAACTTTTATTTCAGGTACTGGAGCTTGGCAGTCCTCGTCCAATCGATATGCTGCAATTGGAGAAATTGCCCATAAGTACGTATGTCATAACTTCTTAATATTTCTAATTACGTTGCCTACTTACGACAGTTCAGCTAATCCTTAGCCGGCCGGAATAATCTTTTACATTTAGACCATATGGCTGACAATATCTGCGAAATTACTGATTCCGCAACATTTCCCATTTCCTTTGGTAGATGGCTTGTGCACATTAAATAGTATTACAGTGAGTTAATACTCACACATTTACGAAAATTAAGAGCGATGCAATTAAAAGCGATGTGACTGTAATATATCTTTTAAAATGATCAGATGTTTTTTTCACCGAGTTAGCAGAATCCTGAAATTCTGTCGCATGATAAGTACCGCATGTCCAACATTGCTCATTTAATGCAAGCAAATAGAAAGTCTAGTTTGTCAGTTTCTTCAATCACTAGTCGTGCAGCGTAGAGACGGTACTTCTTTCCGCTGACCACCGTCCACACTAGAACTCCTAAGGGACCGTCTCCAAATTGCGGTTTCAACAGTTATCTAGGAAACAGCAAGGATTGTCCAGTGGATGCATACAAAATCACATTCGACTTATTACATAGACAGGAAAGCATCTGCACTCTGTTGTAGTGCGGTGACATCTTTCCTCATCGTAAATATACTTCTCTTTTATCTTATTAACACGTAGCCTCCTTTACAAACCGTGGTGAATCCTGGGTAGCTGCAATTGCTTTTTCAGATATATTTAAGAATAACATGTAATTGCTAACACCCATAAGATATATATAAGAAGGACAGAGATAATCAGGTGTGTCTTCTATGCCATTCATCATTGGTAATGTTTTTTACTACCAGTTACAAATGCAGTGTGTACAATCAAATGAATGCCGCAGATAGAAACCACTTGTTCCAAAGTGTTGTAAAGCAGGGAAACGAGCCAGAGCCCAAATAAGAAAATAAGAAGTCCGTGTATGCAAATGTGCTGACACCAAGAGCTATCTTCCAAACTAATGAAGGTACAGAAATGTAATACACTTTGCTTTAAAGCTTAGAAGAACGATTATTTCGAATACATTGTCTGAATGAACCATGGACTAACAACACCGAAGGACTTAAGAAATGAATTTACGCTGAGAGCAAGTAAAATAGTGAGGCAACTAGTGAAAATGAAACTACTTCTGAACTTATATTTTATAATGCAATCTAAACACATAGCATAAAAAGAAGTACTATTTTAAATATCATAAACTATTTTAGTAATTTGCATAACAATCATTTTCCTGATTTGCATATATACATTAATCTCTAAACTTTGTAAACTTATTCATCGGTAAACTTTATGCTAAGAATTATGGGCGCATGTCACTTACGACTCTAGTGGATAGGGTGACAAACAAAACATTTAAGTGTCTGAAAATCAGAAATTCTTGTGTATAGTATAGGGTACAGTAGTAGCGGAAACAAACCTAGGAGAAATGGCAAAGGTGATCCAACAATACTTAGGTAAAATACTATGTGCTGTAAAAAAGGAATATGTTTAATATAGGAAAACGTAGTGCTTGTACAAGGATATTGACGAAGATTTCCTCGCATTCTAATAAATTTCAGATGCTCAAAGTAGAGACAATCTGTAAAAGCAGTAAGCCGAATTTCAATTTGAAATTAATTTTTTATTTCAATTTAGTTTTTTTGAAACAGAATATATGACAATCCCTAGTTTGTTTCCAAGGTTACTGTTACAAAAGCATATCGTTGTCGCACCACTTAGGGTTCCAAGAGCCGACGGTGTAGGACTCCTTTCATCCCTCAAAACAGCAGCCACTCGGCGAGGCATTGATTCAATGAGGTGGCATAAATACACTGGGGTATCTGGCACCAAAATGTCCGCAGCAGGTAGTCCACTACCCGTGCATTTTGGGGTGGTAGTGATTTAGCGCGATCTCGCTTTTCCAAGTCGAACAACAAATGTTACATTGGGTTCATGTCTGGTTAATTTGGAGTCTAGGTCATTAACGGAAAGTCACCAGCATGTTCCTCGAACCACTCCTCGACGAATCTGGTAGTGTGGCATGGGGCATTATCCTGTTGGTAATGGCCATTACCAGCAGGGAACACAGTTGCCAAGAATAAGTGAACTTGGTCCGCAACGATGTTTAAATACCTGAAAGATGTCACGTATTGTGCTATTCGGAAAATGGGGCCTAAAGTCTTCCAACAAAACAGCACCCAAATCATAGCACTGCCGCCGGCCTGTTTCAGCCTGACACTGTTTCCAGATACCATAGAATCTGTTGATAATCGGGACATCCGCGCACGGCCGTCTTCGTGATGCATCAGGAATCTTCATTAGTCAGACCAGGCCACTTTCTCTCAATCATCCACGGTCTGATCTCGATGATCTTGGGCCCATGTCATCCGTTGTTGGTGATGACGTGCAGTGATCATGGTGTCCTTGTGTGTCTTCGGCTATGCAGGACCATGCGCTGAAGGCCGCGCAGAAGTGTGAGCTGCGAAACATTGCTCTGCTCACCACTGTTGTATCTGTGGGTGATTTGGCGCACTGTAGCCCTGCGGTCGCTGTGAACAATGCGAGACAATCTCCGCTCCCCTCTGGCATCAGTGAACTACGGACGACACATAGCTTGACGACTGTTAGTCGTTTGGCCATTTGTGCAGCGCGATTGGTACGTATTCACTACAGTATCATGTGAACAACCCACAGGCCCGGCCGTTTACTAGATTGTAGTTCCGAGGAACCGAAACCAAATTTCGATAATTGCCAGTTCCATTTGTCCTTTATCAAACTCCGATAAATTGGCAGCTTTTCCTATTCCTACTGTGAACACTTTACCGACCAAAAACCGATCTTCGGTTTGTATATATAATGATCTGCGAACGTCTCCTGCGCCACTGTTCGATCTCCAGGCGCGCTCATTTCTCTGGATTACGGGTGTTTATAACGAAATGGCTCATTGTTGTCTGGTTAATTGAACATAGAAAAATACCGATTCAGAGTAAAATACAAATAGATTGCATCTTGTTTGAAACCATTTATTCGAGACTGTCTTCACACATGACCCAAACACACACACAAAGTCTTTTAGTCAATTAAAGTCAATTAAGTTATCTTTTAATTTGATGGATAGTTCAGATTAAGTTCATGCAATAGTATTAAATGGATATTTAACCAATAGAGTCTTTTTTCGTAATTCTTCATCTGTGGATAATATTTTCAAAATGCTTCACTCAGCCAAACCAAGTGGTTTTGAATGATTCCCACCAGCGTATCACAAAGAGCGACTCCATTTTGTTCAGTAAATTCATAAATTGTTGTAAAAATAGCAATTCTTCCATCGCGAATATAATTTTACTACAATAAAACTTTGTTATGGAACCCTTTGATTTCCTTGTCTCTGTAAGATATTTGGATAAAACCCTTGCAGCTGTAGGATGAATTCATTTAGGTAAGTAACGTAATTGGCAAATTCAGTGTTCATTTCCAAAATGTAAGACGAATTCAAATTTAAGTTCAGTCAGCATACATTTTAATTTTATTTTGAATTAAAACTGGTGGGTAAAATCTTATCCTGGTGACAAGAAGCTCACATTTGTGTGTAACAATAATTGTTTCGATGCAGACCTCATCCCACACATTTTTTTAAACAGGCTGTAATTGAATACACTGGACTGCTTTTATAGGATTCTTCCATGTTTCATACAACACAGGAGTGTTGCTAATTAATGTCGGGGTAACCTACACGAATTCGTGCAACAGGACCACGTTTGGCCTGTGATTGAAGCAGTTCTATCTGTGGACATACTGATGCACCACTCCCACAGTAAACCTAATTTAAGCCTTATAAAACTATCAAAGGTTTGAAAAATATCTTCTCCTTTCGTATTGTGTTGTATTTCTTCACGTTCTGGTATATCATGAGAAATGACGCCTTTCTCAACATCGGAATAACGAGCACACGCTAGCAGCTGTGGTTCAGTAGAAATGTCCGTTGACCCATCAATTTGAATAAAAATCGCTTTCCAAGTTAAAGTTTTCCCACAGTTTGTTCAACAAAATCTTGTGCTATTTCATGAATTTGGCGACAAAATGAATTCTTAATAATGTTTATTGTGTTTGTAGATTTATCACCTGCCATTTTATTAGCTATAATTAAAGCAGCAGGAATATATATATATATCATCATCATAATCATTGTCAACCATTATCAATCCACTGCTGGACGAAGGTCTCCTCAAGTTTCCTCCACAACGGTCTGTCTTGTGCCAGTCTCCTCCATGTCACCCCCGCATACTTTCGAATTTCATCCACCCATCTTCCATGTGGTCTTCTTCTGTTTCTTTTCCTGTCCCTTGGAATCCAATCTAAAATTTCGGCTGTCCATCGATGGTCTGTTCTTCTGGCAGTATGTCCAGCCCATTGCCATTTCAGGGATTTAACTCTGATCATGATGTCTTCCACTCTTGTCATTTTTCGAATCCACGTGTTCCTCTTCTTATCTCTCCTGGTTACACCAAGCATGCACCTCTCCATGCTCTTTGAGTTGTCTGCAGCCTTTGTATGTCTCTTTTAGCTAAGGTCCACGTCTCTGCACCATACGTAAGCACTGGAAGGATGCATTGATCAAACACTTTTCTTTTAAGACATAATGGCATATTGCTCTTGAAAATTATGCTGTTTCTTCCAAAAGCTCTCCAGGCAAGTTTTGTACGCCGATTAATTTCTTCACCAATGTGACTCTCACTTGATATCTGCTGTCCAAGATAAACGTACGTGTCTGTTATCTCCAGCTTTTCTCCATCAATCGATAAATCTTCATTTCTTGTAAAAGCATTGTACATCACTTTTGTCTTCTGAAAGTTCATTTTTAATCCCACTTCTTTACTCTTGTCAGCAAGTTCCTGGATCATACTCTGTAGCTCTGATGGGGTAGTTGCAAAAATGACTATGTCATCAGCAAAACGAAGGTGGGTTAGATAATCTCCATTAATCTTTATCCCTTTGTTTTCCCAGTTCAGTGATTGAAAGACATTTCCAATGTGGCATTAAAGAGCTTCGGAGATATGGTGTCACCTTGTCTCACTCCTTTTCCAATTTTTATGTGTGTTGTATTTTCAAACAGCCGAATCTTTGCATATGCATTTTTATAGATGTTATTAATAATATTAATGTATGCATCTTCAATACCGCAGGATTTCAGAGCCATTACAACTGCTGATGGTTTCACCGAATCAAAGGCTTTTTCATAATCGATAAAAGCCATGCACAATGGAAGCTCATATTCCCTAGCTCTTTCAATTAGTTCTCTCAGTACGTGGATATGATCTATTGTGCTGTAGCCACTCCTGAATCCAGCTTGTTCTCTCGGTTGAGCCATGTCCAGTGTCACCTTCAAGCGGTGTGAAAGAACTTTAGTGAAGATTTTATAAACCACTGATAGGAGGCTGATAGGTCTGTAGTTCCTGATATCCTCAATGTCACCTTCTTTATGTAGCAAGATCATTGTAGCGTTGTTCCAATCCTCAGGAATTTTCCCTTCATTAAGGCATCGAATGAAAATTTGGGCGAGTACTGTTTCGATTTCTCCACTTGCTTCTTGTATGATGTCTACAGTAATTCCATCTTCTCCTGGAGCTTTTCCCCGCTTCATGTTCTTGATTGCATGTGCAACTTCTGCTGGAAGGACTGGAAGAACTCTGGTACTGGTACCTTTCATGATGTCTGGAGTACATGTATCATCCCTTTCATATAATTTGGAGTAAAAATCTTTAACTCTTGTCAAAATTTCGCCTCTATTTCTTGTTACAGAACCATCTTCTTTTCTCAGTGCCATAATCTGTTTTTTCCCCTTACTGAGATGTCCCTTTGCTATCTTTAGGCTTTGGTTGTTTTCTATTGCTTTCCTTACTAGTTCACAGTTGAATTTCCTTACGTCTTCAGTGATACTTTTTCGTACTGTCTTGCATAGCTCTATATATTCCACCTTGGAAGTCACATCTTCTTTAGTTGTCCTCATCACTCTTTTTTTTTGCATCAACATTTTGGTTTTTCCTGAAAATTTGTTCAGGAAAAACCAAAATGTTGATGTATATATATATATATATATATATATATTGCTCTGTGAATTTCACATGCGCCACCGTTCGATGTTGATGTATATATATATATATATATATATTGCTCTGTGAATTTCACATGCGCCACCGTTCGATCACCAGGCGCGCTCATTTCTCTAGGTTGGCTGTGTATGTAATGGATTGGCAATTCGGTTTAGGTCCTAGTGCCAGGCCTTTAGCTAGGTCAGACTCAGTAATTTTTTTGGGAAACTGAAACTAATCTGAAACAGTTTACTGTCAAGCAGGTTGCTTGTTGCATCCTTTGTTTGAACTTCAATCTATTTAAAAAAATCTGCCCGCCTAATTGCTTAAAATGAATTAAATTTCGATCACCGGCTTCATCTTTTTGTATCGAAATATATCGCCTCATTACACAATACACCCAAAAGTTGACACTTTCGTTGCTGAAAGATATTAGCACTTTCAGTTCTGGAAATTTGAATACACCACGGAAATTAAAAGCTGCGAAAAAAAAGTTCTTTATTAAAAACAATAGAAAAAAAATCATACTTCTTAACCCTTTAATCGTGTGGAGCTGATTAACTCTGGGTTAGCGAAATGGGCTGGAATCATCTCATACGAACATATTCGTTGTCTAAAAAGAGGAAAGAACGCGGGTAGAAGGTATGAAACTGCGCATCAAAAGCGTTGTTTCCAATTAGCTTTGTTAATTCAAAGTTCCCATTTAGGTTGATGATGCACAGTAACCCTTTCTGACCGATTACTTGCTGAAAGAGCTATAACAATAGTTTCGAACTAAGAAAAGAAAGAAGTGTTTGAGTAACTTTTTCTTTATCCAGTGGCATGATGTGCATGTTAGAGGGACTAGATTTTCCGCACCATGTCTTGGAATTTGTAGTATAGAATAGTGGACTAGAATAGAGCGCTTATCATTAGTTACAGGTTTCTGGCTGGTACCGCTAAAATAAGTTAGAGGAAAGGAAATGTTTTGCAGTAGATTTCGTAAAGCCCAGCCGTTATATAAAAATTTCTGTTTGGGAAAGGAAGAAAATTTTAGGCATTATTTGCTGTCAGATTCACCGCAACTGACAGAAATAGTATACAGAAATCGAGGATTGGTGATCCAGCTTTCGAGTTGCTTACATCGTGAAAGTCTTGCTTACAATTTAAAAGCGGAGTGGTACTGTTCATAAACTTGAAATTACAATTGCATGTCAGCAAGAATTAAATTTCATAACTGCGAAAGTATAATCAAAGGCCTTTGACATTTGCGCCGGATAATAAGATTTTAAATGCAGTACGTAATCCGAGGATTGACTGTGGAACGCAGTCGGATGAACGCGCTTCGTGAGAGCTCAGCAGGAAGTGTTTCATGGCGTTTTGGGTGCGAAGAAAACAAAAATACCTGATTAGCCGCACAGGACGACTTCATGTCGTATCTACAGGAATCATTTAGTGATGCTAAGCATAATTTTGAATAAAAGTCGAATAAGGAGTTAAACAAATTTGGCAATGCAACAGATAAATGTAGTTTTCTACACGGATGTTTTTGCATTCGTCGAGGAATTTAAAGTAAATTTCTAAACCTTTAAGCTTTTACACATTCGCAAAAGTTCCATTTCATATAAATATTAGGTGTACAAGTAAGTTTTAAAGCGTTTTCTTCTATGACGTATACTGATAATTTATATATACGACATTCCTCCGCGTAGTTGTCTTGTGATCGTAACTGGTCCAGAATATAATATGTGACACAGAAGTTTGCCCAATAGCCAAACGCACTTCAACATCGGTAGGTGAAAGATGGCAAGCGATACTGCATTCGTTAAGAATTTTATCTTGGAAGAAGTGTTGCAAAAGCATGTGCATATATCTGCTTTGTTCTGTGGGAAAATATTGTACCGAAAACCACGTATGAGTTTTGATCTAGATAGTTTAAAGCAGGTGATTTTGATGTTAGCGATCGAAAACGTAGCGGCACCCCGCAGAAGGTTGCACATGAGAAACTGCAAGCATTGATGGATACATATTCGTCTAAAACGAAAAATGAACTAGCTGAACAACCCGGGGTATCTCAACAAACCATTTTCAATCATTTACGCGCAATGGGAAATATTCAGAATTGAGGAAAATGGGTGCTACATGACCTGAACCAGAGGAACAATGATGAGCTCTTCATCAAGTGTTAGAATCTGTTGAATAAACAACACAGAAAATATTTCCTGTGTAAAATCGTTACGAGTGATGAAACGTGGATATGGTACGACAATACCAAACTCAAAATCACTGAGTAGACTTTGGTGAAGCAAAGACTTCGACTCGACACCGAAACGCAATATTCACTCCAAGAAAGTTCCAACGTGCATCTGGTGGGATATGAACGGTGTGGTTTATTTTAAACTATTCCAACAGGGTCAAACTGTTAGTGCTGATCACTACAAGCAACAATTGCGGCGATTGAGCCAGGATATCTTTCGGAAACCTCCATTCAGAGACAGTGGATTGCGCTCCGTGAAATTGCTGCTTGAGAAAGTTTGGCCGCATGTCGCGATATCGGTCAAGGAAACGTTTTTGAGGCTTGGCTGGAATGCTATGGAGCACTCGGCGTATAGTTCCGACATAGCTCCTTCGGTATATCATTTTTCCATCGATGCAACATGGTTTGTCTGCTGGACGGTTTCGGAAATGTAACGAAGTGCATAAATGAGTTGATGACTTTATCTAGCCACACGAAATATTTTTCATTGCTAGAATGCGTCAGCTGGCCGAGAGGATGGCGAAGGTGATAGATAATGTCGGCGCATATTTTGATTCGTAAAGGTATTCTTGTTTTCTTTCAAATCAATACAGACAATTTGACGTGACCTAGGAAAATCAAGAGAAGTAATTGCCCTTTCCACGCTCTTTGCGCGTTTATAAGAGAGTGTTTTCCGTGACTCACGTATAAACGTGGAAAGAGCGATGACTTCTGTCTGATATCCCAAGTCCACGTCAAATTGTCTGTATTGATTATTCATTCGCCTTCTAGTTATTTATTCAGTTGCTGTTACCATCTTTGGTGAATCCCCAGCATTGTGCAGGGCACCAAAAAGCAACCTGCCAAGTGGCTTGGCAATTAGTTGTACGTGAGTCTGGAGGAATTATTGGCCACTGTGGTGCAGTGGAAGCATGTCCAGCGTGTGACAGCACAACTCCATATTCGATTCCCGGTGGCGGCCAATGAGAATTTTTCTGTGACTCACGTATAAACGTGGAAAGAGCGTGACTTCCGTTTGATGTTCTCTCAAATTACATGTTGCGTTGCCTTAAAACGCTTTACAACTTATTTGTACACCCATATAAACATCATGTTATTTCACCAGATGGCCAGTACTGAAAGTACGCATTATGAATTCTCGTCATTTGGACTAACGCACTCGTTGGTACTAAAAGCAGAATTCGTACCAAAATGGATGAAAGAAAATGGACTACCGAGGGGATTTCTTAAATAAACACTCAAAGTAATCGGTCACTTCCAGCACACGGTGAATATATTTCAAAAAATGGCATGAAAGTGGTGGTGGAAATTCAGTTCAGTTTCTTTTTATTTCGATTCACTTACTCGGTATTGTATTTGGAGTGCTGCTTTCAAAAGGAACAATGTTGTACCCTTGATAAAATGCGTACTTTGAGTTTTAAAATTACACGAATTGAATTACTGGACTGACATTATTGTACCAATTGCTCTTGTCAGAGATATATTGGTCAGCTATCACCTACGTTCAAGGACCAAATAAACACTAACAGATAATTTATAGATATGGGTAATTTTTCAAACGGTTATCCCTTCTTCCCTAATATTACACAAAATATTTTATCTTTTCCCGCATCTGAAATCTCCACGGACGTTACACTTAATTGTTGAAACTTGAAATAATTTAAGTTAAGTAGCTAAAACTTTATTTACTAGTAAACAATTGAGGAATTATCATTTACAGAAAGATAACTTTTCACGTACACGAAAATTATTTTTTACTCAATAATAAAAGAAAATACATTGTAAAAAACTTGGATTTGTTTCAGCAGAAAATAGCAGATACTTATCATGGCCACATTGTACTACTAGGGATTCAACATTGATTCCTAATTATGCGTAATACTAATTGTAATTGGTACGGCATTTGAAGCCATTTTTTTTATTCCTGGGTGTTCTACCAGTATGACTGAGCATTTATTTTACTATTCAGATGCTTTGTTTTCTGATACATTGGATTTTATGTTAATAGGAAATTCCTAAATTCGCGGCCTGATGTGCTATTAAGCATAGCGTAATTCTAACTTGAAAGGGCCGAACTAGTCACAGGCCTGATAATCAGGTATATGTTTTGCCTGCCAGACCGAAACATCACTGCGTTCGTCCATTTTAGGCATTAACTGTGGATGTTCAAATGACAGCCTAGAAGTGGCAATGCATGATTCGGGAAATAATTTCATTGCATTATTTGCTCTTCATACAAGCAAAATATGAATATTTGTATTTTGTTTCAGAAAATAAACGCTGGTTTCAATGGAAGAACCATTGTGAATTTCTGTCTTGAAAGAGCATTTGTTTTTAGATATTTAGAGAAAATTCTCTCCCCGTGTTTGCATCCGGCAAGCTTTGCATCATAGAGTTTCCGGTCAAACATTTTCATAATAATCGCCATTTGTTGAGAGCATTTGTCATTTTCATGTAGGACTTCCGTCCACAGGGAGTAGAGTTTAGGTCCCAGCCACCTACAGCGAGATCGCCTTTTGGGCAGGACACAGAAACGGAAGGAATGAGAGCAAGTCTAGCGACTTTTGACACAACAGTTTGTAGTGAGATTAGAGTACAGTAGATGGCGCCACCGTACAAGTACGATGTTGCACATAGATGGGTGAGAGAATTTCAGGGAGGACATAGGAAAGGATACCCATTTAACCAGTGGGTCCAGCCTGGGGACCGTCACTTTACGTGCTCGTCCGATGCACGGCGGATATTCAGCGATTGTTAGTAAATCACACCATCTCTGAAAGATCAGCCCAGGTTAGAACCTGGGGACCCAGCATCGATAATCTGAAACACTAACCACTAAGCCATCCGCGGCTCATCGCCATTTGTTATATAACTTATTTCAGTTATAGAAGTAATGAGCAATCTTTCGGGAAATAAATACTGCCACAAAATTGGCAAATTATCAAAAATCCATAATAAATTTAGAGATATCTACATAATTGGGTTATTTGTCGTTAATGAAATATTCTGTAAACTGTACTGCGTTTCATATAAAAGAATGAAGAACAACATTTTTACTAAATATCAGAGACATGTTAGTGTACAAAGGCAACAATGCAGATTATTGAAGTCACTGTCCTACGTATTTCCTTGTTTTCCGCTGGGTGTTTACAGATGGAAATGCAAATGTAATTTAATACAACGCGCAAAAAAGGAAACACGTGAAATATTTTTGTTCATTATGTTTTACTTCTCGAACGAGTGGCCAAAAATTCCAGTGCAATAGATTCCGGTTAACTGGATCATGACGACCGTGTTAGACGCCTTTGTCCCAATTAAGCACCGATCATAATGATGAGCGATGTATCTCGGAGAGCTAATTTGAGATATTCTTCAGGAACTGTCCGAAATAAGAGACGGTCCCTATTAACCGATGGGCCAATTAAGCAGGATATATCGTATGCAGCAATTTATGTTCTTTAAACGTTTCTAATCATGTAAATTGATATTTCAGTGTTTTGCTGTTTGAATACTTATTAAGTACAAATTTCCTTAGAATCCGCCAATAAAGTGGAGCTCGAGAGCAACGAAAATAATTATTAACTTCGGTGCTCGCTAAATGAGTTTTTGGGTGAAATCCCAAAATATGCGTTCATTTTATACAGGGTGCATAGTAAATACCTTATACACCCACGTAACTGTCGAACGCAGATAGATACAGTTATGAACGTGATGTGTAGGTATAGTAAGGTGACTAAGCGCTACAAGATGAGACCGCTTGCAGCGTCCCTAGCGGTCGAAGGTTTGCGCACTTATTTCGAAAGCTATGAAAGATACGAAAACAAAAGACAAATAAAAAGTTGTGGAGCATCACCGACTTGGTACGAAATGACACCTTGAGTTCAGGAATAGCGTGAATAGAACTCGTGAAAAGCTAATTTGTCGGTATTTGAATCCCGTCAATATCTGTCACTAATAGTCACAAAGCAGCTAATTGTGAAATGCGGGCTCCGGAGTCGTCTGGCATGCGGTGCAGATGATGCGCAAATGTGTACAGCATGTGAATCGGCAAGCATAAAATAGTGGCAAGGCAATGAGTGCCAGACAGTGTGGGAAGTGAAAGTGCGCGTGAGACGTATACATTTTGAATTGTTCCAATAAGGAGTTTGCCGCCCTGGTGGCGCAGTTGTCTAAGCGATGGCTTCTGATCATTCATCTGAAAGGGATTCGCGTTCAAATCCCAGTGAAACATGGATGTTGTTTGTGCCTTACGGCACTGGCTCTCTGCCTTTCCTGGAACCAGTTACTCAAATACTAGGGACGGGCGACTTCTTATTGACCTATTGAATTTCTCACGATGGTCGTTAAAATTCCAATAAAAAAACAAGGAATTTTGTGAGATGGTGCTATTATACGGGGAATGTGGTCGTCATGCAAAAGAAGCTTCACGACAGTAAGCCCTACGTTATCATGCTGGACAAAATCCGACTGTTATGAACATCACTAGTTTTGTTCGATGCCTAAAGGAGATGGACTGCGTTACAAGACGTCCCCGTTCCGGCAGACCAGTACTCGTACGTCAGCGCGTGCAACCAGTGGACGTTTTAGTATAGGTTCTGGTTCACCCACTGTACAGCACGACAGACGAGAGTGCGGAGTGTGGCCTAACAGCCGGGCGTGTGTGGCAAATCTTGCAGAAACTGGGTCCTCACCCCTACCCTGCAGTATCGATGCACGCATTACTGCCAGTAACGCATAGCGACGTTTCAATTGGTGCTACTTTTTGATTAACACATCAGACATTCAGCCGACTTTTTTAGATAACATACGTTGGACGGACGAGACAAAATTCAGCCGATCCCGGGTGTTAAATATACAAATCGACCATTTTGAGGGTTAGAAAATCCGTCACTGGAACATGTCCGACATCAGGTGCGGTAGTTCGTTAATGTTTCGTGTGGCATCTGGAACAATAGGGTGATAGGGCCTGTGTTCTACGCGGGAACTTTAACGGGACGTCGATATGTAGAGCTGTTACAGAACCAATTACCGGACATTTCGGATGATCTGCCGTTGCTCGAACTGTGAACTCTGTTGTTTCCGTATGACGTTCCCCTGTTCATCAACCGGCAGAAGTACAACAGTTTTTATCCTACACTTTCAGCCAACAGGTCATTGGCTATGGTGGTAGTGCAGAATATCCTTCATCGTCACCGAATATGACACCATTCGACTTCTTCGTCTGGGGTTATCTCAAAGAACAGGTGTATCGGATCCAATCGAGCCACGACTGTGCATGATGTATGATATCACATAGCTGGTGCATGCACCAGCGTGGCAACCGAAATGCTGCAGAACTTGCAACGAGAAGCTCGGTCCCGCATACAAATATGTATTGCGTCCAATGACGGGAACATCGAGCACAGATAGTAAAATGTGCTGTACCCATGTGTTTATTCATGTGTTATCATTCCTTTCTCATTTGTTTATGTCTAACATGTGTGTTTCACATTCTCCTATGTCTTCGTGCTGCATTCATAACTGTGCGTAGGTATGTTGTTCATCGCTCACACATGTCAGTTTTTGCAGAGTCTTTATCTATTTCTCAAAATTGCTGCTTTGTGACGCGATTAGTGAAAGACATTGAGGGAATCAAAATGGCGACAAATTAGCATTTCACGCGTTCTATTCGTTATACACCTGTACTAAGGGTGTCATTTGATACCAAGTCGGTGTTGCTCAAAAACGTTTTGTTGCTTTGTGACATGATTAGTGACAGAAACTGACGGGATTCAAATACCGACAAATTAGCATTTCACGCGTTCTATTCACTACACTCCAGTACGCAGGGTGTCATTTCATACCAAATCGGTGATGCTCTATAACTTTGAATTTGACTTATTTTCTGTATCTCGCACAGTTTTCGAGATAGGAGGGCTAATTTCCAAATTTTACCTCTAGGGGCACTGTAACAGGTATCATATTGTGGGGCATAGACACTTTACTATACCTACACATCACGTTCATAAATGTAGCTATCTCCGTATTACCTGGGTGTATAAGGACCTTATATATGTACATGTACAGTATATATGAATCCTGTGTGAACTCAGAGTGCACACATTCTTTCTGTTAACAATGCAAAAGTCTATATTAAATTTGGAAATGCTTTTGAATGAAGTAATATTGTTTTGTGGGATTCAGTTCTTTATTTTATTATTTTACCAGAAAATTTACTGCACGTGTTGCAAATTTAATAATGATAACTATTGAAATTTTATTTCTCTGCAGAATGTTTCTGTACAGTGATGAGGGAATTAGAAAAAAACTGTGAGTTATTGAAACACCAATTCGAGGAGATATGTGTTCCTCTGTTTTACAGATAAACTAAATAACAAAAAATTTCACTGGAATGTTATTTTTAGTTTACAGTAATTTCTTAAAAAGTAAAATTATTAAAATGTATCATCCAGTATTTTTTTACTAGTGGCGTTTAAATCCTCTTCTTATTTCCTTTTACACTTAAATGTGTGCTTTAAATTAAAAGTACGAATGTCTAATGGTTAAGAGTAGTTTCTCTCATAGGTGAGAAAATGCGAATTTTTAATTGCATAGCAAGAAATAAGTGTGCTGGCATTGCTCTGCCAAAACTTCACGGAGGTTCACAATTTGAATCCAATAACGTTTAAATAAAGCTATCAACGTTTTTTATTGCAGTTGCATCAGGATAACTTATTTATAAATTATTGTTTTTAGAAAATAGTGCTAAAACTATACTGCAAAGATCATTTCCTGGAAACCTAAAGAAAATTTTAGTGTAAAACAGTTCGTTTTTATTACAAAACAAAAGATGGGGTCACGATTGCATTAAACTTTAACCGCAAACTTGTTAAACTGTTATCTGCCATGATATTCTCCGAAATATTTTGACGGTGATACAGTTTGTATTAGACGAATTTAAACTTGTTTCAGATTCGTTGACCAGGAAGAAACTAATTCGAAAATTTGACATCTAAGTAACGTTCTATTGGTACGTTTACGGTCAGTAGGACATGCCTGTACTTCGTATCGTGCCCCGGCAACGATAGAAACACTTTTTCTCGGTAAAAAATAATATGAGTTATGAATCATGTTAGATAGGGCTTTGATATTTAAGAATACAATTGGTAAAGTACGCAATACACTCATGAGGTATGGAAATTTGTAACGCATTCTTTTCAATAGTTTCTGTGTCCGGTATTGGCTCATCAGGTACAGAAAGTTTATATTGAATTATTGATACTACAACCTACGTCCAATATGTTCCACGAGTGACTTACTTCCTGACTTTACAGTGGTAGGATAAGCAATCAGAAGACAGTATGCCAGATGACAGAAGTCCTGAGCCAATCTGCGAACAGATGGAAACCGGTTTATACCGGAACCGACACGCCTCAGACGGGCATTAAGCGAGAAATACCTAGCCTTCTTGTCCTATTTCATTTTATCCATGGAAAAGCAGAGAGTGAACATCCGTTTTTGCTGTAAACTTGGCAAATCATCTATTGAAGCTTACAAAACGTTAAAGGAAGGTTATGTATACACAGCATTATCCCGCAGCACAGTTTTCGAATGGTATGCATGGTTTCGTGATGGGAGGGGTGGTGATTCTTTAAAGGTGATCCGAGATCTGGCTGTCCCTCCAGTGTGTGCACTGCGGAAAAATCGGAAAACGTGCAGAATCGTTTAAAGAAAGATCTCCGAAATGCAGTGATACTTTTGGTTGAGTCAGTAAGCATCAGTAAGTTCACCTTTCATGAGAATCTACGCGACGGTCTGGGAAAGCGAAAACTGAATGCCAGATTAGCATTCCGCATTTTGAATGGTGACCAAAAGGACGCTCGTTCATGGATGTGTTCCGGTCTTCTGTGCACTGCAGCTGAGGATCCTGAGTTTTTCTCCAGAATTAATGCAGGAGATGAAACATGGTTCCCGCAGTATGATTCCGTAAACTCAGGAATGTTTCATAGGATAAACTGAACACTAAGCGGAGAGTATGATGCAGACATTTGATCTAAGCAAACAGCAGTAACAAAACTATTTGCGGACATCCCGGAAAATGCCTTCCAGGACTCGTTTCTTGATCTTCAGAAACGCATAAAACTGAGTGTTGATTCAGAAGGGAGGTACTTTGAAAATGACAAGCATCAATTTTGGGTATGGTACTTTTTTATATTCTTCATTGTGTGTGTTCTGTAAATTTTCTGACGTAGGTTGTATATCAAAAACTACGGAAAGAACAAATAATTACAGTAATTTGTAAATGTCTAAGACCCCCTGTTGTAATTAGGATATTTATGCTAAATGCTTCAGCTACTGTCGATATTACTCAACTTCTTGTTGGTGTTGCATCATCCTAAAGCGGGAGCTGTTGATAGAGTTAGGGGACAAGTGTGAGTGTCAGTTTACGTCTGGTTTTCCTGCTGAGAGGTTTTGTACATAGCTTCTATGTAGCAAACAATTGGCAGAAAAGCGTCAATTAAGTGCTCCTCGGATTTTACAAATTGTGCCTTTATACAGTATCATGAAGGATACTCCGAACGTGATATAAGCAGAAATGTGAATGTCAGCTAGACGGCTATTCATAATAAGATCATGAAATACCCGTATTTAGATGAATTTAGCAACCGAGAGTGAAGTGGACGTCTAAGGAAAATAGCCCCTAAAGTTATATGTTCTCCGAGGAGTTCGTGCAAGAAAATAAAAACCTTACTAGATTTAAAACGGTCTGATATTAGTACAAGCACTGTTTCCAGACGTCGTAGCAACGAATTTGGATTAAAGTCTAATAACCTACACATAAACCTAGACTAACTTCTGTCACGAAAAAGAAGAGACTAGTTTGCGAAGCGTCATCAATGGTGGATTGCTGAAATTGGAACCAAGTTATTTTTTCCAATGAATCAACTGTGCGTCAATTTGAATCACGTGAACCACATGTTCGACGACCAAATATAAAAAGGTCTGATGAAAAATTCGCCGTTAACACCGTGAGACATCAGCCTAGTCCGATGATATGGAGTACCATGCTGGTACTGCTTGATTATCCTTTTTGCAGTTAGGCACTAAAATGGACGGTCATTTTTATGTGGAAATGTTACGTGAGACGCTGTTAACTCAGATGCAATTGCACAGATGCACAGTATTTATGCATAATGGTGCTCCATACCTTAAATCAGAGAAATTAAAGGACTATTTGTAGAGGTGAAACATAACTATGCTTTACTGGACTGGTAATATTCTCGCCCTTAACCGAATCGAAAACTTGTAAATGATTTTAAATAACAAAGTTGCTGAAAAACAGCCATCGAATTCCCAAGCTTTGATTGACGCGGTGAAGTACGTGAGGCGCAAAGACCTTTCAAGAGAGTACTGCAAATCCGGTAAAGTACGTGACGTGTAAAGTCATTTCAAGGGAGTACTGCCAATCCGGTAAAGTACGTGAGGTGCAAAAACATTTCAAGAGAGTACTGCAAATCCGGTAAAGTACGTGAGGTGCAAAGACATTTCAAGGGAGTACTGCAAATTTGGTAAAGTACGTGAGGTGCAAAGACATTTCAAGAGAGTACTGCAAATCCGGTAAAGTACGTGAGGTGCAAAGACATTTCAAGAATGTACTGCAAATCGGGTAAAGTACGTGAGGTGCAAAGACATTTCAAGAGAGTACTGCAAATCCGGTAAAGTACGTGAGGTGCAAAGACATTTCAAGAGTACTGCAAATCCGGTAAAGAACGTGAGGTGCAAAGACATTTCAAGAATGAACCGCAAATCCGGTAAAGTACATGAGGTGCAAAGACATTTCAAAGGCACATCGTATTCTGCCTGTTATAAAAAAAAAGTGACCACATAAAGTTCTGATTTCGGTCTTTTTGTGTTCTAAGGAATGTAAGTATTGATTTGTAGTGTCATTTTTCAAATGTCTCTGGCGAATAATTAGCTGTTTCTTTGAAAATCCTAAATTTCGAAGAGTTGAAAACGGAGAGACAAAGTAAGTTGTTACGGGAGAATTTAAACTTCTCAGAAGCACTCTCAGTACACTTCTGAAAAACAAGGCAGAAATCAAGAAAAAGGCTAGCAAACGTCCCAACGCTTACGCTTGTCCTCTACGCACGCCGACCCATAACGATGTAGAAATGGCGCTTCACAAATGGTTTCTGGATCTTCGAGCTCGAAACAATCCAGTGCCCGGGCCCACCTTGATGCAGACAGCCAAGGAATATGTTTCACTCTTGGGAAAAAAAAGCTTCAGTGTTGAGTCAGGATGGCTGCAGCGATTTAAAGATCGTTACGTCATCGTGGTCAAATGAAGCATCGGCGAAAATGGTGGAGTATATGTCGAAAACACAAATCTGTTTTTCGAACAAAATTAGGAAAACATCTAGTCCAAGTATAAGCCATGCGACAAATTCACAGCAGATGAAACGGGCTTGTTTTGGCAGCTGCTTCCAAACAATACCCTTTCCTTCTGCAACGAGAAGTGTTATGGAGAGGAGCACAGCAAAGTTCGAGTGACTGTGTTGTTAGCTACAAACTCGGATGGCTCCAATAAGCTTCGACCGCCAGTGATTGGGAAAAGCAAAACTCCAATATGTTTTATGAGATGTTCGACACTTCCTGTAAATTACACCTTCAACAATAAATCCTGAATGGCGCGCGACCTATTTTCGAAATTGCTGTCAGAATGGAACGAATATTTAGTGAAGAAAGATCGCAAAGTGTGCTTACTCTTAAACAATTATTCGGCCCACCACTGCACCTCAACCTTTAGCAACATAGAGTTGCGCTTTTTGTCCGCAACCACAACGTATGTATTTCAGCCGTTGGATCAAGGTGCAATTCGACCATTCAAAGTCGGGTATCGGAGACGTGTTTTCGAATGGCTGCTTCTGAATTTGCGCTTGTGGACGGAACTTAAAGTAGTCTTGGTTGACACCCTTAAAAGGATAAGCAGTTCGCGGATGACGTGTCAGTAGGCACACTTTTAGCTGCTTTCTTCGTGCAGGGTTTGGTCTTGATGAAAGAGCAACAGTGGAAACTGAACATGATGAATTTGACTTTGAAGAGTTTGTGGCGTGACTTATCCTTACAAAATTCATTCGTTTCGGAAGGTTTGCAGTTTGAAGTATTCGTTGATCCTGATAACAAAGCTGAGATAGCACCGGGAAAAACAGATGCGGAAATAATGTCCAAAGTTACGGGAACAAAAGCTGTGGCTGCCAGCAGCGATGATAATGATGAAGAGGCCAAACCTCTTCCAACCATAGCGGAGGTTATTTGAGAGGCTGCGGTACTCCGACAGTATTGTGGTACAATTGAGGGTAAGAGATACACTTTGAGTGACTAACACTTACGGTTAATATTATGATTATTTTCTTACTGGAAATTATGCGCCACCGTTTAGATTTATCTCTCCTTGTGGCGCGACAGATCAGATAACGTGTCCTATTTTCTGACACGGCGCTGTTCTGCATTGTCAGAGCCTCATCATAGACTTCTCACGTCCAGTGAGTTTTATTCCAAATGTTTCCAGAGCCCAATAGAGAGATAGGCGCAGATATAGAATAATAACTGGCACCTGTGTTAAGTAATGAGAACGTTTGTCTCAGGACAAAATTATTCTCGGATTTGCGAATTTACCAAGGTTATATACATCTCAGCGCTTGCGCCACAGCGGTACATTTATTGACCTCGTAGATAAACTTTACTGTTTTCGTCAAGGAGTGGCATACGTCTGCAGGAGGAGGAGACCGTGATGTCATAATTTCTTCAGAAAATGGCCTTCATCAGTGCTTCCGACGGTTATTTTTGCGTTGCATGTTGACATTATTTAGCATCCTCACATATCAAGCAATCGGATATAAAAACAGTCCTTTTATATGTTGTTCTGCACTTGTAAACATAGCTATGCTCCAAATTTACAGTATCACGCTGCCTTCCGAAAAGAAAATGTTCATCTCGTAATTTTGAAGAAATGTTTGAAAAACTATCAAACCTGGTGGAGCAATTGACAATACAATATGCTTTTTATGACTTCCTCCTGATAAAATTCAGTACTTTGAAATTGCAAGTTCTTTATCTTTTCCTTTTACGTTGTTGCAGGTTTTTTTGTGAGTTCTAATTTGCTGCTTGACTCATGGATAATAATTTCATTTAAATTATATATTGCATTATTCCTGTATTACCTAAATATGAACCAATTTTGACGAATCAGTAAGAAACCTGAGAAAAATGCAATCATGACCTACAGTCGCATGAAAATACTCTATTGAATTTAAGCACAGTACGTGATATGCTACGTTGACTTCCAAGTGAAGATACTGCTTGGTGTCTGCCTGAAGTTATAGAAATATTTGTGTTTCCTCTACATTGTTGTCTCCATTGTGATATTAGGTTCAGCTTTCATTTAATATTTAAGTTGTTTTTATCCTCCACCAACATTTCCGACAGCACAAGTGCAAAGCATAAGGAACGTAAACTATGAGAGATATCTTGTCGATAGATACCGACTCCTTTAAGACGCGATTAAATCGTTGAGTTGGTAATCTAACTACTCCTGTTGATCACGATGAAGAACAATATAGAAAAATCGATATTCTAATCAATTTCCCTGCTACCTTTGTGAACGAAATGAAATTAATTTTAGGTGATACAGAACATTATTTCCTCAGGGAATTGGAAAACATTTATACACCGTAGAAATCTAGAGGTCTGATGTCTTTCAAGATATTTGTGTTCTGGTTGTCTTATAGAGTTTAGTAAATCTAAGAAACAACTGGTAGGAAGAAGTTTGTATCTATGAGGACACCGTCGCAACAAAAAACGTTTACCCATTACTATGAATCAAAAACTTGTTTGCGTATTTGTTTTGTTAACCTGTAATTCTATTTTCCATTCTCTAGAAAGTTTTCAAGATTTTAACTCAAATAATTTTAGAATTTTTTTTTCGACGAAGTGTACCATAACTGATCATTTTCTCATGGAGTTATAATATCCCAGTATAAGTATTTTTGTCTTTCTTTTTACTTTCTTAAGCATTTATCAGCTGAAAGAATCTTCGCAAAGAAAAATTTTTGGAGGAATGTTTCTCTTCATGTCTTTAAAAGAAACTCCATTGATTTGTTTAAAACTGTAGACATTTTGTTAATTACAAGCGAGAAAATTGTAAAATGAGAATTTCTGGTTTGAGGCAGTAAATCACATTTCGAACCAGATTTACCGAACGAATAAAAATCAGACTTCCTGTTTCGGTAAAGAAATATTTTGTTTACCGTTAATCATATTTCAAGGATTATTCTTAAGTTTATTTTAATGAAATTTTACAATCGATTACGAAATGTGCTATTGGCCAAAAGGGGTCTTCTTTTAAAATTAGAGTGAAACACAAAAAAACTAAAAATCATAATTTCATGACACTTATTATAAGACGTTTTGGATCGGAAGCTCTTCATTAATTTCTCCGTAAAAATAAGTTTTGAAAGAATAGTATTAAGTTAGTTTTCTTTATGACGTAGTGAGTCACATGTGATCTTCAAGAGATCTTCTTTTTAAATTAGAGTAAACCCCCCCCCCCAAAAAAAATCTTAATTTCATGACACTTATTACAAGACGATTTGGATCGGAAGCTGTTCATCAATTTCTCCGTAAAAATAAGTTTGGAAAGAATAGTATTAACTTAGTTTTCTTTATGACGAAGTGAGTCACATGTAATGAAAAACTGAAACGTTACCTGTAAAAGAAGAACGTGGGGTGATGCAGGTAGTTTGTCGATTTAAAAATTAACCTACAAAAAGAGTACTCTACTTCTTTGACATGTGAAAGGACATATTTGTTTTTACTATTACTTTTTAAATGACGCCCAGAAGGATGTAGCTAACTCATGGGATTACAAAATAAGATACAGAAATCAAGTTCTGCTTGTCTGTCCTGTAAAAGATCATATGGTATTAATTGTAAAATGTCCGACTCGACTATGAATCTCGCATTTCATGCAAACAGAAATGTTGCTAGCAAAAGTAAAAAAATCCCGCGCAGATTGAAGTTCAGCTTCGGTTGTCTATCGATGAACATATGATTTGCATTAAATCCCAGAAGCAATCATGAGTAATGAATATTTCTAAGAAGGTTATTGAATAAAGTGCTTGTCGGTATACCTATGTAAGAGATACAGCAAGAATGGGAAGGTAACTGCTGCCACACAAAATACCACTTCAGAGAAATAATTGCTGTACACTGTCGTAAAAACAATCTCAACGGGTCATAGAAAAATATTCCCTAATTTAAATGGTTCATTTAACGAGCAAATTAAAAAATAAAATTCCAGTCTTGCATAAATTATATTCTGAAACAGTAATTTGAAATGTCAACAGAAGGGTGCTTTCAAATGTTTAATTACTTTATATTGCAAAAGTGGTATTAGCAACGGCACAGCACTCAATTAAAAATTTTGTCATGGTAGACTGCTTTGACTTTCCTACAGAAAATTTTAAACCTTGTAATTATCCGTAGTAATTAGCCAAGAAATTCAATCTTTCGCATTTTATTCGCACTACAGGAAATCACGAATCAATTAAAGCGTTTCATACGCTTGTTTAAGAGAGGGTCGGGAATGTGCATCAAATTCTCCTTGCTCATCTGCAGAAAAAAGTGCCGTCTGAATTTTTTAAAACTTCTGCATTGACATTCCTCCCTGATATTGTTTCTGGCTAGTGCGCTGCTACTGTGCATCTCATTATACAGGGTTCAAAGGAAAGTCCTTATATAGGCAATAACTGCAGAAAGAATTTTCCGAGTGGTACACAAATTAGGTCTATATATAGGAAAGGGACGATGACCCATCGTATGAAAGCTATTGGAGCACCTCTAGTGTCAAAGGTAAGGATTTAGGAAATCTAACTCGTGAATAACGCGAGATAGAAACACATTTCCAATAACAAAATTGTGGCACATCGCCTAATTAGTAGGAAACGACAAATGGTGCGCACGAATTATGTACATGGACGGGTCAAAATGATGTTATTCAAAATCGGAAAAGCGGGTGAAACAGACACAAAAATAATGAAACGAGACAGAAGCTGTACAGGCTTATTTATAACATTGAAAAATGTTTACATGAGATGTGCGTACCTACAGGCACAATGCACATCTCCGCGAAGTTAATGTACGGCCGTTTCGAAGTGGCTACCATCGGCTAAAATGTACATTCCAAGGCGTGTAAGAATAGCTTTTCCTACACTATCTAGCATCTCAGGTGTCACTGTGTTACAGGCGCACACAATACCGTGTCGTAAATCTTCCAGGTTAGTAGGTTCTGTAGCATACACCTGTTCCTTCAAGTAACCCCACAGGGAGAAGTCCAAAGGTGTTAAGTTCGGTGACCGTGGAGGCCATTCCACCATACCGCCATAAAAAATTATCTGGTGTCTGAATGTTTCAGCGAGGAAAATCCGTACGTTGGCTGCCATGTGAGGCGGTGAACCATCATATTGGTACCACATGCGCAGCAGATCTCTGAGGGGAAGATCATCCAGAAAGTCAGATATCTGGCGCAGTAAGAGCTGAATGCACCGCTGACCGATTGATATCCCATCATAGAAAATGGGTCCAACTAGTGTGTTTCGCCAAATACCGCACCAAACGTTAGTTGCCAAACGTCGTTGATGTCGAGTAGCTCGTCCCATAGATGGGTTGCTCAGAGCCCAGTAATGAAGACATACAATTTCATGAAAGTATTTCTCACATTCTGAATTAAGTAATATTCATAGAATAAATTTATTACATTTATACACTTAATTTTCGATTCCGAAAAAATCGAAACTTTTATGAATATACAGTATACATATATAAGTTTTTAAACTTGATCCCGTTAATCAGAAACGATTATATGTAGTAAGAATCCGTTAATTACTGGCGTATAAAATTCTATAGAAACTTCAAGATGTAACCACTGGGAAGATGTTTAAGGGCACTATGTCGAAATAAAATACTTTATTTTGATCCCTGAAAAAGTCTCCCAAGGAAAAGCGATAACTTGACGGTTCGATGTACTCTTTACGCAAGAGAAGAAATGGATTTTTGCTATTTTATATGCGTTTTTGATTTTGAGTAATCTTGTGTACTTCTTGCTAAGTTCAGACATTCTATACTTTCCACTTTAAAATATGTAGCAAAAATTGCTTTATTGATTATAAGGCGAAAGATATTTCACAGTAACACCGGCATTCAATGGATTCCGTTTGGTAAAGCGGTACATTCAGGCAATTCAATTTGTTCTTTATTATCTCTCATTGTAAGTTTAATTACATCTGCCTGTAGCTTGTGAATAAAGTTACAAATAAAAACACAGATCACTAATGGGATGACTGTGAGCGGTGCCCATTTTTCCTGCGATAATGGGCACCTCTCACAGTCATCCCATTTATTAATATATTCATTGCACATGAAGTGGAATTTCATGTTCCTTATTTATTTCTATTTTTAAAGCTGAAGTTTTGGTTGGTTTACTTTAAAGTTTTAACAGTTTCAAAGTCAAAAGGAATAATGTGTAAGTGCTCCCTAAATTGAGTACAACCATCACCGTCCCACAAGCAGAACATTTATACATCAGATGCAGTTGAAAACAGTGAAAAAATGCAAACGGATTTTCAGCATATAAGTTAGAAAAATAAATCACTGACGGTAAGTTATGTTTTATGAGCTATCATACTCTCAAACATCTTAAGGAAAGCTTTCTCTTAAGCATTCATTTTTTATCAAAATTCTGATAACAAAAATAATATCTTAGATTTACTGAAGTCGCCCCAGTGACGTAGTTGCCTAAGCGCTGGATTATGACCATTCATCCGTGAAGGGACATTTTTGAATACCGATGAGGCATGGATGTTGTTTATGCCTCACAGCAGTGGTTCTCTTCTTTACCTGGAAGTAGTGACCGTAAATTACGGACGTTAAACCTGAATTAACAGAAGAGGTAGATTAAGCATGACCAAACTAAACGAAATCCATAATACAAAAATGTTTTATTTTTTGTAACAAATTATTCAGGTTTTCATCTAAAACAAGTGGTATTGTAATACACATATTAATGTTCTCTGCGACTGCGTGGAAATGCATGTTAATGCGTATGAAGGCCGCTACCGCATGCAGTTGTAAACATTACATATATAGAAAAAACAACTAAAAAATCATACCATTGTTGCTATTACAAAACAAATTCCTTTTTTTACACATAAGCGAGGCGAATGCAGTCAATCAGTACCACTTTTTCTGATGTATTTCTTCAAATTCATAAGTACGTTGAAGCATAATCGAGGATAAATTCCCTTATAGCTAACGGAATCTTCGATAGTTTTTTCCCAATTCATTTGTTCAGGATTTGCGCCTAGAGGATTTTGTCTGAAATCGGAATCCGCAAACATGTGTCACGGCTGTACGAGATGAGGATCTGTAGTGGCGTAAAATATTTATTGGCATCTTAAATTGATATGTACAAGCTGCAATTTATGAGGCGACATTCAATATTAATCTTTCCGATACTTTCTGCTCGCAAACAATCCACCGCCTCTTCACTCATGGAGCTGATTCTTCGTAAAACCCAGATTGACTCGTCACCAAACGCTGCACTGAGTGTTCTGTGCCTACTTCTCTAAGCTTCCATGAAGACGCCTCTTGGTAGAGTAGTGTATGAATTCCAGTAGAGCTGGTGAACACTCAATGTGTTACATGAATCGGTCAGGTATTGGGACAGTCAGAGGTTAGCCGTTAGAACAGATTGGTTTGATTTCTTTAGGTTCCTTGTTGATGCGAAGGCTGGGAAGAAGTTTTACAAAAGCGGTAGGTTGAAGAGAAAACAAGAAAGTAATACGCCCTATATAAAAAAATGCTGAAGAAGCTCTCGAGAGCTGCACTAATCCTACAATTTCTGTTCAGCTTACGAATAAGAAAAACAGTGAAACCTCGGTACTCTACAAGGGGTATTTCTCTTACGGTTTCACGTCTGTGGGAGATCGCAGCGAGTCTGATTTTCAGAGCAGAATTTGCTTCACAACGGTTAAGAATATGCAGTTCCATAGCACCATCTTAGGTCTAAAGACAATTGCAAGCAAATTATAGTGAATACAATAATACGCATATATTCAATATTAGTTCAAAAACGAAAGAGAGCAAGAAAGGGAAACTACACGACTAATAATAACAATAATCGTAATAATAAAGCTGAGAAAGTCATAGAAAACGATTAAGTCAAGATCTAAAGGGATTTCAGAATTCAAACCGATTGACACATAGAACATAATGCACCAGACATAACCGTCATAGAAAATCGGAAAGTCTGGATAATTGATATAGTGATCCCTGGAGATGCCGGAGTCGTTAAAAAAGAACTAGAAAAATTACTAAATAGAGACCTGGCCATAGAAGTTACCCGGTTATGGACTAAACACACAACGGTAGTCCACAATGTCATCGGGACATTTGGAACAATGTCAAAAATTTTTATGAATCATTTTGAAAAATTGCAGCTTTCTGATATACCATTTACAGAACTGCGGGCGACAACTTTACTTGGGACATCATACATTTTACGCCGATTCTTGACTGATACATAGGTCTCCGGTGGAAACTCGTATCATTTCAACAATACCAGTCGATGATAATTTGTTGTTTATTTTGTTTGTCATAGGCTGTGTTTCGTATATTTCGAAGAAAGAAAAAATAATAATTATTATTATTATTTT
This sequence comes from Macrothele yani, assembly GCA_039090855.1. Classification (NCBI taxonomy): domain Eukaryota; kingdom Metazoa; phylum Arthropoda; class Arachnida; order Araneae; family Macrothelidae; genus Macrothele; species Macrothele yani. The sequence continues at coordinate 86,677,555 of CM076999.1, forward strand.
AATTATTAATTGTGACATTCCTTAGGCATATGGCTGTTTTTGCATTGCTCATTTTCTGGGCAGATAACACAATTATCACGCTAAGAGATGGATCATCATCATCTTTGTCAATTATTATCAATCCACTGCTAGATGAAAGTCCCCCCAAATTTTTTCCACAACTTTCTGCCTTGCTCCAGTCTCCTCCATCTTTCTCCGGCATGCTTTCAAATTAATCCATCTATCTCCGATGCGGTCTTTTATATCTTTATCTCTTCCTTGGTGTCATTCTAAATTTCAGTTGTCCATCTGTTTTCCGTTTTTCTTGCAACATGTCCAGACCGTTCCGATCTCAGGGATTTTACCCTGATCATGATGTCTTCCACTCATGCCATTTCCTTATCCAAAAGTTCCTCCACTTACCTTTCGTGGGTAGACCAAGAAGTCCAAGCCACATTCCGTTGTCTGAAATTTTGTATGTCTTTTCTAGTTAAGGTCTATGTCTCTGTTCCATATGTAAGAATTGTAAGGATACATCGAATAAATTATTTCTTTTATGACATAATGACATACTGTCGTGAATACCGTACTGTTTCCTTCAAAAGCTCTGCAACCAAATTTTATACGCCGTTTTATTTCTTCATCAATGTGACCCTCACTTGATATCTGCTATCCAAAGTAAATGTAGGTGTCGATTATCGCCAGCTTTTCCCAATCAATCGCAAAAACTCCATTTCTTGTAAAAACATTGTACATTAGTTTTATCTGCTGAAAATTCCTTTTTAATCTCATATCTTTATTCTTGCCACCAAATTGCTAGATCATAAACTGCAGCTCAAAAGGGGTAGTTTCGAACACAATTACGTAATCCGCAAAACGAAGGTGAACTAAATAATCTCTATTAATCTTTTCCCCTTTGTTTTCCCAGTTCAATAATTAAAAGAGTGGAATACATTTTACTATTTACAGTTCTTGAATGGTGACATTTTCAGAGGTCTAACGTTTTCAGGTAGTATGCATTTTGTTATTCGGATTTGCACTTTAAAACAAGTTAAAAACCTTTGAAATCTAATTAGGTTGCATAATATTTGAAATCCCAAAGGCTTACTTGAAGAAGCGAAAATAATGTCGTTGACACTTCTAAGTTTTTCTTAGAACTGCTACTACTGCAAAGGTTGTAACTTAGGACCGCATAACAATTCTGCGCTTGTTCTCCACCGTTACATAAGGACAGCTAATTTAAGAACATGAATGTATTACACAGACTAATGTAATTCTTAAAGCCCAATGAAGAGCGCAATGCCAAATTAACGTAAGAAAGAATTTAAATTTAAAGTAAAATTTACACTTTTATTTAATTTTTTTCACGGAGGAAATACTGAAAGGAATTTCATTGTACTTTAGAACGCACACCGAATAGGCAAAGCAATTTGACCATAGCATCTTTACGCAAATGGAATAACTGCATGTCAAAGATAGTGTTTGGAAAAATCGTGAAACTGTATAAACAGCACCCTATACAAGACTCTGGTAATCAATGTTTGTTCTATAGATGGCAAAGGCAGCATACGTAAGTACATTTGGCAAATACGGAACTGAAATGGCCAGTAGAATGTACCAAAGGGTATTTCACGCTCTGCCGCAATTGGCATGTTCAAAAAGTTATCAGAGTGTGGCAAACCACAAACAGCAGGCAAGACATTTTGGAATGTACCAGTAATACATGGAATAAATACTACGGCTCAGCGGCTGTTAATTTGAATTCTGGTGGCAGCAGTAATGCGTCACAACACGAATTACGTCGAACCCTGCTGAAAATAGAGCTGCGTTTCCTGAGATGGCTTGCAGTGTCCTTGCAAACCACTTTTATTTGTCGAAAATGCTAACAATGGACATGCGAGCGTCAAAACTGGAGATTGAATGATGTCAATAAGGTTGTCTGGTTTAATGAATTGTTTCCTGTTGACTATGTGAACGCGAATTGCGTAAGTGTCTTTCACATCTGGAAGTTTCGGTACCATGATGCAGCGTGGGACAAAAAGACAACGGCGGAGGAAGTGTAATGTTTTGGGCAGTATTCTGCTGAGAATCATGGGATACACTCATGTGCAGAAAGCTATGACCTCTTCCACCAATTAAAACGTCATTGCACACTAGGTACAACTTTTCGTGGCCTAATTATTTCCCACTATTAGCACATTACACTATTCCACACTTCCGGAATGTTCGAGTACTGTTCGCAGAATATGGAGCAGAATTCTAGGATTTCCTAGGCCTCCGAATTTATCAGACATCAATCCGTTCGAGCATCTGTGTTTTGTGTGGGAACATCGAATCCATTCTACGGCGATTGAACCGCGTTACTTGCAAAAGTCAAAGTAATTTTGCTGGTAAGGTGTTGGCTTCAAGTACTACAAGACACCTTTAGAAATCTTGTAGCATCCACGACTGAACGTGAAAGAGTTGTTTTGACATCCCGTTGAGCAACAACATCGGATTAGGCTAGTGATAATTATCTTTTAGTACTTGGGTGTATATTTTTTTATTATTATTAGAATAATCTGAAAAAGTTCATTTCGTCCTGTTAAATATCAATATCGTTATACCACTTTAGCATGTCTAACGCATAGTGGTACATATTGTCCTTTATGGAGTGGAGCTAAAATTCTCCTCACACATTCCAACGCGTCAGCACTCTTTTTTACAGAAAGTTTGTGTATGTTTGCTCAAGAACATGTATGTTGTAATGACTCTATTCCACATATCACCCCACACGCCTGAAAAATGCTATTTCAGTGGGACCAGAGTTCTGATATATACTATCGACCAAAAAGTAATTTGACACCTGTGATAGCAAAGGAAAACGAAGTTTATTCACCTTCAATAGTTGGTGGAGCCTCCACCAGCGGCGATTACAGCTGCGACCCTCCGGGGCACACTCTCAACCAGGCGTTGTTCGACGGCTAGCGGTCTTTTCTTCCACTCGGCTTGGAGAAAGAAGACAGTTTAGTTCCAAAACTGTCTTCTTTCTCCAAGCCGGAGAAAGAAGACAGTTTAGTTCCTTCACCGATTTCGGACGGTGGGGGCACCCCTTAAGTCGACGCTCCAACTCGTCCCAGAGGTGTTCGATATGGTTAAGGTCCGGGATCTGCGCAGGCCAGTCAATTCGATTAACCCCATTGTCACCATACCAAGCCATGGTGGACCTCGCAACATGACAGGTGGCATTGTCATCCTGAAAGTAACATGGGTCCACCCCGTAAAACTGCCACAACGTAGGAAGCAGATGGTCATCCAAATGGTGCAGTAGGTCTCGGCATTGAGTCTACCAGGAATTGCGACCAAGGGTCCCGTGCTATACCAGGAGAAACACCCCCATAGCATAATTCCACCGCCGCCGAACTTCACAGTTGGCACAATACATTCCCGCAGGTGGCGTCCTCCAGGCAGACGACAAACCTAGAACCTCCCATCTGAACGGTAGAGGTTGAAGCTTGATTCGTCGCTCCAGAGAACCTGTTTCCACTGTTCAACGGTCCACTGTCGACGTTCTTTGCACCACGTTAGCCGAGCAGCGCTGTTGGACTTGGTGATCAAAGGCTTGTGGGCGGCAGCACGTCCACGATAACCGTGCAGATGGGCTTCCTTACGGATAGTATTCATCGAAAGAACAGTCTCGGAAGCCTGTTAAAACTCCTCGCGGATGTGGGCCATCGATTTTGCGCGGTTCTTCCGAATTTCTCTGACCAGCACCCGTCGGTCTCTAACTCCCAGTTTTGTGGGTCTGCCGGGTCGGGGCACATTCCGACAGTCACCTCTCATCTTCCACTTGCCAATCACGTAGGCCACTGTTGATTTTGGGTACTTCAACTCACTGGATATGTAACGTATTGATCTGCAATTTCTGTGATACTCGACGATTACACCTTTCTCGAAATCAGAGAGCTCCGAACTGCGTGGCATCTTGCATGCGATTGGTTACGTTGTTGTTTCCCACACGATATTTAACGGCGGCGGCCGTGACGTGTATCAGGGACTGCAGATATCGTCGATTGCAGGGGTGTCCAATTACTTGTTGGTAGATAGTGTATAAGACCACGTCATCACGTAACCAGGATACTTTATACCTAATCCTGCATCTTATCGATTCTCCTAACGGATTGTACTGCGTGCATTCATGTGATTCGACACGTGAATAAAAATGATATGATTGATCTATAGTGATATTTTATAGCCCGTACACAGACATTTTTGATATTTAAAAATCTGAAGATAAGCCCAAAGAGGAGCTCGAAAGATCTAATGCCGTTGTTTTTTAACATGTATCTACTTAAGCTTTTTAGTGAAGTGGTTTTTTAACTCGTAAGGATTGTATTTCTATGGAATTTATATCGTGTGCAAAACGGTATAACCATTCGATATTGATTAGAATAATCATTCGCTTGCACAATGACTCGAGCTCTATTGTATGCGACTTTTCTCTAGCAAATTTTTTAAGAATCTAAAAAGAGTACAGAAAGGAAAAAGCTACATCATGAAAGCAAAATATTCAGTTCCACGTTGTATGGCGATAAATCTCCGTATGTTCAAAGATATATCTCCAGCTGTATCACATCTCCAGTAATCAGAACAGAGCAGATCATTTTTTTGGTGCGCATTAATAATAATAATAATAATAATAATAATAGTGATAGTATCGGTATGGTTAATTTACCGCTTGCTTTGTTTATGTATTGCCTTTCGCTACATAATTGGACTTCAGTTTGCGATTGTTATGCAGTTAAAATCCAAATATCGGTACCAATGTTTCGAACTGATGAATTGTTCGGGAGACTACACTGTTATCAGCGTAATAGAGTTTAAGAAAAACAGGTACAGAAAGTAGAAAAAAACGGGAATAACGGTGATGTGCAGTTGACATGGGCATCCCCAGTGCAGAGTCGAACAAACCCAATCCGAACGCAACTGATAAGTAGGCACAGAGCAGCAGTTTCAAACAGTGTATAGCCATCGAGGAACATGAGTAAACCTGGTGGTTTGAACGGCCTTGTTTATGGACGCGTCATAGGCGCAAGACAAATGGGTCACTCTCTTTCCCAAGTGTTACAAACCCTAGGGTTTTTCTTTGTTGTACCAGCGACAAGGAAACAAAGTGCAGATGATACCCGCTACTGGAATAAGATCAGAGAATAAGAAATTTGATATATTATCTTAAGTTTAACTAAATGTATTTACATTTGTTAAATACACCAAGTTTATTTCAGCAAAATACTTGGTACCGTAGTTTAATTGAGAAGTTTAAGATTTTTTAAAATTTTCTAGATACAGTTATTCTTAGTCAGAAATAAAAATACGTTTCAGGAACAAGTGTTTCGACATATGGAATCAGCGTGCTCAGTGTTCAATGCATAGCGAATAAGAAATTCATTATATCGAGTGAT